>JBBCBC010000021.1:11679245-12327038 GCA_037126765.1 Stenogyne calaminthoides | reverse complement strand
CTTGTCTTGTTGACATGTAACTAATAAAATAAAAATAATAAAACATATCACCATCTAAAATTAAAAAATGCGGGATATAAAAGCATACGAATCATTTTACAATTTTAGGTAGTGAATTTTTATTTTTTATTTTAATATTTACATCAACGAAAACAAAGTTAACACTAAACGACAGCGTCGGGGCGATCCTTGCGAGAAAATGGTTTTTAAATATTAAGTTAAAGTATATGTTGTTATATTTGGAGAGAAAAAAAAATATGTGCCATGAAAAATAAAAAATATGTCTTAGAATTTATTATAAAGTACAATTATTAATAATTCACTAACTTATGCATAAAAATATTAGGATAAAAACACAATGCACAACATGGAAAATATCTTTTCCGTCGCGTCTCTTATGCCTGTTGACTTTTACTAGTGTTTTTCGCGGCCGAATTTTTATTAGTAATTAAAATGATTAAGTGACTTTTAAAAAGATTATGATAGACATAAAATTGGTAGACAAATAATAAAACATATCACCATCTAAAATAAAAAAAATGACAACAAATCTAATTTATTTAATAGTAACAAACACCATATTATTTTAGGGAAAAAAAAAAAAAGGAAAGACTTCGATTGTTGTGAAGAAGAAGAAATGTTTTACAATGATGAATATTTACTAAAGCGGACAGACGCTCATTAAAGTATCAGACCCAAGTTATGTTAGTGAGGTGTCGTTATTACATCATCTAGTCGGACCCCTCACAATCATTGATCCATTGATGTGGGCTCATGAGCCATGGTACGGTAGGCCCATATTTTTTTATTTTAATTATTTTATTTACTTTATAAAATTACATTATTTTTTGTAATTTTTTTGGATATTCTTTCTACCCTTATTATTTTACTTTTATTTTTTACGATTAAAAAAATAAAATAATAATTATAGTTAAAATACAATCATGTGGATGACAACGTAACTTGAGTACTATTTTGTTGATTGTGATTATTAATTATATCAAAGAACTAAGTAGTTTGACAAATTAAAAAAAGCAATTTAACTTTTAGTCTTTATAATTTGTATAAAAATTACAAATAAAAAATTTAATAAAATTTGTCGGACCAAGCAGTTGGCCTATGACCGTCGGACCAAATTGACCAAGCGAATTAGAGTGGGCCAAATAGGTCCGACTCTTTTGGTATATACAATTTTAAAATTTCCCGGCCATCTTCAGGCTCGGGTTGGCGGTGCCCCAAATTACTAATATTTTAGAGTGAAAAAAAGATAAAAAATGAGATAGAATGGGGGAGAGGTAGTAGGACGGCGTTTGATTATCTAAAGATTTGCTGTACTATTTGCTTAATACAGGGGCGAGCGACGACGGCGGTGGCGAGCGACGGGAGCTGACGGCCAGTTTTACAACCAGATTGGAAAATGGGGAAATGGGGAGGCGGCAGCGAAAAAAAAAAAACACTGAAATTTTTAGATTCTAGGTTTTTTAATAAGGGATATAATAGATATTTTATAATTTTATAGGTATATCTATTAATGTTGGGGTGTATATAATGGACCCAAAAGATTAGTTATTTGCACCGACATGATTAATTTACACAACATTTTATTTTTAGGAAATACACCCTCTAAACATTTTAGTAATATTTTTACCAGTGAAAATACCACAATTACCCTTTTTTCTCTCTCTTCAAACCTCATGCTCCTCCAAAGTCGCATTTTTTTTTGTTATTAGTTCTTGTAGACGGAGATCAAGAAAAAATAGGGATAATAACGTTAAATGATGTAAAAGTTGGTAAAAAGTGAGTTTGGTGGAGATAAATAGTATTAAATTGTGTAGGAAGGTGGGTTTGGTGGAGAAAAAAATAATAGTATTAAATAGTATTGAAAAATTGCTTTTTTCATTTTTAAAAAATACCAAACAAAATTGGGGCGATTATTTGTATAAAGAGGTGGACAATGAAGTACCGTAGGAATTATATGATGCATCTTACATATTAGAAGATAAACTGAGGTCTATTTTGATAGGTGAATAAATTAACTCTGCTCTATTTTGTAATTTTTGAATACTATGTAATTTTGAGCGACCATCCAATCAATGAAATTAAACTCTCATAAAATTAAATGAGAGAAATTGATTTTAGTACTAAAAAAATATTAAGTGTAATATTAGGACTCTCCCGAGGAGTAAATAAAAATAAAAAATTATAAGTATTATTATCATTAATAGAAATATAGAAATGTTTAGAATTAGAAAGTTTGAGATGAACTTTTAAGGTTGGTATGATGTGAAACTTTACACTCCTGGTAAATGGTTTTTTTTCTGAACATACACTTTAGAAATATAAATGCTTACTTAACCCGTTATTATAGAGTAATACTCCTTTTATAGTAAAAAAGTCACACAACTTTGTTAAAAAAAAGTCACACTTTATTATACTCATCACACTTTGTTGTACACATAAATAATCTTTCTGCCCGCGTGCTCTATGCGACGAACCACGTAGACCCGATAAAACAAAAATGCGCTAGCCCATCGAACCAATCTCACCCGGTTGGATCTGGCATCCCGACTCATCATCCCCATGCTACTTGATACCTTGATTTAAACGACGAGATCTTTGGCGCCCAGCTTAATCATATTGCAAAAAATATATAAAACATGATGACCACACTATTAAGATAGACAAACAAGGTAGTGGTGAGCAGCATCGAACCCAAACGAAGAAAGGAAAAGCCAAGCCAGATAAACGAAGAAGAAGGAAAAGGCAGAAAACGGATGAGCAGAGAAGGAAAAATAAGCCGGAAACGAAGAAGGAAAGAACATGCGCACCGCCCGTAGAATATCGGCAACAATCAATTTATAACTGCAACAATATTTCGAGCAAGCAGCGACTTATCGGGGAAGGCAACCTTAGCATACATAGTTGGCGAAGATCAGAAAGTGGAAGCGAGAGAAAAGTGTATCGCCCCACTAGGGCGAGCCGCGGAATCAAAAGCGATAAGCGTTTGACTTCTGATGTTACTTCTCAGCGACCACAAAGAGTCCGGGGCCTGCGTGAATCTGGACCACAACCAAGCCGAGCCGCGAATCGGATCACCCGCGGCCACCATTACCCGCGCGGATGACAAAGTGGAAACTTCGAGCAAAAAGACAAATATCAGCCAAAAAGCCGCGCGAAAAAACATATAGCATACGTAGGTTCATGCATGTTAAAGAAATCGTCGGCTCGTCTTTGCTTTGGACACCACCGGCTCGGCGGGACACCACCCGGCTTATCGAATCTATAAATAGGCCCCCAAAAAACAAAAGAAAGGGTTCAGAAATTTTCTAAGATGACTCTTTTGTATCAACTCTCCCTCAGCACACCAACCATTGTGCTCGTCAACAACACATTTGTGTTAAAGCCAGCGGCTCCCCAAACTATAAATAATATAATCTATCTTTTGGGAGCGTAATCAACTTTGCCAAAAGGCTGGGGTCATCAAATCCTTGTTGTCATCCTACATACGGATATGTCTTATCGAGACACACACACCTGATGTTTTGACACATCATTATTTTACATTTGTTAAGTCGTAACACACATGTAGCATCAATTTTCCACTTACTTACTGACAATTGGTATAGAAAAGGGGTAGAAAAATCAAATCCATGCACAATTCTAAAAAGCAGGGGCAAAAAAAAAAGAAATATAATGTCTCAATCTGGGAATACTTTTCGTTCAGGAGGTCCGGGGCCGGGCAGGCCTCAAGTTAGGAAGAGGCTCGGCCTCGGCCTCCCGGAAGAATCGAATGAGTGGAGACCATCGATGCAGAAGATATGGCAGCGGACGGCAGCACCCTGGTAGGCTACTTTTTCTTCTGAGAGCACAAAAAGGGCGAAAAAAGGAGTTGTGATTAAAAGTTCAAGATGATGATAATCGGCGGCTCGCATGCGGCAGTATAAAAGCGGGGGTTAGAAAAAGGCTGCGGGCGGTAATAAAAAAAGGCTAAACCCGATGATGGGCGGCGACCTCAAAGGTCAGACAATCGGTGTTTGGGCGTTTGAGAGCTCTCTATTTAAACCCAAACTCGGCGTCATAAGCGTCGGGATCCTGGAGAGGGAACAAGCTGGTGAACATGCCCGCCTTGATTTCGTCATGATGCGTCCGTATCATGAAAAGGCGGTTTGGAACCCGAAATCGTTTGGAACTAAATTGTCTATCCATCATCAAGCCCCGGGTAGTCAGGATGGGCCGGGAAGAGGATTGCCCATCGCGAGCCAAGACCGGCGGTCCTCATGATGGGACGCAACCGATCAGGATTTGTCGATTCATGAAATTTCGCGAGAAATCTCGGCGATACGAGTTTTGACGGCCACCGCCGTGAAGGACTCGCATGGATTGGGCCGCGATGTCGTGCTTCATACTATAGCTACCGTGATCATGGCGGCCAGAATCCTGAAAATATGGCGAAGACGGAGCCACCAATCCATGTTTTGGCCCCGGTCCCAGCCCATATTCACCTCGGCAAGTATTAGGATTTTATGATGCGCCATGGGTGCCATCGATGCTCTGTGATGCGATCGTTCCCTATGACCTTAGCGTCCGGGCGCCTGGTGGTTTTCAACTCACGCCCGCCCGCGTCCACATCGCCGTAGTGGGGACAAAATTTTTGTCCATTTCTAAATCTATGTGTGCTCGCCCGGGCACCCGAAACAGCGACTATCACATTTCTCGGTTCAAAGGCGAATCCCGGACCCGGGGGGCGTATGTGGAAAGGTTTGATAAAATGTTTGTATGATGGGGCAAAACGAAGAAGGGCCTTAGATGTCGCGGTGGTCGGAGGTCGACCACTGAATCCTGTTACGGACATGTGGAAAGCCATGCATGTCGGGAATGGCGAATACATATGCCCGAATTCGCGGCGAGCAACCAAGATTATAACAATGCAAGACCTGCTTTCAGCCCGTCATGAAATAGGCAAGAAAAGCGACGAAGGTGGTCATGGAAAAAGCTCTCAACCTTGTGAAGGGGTAAACCTCCGGGTTCTTTCAAACCATTTTGAAGCAGGGGCTAGTACAAAACTTCAAAGTATTCTCGGGGTCTCGATTGCGGCCGATTGTATAACCGATCAGGATGGAACATGTTGGAAAAACCCCAGCGCATTTTAGGAGAATAAAAACTCATCTCAATCCTTCTAAGTTACGCTTTCGTTCCGCGCAAAGTTTATTGAGCTGTACGAGGCGAGTGTCGCGACCTCGTCGACTGACTCTGGAAGTGTATGAGAAAAATCGCCTTACCAATATATAAAAAGCGAGCAAAGAAAAACCCAGTGAGGAAAGATCGAGCGTCCCGAGCACTGAGTGGAGAGTATCAGAGACGATCTAGAGGATTTCCACGACAATTGGGAATACTCTGAAAAGGCCGACTACGGACAAAAACAGGGAGGCGAAATCGATATATCATCGGATTATATTATGGGCGATGGGAGGCAGCAACGGATGTCAATTCTATTCGGCGATGATAAGGAGATGGACATCACGGTGAACATGGTGGAACAAGCGTTAGAAGTCGAGAATCAAGCCCGATGAAAGTAAAGAACATAAAGTCCGTGGCGACGAGTAGAGCCCCGACCCCATGAATGAAGGGATTCACTCGATGAGGCGTCTAGGCGGCACTGATCATGATTCACAGACTTAAAAACCTCGCATGGGTTTTGACCTAATGGAGATTAAAAAGGAAGCGAGCAATCGATCCTCCTCGGTGGAAGCAAAAAAGATGAACACCCTCTTGAGAATTTTATCCTCCAAGTAATAATGAGCGGGCCAAAAAAAAAAATTGGGTGATCCTGACTCGTTTTTAAGCTCTTGTGAAACTAAGTAACCCTTGATAGCATAAGGATCAAAATATCCGGAGGCCGTATGGTTGTGATGATCATAGCAAAAGGTAAGTTATCTTGTAAATAGTGTATAGTTTAGTTCTGAGGGTTTATAACCATTGTAAAGAAATATAATATGAATTAGAATGTCTCATTGGCGTTAGTTTATTTAAAACTAGCCAAGGCATTAGTTTGTTTATCCAAGCCACTTTGGGATGAATTACTTAGTAATAAAGGCTAATACATAGTCCAATAAATTGAGCAGGCAGGTTTATGTTTTGCTTGGCGAAAAGAATCAATGTAGCTCCTGATGACACATGACAAAAAGCGTGACCATAGGTACGCATGGTTATGTATAAATAAAAGCGACGGGTAAGTGATGCGTGCGTTAAATGCGCCCGATCGCGCTTGAGCGATTAACAGGTTACACTTCGGATAATGACCATCATGATTGCACCTCGTGAAATCAATCCTCAAAGAAGTCAAGATTAAACACCGGCTTATATCGAGATGGTTCGATTAAATGACCCGGCAAAAATAAGAACCTAATGGCCAAGAAGACAAAAGTCATAAACAACACACGGAAGTTCAAAAACCACAACAACAACCATCGACCAACAAAAAAGCTGTCTTAGTCAAATACAAAAGTATTACTAAAAAATCAAAAAAAAGATTGATTATCCAGGGCATACGCTCGCGTAGCGAGCCCTCTGTTTCCGCCATCCGCGATTTTGAGTCATCTATAACGCCATGCCATTTTGGAGCCCTCTTGCTCACCATCACCATCCGGGAACCTCACCACCAACGAGCCCTTTTGCTCGCCATCCACCATTCCCCCAGGCCCTCTTTACTCGCCATCGCCCGTTTAGGCCCTCTGCTGCCATCGCCATTGGATCCCTCTGCTGCGCCATTTGCCATCCAGGAGCCTACGCTGCCGCCACCATCCTGGCACGCCTTGCTCCGCTTTTCTACCATGATCCTCACATATTCGCCTTCAGGCCAGATCCACACAGGATCACCCTTGGCTCAACATCGATCATCGTCCTCTTCGCCGGTAAAAAAGGGTCCCGATTCTTACTCTTTCAGGAGATGGGGAGAAATCGCCTGAAATCACGAAATCGGCCAAAAGCGGCTCTCATCGGGGGTGGCCCAGGTTGCCCGGCGGAATATTTCTCGAGGTCCGGATGAAAGGCCCCCAACCCTTATCGTGGGAGTGTCACTTCTCGCCATCTGGATGGCATCTGCAAACACAAATATAGGAATAATTGGACATTCGAATCCACAGCCATTCATAAATCTGCGTTTTTAAGTTTGAAAGGCCTAGTAGGTTGTTGGTCTCCTCGGCGATAAAAAAGTTGTTGGGCAAAGCAAGACTATTTTTCTGGTCGGATTTCTCTTTGGGACATTATTTCCCACAAGACGCGCCCGTAAAAGAATTCTCTAAAATCACCATTGGTCGACCTTGATGAACTGAAACCCCGGCGTATCCGCTCTGTTACGATGGACTATCCGGCGACTCCTCGAGTCGATTGTTCATGCGAATTGGGGTCTACCGCTTTCATTTCCATTGGACATGGTTGAGGAATTGATCTCAAGGGAGAACATAAAGTAGTTAATCGGTCACAGCATCGGGGTCTTTTTGGTAGAAAATGCTGCAAAAATAAGTTATCAACCAATGGCGGGATGATGTTAAAGGTGGCGTAAAGAAGAATAGACGAGAGCGAGGACTTACTTGCTTTCGCCAGTTAGAGTCCCACCCCAAAACTTCTTATCGAAAAGCCTTGGTCGAGGCTGGGCCGAAACTGAAGGTTTGGAAGGCGGCCGGTGGGGGGTACATGTATATCGCCTCGGCAGTTAGGTTTTCTCCTCGGTGGAGAAATCTTCGTCTGATATCTTTGGGCTACATCTTGAGCATGCCTTACATTTCTCTTAAATGGGGAAGGGCACGCTAGCTTCGTTCCCCGATCAAACGAAGCGAGTTGGAGTTTTTCTTGAACTTCTTCGCATCGCGTAGAAGGCAAATGTACCTTGGGTTCGGCTTCGTCGATGCCGTCGCTTTCGTTTATTCTTCTAGAGCCATCTTAGTATGTTCGGCGGTGCTCGACAAAGATAGCAATGACGGTACATGAAAAAGGTGTGTTAAAAAAGCGTCGTAAGATTGTCGTAAGCGCAATATGAGTAAATGTACGGTATGGTTGAGGCGACCAAATGATCTGGGAGAGCACGTACAAAGCTATCATTTCTTCCTTTGTCACCCATGTTCAAAATTTCCCACGAGTGTTGTACTTAGTATAAATTGAATAATGGGCGATCAAAGCGGGGTTGCGAACTTGCTTTCTGCCCTCCGGTTGCCATATCACCTATCCGTGCTGCTTGATCATGTCTTAAATCCCTCAAAGCAGGATGGGAGGTCGACCGTCTCTACTCCCTCTAGCCGAGGCAAGAAATCAAAAGTGATTTTTTAAGAAGATGTCATTAATAAGGAGATGGTGACCAGCGACTACCTTGAAGACGAACATAGACCTCCCCAATTTGGGCGGGCATGTGCCACGGGACCCTCCAGGTTTGAAGCCCGAACATGATCACCATCAAGAAAGTTTTCAACACTTGCTTTATAGTTACTTTTACAGAGCATAAGGGGTTTGTTCCTCTGAGATCGGCCAAAACAAGAAATTGGTAGCATGCTTGCCCCCATTGTCATTATCATTAGCGACAACTAGCCCTTCGGCGATCAGATTATGAGATTGCTCATTCACATAACAAATGCGGACTGGTGTGACCATCTAACAAATCCCTTTGTGCTCGTCGAGGCCCCGGCTGTAACCCATTGCTCGTCCCTTGTGCTTGTCCCTAGCGGTGTGGCATATGCTTGTCTGGTTGTGCTCGTCCAGGGGCTGGTGTGGCCGTGCTCGTCTACTGTGCGGGTTAGGACTTTGGTGACGACACACTTGTATTCCGGCGTTGGCTACATTTCTTGCCAGCGATGTTAAATTCATAGGTTGTAAAGAAATATTCTCGCCTTCTCGATGAGATTGCCGTAGCCGTTGGCATTAGCGCGTCTTGCAGTAAGTGGTCGTCGATGAGCATAGAAAAGACGCTAAATGCAGGCTGATTATCGGTCTGAGCACGCAAATTGGCGGCGAGTAGGAAAGATCTTAGCGAAGGAAAACTCTGGCGATTCAAAGAATCTCGGACAATCCTTTTTGCCCACCCTTGACCAAAAAATAGCGACCGAACATGGAGGTACAAGCAACAACAAACTTTGTGTTCTCGATTTGGCATCAATTGGTGATGGTAATGTCTCAGCAACGAGCAAATGGGGGAGATCAGGATGATGAAGAAAGGAGGCGGAAGCATGCTCCATGGTGTCAATTCTTGCCGCCTGACCTTGAGGGCGGTCCGTCTTCATCCAGTCCGACACCGAGAAAATACATCTTTGGATAGAGATGTTCCAATTGGGCAAACTATGGCTTAAACCGTTTAAACCCTATTATATAGGGGATTTAGGGCGAACAATGGGAGCCGGTTTAAAATCGAGCATTTTTGGCCGGACGATTAGCCCTTGGGCTAAATGAAGCCATTGCATGAGGAGTTAGCAAAGACCTTGGTTTCTTGAATTTATATTATATATATCATTTTATTTTTATTTTATTTTCTAATTTTTTAATTAATTTTTTTTTAAAGTTTTTTCCTAAATTTAAATAAGGCAAAATTCAATTATGGCCCATCAATTACAAATTAAATATTTCTATTTGATTTAGTCGATTAATAATTAATCCTCTCCATTCAATATTTTTTATGATTTTGAATTTCTATTGAATTGAATAAATAAGTAAAATATTAATCAATATAAAATAATAATATAATATTTTTATAAATTCTATTATGAATTTTGTTCATAATATAAAGATATAATTATAATTATAAATTAATATTATGGTATTAATTTATAAATGTGATAAATATTTTATATTATTAACTAATTTAAAGTAGGAACTTTTCTCCAATTATGTTATTAAAGATGATGGGAACTAATTTTATATTTTTTGAACATTTGTTTATTAAAGATGATGAAATGATCTGGATCGAAATTTTTGTCATTATGTAATGTTAATGTTTGAACATTTTTTTTAATTTTTTTGAGCCCGTTAGGTGGCAGTTTAACCGCGGCTTACATTGAGGGATTATGGATTAAGTCTCAAGTATTAGAGACAGATTTTAAAATGAACGCTTAAGACAGGGACAGATTTGGCTTGTAGCCTGTAAAATTTGGCCCCTAATAGGTTAGGGCGACCCGTTAACAATACTACTTTCGGAGTATCATAAGCGTTACAATGACCAAACCAATCTGCATCGATTATGCTTGCAATTATTTCGTGAAACAATTTATTCTCAATGACTTAATCTGGTGAAAGTTGTCGGGACAATCAAAAATTATATTGAAACCTTATATTGACGTAACTCAAGATATGGGGCGTCGAAGTGCGATGTTCTACTACGTATAAACCTCCGCATTTTACTCACCCACCAGACTCTATACTCTTGCCCCAACATTATGCTCGCGATTTTTGGTTTTAGATTCACCAGCAGTATAATCACCCTGGCAGGGGCACCATCCCTCGGCGACAACCTATTCTCATGGAATCATCGAGAAAAATAGAATGTGCTCCCGACCTGGCTCGTTTATCGCCTCCTTGGGAATCGAGAGGAGCGACAAATAACCGAACCCTCACGTGAGGTGAGTCGTGGTCCCAAAAGCATCCATAGCCGATGAACAAGCCATCTTCTTGGTAAATGGGCGAGGTGAAGACACCAACCAGAAATCTTAAATCCCTCGGAGTTGGATAAAAGAATCAAAAGAGATGGAGCGAGATAGCATAATAATAAAAAAAAAGCGAAGAAAAGAAATTACTACACGAAGAAATTTACTCTCAGGAGGAGAAGAGCGAGGTTGCGGGGAGTTAAAGAAAAGAAGAAGGGATGATTGCCTCGGGATCGCCCCTACGACGGAAGCGAAATGATGCCTCGATCTCCCTCTCTAAGGCCTTCTTGCAGTCGGGCCCCATGGCGCGAACGCCGGCGGCCCGGAGGGGGGGTATTGTGCACATAAATAATCTTTCACCTTGCGTGCTTTCGCCGGCGAACCGTGGACGATCGCACAAAAGGTGTCCATGGCCCTTCAGACAAGTGCTCACGATTGGATACACATCCAAGCTCATCCATATGTGCTTTCGTCGAGGAACATGCCGGTTTAAGCGTGACGGAGTCTTTGAGCGCCGAAGCCATCATCTTTTTAAATTATGCTCTCGACAACCCGTGACCACTCACCAAGATAGACAAACAATGGGTAATGGTAATTGAATGGAAAACCCGAACTGACAGAGAAGGAAGAGCGAACCCGGATGAGCGAGAGAGAAGGAAAGAGCGGAAAACCAAAGCGAGCGAGAGAAGGAAAGATGAAGCCAGAACCGAGCGAGAGAAGGAAAGACATGCTTTTCGCCTCCAGAAGATATCTGGCAAAGAATCAAGGAACATAAGCCCTGAACAATGTTTTCGAAGACAATGAAACCATGACTTATCGAGGAGGCGAAACCATATCGTGGTTAATGACGGAGATCCAGGAGAGTGGAAGTAGAAAAGTGTGCTAGCCCACTAGAATGACAGCGAATCAAACAATAAGCGTTTGACTTCTACGGCCAGGACTTACTCGCTGACCAAAAGGGTGGGCCTCGTGTCACGGACCACAAGCAAAAGCGAGCACAAAAGAATCGGGTGCATGCAACCCTTTCATTACCACTGGATGACAAAGTGAAACTTCTCGAGGAGCAATGGAGACAAATGTCAGCAAAAAAAAGCCGGAAGCGATGGCGACACCACATAGATTAGTGCATGTTAAGAAATCGTCATTTCGTGCTTGGCCGGGACACCACCGGCTCAAGCCCGGGGACACCACGGCTTATCAAATCCTATAAATAGGCCCAAAAAAACAAACAAAAGAGGGTTGATAATTTTTTCTAAGATAGCTCTTTATCAATTCTCCCTCCCACATAACCATTGTGCTCAAATGCTAACACATTGTGTTAAGCCTCTCCCAAACCATAAATAATATAATCACGCTTGGTATCTCTTTGCGTCAATATTTTAATGGCCCCAGGTCATCAAATCACTTGTTTGTCATCCTACCTCTGAGATGTGCTGTCATACACACCGCGATGTTTAACCGTTATTATTTTGTTTGTTAAAGTACAACACACTGCAGCCATACATCGTCGATTTTCCATAACCACGACTTACAATAGCCTTTCTTTTAACAGTTTTCTTTAGTAAAACATTTATCTTATCTTTCTTAATTTTTTGTCAATGTTCAATTGAGTTAGGAAGTGGGGAGTATCCCAGTAATTCTACAGTATCTCTTCAAACAAGCATTGCCAAAATCAGTATCCCAATTATCAAGCAGCCGATGAAAACACACTAAAATTGGTATATGCAATAAAATATTCAAATACCTATTTTTTCGTACAAAGAAAATCTGCAGAAATCAAACTAAAAAATTACTCTTGCGCCACTCAGAAATGCCCATTGCAAATTTCGAAATCATGTACCCCTTCATTTTCATATATCAGGGATTCAGGAATCAAATCAAATTTCAAATGCAGAAATACCTAGCAAGAAATCAGCGGCGGTGGGCGGTGGGTTTGGGCAGAAAAAAATAATTTACTGGTATTGTGCGGATGTATGCACGATATTAAATTTCAAATCAATGGAATGAGGGTTCAGGGTTTTTGAGGCTAGATATTATATGGTCCAAATAAATTGTGTAGTTCATAAAGTATTTTTAAAAGTTTGTAGTTTATTATATTAAAATTTACAATTTATTACATAAAAAGTAAAATTATGTTTTAACGTAACAATTTGCAAATTTATATCTGATAAATTCTGGTCTACAGAATCTGTTTATCTGTCTTGGAAGTGAAAATGCTACTCACCCATATATATATCTTATAAGTGTTTAAATCTGCGTAAAATCTGGCGATCGTTAAATATCGTTTTAAAATTATATAATTTATTATTGAGTAAGCAACTTTCCAGTCAATTTTTGCTACCCCTTAGTACTATCAAGTCCACTAATACACAATAAATACTCTTAAGTCCAATTTTGAGTAGATAATGTCTTAACTACCCCCATTACTCCATCTCTGCTCCGATTTTCAGTACCTCTGTTCCAGATTTGACGTTTTTGTGGCTTTCCATGCAGAGCTAATCACTCAACCTCCACCAAAATCTTTCTCTCTGCTACTTTTTCATTCAATAAAACACAAACAAAGATTCAAAATTGATAAAATGAAAAAAAATTATACATAAAAATCTCAAAATTCATATCAAAATTGAAAAAAATTATAAAAAATTTACATATCAAAATTAAAAAAAAAATTACAAAATTTACATATCAAATTGAAAAAAAATTAGAAACTTATATATCTAAAATCTAAAATTACAATCTCAATCTTTACATATTCTCGTGCACGTATTCAATTCGATGAACATATTCATCAATTGATGAACCTATACATTACATTTTTCAATTTCAGATCTCCATCTTCAACACAAAATCCAGAAAAAACCACAAGCCAAATCCTCCATTTCCATATCTTCAACAGATTCAGAAAAATCACAAACCAAGATCCTGGAAATTACAACCTTCCTTCATCATCAGCCTTCACAACAAATTCATCAAACAAAATAAAAAACTTCCAAACAAAATCGCACGGATCTGTACAGACCCCACCGTCTTCAGCCTTCATAACAAAATCGCACAGATCTAGGAAAATCACACAGAAAAAAAATCTAAAAAAATCGCGCAACCTCCGGTCACCGTCACGTATCGTCGCCACCGCACAGATCCACCGCCTCTGATTACCACACATATCTATGAGTCGCCGCCTTCTTCGCCCCCGATTCGTGAGAGAGAGAGAAAAAAGTTAGCGAGAGAAAGTGGAGAGGAGACAACAAATTAAAAGATGAAAAGTTAGTGAGAGAGAAATGATAGAAAAGAAGAGACGTCAGATTAAAAAATTAAGGGTAAAGAATGGGTCTTTCATGTGTGTACTTTTTGGACCTATTAATATTTTAATTAAATTGTTGGACCTCTTAATATTTTATTGGGCTCCTTTAAATCTACAAGTATTTAATTCTTTATTATTTTAAAAGATGTAAACATTATTCTTATTTGAAGCATGTAATTTTTTTTCATATTAATAATTGTATATTTTAATATAAATAAATTAAATATTTTTTATATATAATTACAATATTTAAAATCTTATTTATAAGTGTCGTTCTGGCGTAAATGGATCTGAAACTTTGCTATTATCTCTTATATATAAAAAGTGGCTTGAGATATAGAAATCATTTTTGAACTCTTTTGTTCACTTTTAATTTTGTAAATTTTTAGTCTTTATAATCTAATATTTTAAACAATGTTTTACATTTTAGCAAAATTTACATTAGAAATGTATCTTTTTAAACATCTTAAGTGTGTTTTTTAAATATGCAATTTTTTCTATTAAGATATGTTATATGTATCAGCAAAAATAAATTGCATGGTTCAGTATAAATAAATTGTATATGTTTTAATAAAATAAGTGGCATGTTAAAATATAAAAAATACTTTAAATTTGCAAAAATGCATGAAAAAAAAGCTGTCTTTTCTTGTTCTTGTTTCAATTTTTTCAGTTAAGCCTTAATTGGAATATTGATTTTTTGTGGATATCATCATCACCAACCGTAAACTTATTTTTTCAAGAATAACCAACCTAATGGCCTAACCTCATTGTGTATATAAACACACTATATTCATCAATTTTAACCCTTGTTTGATGTTATTATATACATGGAGGGGGCTATACATATAAGGAGACACAAACTATTTCATATATATAAGTAACTAAATATGCATTTTTAGTATAATATAAAACACAAAATAGTCCAAATCAATATACACCCCATTTAAACTATGTCTCCTTTTCTATGCATGAATAAATTTGGAGTTTTTCCATTATTATTCATGGTTACATTTTTTAGTTACTCGATATGTGATGCGCCGAGTCGATCACATCTTATATTAATAGTAGAAGATTTTTAAAATATTAAGGTCATATTTGTTTTTAGGCTTGAAGTGAAAATTCAGATGGGAGAAAAGGTGGATGAGGTACATTTTATAAATAATAATTTTTTATTTATTTTTTGTTTTATGTGGTAGGGGTGGATGAGGCTTTTATGTCGAATGTTACTTTTTTAAATGAAAGGTGATGTGTTATTTTTATCAATAATTAGTTAGTGACATAATGATTATGTGTAAAGAAAATTTTTAAAAAAATGAGATAAATAATGAATTATTGTAAAAAATAGTATGAGAAATTATTTAGTGTAAGAAAAATAGTGATGTAACAATTTATAGTATATATGTATAATATGGTGAATGTGTATTTAAATGGAGGTTGAATATGCAATTAAAAAAAAAAAAAAAGATCGGGATAGGAAAAGCTCATCCCAGTTTTAGATATCCCATGCCTAAAATAAACTTGGCCTAAGGATATCCAATTCAAATCGTGTGATTTTGCTTCTTTTTAAGTAAAAAGATACTCATATAGGCCATAATCATTATGATTAAATATCGTGAGCTACTTGAACTAGAACTATTAATTCAAAATTATGATAACTTCATGGTGGATATAATTAATTTTGATGTAAGGTATCTTGATAAATTAATAATTTTATTATAACCTCCTACTCTATTTGAATTATTAAAACACTCTCGCAGATTGACATTTATTGAGTCTTGGCGTCATTATTGACTAGCTCACCTGACCAATGACCAAAGTACCCACGTCAAGCGGCTTCTCGTCTCAATCAGACACCACCATCTTCTCTGCCCAGCCACCTGACTCGCACGCCACCTTATTAATCGTGAGTACTTAACGGTTTAATCAAGCGAACGACACTACGCCTTGTGGTGTAATCGTTCTCAAAACCCCCGGCCACGGTGCCTCCGCCATGCCACCACCACCACACACCCGCCCCTCATCCACCATCGCGACCTCAGCAAAGCTGGGAGGCGATCTTGCAAAATCGTCGATAACCTGACCTATTAACTTCCTGATATAGGGTTTCCCTCAAAATGGGGAGGGAAAGGAGGAGATGTGTCGAAAAAGAATGACCCAAACAATTTATATCGGACCCGCTTTGTAGTGTTGAGTTAAGATTGACCTGGGTTCATAGCAAGAACCACTTCTACAAAAGTTTGTCTTTTCTAGAATTTTTATATGGTATGATGATAAAAAAAAATCAATTAGTAATGTATTGAGAGAATATAAAATAAACAATTTGTATCATGTGATTAAAAAAGGTAAGCAAGTAATAAAATATAATATAATTAATATAATTTCAAAATCTTTACAAATCTCAAAATAAATCTGGATGTGAAATTGCAAAGTTCAACATCCCCACAATAATCGATGAGACCCAATTTGCACATAGTGCGTATATTTTTAGATCCACATATCATTAAAGCTAGTGACATATTTTTAATCAAAGTAATATTTAAGTGCATCAATTGCCCGTGCAACTAGTTGCACAATTAATAATATTTAGTAAAATAATAAGTATTTTAGTAAACTACTCTAATACTACAATTTTAAACATAAATTCAGATACTATGGTCCTTATGGTCTACCTTTTCGTATATAAAAGTATATTTTTTCTCTTACATTTTTATTCAAAAAAAAGGTTTTGTATCTTGTTGTGGTCTTGCTAAGTCTTATTTCATAAGTCGTTTAAAAATCGTCATTTATTATCTTTGAAAAAGTGCAACTTTATTCTACGAGAAAAATCTGTTATTAATATGGGAGCATGGATGGCGTGATTACATTTGAAATAATTTACGTGTTTATTTTATATAATTGGCGACTTAAAATACGTTATGAATCTTGCACGGTTCGCTTTTAACGAATAAAACTCACCCGTTAACGAATGCCGCATAAAATTAAAATAATGTTCAAATTTGAAATACCGAGGAAGCAATGAGGCGCACGACGTCGTTTTGGCAACAATTTCCACGAAAGTAGGAGTTTTTTAGCTGTCACCAAAAAATCGTTTGTTCATTTGAAGAAGTAGAGTTTGGTCACCTGATATTTTCCCGAAACAAATTTAAAAAATATATAAAAAAATAAAAAGAAGAACAAATAAATCTCTCTCCCTCCCTACTTGAACAAGTTTTTCCTGAACCTAAGAAGAAAAACTCAAAAAAATTCAAAGATTGTGGGTCACGCTATAAATCTGCACCTACCTCAACTGCTTCGATTCAGAAGCTACATATACACATGTGTATGCGTACAATATAATACACAATCGTATATACGGGTAGGGTTTGATTGAGAATTACACAAGGAGAAATTTATTTATTTATTTAGTTTTCTCTGCAATGGATGCTCTGTGCTTTAAGGCAGGGATTCTGAGTATGCTGGCACCGCCGATCGCGGCCGCCGCAGAGAATGGGGAGCTCGATTGAGTGAGAAGCCGTCGGTGTCGGCAGCGCAGCCAAGGAATTTGCCCTGGGGTTTCACTTTCCGGAGTCCGCTCAGATCTCTGTGGCCCGTGGTAAAACCGGTACGAACCGGCGATCTCGGTGGACGACGCCGTTTGGTGGAGGAAAAGGAGGACGTTAAGGAGAGGGAGGAGGAAGGGGGGTGAGAATTGGGTGTTTAAGATTATGCACGTGAAATCTCTGTGGAAAGGGGAGGAAAAGGATGGTGATCTGATGGAAGATTTGGGGCTAGATTTGGAAAGCGATGGTGAAGAGAATGGAGAATGTGATTCGTGTGCGGTTGATTATGATGACGATGACGAGAAGATTGAATTCGATCGAGAATCGTTTTCGAAATTACTTCGAAAGGTGCCTTTGGCTGAATCTAGATTATACGCTAAGATGTCTTATTTGGGGAGCCTGGCTTATTCAATTCCCCTGATTAAGGTACGCTTTTGCTTAAACCCTTTTAGGATGATCTACTTGTATTACTATGATTTTTTGTTACTCATTTCTACTTTTTAGATTATTTCAGGATTTAGAAACAGCGACTGTTTGATTGTGGGGTTTTGAAAACATTGGAACTTTGTGTTGAATTCCTAATCAAATCTGTGATTATTTCGAAATATTAACCTTTGCTCCAGTTTGATCTGGTGTAGATATGGATGGTGTTTGCGTTGGTTATTTTCGCTTATTATGAAGTCATTGTTGGAGTTTTTAAATTGTATCTTGAGTTGTGTACTTGATTATACTGAGTTTCTGTGTGAACAAACGAAAAATGATGTTTTAGATTGGTAAAATCTCTGTTGATTGGTTACTGTAAAACTGTGTTACAGCCAGGGAATCTGCTGAGAAACCACGGACTAAGGTTTGTAACTTCATCTCTCGAGAAGAAAGAACAGGCTTTAAAGGTCGAGAAAGAGAAGGTATCAGCTGAAGAGGGACGAAAAGAAATGAAGACAGAAGCTGTTGAAGCAGAGCAGGCGGAGGGAGTTGAGCTGAAGGTTGATGGAAACCGATTAAGTGCTTCTGCTACCTATCAAATTGCTGCTTCAGCTGCTTCCTATTTGCATTCTCACACGAGAAGCATTCTCCGCTTTAAGCCCTCCAAATCAACACAGAGTGAGAATTTGCCTGAAGAAGTGAAGGGGGAGGGAAAAAGCGAGATTGATATGACAAATCAAGATGCAGCAGCCTCTTTATTGGTCACTGACTCGATGACTGCTGTTGTTGCTGCAAAGGAAAGTGTCAAACAGGCTGTTGCTGATGATCTTAACTCACTGAGTTCTTCACCGTGTGAGTGGTTCGTCTGTGATGACGATCAGAAGCATATCAAGATTCTTTGTCATACAGGTAGGGGCGATCAAACGCATACAAGATTCTTTGATTTAGTTCTTAGAGTTGCAGATTTATGCCTGATTTTTATATGCTTAATTTGATATAATTCATTGAGTTGGAAATAGTTCTAAAATGTGTTATTTACAGGGATCAGGTCTCTGGCTTCATGGGCAAGCTAATCTATTGTTTGAGCCCATTCAATTTGAGGTATTTTTATCGAATTTATCAATTTTGCAATTTTTTTGCATATTATAGACGACTTATTGCTAAAATTTATATTTGGTTTCTTGGTATACAATTCAGAAAGTTTCATGATTAAGAAGATCTGATGCATCTTATCTTTTTAGGGGCTGGATGTTCTTGTGCACAGAGGTATATCTGAGGCTGCAAAAGGATTCTGAGCAGATGTTGCCTGAAATTCATGAGCACCTAAAATCTCATGGCAATCGAGCTATATTTCGTTTCACAGGGCACTCTCTTGGTGGAAGCTTATCGTTACTCGTAAATCTCATATTTGCTCATAAGGGCGAAAGCACCTCGTTCTTCTTTACTTCCTGTTATAACTTTTGGTTCACCGTCAATTATGTGTGGAGGGGATCGCCTGCTCCGCAATCTAGGGTTGCCTCGGAATCATGTCCAGTCGATTGCAATGCACAGAGACATTGTTCCCCGAGCTTTCTCGTGCAATTACCCTACCCATGTTTCCGAGTTCCTTAAAAGCTGTAAATAGGAATTTCGCCACCATCCATGTCTTGATAAACAGGTACCAATTTTCTATATAAACCTATTGGAGAAAAACTTGTATACATATGGTGCACTGTGCAATTCAAGTGTATTTTAAATGATATTAGTTGTTTTACTAACAAATATTTGTATTAGTTGTTTTCACTGAAAAGTATTAATTGTTTCCACAAAGAGTATTAGTTGGTTTCACTGAAATTTATTAGTTGGTTTCACTGAAAAGTATGAGCTGTCTACAGTTGCACTGTACTTCTGGTGTATAATAGTGTTACTCAACCTGTATAATCAATAAACTTTCATGATACATTTTATTCAGTTTCCCTTTCCATGTCTTTCTCGATAGAAACTGTTGTACACTCCGACCGGGGATCTTCTAATTCTTCAGCCAGATCACAAATTCTCTCCAAGCCACGATCTTCTTCCTTCCGGGCGATCTTTATCTCTTGACCTGCCGGAACCCTATTGGAGAAGCAGATCAAAAGCCGCTGGCGTTGTTCCTCAACTTCGCCTCACCCTCTCGAGATATTGAGTGACCGTTCTGCCTATGGTTAGGGAGGAAGCATTCAGCGAGACCATGATATGGTTAAGTATTTGAAATCCATTAGAAATGTCATCCGATTAGAGCTTAATGCATAAGAAAGGCCAAGAGGGGCGTGAGGCGGAAAGTTTGGTGGCCGCTGGTTTCTCGAGCGGAGTCAATGCAGGTATAATCGTCGGTCGGCCTGCCATTCCCGGCCAAGGTCAGTTGAACTTCTCGGGCATCGTTCAAGCGGGTAAGAAGTCGTTGAAAGCGGTTTAGTCGGTTAGTTGCATCACAGCATATGCATTTGCTTGTGGTATTCTTGTTCCTGCTAGGTTATTGATACTGGGAACCTTTAGTTTGATTCGCTTTAATTGATCAAACAAGTGAACAATCTATCATATCCTTATTAGTAGATGATTCTTTATTTATTCAATTAGCTAAGGCTAAGGATCTTTATTCTTGTATTGTCTGGTTTGTAAAATTAGGTAATTTGCAGACTTTGGTGGTGACATTTGATATTATTATACATGGTTTTATCCCACGTACAAATTACTTGATTATTATCAATTCAATACTTTTGGTTTGCAATTATAACTTTATTGTTTTATTTGAATAACCAGGAATTATAAAAGAAGTTAAAATATGATGTTGGATTTTAGGAGATGTATGTATAATTGATGAATTGATAACGAAGTTGATATTACTGTTAGTTGCGTAATTGCAACAAACACGATTACAGATTAAATTGGCAGTATTTGATGAAACGCATTTCACTGTCATCTTATACCGCACGTTGCAGTAACCAAAACTTACAAAAAATGCACGCCTAACATTTGTGAATATCAACCCTATATTTATTGCTTATCGAACTCGAGTTTGACGTGGAAAATGTTTTTATTACATGCATAAATATTTTTTTTTTTTAAATCCCATCAATAATTCAGTGATGAACGAAAAAGGCGTATAATAAAAAGAAGATAAATCTGAGAACACAAAAAAACCTTTGTCTGTTGATTCACAGAATATCCCGGAAAAAAGTAAGAACTCCAAATCGTTGATTACCATGAGAATACCGTAAAAGAGATATATGAGATAAAACTCAACTTTTTTCATTAATCAATTCAACTCCTTTTTATAATAATAAGAACACCTATTTATAATACTAAAACAACTTGAAAAACAAGAAAGGTAAATAAATCCTAAATATAATCAAATCAAATCTTAAACATAAATATTTAAATCTAAATTGTATCAATATCATCCATATATATCTCATCATACTCCTCTTTTGGAAGGATTAAGCCCTCGAATCATTGGACCTCATTATAAATGTCTGGCGATTTGGAACATCCTTGAATTCGTGAACAAAAAACAATCAAATCGAAAATTTTGTCACCGAGCACCATGATATTTTGCGAAATAATAACAAGCACATAATATTGGTTGTTATTCACGAATCTTCGAGTTAAAAAAGAAAATTTGATGAATATCCCGAGCCACAAAAGTATCTTCATAAATCTAATCTCCATAATTTTCATATGGATTATACTTACCCTCAAAATAATCTTTATCTTCTTCATCAAAAAAATGGTGGACCATCATAGCCATCATCACCAAAATCAAGCCCCGAAGTGTCAATATACTTTCGTTAAAAATTAATGGTTAAAATACAACCATAATCTTCGTCGGGATATCGTGAAAATTGGTGGTCCATCATATTCACCATGGAATATATGACCATAACCCAATAAATCGAAGTTTTGGCGGATCTGCGTATTATCCTCTCCATACGTTGATGTTCATCATGAAAAGTATCATAAACCATTTATAAATATCGGAACCATTATCGAGAATAAATGGCCGGTCTCGATTACCAAGCCCGATGTAGGCGGCGAGAGTGTATAATAAAGATGAATAAAACTAGAACACAAGAACACACTAATTACATTGATTCCAAGAATACCGAAAAAAGTGACAAACTCAAATTACGTTGATTCTCACAAGAATCTAAGTAAAAAAAGAGACAACGAGATAAAACTCTCATTTTTCATTAATCAATTCAATTTCCCTTTACAATAATAAGAACACCTATTTATAATACTAAAGCAACTTGAAAAACAAGAAAGGTAAATAAATCCTAAATATAATCAAATTAAATCTTAAACATAAATATTTAAATCTAAATTGTACATATTATTGATGATAATCAATATCATCCATATATATCTCCATCATTCAGCCATTTTGTTTGGAAAATGAGAAAAGTCTTGTGTGAAATATTGCCTTTATAGTGTTATGTCTTAATCTGATATAAATAAGGTAAAAATTGCTTAAAATTAGCCCAAGTGCAGGCGTATGCGGGGACGCAGGCGGTGGGGTTCGAGGTTGGCGCGGACGCATATATATTTATAGAAGGATATTTTTATCAAATATGTATTGTAGCCTATTGGTTCAGGTTTGTTGCTAATAAATTTGGTTGCAGGTTCGATTCCCACTGTACACATAAATTTATTTTATTTTTTTTCTTAAATTTTTTTGTTATTCTACATCTATGTATAAGTGTTACTACATTATTATATTAGGAGTTACCGCGTGAACAAAAAATCGATTCAAGCGCCAAAAGAAATCAAATCCGAATTCTGATTTAAAGAACAATTTGATGTGTTCTACATGAACAAAAAAAAAAAGAAGGTACCATATGAGAAAAAAAAGTGTTACTACATGAACAAAAATCGGTACAAGCGAAAAAAAAATCTTGGTCAAAATTCTGATTTTTATTTTTTCTCAAATTTTTGTGTTTACTACATCATGTATAAGTGTTACTACATTATTATATTACGTGTTCCCACATGAACAAAATCAAGACAAGCGAAAAAGAAATCACGATGCAATTACGATTTAAGAAACAATTTGATGTGTGACTACATGAACAAAAATAGTGTTACTATATGAGAAAAAAAGTGTTACTACATGAACAAAAAATCAAAACAAACACGAAAAAAAATCTTGATCCAAAATTACGATTCTGAGCAGTGTGAAAAAAGTGCGAAATGATCTCAATTTCATCACACTTTGTGTTGAGGGGTAATCCAAACATCACACACATATTCTCTCTTCTTCTAAGTAGAATGCACATCGAAATCTAAATTAGAATGACTGGTTTCATCCAATAATCGGAGAAAAAAAAAAAAATTAGGGCAAAGCGAGGAAGAAAAAGCCCATGAAATTACGCCATAAGAGAAGAGGAAGAAGAGAAATCGTGAAAATGTCGGGTTAACGGCCTTGTGAGGAAAGAAGATGAAAGAAAGCATTGGCCCACCAACAATCTGTGCACAAAATCCATTCTCTCGACCATGAGAAAAAAAAGACTCGATTCTGGCATATCACATAGATGCAATATTGCATACAAGTTTTTGTGAAAAATAACAAAAAAGTATAATTCAGCCATTCTGTTTGGAAAATAGCAAAAAAGTTTATTACAAACTCATGTAAATATCTATACATGTAGGAGTATTTACTAACCACGTTTATAGTCTACTAAATATTACATCTATCAATCTAATAAGGCAAAGTAAGGGGTCAACAACAACGATGAAATTGATTAAAAAGTGTGAGCATATTCTTAAAAAAGTATGACTTTTTTATATAAAAGGTGTGACTTTTTTACTTATAAAAAAGTATTCTTCGTAAAAATAAATAATGTGACTTATATTATAAATATCGTATTGATAAATGAATGATGTGGAACATATTCTTAAAAGAAAGTGTGATTTATATTCTTAAAAAAGATCTTGAAAAAAAAAAATAATTAATAGTGAAACAAGTTTACATCTAGATACCAAATCTAAAAATATAATCTACAAAATATAGAATTATATCGTTCAATTTCTTCTAATTCTAGTTATAGTTGAGAGAAAAATTCAATCTTGAATTTCATACTCAAATTGATATATGCACATATTACTATGAAAATTTATAATTGAAATCCAAATTCTTGATTGACATGGTTTCAAGTTTTGATGCACCCAATTCCCTAATTGAAGAAAAATTAATGTGTTGGGACCATTGTACACCCAATTCCCTATTTTTTTTTTTGTACACCCAATTTGAAGAAGCCCATTGGTCCGTGTTTCTATAAAGGTGCGTTTGGTGACAAAATAGTGGTCTCAACTCTCAAAGTCTGAAACGGCTCAATTTATACATATTCCATCCAACAAGGCCAACTGAACCTTACCTGCAAAATTGCAAATGGTTCTTCTCTGATGACTTTTATTATGCACAGAGATTTTGGTTCCTTTTAAGGAATAAGGACACACGTTGTAATTTTTTATTTTGAGTTTTGACCATATTAAGCCTAATTCGATTTGTCATTTGTATCCTTTTGTTTTGACCATATTAAGACCAATTTGATCCGTAAAAACTTCCATGTGTTCCTCCGAAAAAAAGATAACAGTTTTTCTGAAAAAAAAAAACGTATAACATTTTAAAAGTAAAATGAATATCATCCATGTTTTTCCCAGAAGAAAACGTTAATAACATTTTGTCACACGAAACACATTTCCTGAACTAAAACTTAAATCACTCTCAATGATTTTGCAACCAAAGGATGCAATTTTTGTAAAATTTGATGCAAATTATCAACAGTAATCTCAATTATTAATTTCAAACGTTTCAGTAATAGTGATAATAGTGGTGTTAGAATACACACTGAATAAATCTATGGATTTAAATCGATGAAACTGACTAATATTTGTCTCCAACGGGAATTTCTTTGCTTCAAGGATGAACCAACATCAAAGAATCAATCACAAACACCCAGAGGAATTTTTGGGCTAAATAAGAGCTACATTGCTTTTCACTTGGAGCCGTGTAACATCCATAAAGCAAATGTTGCTCATTAGAACAAAAAACAATACTCTAAAAAAAGCGCCTTGTGCAAGATGGTCTCCTACACATGATTGACCTATGACTCCATAAATCCATGGATCATATAACATGAAAATGAAATATGTCATAAAACCATTTTATACAAGGTCTTGTCTACTATAAAAAGGCCATATATAGGCACTACCCCAACTTCAGCCCCAGCCCTGCCTAATTTTGTCTAAAGCCAGGCATCACCAAGCTCGTTTGCCACCATTAGGCGTCTAGTGCCTTTCGAACATAGTAGCTTTTAAAGAGAACAAGGGGCTTTTTCTATAAAAAAAATGCTTCTTGAGCGCAAAATGGGTTTCAAACCACCCCGAACTCAACAAGACAAGAACATATTAAGGGCCCACTTGGTTAGAGGTAATAGAAGTGAATAATGAGAATTACTTCTATTAATGTTGCTTGGTAGTTTTGATACACAAGTAATGAGAATAGAAATAAGTAATTGATTATCTTCACACTCACATGATACCCATTGTTCATATTATGACCAAGCAATAACAAATGCAATCAATAACTCTTAATGATTGACCCCCGATGATATCTATTACTAATTCTGAATTCTCTAGTCATCCAACTTTAACTTCCCTACCACATTTCAATGTCATTATCAGGCTCACCAAAATATGAAAATATAGCCCTTACAATTGAATACACATAAAAACCAATCAACACCTAGTCTATCAAAACCTAGCATTCACCTCACATACCAACTCTCTCATTGAATGCAAAGCCAACTAAAATTGTGGCCCAAGTGGAGAGACTTACTCCAAATCTAATTACCCATTTGGCTAAGCAAATTGCTGAAGGATTAAATGTTACCATCCTACACCGGATCCACAAGAAATTGTGGATGGGTAATTAAAGTGAGAGTCAATCCTCCACTCTTGAGCTAGCTTTTGGGTGAAATTAGGGGCTTCCATCCTGAGTTCCTATCATTAAATCCTCCAAGAGCATATCCTCACATTAAAAACTCTCATTTCATCCATGTACAATCTGATGAGGGATAAATATGCACATGGAATCTCCAATTATATTCTCTTTAAGATTACATTAAACATTGAAATTTTACAACAAGTAGGCTCAAACACCGCCGTCATCTTAAAGAAATGTCACCAAATAACTGTAAAGCAGTTTCCATACTAGAAAAATGCACAAGTATTATTCTTGATTGCATGATAGAAGTACATAAACTTGGTGTGGGAAAATTATTAGGTAGAGGTTGAAGAAAAGAAATGAGAAAGGTTTGATATTTGATTTATACCCATAAATACAGCCAAATATATCAACTCTACAAATCAAGTTTACGGCAAGATACCATGAATGGATGGCAAGGCTACGAGCGAGAAGATATTAGCAAGAGAAGACAATCCATGAATCATCCCAAATTTCTTGTTCATTGCAGCAAGTTTTGGATTTTTCTTTGCAACTTCTTTGTTTTTGGTCCACCCAACTTCTTCCCCTATACTTTCTTCTCTCTCTATCTTGTGCCTTTGTTTCATCATCTGGTTGACATTCAAAGATAAATTAGTGCAGTTTTTAAGGCAGAAAAAAAATCAAGTGAGGCTATGTTTACTTTGAGTTTTAAGTGCCTTTTAGAAATCATTTTTGAAAACATGGGATTTTTGAAAACCTGATTAATAGTAATGTGTGTTTCTTTTGGGTTTTTGAGTAGGGAGAGATTTAACTTTATGTCAAATCAATGTGCAAGAGTGAGTGACGTTGTATTATTATATTATTGTTGAATGATCTTTATGTGAAATCTAAAGTGAATGATGTTATATGGAGTATTATATTATTGTTTAGAGAAATTTAAATCATTAGATAATTGTGTAATAATTAAAGTTTAGAGGTTGATAGGGGAGGTTTTTTAAAACTAGTTTATAAAATCCCGAAGTAAAACCGGTTTAGGATTTAAAAACCCAAAACCAGATTTACAAAACCCAAAGTAAACATAGCCTGAGTGTTTCTAAAATTTGTTCAAATCAACTAGCAAACTCTAGACGTTCTTCTCAGTAGGAAAGCACCACAGCCGGAAAGAGGAAGGAGAAAACAAAATGTTCACATTCCTTTCCCCTCCTAGTGGTCATATGGATATAATTGTAAATGTAGGCTATATGTATAAGTAATCAAGTGAGGCTTGAGCTCAAACAAATCAAGTTAGATGGAATTACACCATGTTTTACACCTAATGTGATTAAAATAAATAAATGTACAAAACTTGTAAGTACCTCAATGGTCATAGGAGTAAAGATAACAGATTGCTGAGATTGAAACCAAAGGCTGCGAGAAGGAATCCAAGCTGGTATTTCTCAGTGGCTCCAGAAGTCTTCCATGGATGCAAGTATCCAAAAGCACCCCCTGCTACCGCACAACACACCCCCCACCATGGAAAAATAAGCTGGAAACATCTTGCTTTGCAAGTTACCAAACTGATGCCTAGGCAGATTCCTTTGAAAAGGATACAACCAAAATTCAGTCACAACTATAATTTCGCAATCTTGATCATTCACCATAAAAACAATTTTCAGAAATCTAAACAAATTGAACCCTCGGCAAATTCCTAAAATGCATTAATCAAAATCATCATTTGTGTCCCCCTGCCCCCCTTGTCTAATTTACTCACAATCTTTGCATAATCTATGCTACACCAGCTGAAGTATCGGTAAACATCGACCATTTTAACATGAACACAAAAAATTTCGAGCCTATAGCAGACACTAGTGTCTAGACTAGTTAATTCTGAAACAGTGGAGATATATTCCTCAATTAATAAAGTCACAAGCTTTATCAAGATTGACCGATCAATCATACTCTGCAAACTCATATTCTATACCATACTAATCAATATTACCATAAAAACAGGAATTAAATGCGCACATAGGGAGATAATTACTTGAACATGATGATGCCGCCGATGAAGGTAACCCAGAGAGCGGCGCCGAAGGAGGTGGAGAAGCACAGAAGGTGACTCAATTTCAACAAAGTGACGAAGAGCTGTGATTTCTGGCCGTCCGATATCGACCCGAAGGTTTCCGGCGAGAAAATTACACCGATTGCCAAAAACGCCACCGCGGTTAAAAATCTTGTCATCCATCCCATCTTTTACTCCTCGATTAGTTCGGATTTCGGAAAAGTAGCAGTAAACAGTAGCTGAGCAAGGATTTATTGATGGATGGAGCTGAAATTTCTGTATTCAATTCACCTAACTACGATGCTTCCAGAAGCTCAAAACGTCTGCTGAATTGGGGAATAAGAAATCGGAAATGGATAAATTAATCTGCCCTTTACAATATCGACCAATTTTAATTTTTCTTTTTCCTTTTCTGTCGCGTGGGACACGAGGGCTTGCTCTATTCGGAGTTTGAGGGCTACGTCCATGCTGTGGACACATGACACATGTCATGGGCCCCTTTCCTTTCTTTTCTTTAATATTTGATTTTGTAAGTTTTTGATACCTCAATTTTTAAAACGTATTCAATTAAGACATTAATATTTTATTTCTTGTTAATTTTTATGTTTTTAAATACAAATTTATACCTTAATAAATTATACTCTCCTTTTACATTACAAAAGTTATTTACCCTTTAAAAAATGACTCGTTCTGATATTTTTAAAATTACATTTAAATTATTCTTTTTTCACATAAATAATTTATTTTAGTAATAACGTATATATAAATGCGATACCATCAAAAAAAAAAATCAACTTTATCGGCTTTCAATCTACCATCCATTTCAATTAAAAACTCATATCAAAAAGTAAAATGTAAATAACTTTGGGGCGAAGGTATTACTCCACAAATAATTATGCAAAATTATATATATTATATTTTTTAACGACTATTTAATATATTTTATTCTTTTACCAATAAATATTTCAAACAATTTGTCATTTATTCTGTATGTGGGAGGATGAGTTAAAAGATTATTTTTCTATCATACATTATACTAATTAGTAATTACATTCTTTATAATTTGTCTCATTTTATTCATTCATATAAATTAATTTTTTCGTTAATCTAGGTATCAAAATACTAGTATACTCTTATTTAGTCATATATAGTAGTATTTATTATGATTACTATTGAATAGAAAATGAAAAAAATTTATTACCACGACAAAATAATAAAAATAAAAAAATTATTTCCGATAAAACGGGACAACTAATAAAAAATGAAAGTAACATTTTATTTACTTTTCAATTTTTTTAATAAATTATTAAATTTTTAAGTAATTAATAAGAATAATATCGAAAAAATTTGTTTCAATCAAATTTCATTGCTACCATTCCATAGTTTTATGATTGAATTTTAATACAAAATTTTATAAATGTTACAATTATTTTACACTTGAAATTATGTTTTAAAATAATATTTAAATTGTTACTAAAAAAATTATTAAAATACTATGCTTAAATTAATTAAAGAAAAGTAAAAAAAAAATAGAGTATTAAAAGTATAGAATTCAAAAAAAAAAAAAGAGTAAGTTAAAATTTAAAATAAACAATAAAAAGAAAAGGTGGTGGGGCCGCTGGTGGCTGGGCAGCGCCCAGCACCCCCAGCGTAGACAAAATCGAGTTTGCGTGCATCAAATTGGTATGGAATTGAATTTAACTCAAATTATTAAAATTAATACTTGAATTGATAGAATGATTTTGCAAAATTTTCAATTGTTTCTTTATATATAAATAATTGGGTTCAATTCAGGGAGTAGTTCATCTCATCAATTGATTTTCTACTACATTTTGTCTTCTAGAGACTTAGATCCCGTTTTCAAACTCATGTATACAGTGAAAAACACTTAAAATCTAAAAAAGTTGAGTCTTGAAACTTTGAAAAAAAACACTTCTCACCTAAAAAATTGAGAGTGCAAACACACCCTTACAATGCTTCATTAAATAATTCCATTATTTGTAGAATGAGTCTTTTGTCTTTTTTTTCGTCGACCTTTGCAAGTGTCTTCATCTTGATTGAATGATTCGTTTAAAAAAATCTTGATCCATGTAATATATTAGTATATTGCAAGCGAAAAACATGAAAGGGTTGGGACGAGTGCACGGATCTTAAATCCTAGGGATGGCAATGTGCCTCGTCCCCGCGGTGATGCGCCCCGGCCCCGGCCCGATAAATATTATATAAATATTTATTATATTTATGTATGTATATATCACTATATATATTTAAATATTGGTATGATTATTTATATTTTGTTCTTTTAAGTTATTTTATACAAATAATTTTATAACATAATTGGCTCTCCATGATTTTTAGAGAGATAAAATAATTATGATAATAAAAAAATAAAAAATAAATATAATAGTCGGTTTTCGGGTCGGGTTCGGGGATACCCGAAAACATTAGGGGAGGGGACTAAGAAAAATTCCCCGTCGAGGTTCGGGTCGGTTTTGGGGATGAAATTTTCCCCCGCCGAGGTCGGGAGGCATAAACCGCCCGCCCGCCTATTGTCATCTATTAAATCGGTCTTGTTACATTCTGAAACTTTTGTCTTTTTTGTATGATCTAATGCTCTTTTGCTTATCGAAGTTTTATAATGAGATCTTATATTAGATATCGGATAATTTGAGTCAATCAATTTATTAGGGATAAATTACTTATTTTTGTTATTGAGGTTCGGTTTGATTCACAAGACTTCATTGAATAGTTATGATAACATTGAGTATGATTGAGTAAGATTTGATTGTTTGGACTAAATTATTTGAATCGAGATATATATTTGGATGATAGGATTATTTCTTAATCGTATCTTGAAAAACTTAATATAGAGATTAAAATGTTAATCATAATCGGTCAATCCCACCTTTTCATTGTCTATCCTTCCATGTGATAAAACGTTTTTGTATTAATTTGAAAATGTATCGCAGTCCCTCATCCTCTGAACCAAACATCTAATTATGTGAGATTAAAATGCTAATCTCAGTCTATCCTGATCAATCTGACAAATTAAACGAGACTTAATAGTATTTCGAGGATTTTTTTTTGTTTTTGAAACAAAAAGGGGCTGGAATCAGTTAACACCGATGGAAATAAGGAAGTTCGAGGTGGACTACCAAGATTAATTACAAGAAGAGTTGGATTTTGCGAACTGAGCGAACCCGTGGGCAACTAGATTAAACGCGCGCCTATTCCAGAAGATACGGTCCCAAACACGGTGCAGTCTTGATAAGATCTTGAAGCCCAATTATAAACCCAAACATAAAATTATCTGAGCCTGTTATATCCCGGCCCAAATATAAAATTATTGGAGCCCGTTATTTCCCGGCCCAAACCCGGATTGAAAAATAAAGTGCGTTTGGACACGTGTCTTCGGCCGCCTAATTTTTCCTCTCCCGCCACTGAACGAAAATCAAAAACAAAACTCCATGAAAAAAATCCCTCTTTTTTTCGACTTTCCAATTTTACCCTTCGTGTGACCTCTCCTTCCTCGAGAAGCTTTACGCCTAATAATTCCACACTTCAATTTTTCTGCTACCAGACTGTCTGCAGTGATTTACTCTACAATCCGTGCTCTTGGAGCGCTCTCTGAAGTATAATGATGGAAGGCAATCACGATTTATCATATGATGACGCCTCAAACACTTTTCAAGGAGTCCGCTTCGTTCTTTGCGGATTCGACCCAGATAAAGAAGACGAGGTTTTACTCTAATGGGGTTTTAGTTTTTACTTGTAATTATTTGCTTCATTTTAAGTTTATATAAAAAGAAATGGATTTTTTTATTTCTCAGGTGCGGTCGAAGCTTTTAGAAGGAGGTGGAATTGATGCTGTAAATTATGGTCCGAATTGTAATCACGTCATTGTTGATAAGCTTGTTTATGTGAGTTGAGGAACATTTACCTGATCTGTTTAGTCCTGTTCTTACTTTTCTTTCTTCTAATTGTGAATTGTAGGTTCTTTCTCATTCATTGCTTTTATTTTGTTGAAGATTTTTTTTTTTTTAATATTTGAATTGAAGTCTTAAATTAGGGGGATATGCTTGTTTTTTCACTGTCTCGATGCCTTAAGTTCTGTTATACTGGCACAGTTGCATTAATAATGCTGTTTGTTCATGGTGTAGGATGATCCCATATGTATAGCTGCAAGAAGAGATGGCAAGGTATTGGTGACTGGGCTATGGGTTGATCGCAGTTTTGATATTGGGATGACTGTTGATCCCACCTCTGTAAGTTTCTCGAATGCGTTGTTTCGACTATTGTTCCAATGTCCCCTGATTTAGTTTGACAAAGCGTTTCTTGTTCAATCTAGAATTTTCTTTGATTAATTTAAAGTGGTTCATTGTATTAGTGTATGTATGTAGTTTATTCGCTATTCATGTTTAAACATAATTATTTTTTGCGAGCATTTCTAAACTCTTTTCAAGTACAAGACTCCTCAACAATTGTTTAAGACATTTTAAGATCCAAGTGCGAGACCAATGGAATGAAATGTATACCGTTTATGCTAAGTATATCTTTCTTTTGAAGTGTTGCTTATGAATTTCAACTCATAAACAGTTATATATAAGAGATTTCTATGTTCAGATTCTGGTAATCATCTGTTTTTACTTTATGCTTGTCCTGCTATCCTATTTGGTTTTTCTTGCTCTAACTTTATAGTTTCCACAAGTCTATTTAGATTCATTGCTTTTTAAACTTTCATATTTTGTTGTTCTCACAGTCCTTTATAATTTCTTACAGGTAATGTATTGGCCAATGAAAGATTTGAACGGGATTCCAGGTGCCGAATCTCTGGTTGTGTGCTTGACTGGATATCAGAGACAGGACCGAGATGATATAATGGTTCTGATAATTACTTAATGTCTTTTGTTTTTTAACCCCTAAACACAAAATCTTTTCATACTCTTTCATTACACTTTTATAGTGTATCTACTCATCTTACCATAGGCTTCTTTCTTACATAGAATATGGTTGCCTTGATGGGTGCAAATTTTTCGAAGCCATTGGTAGCACACAAGGTTACTCATCTGATATGCTACAAGTTTGAGGGTGAGTTCTCTTATCTTCTTTGAACTCATGATATTGAGTTATAGCTTATAAAAAAAAGTATTTTGATTTCAATTGTTATTTTTCTGCCACTATATAATCTGTAGTTTGAATATTGTTGAGACACTAAGTGTTTGTATTTAGTAGTTTTTAAATCTGGTTTTATTCCATTTGGCTCAGTAGTCTACTAAGTTGAGAAACATTCATGTGCATAATGATAAACTCTATTTGGAAATAAGTGAGGTAACAGTTTAGAGTTTGTATGCACTTTTGTTTCTTATGTTAATTGCTGTTTTGGTAGATGTTCCACGTGGATCATAATTGCTGCACACTATGGTTCTTTGTTGATTTTTATTATTTTAACAAATCAGTTAACACTAATCCCTGCATTTACAAACACATTATATGGATGTTTTTAAACTACCAAATATATTTCATTCTATGGAGATTAGCTTAAAGTTCTATTAATTTTACTGCAAAGTATGTCATTAGATTGTTACTATACTTGATCAATATCCTGAAATGCTTGAATTTTGTGGTTTTACCTTCTTTGGTAAAAATTTGCGTGTATGTGCTTGCTCTTTAAGTCGTTCCTACACTTACTTAGAAATTTTATCCTTCAACAGGGGAGAAATATGAGCTTGCCAAGAAAATGAAGAAGATACAGCTTATTAACCATCACTGGTTGGAAGATTGGTAGGACCAATTTTGTTCAGATTGCCATTTATAGACCCGATATGCGTTGATTTCTTATTCACTAAACATGTCATCCATTAATTCCTTTCACTTAATTATCAATCTCTCTTGTTTTTGCACATTTCCAGCTTGAAGGCTTGGGAGCTCCTTCCAGAAGCTGACTATGCTAAGAGGTGAGAAAACAAAGCTGTATGCTTAGACTTTTCGATATTTAAGATGCTTTAGTAGGGTATGGATGATTCGGTATTTGAAAACCGGATCTGAGATTTTGCAATCTAAATACTGTTCTACTTTGGGATTCTAGATTTCTGTTTGTGAAAACCCAATATATCCACTCTACAAATATCTATAAGCTCTACAGTACCAATTTTTCCTCCATTATTAATATAAATATGAACTTAAAATTCTCACTCTTCTTTTATTTATCATTTTTCACACCTTTTTTTTCACTTTTACAACTTGATATAAAGTTAAATCCTACCCTACAAAAATCTCAAAACAAACACACACCATTACTATTTATCGGGATTTTGAAATCACTTCATATTGTAATCCACCATATCCCAAATCAAACATACCCTTAGTTTCCAAGAAAATAATTTCATGAGCTTATATTTAATCCTTGGTTTAGTGGATACGAGTTGGAGTTGGAGATGGAGGCTGAAGCTAAAGATTCTGAAGAAGAGACAGAAGATATAGCTTCCATAGATTTGAGAAAGAGAATTGTTGTCAGCCCTCAAAATACACGAGTTGGGAGCAAAATTCTCCATCAGTCACCATTGAAACAGGAAGTTTCAAAAAACACTGTTTATCTGAGTGCTTCTGAAAATTTTGCGAATGCTGGAGATACCAGTAAGACCAAATCGACTCCTGCAAAAGAGAGAGACTATGCTAAAACATCGTTCTCACGAGGAACTCGTGATAAGCATCATGATAAGTCAACGAGCTCTTGTGCTAGAAGTCCTGTTAAAACATCCTATAATGCGCCATCAGACATGCCTGATGGTACAACGGTCTCTGAGAAGGTCGAACATGCCACAACTTCAGCTTCTAGAAATGCTAAGAAGTCTCCCGATGCTAACTTGTCCAAATTAAGCAGCAAGAGTAGAAAGTCCAGTCTTCCTTTAAGGTCAGAAAGAATTGGAAATTATGGCTTTGCCTCAAATGCATGTAATCCTGGACTTAGTGACGATTTTGACATATTATTGGAGAAACATCAGGGCGGCGATGATTCTCATGGAGCTAAGACACCTTTAAAGGAACCATCTATGGACCTTGATGAGGGGCTAACTAAGAGTTTGCCCAGTAAGAGGAAAGCTACTGCTTCACTTGGGAGTTCAAAATCACCAAAAAAGAATTTAGAAACTGGATTGACACCAAAAACTTTGAAATTTCCGGTTTCTGGATCTTCAATTGGTGATGTTTCTCCTGCAAATGTTAGTGGTGATTTTGACATGCTATCACAAAGACTCTTAGATAGGGTTGTTTCTGATGGAGTTAAGACACCCCCAAAGGCGAACTTGTTGCACTTTGAGGAGGGGCAAACTGGTAACTTGTCCAGTAAGAGGAAAACGGCGGTTTCACGCGGCATTCCAAGATCACCAATGTCGATTCATTATCCGAAAACATCAATTGAAAGTGGTGCAGCAACAAAAATGCCAATTTCTGGGTCCTCAATCGATGGTTCTCGTCGATTATCTGGTAATATTTCTCCCATGAATATTACTAGCCGTTTGTGGGAGGAAGATTTATTGTCCTCTAAAGAAGCTTTAAACACTACTGCATCAGAGGATAGAGAAGAGGGGCAAACTGGTAACTTGTCCAGTAAGAGGAAAACATCGGTTTCACGTGGCACTTCAAGATCACCAATATCGATCCATAATCCGAAAACATCAATTGGAAGTGGTGCAGCAACAAAAGTGCGATTTGTGTCCTCAACCGATGGTTCACGTCGATTTGCTGGCAATATTTCTCCCATGAATATTACTAGCCGTTTGAGGGAGGAAGATTTATTGTCCTCTAAAGAAGCTTTAAACACTATTACATCAGAGGATAGACAAAACTGTAATGATCAAGCACTTCAACATACCCCACAAGGTTTTAAAGAGTCCAATTTGGATGCGGGTGATCCATTTAGAAGAACTAATACTTGCACTGGTGGAGTAGAGATGCAGCAAGGTGATCCACAGAGTAGTGATTTGAACTCTTCAAAGGTAGAAAATAGAGGGAACCAATCAAAACCAAAGAAAACAAAGATGTTTGCTCGAAAGACATTGGGTTCGAGACCAACTATCCCTAAAGGGAGCACCGCTAAGCGCAAGGGGTCCATTAATCTTCAGAGCGAGTGTACAAATTATTCAAATGGAGCAGTAGCAATGGAGGTGATTGATGATATTGCTATTCCTGAGAAAGTTGCAGTGGTTTCCCCAATTACCGATGAAGATGGTCCTGTGGATGATGAAACTAAAGCTCCAGATGATAAAGAACGAAATGAGTTTGATTTGGGAAGTGATATAGATGAGTCTGCTAAAGTTGGAGCATTGAGTTTAGGGAAAAGTGTTAGTCGTACGAAAAAGCAAGTCAACTGCGAAACCATACTAATGAAGGAGCAGAGTGCAAAATCTGTAGGAGTTGAGAATAACGGTGAAGCTGAAACGAGTTCTCGTGGGAAGAAAAACAAATTGCCAAAATCAAAATCTACAGGTGATGATGCTGGAGAGGGAGAAATAACTAAGAGCAAGAAGCGTCCTTTGACTAAATCGAAGACAAATAAGTCGAGGGATTCTAAAGGTAGTACTGCTAAGGGCAAGGGACCCATTAATCTTCAGAGCGAGTGGACAAATGGGGCAGTAGCAATGGACGTTACAGATGATGCTGCTATTTCTGAGAAAGTTGTGGTGGTTTCCCCAATTACAGATGAAGATGGTCTTGTGGATGATGAAACTAAAGCTTCAGATGATAAAGAACAAAATGAGTTTGATGATTCTGCTAAAGTTGGAGCATCGAGTTTAGGGAAACATGTTAGTCGTACGAAAAAGCAAGCCAGTCGCGAAACCGTACAAATGAAGCAGAAGAGTGCAAAATCTGTTGGAGTTAAGAATAACGGTGAAGCTGAAAAGAGTTCTCGTGGCAAGAAAAACAAGGTGCCAGAATCAAAATCTACAGGTGATGATGCTGGAGAGGGAGAAACAAGTAAGGGCAAGAAGCGTCCTTTGATTAAATCCAAGACAAAAAAGTCTACGGGTTCTAGAGAGGAAGTAAAAAATTATCGATCCAATAGCAAACTTGACGAAGACAAGTGTGTCGCAAGAAACAAAGAAACAGATGTGTCGGCTGGTAAAATTACTAAAAGACCATCCAAGAAGTTGAAAAGCTCAGCTGATGAAGATAAGGAAAATGAACATGCTGCAGTTAGGCAAAAAAGCGCAAGCAATGATACTGGGAAAGTAACTTCACCTCTGAAAAATGGGCTTAAAGTTAACAACACTGATGCAGAGAATTATAAGGTGGAAACAGAACCTGCAATGTTTATTCTAAGTGGGCATAGGCTACAAAGAAAGGAGTTTCAGCAGGTTATAAAGCGATTAAAAGGAAGAGTTTGCAGAGATTCTCATAATTGGTCGTATCAGGCTACACATTTTATTGTTCCAGATCCGGTTAGAAGAACTGAGAAGTTTTTTGCAGCTGCAGCATCTGGATGGTATACCTGTTATCATATTTATCAACATTTGATTCTATGGCTGATTGTATCTAATCAACCGTCTCTTATTGAATTGATTTTGCAGCTGGATTCTGAAGACTGATTATTTAACAGGTAGTAATGAAGCTGGAAGATTTTTGTCTGAAGAACCGTTTGAGTGGCATAAGAAATGCTTGACTGAAGATGGTGCAATCAACTTGCAAGCTCCACGGAAGTGGCGTCTCTTGAGGGAAAGAACTGGCCGTGGAGCGTTTTATGGAATGCGTATAATCATTTACGGAGAATGCATTGCCCCTCCACTGGTATGTTACTTATTAGTCTTTGAAGTTTCAACTTGTTTATTATGTTGATTTGAAATGTTTAATTTCTTGGGTAAATTACCCAAAACCCCCCATCGAGGTTTGTCCAAATTACCAAGAGAACCTTGTGGTTTGAATTAAATTACTAAATACCCACCCTCTAAAATGAATGCACAATTCATTTGACAAAGTGACAATTAATATAAAAATTATGAAACAATCAGTCAATGTAAATATGAAGAAAACACAATTAGTGAAATGATTTTGTGTTTATCGATCAATCAAACATTTCTTTTTTTTATCTGACTAGGGTTTTTTTGATAATTATTCAAATCACAGGTTTCTTTTGGTAATGTGGACAAACTTGAAGGGGTATTTGTAATTTACCCTAATTTTTTTTTATTGCACACTGTGTTATTGACTATATTGCTCAGAGAAATCTTTATTTACCCACTAGGTAATCTACTCAATCTTAAATTCACTAGGTGGAGAATGGATGGACTGTGTTTAATGTTTCTCTCTTCAAATATTATACTAGTAGTTTTTAATTTTTTTTAGTTGGATAGGTAGATTACCCACGGGTAAATGTAACATTCTCCGTATCGCTTTGTCCATATGGAGTTGGGTGAAGGCTTAGTTCATATTTGTAATCACATATTGCTCATATTTGTGGGTAAATGTAACATTCTCCGTATCGCTTTGTCCATGTGGAGTGGGGTAAATGCTTAGTTCATATTTGTAATCATATATTGACTGTATTTTTTTGCCAAATCAGGATACATTGAAGCGTGCTATAAAGGCAGGCGATGGGACAATACTAGCAACTTCACCACCTTACACGCGTTTTCTAAATTCAGGGGTCGATTTCGCCATTGTGAGTCCTGTGATGCCCCGTCAAGATGCATGGATTCAAGAGTTTTTGAGACACGAAGTACCCTGCGTCGTCGCTGATTATTTGGTGGAGTATGTATGCAAGCCCGGTTACTCCCTCCAAAGGCATGTACAATACAACACACACGCGTGGGCCCAGAAATCCCTCGACAATCTGACAAACCTCGTGGAGGAGGTCGCAGTGGACCCCACAACACCCGAAGATCATCGTGATGATGATGATGTGGCATGTCGAGCGTGTGAGTCCCGCGATAGAGGGGATGAAATGCTCATATGTGGTGATGAAAGTGGTCGTCATGGATGTGGAGTTGGTATCCACATTGATTGTCTCGATCCTCCACTTGGCTTAGTTCCCGAGGAGGATTGGTTCTGTGACGAATGTAGCCAGAAACGAGAGGCGAAAGCAGTTGGTCGGGGGTCGAAAATACAGGGCTCCAAATCCAGGAAGTGATGTTACTGTTTGATTCTTGTGGTAAGATCAAAGATGCCATGCATGTTTTGATGATGGTAGTATACATTTGTGTAAGTATAACATTTTGTTTGGATCATAGAACTTGCTGAATATTGCATGGTATAATAAATATTCTTTACTTCCACTATATAGTTTTATTTTTCTCTGATACGTTTTTACTTTGGTAGGGGCTACTAACACACGAGTTTTTACTCTATACACGCAAAATAATTTTATGTCTAAAATAATTTAATGTAAATAATTAATATATCTTTTGTGTATATTTTTCGTATAATAATTTATATTTTTTTTTACTCAATACACCTTAATCTTAAATCTATATATGTTGCATGCTATCTTTCTCAAATTATTTACATCATTCTTTAATCTCGAAGAAATCATCATAAATTTTAACCCCAAAATTCCTAAATGATAAAAACTCATAGCAAATGTATTAAAAAAGAGTAAGAATTATAGAATGAGTTTTTAGTTATATTTTATAAGTTTTCTTGTGCATTTCTTCTATTTAAATGGTAGATAGATAGAGTTTTTTTTTTTTTTTTCATGTTTAACATTTAAAAATTGCGGCAGAAAAAAGGCATCCGACTATTGACGATTTTAAATATTGGTCAGACTGGTCGACTATTCAAAAATGTGGACAGATTGATTGACAATTATAGAAGTCGGTCTCCCTAGTCGACATTATATTAGAATTTTTTTATTTTTGATTAACAGGGTACAATGTATTCTATAAAATATGTGTATTGAATAAAGATAAAAATATTAAATAGATGTGTAAAATAGTGGGTGTATCGAGTAATAACTCGTGTGTGGTTAACTGCTGCCTTTACTCTAGAAGCTGCCTTTACTTTAGAAGGTTGAAAAAAAAAAAAAGGTGTGGATAAACCAACCCCCAAATTAAAATAAAAGGTTTTACTACCCTGCCATAAAAATAAGGACATAATACTATTTACTTTACTCAAATTGACCGAAAAATAACTTTACTTTAACCAAAATATCTAATACTACGATTTTTACTTTGTTGGCTGAACAAAAAAGAAAATAAAAAAATGTTGAACACTATGTCGACGGAAAAATGTTGGACTACAATGAGCCAAAAAAAAAAAAATGGAAATAATATAATTAGTAATTCAACGTGGGTGTGCTAATAATTTCATTAACAATAGTGTGTATTGATAAAGCGGAGCTGAAGAACACACCTTCTATGCCCTTGGGATCATGAGTTTGAGTTATTATTTTATTTTTAAAAAGTAGTACTTTTTTTATCGAATTAATGGTGACTTGAACTCATAATCTCACGGCATAAGTAGTGGTGCTCTAATCGCTTGAGCTGATTAACTTTATTATAAGTTCGAATTTGAGGAGATATGTAAAATTAATGAGGCACATTTGCATGAGACGGTCTCACGGTGAGTCATGATATAAATTAGGCATTGACCCTTTAGCATTTTGAAAGGGGTGAGTGTGATTTATACTAAGTTGTACTACATTTCATGCATGAGACCACTTCATATAATTTTTTGTCTTAATTAATTTATTTATATTAATTATTTAACGCTTTTCATCACTCGTGAATTGGATTTTCAATTATATTATTTTGAGTTTATTTTATGCGACATTGTTGGACATTACCTAACAATATTAGAGTATTGCACCACATCCATTAGTGCGTTGTATTATACAGTACATTAATCAAATGATACAACATGTTAAATCAATATTTAACACTGCCCATCAATATAACATATTAAAAAAATTATTTTGGGAGAAAATCACCTATTGCGAAATTTGAACACGTTCCACGAGGGCGTCATGTAAGCTAAAAACTCTAATATTATAAACTAAATTTTATCTCATTTAAAATTAAAATTCAAACTTACAAAGATGTAAGAAATCAAATCATCTATATTAATTCCCTAAATGTAAGAAATCAAATCATCTATATTAATTCCCTAACATTACAAAATATAATCTTTCCCACTTTCCTCCTTGAAACGAAGCAAAATAAAAAGAACATTTTCTTCGGCCACAAGATAATAGAAAAAATACATTCATTAAACTGCTACTTAACGGTATCATAAACCAATATCTATACAAAATTACAAATCTATCAATTCAATGTAGTAAAAAAAATTAATCTAAGTATATCAAAATTATGTGTCAGAAAAACCATTGAATCCTTCAAAGGGGACTTTCAAAACTCTACAATATTCATAATTAAACTCATCAAACTGAGTTGTGAAGGGCATATTTCCTTCACTATCAGTAAATATATGTATTAAAAACACACATAACACATACTGAATTGCATTAAAACATGCACCTATGGGCGGCTACAGAGTTAGAATAGGGGCTAGCTACATTTCTGAAACATGCATGTACAGCTAATTAATTAGGCCATATCAGGGACGGACCTACCTTGTCCTCAGGGGGTCACTGGGCCCCCCTGACCCCACTTGAATTTCTTATATATATATACTTATAATTAAGACACACCTGTATGAGACAGTCTCATAGTAAGACGAAGCATAAATTGTGTATTAACGCTCTAATATTTTGGAAGAATGAGTATTATTTGTGTTATAGATTATACCCTATATCATGTATAAAACTATCTCATACGAATGTCTGTCTCCTTTAAACAAAGTATTATGTGCATCATGTTCACTGTACACCACTATTACTAATCCTTGTAAAAATCAACACTCTATAAATAAAATGTTGATTTTTAGGTGAGAAAAGGGTAACAAAATAGAGAAAGAATATGTATAATTCACATTTTCAATATACATATAAATGTATTCGACTCTGTTAATATAAAGATGTTTAGTCCAAATAATTTTCGAAAATATATAAAAATTCTAAAGTGCATTTAGCTACACTATGTTATAAATTGGGCCCCCATCGGTAAAATTTCTGGGTCCGTCACTGGGCCATATGATACATTTTATAAATGAAAGCATGCATGAAGGGCATCCAATTCGCATGGATCAATTATAAAAATATTGGAACCATTAGTTACAAACTATTAAAAAAGAATTTATGAAAAAAATAAATTCAAATATATCATATTTTTTGAAGTAGTAGTTGAGAATTGAAAAAAGTTATTGATTGTTTCGAAGAGATAGCTTCTATTTTCCCTTATTAATCACGTACGAAAGAAAAACTTGCTTTGAAGACAAGATTTTAAACAATGGAGTATCATTTAAAATGACTAATGTATATACTCTTTTATAATATAAATGCTAGTTTTTAAATGTTATTTTAAGATATAGTATATATTTCCTCGAAATGTAAAGTTTAATACTAAATAAAGATGTTTATAAAGGGAAATTGACTTGTTTAATATGAGCAGGTAAGAAAATTGAGTGACTTTTACCGAACAAAATGCAGGATTTTGTTGGAGAAAATAAATAAAGAAAAAGCAGAATTGGCGGTAACAATAATTGTGCAAGTATTTTATTTATTTATATAACTATCATCTCTTTTTGTGTGTATAATTGATGGGTACGTATGATTCCTTATTTGCAGATGCATTGCACGTGACTCTTTCTTTACATCTTTATCTTTTCTTTTTTGCAATCCAAACACTGCGCTATAAGCATCAATATATGCGTCTTTGATATTTTAAGAAATTGCAAATGAACCAATCATGTTTTGGGTTTTCAGATTTTGAGGTGGTGTTTAGTTTTAAGATGTGTTACAACTCAGAAATTCGTTAGCTTTGAGGATGTATTTTAGAAGTTGAATAATGATTAATTTTTAATTGAGATAGTAAAATTGCATTTGTCTCGTGAACTATCTATTTCATCCGGACAATAATATTGAAATTATATCACATTAATAAATAATGCGTATTTCACCTTATATTAAAGTAATCTCGACATTATTTGCATCTCCTTATTTCATATTCCATTATTCATTACCAAATATCACTAACGGTAAAAAGATTGAAGTTTGAATTTAAATTAGTCGAAACATTAGAGATGAACGAAATCTGTAAAGATAGATCAATAAAGTTCTACATGAACCTCTGATACAAAACTTCATTGCATAGACCATTCCAAATCCCTACTCATTTCCCAAAATTGACCAAATTGATTTTACACAGTCTAGCCTTACAATGCCTGTTCAATCTCTCAAAGGGTAAAAAAGAGAAACTAAGCCACATGAACACCTCATAAGCACCAAAGAATTGGGTTATACTTAACATCAAATCTCATTTCCTGTCAAAATTTACGGTAATGCTGAGGAGGGTGATTCACCCCTGGGGAACTTGTGTTTTTTAACGACACTTAGCTCCACTAATTCATAAAAGGGCAAAACAGTCAATACATCACTTGAAATGTCGGAAATACCCTTATCACCCTGGGGTGAATTTGGACAAATAGCAGTGTCCATATATGTAGTTAATCCGAGCTCTGAATTCAATGCAACTATGAACTCCAGCAATCTTGAATCTTCACATACAAAGTGGATTCCAGCCATTAGAGCTGGATGAATCACCAGGATAAGTCATGCCCACCAATTTCATCATGCAAAAGTACTTGTTAGGTACCAATGCACCAGCCTTACTACACAGATCCACAACGGCAGGGGCATGCCCGTAATAATTACGCCCTTCATCAACAAGTACAACCGGATCTTGGCGACGTCTGTACCATACTATCTTAGGAGGGACCAAATCGTCAATTCCTGCCTTTTGCCAGAAATGAGTCCCATTCCATTTCTCATACTTAAACACCCCACACGCTCGAGCTTTGTGCCCCGACGGCCCCACGTGGACTTCACCACAGTGTTTGCAAACTCTAGCTGGATAGACCGACAATAACTTGTGGACCCCGGTTCGAAGGGTCTCCCATGCCCTCAGAGTTAGTAAACCTACTAATCTCAAATCATCATCTGATAATGACTCGGGATTAATAGTATTGTTTGCATGAGTAGTTTTTCTTTCACCATTAGAATCTACCCCTGCCTGTAGGCAAAGCTCAACAACTGCAGGAATACGTTGATAATCGAATCTTTCGTGGTGTTTGATTTCCTTTTGAAACATTTTGTGCAAATGGAAAGTTTCTTTAGGCACTATGATATCATTAACGGTTCCTTTAAGCCAATCATGCACCATATTCTTTGCATGATGCCGGTGACCATGACAAGTTCGAATTAAATGACCACACTCGCCTATATAAACTTCCGGGCAGTGTCTGTCACAAGAAAAAAAGGAATAAATTAAAAAAAAGGAAAAATTTACAGAAATATGTAGATTAGATAGATGTTAGTTTGTATATCATAAAAGTAGATAGGTGTTGTTCATCGGTACTTAGATAAAACTAGAGTAATATACCAGATAATGTGCAGTCAACTTTCAGGCAGTTAACCGAGTGTTATGCAACTATACTTAAACAAGGAAAACGAAATAGTTCCTCGAGTCATAAATATCCAACAAAGAAATTTCAAGTATGACAGTTTAGACACAGCTGAATTCTCACTTCTCAAGTAGCATTTATCTTGAGTTACTTTCTTAGAATTTCTAAACACAACTTGCAGGAATCAGATGAAAACTAAACCAATGTTTTAAGTTAGAATGATACCACAAAAGTATTGTAGTATCAGTATCAGGGGATCATTAAATTACAGCTTACTCATGGACCACATTTTAGCCTGCAATCTGAGTGAAATGGTATAAATCGAAACAATCACTGACCTTCCTCTATTTCAAATGAATACCTAGTTAATCAGACACAAAATAACCTTTACGTACTAAAGATAGCAGTTATAGCCACTGACATAAGTGAAAAGATTTGAAGGATAATTAAGCCTATTCACACTTAATTAATCTCTTTTTTTGGGCCACCTCCTTCCGAGCAAAGCTTCCATACAAGTTCACTGGAATTGGACAAATCAATTTCACTCCTAAAGAACAAAGAACGTAATCAAGTATCACTGCCTCCCTATCCCAAGATTCAAACAGTGGCACCATTTAGAGTGTTTCTTATTTTTACTTTTGCTTTATAACTAGTTAAAAGTATTCAATCTGACCATGTTGATGGCTTTCAAAGCGTTGAAAGAAACCAGTACATGAACAAGTAATGAGTGGCAACAATTTTTGCATGTAAGTTTAATAGTTTGATGAAACCAACAAAATGCAACAATTTGATGCATAACAGCCATAATGGGGCATCGCTTTGCCATAAAATGTAAATCACATCTTCTACCTCATTCTTATTCCACCGTGAGAATATAAGATAGAACAAGAAAATACTGAACTAAGCAACCTGTTCTTACTTTGGTACAAAGAACAAATCTATCTACACTCCAAATGCCCATAAACTAATTCAATTGAAGCATTCATTAAAACACATAGAGTAGCAACAAAACCACCAACCATATTTATTTCTTAAGAAAAAGAGCGAAACTTTGAGCAATCACCTGCAAGCCCATACGGGAATGTGGTGGATGAGGCTCGATACACCGTCATAGAGGGTGTTTCGGGCCTGAAGGACTTCACGGGCCACGGGAATCATTGGTTTGAAGGGATAATCCTTGGCCCGTTCCTCAATTCTCTTCAAAATCATAGGCCTAAGCTTTCTCAAATCCACCCACGGATTCGACTTTGTGCTGTAATTTCTGAAAGCTTTAAACATTTCTTCAAGAATTAGGGAATTATTTCGCCAAATTCTCAGATTCATCCCGCTGAAGTACGAAGAGTAATCACCAAAGGCGTGATCCTGACTCACAAAAGCTTAATCACGAGGATTTGCTATCATTTTCTTCCCATTTTATTCCTTCAATCTTACATCTCTGATATTTCTGGCTTTCTGCTAGGGATCGAATTCAATTAATAAAAGCAAAAAGAAAAAACAAAAAAAAAAAACTTAATAATATTTAAAATTGTATATTAATTAATTTTAAATCATTCAATATTTCATGTTATTTTGGATTCATATTATTTCAGAACGAAAGGTAATCACCAAAGTGCGGTTCAGGTTTCACCTTCTGAAATCAGAGATATAATGGTAAGATCAAAATTAGCTGAATGCAATCAAATCCAAAGAATTCCAAAATTTTGAGGTAAATCTCATCCATCAGAAATGTGAAACCAAAGTAATTTCTTCGCATTTCAAGTTAATTGTAATTAGAGAAAGACAACGACAAATATTGCAGGCTCGGTGTATACCAGGATCTAGAGTTGAGTTTCTTATCATAAAATCAGAAAACCGAAAACGTCATGTGAAGATGGAAAAACCATAAGTAACATTGATTTGTATTAACTAAAGCCATATTAGGAGATTGAAAAACATCGAGCGACAACTGTAAATGTGTATTAACTAAAATTTCTAGATGCAAAGAAATCGGTATAATATAGAAATAGAATTATTATTTCACAAACAGTAGTTACCACTTACCAGAGATGTGAAAGGAACCATTAGAAATAAATTCAAGATGGATGCCAGAACAAAAGACATCTGTAAATGATACGCCTCTCCTTCAATTAGCTTTTATTTATTATTGTTATTGGGCTTTTAATTTAAGTTGAGCCTTTTTAATTAAGTCTAGAATAAATAAATGACCCATGAGCTTTCTTTCTTAGGGCATAAGTTAGAGTTAGGGGTTGAGTCTATTTAAATAAGATTTCTCTAGAATTATTATTATCTCAGATCATTGTAATTGTTGGCAACTTCGGTTGTGGCAGAGATTTATCTCTGTGGCCTCTTTGAGGAGGCTCGTTTTGAGGATTTATTTATCGTATTACTGTTATTTCGTGTCTCCCATTGTCTTAACTCTATCAGTAAAAATGGACAAAAACATAAATAACATTAATTAGCTCAGCTCATCACTGAGCAAAGGCGGGAAAATAATCGGCCACTAATACGGGAAAATAAAAAAACATGGAAAAACAGCAGATCGGAAAAACATCATGCGAAATCTCAAAAAAGGACACACTACGAACTAAAATTTCACAAATTCAACCTAAATGCATAGAAATCGTAAACCAAAAACAGATTATAGATGAATGGTCAAGAAACGCGATTAATTTGACTTCAGATAGTCGTTAGTAAAATGGAGAAAGTAATGGAAGGGTATATCAACGGTAAAAGCCCTAGACAGGAATCCAGGACATTTTGGTGAACTTGAAAGTTGAAACAAACCAAAAGAAGATGTGTTCGGGGGCTAAAACGCGTGTGTGGAACAGATTATTAAGATCTACATACGTGTATGTTTTACATAGACAAATTGGGAGTGCACCTCAATCCTTGAGGTGTTAGCCCCAATATATATATTTTCATTTTTATATTACCCTAAGTAAAAGTAGTTGTGATGCTTCTTTGACTGAGATGTATTACTGTTTTGAAGCTTGTAAAAAAAAAAAAAACAGTAGTGAAACAAAAGAAACTTTCATGTGCAGTAGCATTACATTAACTTCTTTACAATATTAAAAAAATGTACAGTATCATTATAATAACTTCTTTACTTATTAAGAAAAAAACTTGCGATATTTATGCATGTTAATGATGTTAGTAATTGTTTGTTACAGACTTACAACACAATCTAAAGCTAATATATATACTTACGTTAAAGTATTTCTAAGATAACAAGGTGTCCATTTCAATATTGTGCTATGGTACATTACAATTCCGATGCACATGCCTTACATTTAAATCTGCTCCATTACTAACTGTGAGTCTGTGAACAAAGAAAGCTTCTAATCCACTGGATAAGAATGTGAAATTAACAAACTCCAAATAAAAACCAAGCAAAAGAGGATGAGCGGACAGAAGTAGAATTAACTTAAATATAAAATTTAATTCCTCGATGTTGCTTAACATTATACTTGGACGCCAATAAAATCAAATTATAGTTGACATTCAAATTATCAGATGATAGTTCATTAAATTTGAAATTGGATGATTTTTATTTTGATCCAGAGGGTAGCAACCGGTAGTTTACTCTTGAAGAATAAATAGATCACAAAGCGAAACTGTCAGAAGTGCTACCATGACGCATAAATAATCCGTAACCCACCACTGTCTAGATGTAAAGAATTTAATGTACAGTCCACTGCATAACATCGCCTAGATGCTTTTATCTTTTGGAACTAATATGCAATCCACAATCACCACATAACTAAGGCAATAAATATCTGGGGAACAAGAACAACTTAGGAGTAGGAATTATTGAAATCACAGAGCAGGTTTGCAATAACCTGAAGCAATCCAACCCTTCTGAAACAAGTTTATCAAGTGCCCATTTCACAACATATTTGTTGTTTTTGCTTCCACTTATACGGTTATACCCACAACACAACTAAATTTTGTGCAACATGAAACTCCATCCACTCCTATTATATTTACATTTTTCTCTTTCCATTTTTTTAACAATCAACAATGTGCAACATCATAAAAATCTACAGTTTACTGTCATATGCCCAATTGTATTCCGACAAATACAGAAAGTCTTTCTTGAGAAGCAATTCTTGATAAAGATATGTTCTCGTTTCCATCGCAAACAGAAAAATAAAGGATAAACATTTGTGTTTCCGTCAAGTTCCAACTTCGTTTGAAATTGAACCCCTTTGAAATATCTAGTGGTAGAAAGTTTTGTCAAGCACATTAAAAAATAAATATGTAAGAAAACATGTGGCAAAGTCGAGATATTTACAAAAATCAAGCTTGATTAAAACAATTTATTAGAAGTTTGAGGCTCATCATGCCCACACAACTTTTGCTTCGAACAAGATCATGTTTAACTTAATGTTTATCCTTATATATATGTGAATGTGCCGTCTTAGTTGATCACCCATAATTATTTTTAAGAAAACAATACAAAGTGGTACCAACAATGTATCAAACAGTTGATGAGCAAGCAATTATCAAGTTGTAAGCTTGGTTAAACTAAACCCCATATAAATAATCAAGGAAGCAAAGTGTAATAAGAGAAACAATAAACCCAATTAAGGGAGACGAACTGCAAAGTAGCTATGTCTAATTTCCATAGAGAATACAAGAGTAGAGGGAGACCTACATTACCGCCAGTAATCACAAACAGAGTTCAATCGGGAGAAAAATTAAAGAGGGGAGACAGTAAAATCAATTTACCTAGAAAAGGAGAAACGCCTATTGGAAATTGACACCATAAAAATCCTGAATTCAATTTCTGTCTACCCTTTCTCAGCGACGTACAAGTTGGAGAAGGAAGAGAAAACGGGGAGAAATTAGAAATTGAGAATACAATGTGTGTGGCTTTTTTTTTTTTTTTTGACAAGAAATTACACGTATGGCAAATCATTCTGGGTAGAAGCCCATCTTAAATTGATTTTTTATTTCATTTTTACAGCCCATTAAACTATCACATGCATCGGCCCATATATGCCCTCTTTACTTCTCTTATAATGATTGTCTACTAAATTCAAATTATTATATTAATTAATTAATTACATTAGGCTCAATTTGGATGGGTGAATTTGAAATCCATTAATTTCACACATAAATCATCTCTCTTTAATAAATTTACAAATACTTAAATTTGAGTAGTTAGTTAAAAATTGAGGGATTTCAAATTCTCATCAAAATCTAGTCATTTGAAATCTCATTCTCTCTCCGTAAAAAAAAAAAAGAAATCTCATTCTCTCTCCCCCATTCACTCTCTTCCTATCTCTTTCATCTCTTGACAATTCATGATTTGAAATATATGCATTCTTACGTGTATTATTTTTTAAATCTATTTATTTCAAATCCTCTCTGTCCAAATGGAGCTTATTTCTTTTGATATCAATTAAGTAATTTTAAGTGTAATCTGAATTTCTTACATCCATTAATATCATTATTATTTTCATACGTATTTCCATTAATGCCAATATTATTATTTTGGTATCATTGTACAGTATTATTTTCATATTATTTATTGATAAAAATTCGTATGAGATAGAGTATAACTTAACACAAATCAATATTCAACTCTTTCAAAGTGTTAAAGCGTCAATGCCAAATTATGCTCCGTGACACAGTGAGACCGTCTCACGCAAGTGTGTCTCATATTTCTATGGGCTCGATCAACATATTTATCTTAAATGAATTTTATTATGGACCTAAATAAAAATAAAAAATCGCACTCTGTAATATTTATCATTGATGGTTTTTTTTTAATTAATACTACCTCCGTCTCGGAAAAACGTGTACACCTACTTTATTATCGAGTTTTTGTGAGCGAGTTGTTTATTAATATTTCAAATGATAAAGTAATTTTTAAAGAGGGGTATTATAGATCTATCTCTCATCTATTGCATGCATCTTTAAAAATTATTTTATCATTTTAAATACTAATAAAAAAATTCGCTCGCAAAAATACGTGAAAACAGTAAACGTGCACGTTTCTTTGGGACGGAGGGAGTAGAAAATAGGTAAATATATATATATATATATATTTATTTATTTTTTCTTTTTTTTTAAAAAAAAAATGCATAAAATACTAGTTTATTTATAAAAATATCATCTGGTTTTGTGTGTGTAATTGATGGATACATATGATTCCTTACAGGTCACTCATTGACAGATGCATCTTTTGCATTGCACGTGACTCTTTCTTTACATCTTTATCTTCTTTTCCTTTTTTGCAATCCAAACAGTGCGCTGCAAGCATGAATATATGCTCTCATTATTGGATCATGTTTATTTTATCATAAAATATACCTTCCCATAATATATAATCATCCTTAAAATGCCAACACAAACTAAAATGTACATTGATTTTATATAAGATATAGCTAAATAATCTTCTTAAGTTTATTATTTCAAATGTTGTTGGGTTGAAATATGATCAGCATCTAACTATTTTCAATGGAGTACTTTAGAGTCATAGTTTATCAATTTATTAAAAATTTGTTTGTGTACACATAAATTAGATTTTATGACCTGAATTCAGACTGAACCCTAAAAGCTCACAATTCAATTTATATATTGCTGACTGATCTTCTTTTTTCATGCTGTAAGATGGTTGGTCAGGGAGTTCCAATTCTTTTTCACATCACATTTTTTTCTCGTGTTTTAGCGAATGAGTTGTTTATTAATATCTAATTAGTAGACAAGAATCTGTCGTCAAAAAATATTTAATCAAAAATCAAGAAATTGGTTTCATGATCGTTATAAATCATTATCTAAATGTGGATTAGCTTTACAACCTCTAATTTTTCTGAATTATTTCTTCATATTATTAAATATTAAAAGTAAGAGAATTATTATAATTACTTATATTAGGAAATTATTGTAATTGATTGTCTTTAAAAAAAAGTAAAAATACCTAAATTAAATATATAATATAATCAAAACATTCAACTTTCAAATTAATGGAGACATGGTAAGATGGTCATCTTTGATATATTCTCCCCAAACACCACATTGTTGGGGAGTGGGGAATCGTTGTTTTGTTGATTAGTGTGGAAGTGAACCCAATTATTTTATATAAAATACTTAGGAAATATAAAAGGCTAACTCTTCTATGTATTTTGGTATACTGTGCATTTATAATATATATTAAAAACATACAATTTATTATACTGAAAAATGTAATGTATTTACACTCAATCGTGCAATTATTTATTTATATTAATAATTGCACGATTTAATGTGAATAATTAAATTATATTTTTCAGTATAATAAATTGAATAGTTTTAAAATATATTATGAGTGCACAATGTACGTGGATGCTTCCGATAAACTAACTCAATATAAAGACAAATCTGGAAAATTCACTAATATTTATAGAAGTGTGTTCCTAAAATAGATAAAATAAAATAGATTTAGCAAATCAAAGTATTTCACTCTATACGAAATCCACAAAAAGCCAGAGATTGTGAGAATATTTGTACGTCATTGATTTTCATGCTTGTAGCTTCCAATGTCACTAGTGCTTTTGACTTGTATCAATTTCTTGTGTTTATGAATATTATTATTGCAATTTGCAATTTGCCCTTTGCTTGGAAACAAACCAAGACCTAGCATTCCTTTTAAGAAATTGACCACGCCCACATACTTTCATTTTAAAAGACTAAGATTAATAACTTCTCTTATACTAAATTATAATGAGAATGGAGAATTGTTGAATAATGGAGCTTCATTTTGGAGTAAATTTTTTTTTTTCGAAAGAAAAAATATTGCATTAATTAAGAATTTGAAATCAATCAGAACTAAAAGACATAAGGAAGTCTAAAAGAGACAATCAAATGTTATTACAAGAGGTTTTCGATTCGACTTTGAGTGAAAAGCTCGTTCATGAGCGACTAGATTATAAGACCTCCTATTGCAAAAGATATCCAAACATGGGACAACTATAAGTAAATCAATTACTCCTTTCGTCCTAGAAGACTTAGCACACTTATTGTTTGCTCCTTTTTTTGTGGCGAGTTGTTTATTAGTATTTAAAATAATAAAATGACTTTTAAGGTGAGGTATGATAGTCTTACCCCTCCTCTGTCATACGCATTTCTTAAAATTACTTTATCATTTCAAATAGTAATAAAAAACTCGTTAGCTAAAACACAAGCGGAACAGTAATTGTGCAAAGTCTTCCGGGATGGAGGGAGTACTAATTATTTTATGGATGTTGTGGACGTATTATTCTTAATTGTTCTTTTTTAATATTGTAAATATTTTTGTGTAAATGTATATATATATATATATAGGTATAAAATTCGTGCAAATCAATTCAAATTCTCAATAAAAGTAGAATTTTTCCGACAATTTTAATTCATCTATTTTAGCATATATACTTCTGTATCATGGTGGACATACATGTTATTTAGGGTTGGATGTAGTTTAATATAATCGTAAATCAAATATGTATATACTATCAATATACTCTAAAAATTTAAGAAACACATTTGAGTGAGACGGTCTTATAATATATTAAACTATTTTTAATACCAACAAAAATTCACATGTATATATATATTGAAACCAATTATTTTGTATTTTATAGAATTTTTATATTAGAAAGATAATCTTTATAAAAAGATCCAACTCAAAAGTAAATACATTATTAAACTCCAAGTCATGTACCATTTGTACCTGGTGCATAAAGACTGGTACATTTTGATAAAACTCTCTAAACTGGTGCCAAACAAGTCACATGGCCTACGAAACATAATAATAAGTCCAATTAGCCTTTTTCATGATTATTCCATTTTAACTCATGTGAAAAAAATCTGACTGCACGCATGCTTCAATCAAGAAAGTTTTTTACTTTTTAACCTTGATTGCAGTAAATATCTTTTCATGTAAGTATTTTCGGTCCCACTTTTTTCTTTTCAAAGAAGAAAAAAAGGTTGAAAAAGCTGACGACCGTACATGTTGCAGTGCGTCATTATTTACCTCTGGGAATGGGTTGGTGTTATGGCTAGTAAAAGTTTGAATAGGTTAAAAAAGAATATTAAATTAAATATATATGTTAATGATCTTCTTGTATTGAGTGCTGATAAGCCATTTTCTGTGGTACATTATCCACAGCCACAGGCCGCCTTGCCAAAACTGTCAAATCTGCCTACATTACCCGCTTGTACCATGGGATTCTGTATTTTAAAAAAATATACATCCTCGGTTCTGGAATCGATCGTTGTCACATTTACTATTTGTATGTAGGTTAATGTAAAAATTATTTATTATAATAACATATAATGTAAATAAAAGTGAATAAAATGAACTTTAATGTTGAAAAATTAATTATATTATGTGTAATTTTTTAGATATTTTTTTATTAGAGTTTAAATTGATATAATTGATTTTTTTTTTTAAATATATCAACGAATTTGAGATTGATCTTTTGACAAATGTGGCAACGATTCGGGGAATGAGAGAGTATTATTTTTCGGTGAATAATTTTAATTCAAATTACGTAGTTTATGGTTGAGTTTAAATAATTTATGACGATTTCGAGCTATATATAGGTGCTTTAGGTGTACATTTTCTACAATAATAATACTCGTTCGACAATTTATTGAATTAGTGATAAATCATAATGTATATTAGTTTCCTTTTTACGTAATTCAGTCTTGCTATACACATGCATTCAAATTGAAGAAATGACAAATGACAACGATCACCACTCATATCATTAGCAAGATTAACATTAGGTTGGACAAAGCTCGAATTTGAAGTTAAATACCTTTAATTCAATAATAAATCTTTTGTAGTTCATATGATGACTTTCAAAGCTTATAGCAAAAACTTTTGTGAATTCAAGCTCACATAAACTATTTTTTTTTCAAGTATCTGTTGTTGTCTGTTGTACATACAAAGTGTTATTATAACACTCGAAAAATGAGTTCAAGTGAACCCGAATTCGCATGAGACTTGGTCAAAGTATTTTTAGTGATTTTAATAAAATTTACTTAAAATTTTTGTATTTCTCTGTCCAAAATGTGAATTAAATAAATTTATAGTTCGACATACGGATAATTTGATTTATTTTTAATATATATATGATTCAATTACAAGAGAATGCACGCATATAATGTCACTTTACATTGAAGTACACTTTTTGCACTGATAACCGCATTCTATGCATATAAACCTCGGTCTCATGGTTAATTTTCAGTTCAAGCGACAGTTCCAACCGTTTGAACCGATCTATTCGATTTGATTCTTAAAACACTGTACGTAATAAACCTCATGGTAAAAATGACAAGATAATAATCAATATATAACTAAGCAACCATCATAATTATTTCCAAAGTACAATTTTTAATTGTGGGGTAGATTGAACGCAAAGTTATGAGATTAATGAATAGGTAGAGAGTCCATGAAGCAAAACCCATGATCTAGATGGCAAAGTGAGGTTGCAAAATGAAGAAGTCATAGAATTTTTGATTTTTGGAAGATGTGTGGTTGGATAAGGGGATAGTAGTATATGCTCATACAAGACATGAGAAGAATATAAGAAGCCAAAAGGCAAAATTGCAAAGCCACAATAGTAATAATGGCACACCCACCCACCCCTACTTTTTATCATGAATATATTGATTACAAACCTCCCATTTCAAGGCTTGCAATATTATCAAAGAAAATGACACAAAACCAATTTTAAGTTATGCCTAACAACATCATTCATAAATAGAGCAACAAGTTCGAGAGATGATATTAAATCTGTACATGTGACAAAGTAGAAAAGAAAAAAATTTATAAATGAACCCAAAAAAAAAAAATGAAAAAAAGATAGTTCTAGTGACAAAATTTTTATGCAGGGCGGTAGTACTACAAGCTTGCCAGTTTGTACATTGCCACCAGAATCATCAGAATCTCCCGCCCTACTATTAACATTTTCAAAAGCACAAGATTATTCCACTTTTACCCCCCGTAATTACCCACTAATCAACAGCTTAATGCCTCATATTTCACTGGCATTGGACGAGTAAACCCTGCTTGAGAAAGCAGATTACCAACAACAGCAAGATCCCTGCAAAACACCCCCTGGAAAACTGACGCCGGCGTAGTTTTAACCACCGCGGCGGGCTTATTTTCAACCACATTCGCTGCCGGAATTGCCTCCACTCTGGCGGCTGGAACCTTCTTCCTTTGCTTCTCGACCGCTTCTTCGTCCAAAATGTTGGCCATCACACTAGTGTATCCCTTCTGAATCAATCTATACAGCAATAAAGATGACATTCTGGCTCGATCCCTCACCGAATCCATGTCTCTGTCATCGGTAAATTCGCATCGCTCGATGAAGCTGGACGACTTATCCGGCTTGTGTTTCAAAGTCAGTAGCAAATGCGCTCTCTCTAATTCTGATTTCGAGCAGCCTCTTCTCAATCCGATCAACGCGTAGTAATCCACATTCCCGGTTTCTCCGCTGCCAACCCTCTGTTTCAATTGCTGGATTTTCGAGGCCAACGAGCAGAGTTTCCCCGGAATTTCTTTGTACTGAACGTTTTGCCTCTTCCAAATTGGGCCTGGCAGTTTTCTATCTCGAAGGATTGAATTGTATAGCAGTTTCAGGTGCTCCAGATCGTGAAGACTGTCTGGTAAACATCTGATGGTTTCGAATAGAGTTGCTCTAATGGTGAGAGCATCAATGGAGGAAGTGTCCAACGCTAGGGCCCGATTGCAGTCGGCTATCGCCTCCGCGATTCTGCCGGCGGAGAGGAAGGCGGAGGCGCGGTGGATGTAGCATTCGGAGAGGAATCCTGGGGGCGCCGCGGCGGCCGTCGAGGATTTTGGAGAAATGGCGGATGGCTTCGGAGTAGAGGCCGGCGTCTAGGGCGGCGATCGCGGCGGTCTTGCGGCGGAGGAGGAGTTTGATGTGGCAGAGGAGGTGAGAGATGCTCTCGATCTCGGATTTTGGGGGGGTTTGGGGAGGGTTGGCGACGGAGATTTCGCCGGAGAGGGGGAATTTGTTGAAGGAGAAGATGTCGTCGGAGAATGAGTTGCTCTCGCGACGGAATGCGGCGGTGGCGAGGCGTTTTCCGGTTTGGAGAAGCACCATGGCTTCCTCCATTAAACCCAGGTGGCAACACGCTTGGCCTAATACGGAATACCTGTTTGTGAAAATGCGTTAGAGAGGACTGAGTTAACTCAATCAAACTCGTTGAATTAGAATGAAATTTTTTAATCTCGTTTTGTTGTTGGTGAAAATTTTGAATTAAGGAAAAATTGACTTTCTGATAAGAACATTACGCATTAATTAGAACTGAATTAGGTGACACTTCATTATTTGCGAAGAGCGAATTCGCGTAGAATTCAAGCATCTTTCTCACCATTCAACAATAACCATTTCAAAAATAAAAAAATAAACAGAGAAATTGAAAAAATATCATCAGAAAAATTACCTCCATTGCGCTTCTTTCTCAACGTTTTTGCAAAGACCAGCGATGACTTTCTTCTTCAAATCGGAAACGGAAAAGCACTTGAACGCCGGCTCGCCTTCACACACCGAGTCACCACCGGAGGAGAGAAGCTTGACTCGCTCCCTCGACAGCTGAGTTGACGAGTTATCCGACGAACCAGACGACGACGTATCGTCGGCGGCCACCATCTTCAAGCTCGGAATATAGTCCTGTAGCATATCCGCCACCTCCTTGAACCGGCGGCGATACAGCAGACACCGCGCCTTAAGCTCGAGAGCCACCTCCATGCGCGGCGCCAGAGACAGCGCCGCGTCCAAAAGCCCCAAAGCTGCGGCGATATCGCTCTGCTCTTGCGTCGCAATCAACATTTTAGCTTCCCTCACGTATCTCTCCACAATCTGCAACAAATCCACAACAATTAATCAATTTCCCCAAATCAGCCAAACCATTTCAGAAATTAAAAATCAGCCAAACCATTCCAGAAATTAAAAATCAATAGCGATGAAATTACCTTTCTATTGGTGAGCCACCAGTGTTTCCTTTCTCCGGCGGAAAGAGAGGGAGATGCAGCAGCCATGGATGAATTCCAGGAATCAACCATCAAAGTTTCCCTCTCTAGGATCTGGCTTAGAGTGTGGGGGTGAAATACATATTTAATTTGAATCTGAAATTAATGTTCCGAGAGAGAAGAGAAGAATTGAGAAATGTGAGAGGAAGAAGGGGGCTTTAAACAGGAGATGCGATGCCAGCTTTGACCTGTGAGAGAGAACGTTGATCCCTCTATTTCATCGCTGTCAACCAGATTCTCTCTCTTCCCTTCACTTTCTCTCTCTAGACTTGAGATTGTGAGACTCCTATTGTTTCCTCTACGCGCTACTACCACTACCATCTAGTACTACTATTATTCTAATCTTGTTTATTCTATAATCTATACTTTAAACCAAATTACTATACTTTTCTTATTTACAAATTTACTTCTTCATTTATACAAATTACCAAATAAAATTATGGAGACGAGATCGAGACATATTTGCGTGAAACAGTCTCACGGTGGGGGGATTATAATTTGGACATTAACGCTTTAATATTTTGAGAGAGGTGAGTGTGATTTGTTTTGATTTGAACCCCGTCTCATGTATGAGACAGACTAGTATGAGTTTCTGTCAATGCATTAAATGCACCGTGCAAATTAAGTGTATTTTTAAAACATCCAGTTTGTTTTCCTGAAAGGTTCAACTTATTTACACTGAAATGTTCAACTTGTTTTACACTAAATAAGTTGAACATTCTAGTAAAAATAGGTTGGATGTTTCAATGTAAACAAGCTGAATATTTCAAAAAAATTAATTATACATTTCAAAAATGTACTTCAATTGCACAGTATAATGTGCCAGATGCATACAAGACTTTGTCTATTTATATTGTACGATGGAGGATTATTTTCTCGTTTTAATATTAAATTAAGAATTCTGAAATTTATTCCCACTTGAAAAGCTTTTAATACATGTAGTATTTTAATCATTTGAGTTATTCTACTTCGTGATTATTTATCAAGTATTAAAGCATGGATGGATGGATGGATCCATCAACTCTCTCTCCTCTATTTCATCTATTCTTAAAACACACATTTTTAAATACATTTATAAAAAGGGTAATGATATTTGATGTGATTCACCTCGGGATGAATACTGTTAATTATTTTTGTACCCTTAATGAAAAAATAATATAATTATCACTTATTTTATTAAGGGTACAACAGTCATTTCATCATATAAAATGACTGAACCACCCCTATCACCTCGGGATGAATTTGATCATAGCATTGTCAAACAATGGTTCATCTATTATTCATTCATCAATATACTGTTTAAAATTTATGGGTCTCATTATCACCTAATACAGTTTTTCTTTCTTCTATCCATTATATTGGATAATTCATATTCTCTCTTCTATCTAATTGTGTGTCACAATAATATTAAATAGAGATAAAAACTTGTATGAATCCGAGTCCATAACGAACTGTAACATAACAATATTATAATTAATTTATAAACTTGATTAATAAAAATATTAATCTTGAATAGGAGAAATCATCTATCCGATCATTGGATGTTGAATGCACTTAGAAGCTTATAATTATATGTTCCATTGGCATTGATTGAAAGCTCATTACCACTCCAGTGCTCGATGAATAAGTAAAATATAAAAGAGTAACGTTTAATTATATTGTATAATTGTTGTAAAAAATAAAATAAAATAATATTATATAATTGTATATAACTAGTATTTTTAAGTGAAAATAATCATTTTGTATGTCCCTATAAAAATAGTCGGTTTTACTTTTTACATAAATCAATAGAATATAATTTATTGTGCAAATAATAACTCGAACTCATAATCTCATGCGTTGAATAGGTAGTGGTGTTCTGACCACTTGAACTATTCAATTTCGTCTTAAAATTATGAATTATATTAGTATAAAGTTCTTGATATACTGTTCTTTTATTAAATACACAAATAATATTTAATCTTTATATACATTATATATGAGTATTTCAAATAATTTACACATTTTTAATAAGAAAAATAATTATACTTTGAACAAATCAAAAAGAAAATGTAAACTATTTTTGTGGAACTAAAGGTAATATATTTTTTTGGAAAAACTAATAACACCAGCATATTAATATATATTTTTTAATAAAATAATTAATATTATTAACATTACACTCGAGCTACTCGATGCATTATGCACATAGTGCATTTAATTTTTTTAATAAAATATATTATTTTAGACAATCCTAATTAGGAGTGTTAATTTGAATTCGTAAATTTTCAAAATAATTTATAAGAATTTGAGAATTTTTATAATTTTTGTATGATATTTCTTTAAGACGAAAAAATAAATGTTATTAGCTTTTTAAACTTAGTTTAAAAGTGTCAGTTTGCATGATTAACAACCCAGACTCGAGTTTTAAAATACTTAAAACAGCTTCCAGAAGCACTTATTTTCAAAAGATGTGAGAGAAAGCTTTAAAAATAAGTGCTTCTGAAAAATATTTTAAGTGTTTCAAAACACGCCATAAATGAATTTTCCTCGGTTACCGGATCCATTATCCACCCAACTTGTTGGCTCATATGTTGTCCAACAAACATTGTAAATCATAATTTTTATTTTATTTCTCCTCAATTTTTTCAAAAATTAGTGACAAAAAATAAAGAATACTAAAGCCAATTTTGACTTTCGGTGTCAAAATCCCTGATAAATAATTAAGAATAACGTATCATAATAATAGTTAAAATTCAATTCGTCAATAACATACATACAACTTATCCTTATAAATATTGGCTTATTTTTTAAAGGATTAATATTTTTTTCTTTTTGGAAAGGATTAATTAATATAGGCATTGATATATTGACAAATTAGCATCCCACGATTAAAACAAGGTGCACATGCACAATCTCACTTTGACCGGCTGATGACGGTTTTGTGAGACTTGATACTGGCTATGCCCGGTGACTATTACACGGGTCCAGCATGACTACCGGGCCAAAAGATTAACAACTTAATAATGCAGAAATTTCCCTCAATCAATACATATATATAGATATCTAATAAAATAGTGTAAAAAAATTATAATTAATTTTTGACAAAAACAGATAAAAACTTGGTTAAATGCTATGAACTCAGGGTTTTTAAGATCATTCTTATATATAAAAAAAGCTACCATTTATTATGTATTAAAATTATTATTGTTATGAAAAAATAATAACTATTTAGAAAATGCTTTATATTAAAAAGGCCGAGAAAGGTCAATTATGAATGTGATGAACATACGGTTACAATATTGTTTACGATATCATGCATCTCTCTTTAATTTTTTCATATGTAAAAAAACAAAAATGAATAAAAAATCATGAGTTTAAATTCACCTGCTTATATTTTTTAATGAAAGAACACTTCATGTGAATCGATTCATTATTATTTATCATTTTTGTTATGTGTAAAAAACTATCATTTGTTATCTTGAAAAAATTTTCACTATTTAAAAATATAAATAATTTTCTAAACAGTGATTGTTTTTGTTAATAACAATGATAATTTTTATACATAGCAGTGAGAGTTTTTGTATATAAGAGTGATACTTAAATAATCGAGTTCATAGTATGAACCAGGTCTAAACAAGTTTTTTTCATTTTTAATCGAGTCCTCTACGTAACTTTTGTATGAAAATTTAATTATCCCATGAGCATTTATCACATTATCGTAAATATCATAAATATAGATGAAACATTACAATTAAAATAAAAAAAAACATATAATTAGAAAATTGACCATATGTATAGTAGTATGGGGGTTGAAGAAAAGAAAGTATTCCCCAAGGCGTAAGGCACAAGATTCATGGCCTTTTCCTTTTCTTCATCTCCTCCCTTCCTTTAGGATGGGTTCTTTCTTTTCCCCTTTGCTTTAGATTTCACCCAAATTGATTAATGAGTGCACATGAATTATTGTGGATATATGGATAAATAATACATGGATTCAAAGATCCTCCTTCTATTTCTAACCTCTTCTCATGCCTTGTATGCACTCCAATAAATGTAATAATTTCCCTCTTTTATTTTAAAAGAATATGATTTATATTATATTTAATTTTATTAGACACATATTAAATTTAATCTTGTCATGTTATAATCAAATAGTCATTTAAACACACTCTTGTGTGAGAAATTTCAAACAGGGGTCCACCTCGTACCTCGCCAAACTACGTCGAAAGGAGCTCGATATAAAAGCAAGGAAAGACAGTTTGGCAAACCAAATAATGACCTCGCGTGGTCACTATTTGAGTAAGCACGATCATTAGCGAGCTTAGCCGAGTAAGATAATAGAAATTAAATGCGACAAGATGTACATCAGAGATTCAAAGATCCTCCTTCTATTTCTAACCTCTTCTCATGCCTTGTATGCACTCCAATAAATGTAATAATTTCCCTCTTTTATTTTAAAAGATTATGATTTATATTATATTTAATTTTATTAGACACATATTAAATTTAATCTTGTCATGTTATAATCAGATAGTCATTTAAACACACTCTTGTGTGAGAAATTACAAACAGGGGTCCACCTCGTACCTCGCCAAACTTTCCGAAAGGAGCTTTATAAAAAGCAAGGAAAGACAGTTTGGCAAACCAAATAATGACCTCGCGTGGTCACTATTTGAGTAAGCACGATCATTAGCGAGCTTAGCCGAGTAAGACAATAGAAATTAAATGCGACAAGATGTACATCAGAGATTCAGGACAAAATATCTTCTTTAAAAGTTTAGAAATCAGCATATATCGGCGATTTGACATATTAAAGTGCCTATTTAGGTAATGTGTACAAGAGTCGGGCAAAAATCCTGGGATTCGTCAAGATGTCATCCATTGAACGATACGAGTTGTGACGACCTCAAGCGACCTCACATAAGAGGCCTCTCAATGGCAATCTACAACATTAAATGGAGCCGCATGCATTTAATGCTCTTGTATAGCTAGGTAGAGAGTGAGATCCGAATTTAATCTACCAAATCTCTCTTGAGTTGTTCTCTCAAAGTTTATTGGTCAATCCACTCGTCAATTACTTGTTTGATTAGATAAACCATAAAGCCACATTAAACACATTGACATCGATTATTTGGCTATCAACACATGCGTTAGGACATTTTAACCTTGTTGGGACGTTCCGAAGAATCAAATTAACACTTTTCCGTGAAACTTATTTCACCATATAACACTGGATCCATACAAATATCATAACATTCATTCGATAATATCATTATATTTATAAACTAATATCATAATATCTGCACACATAAATAATGTAATGTTAATTTATAAGTATATAATGGTTAATGGTATCATATTCGATCATAAATGTTATAATGTTAATTTATAAATATAATAATATTTATTTTATATTGTGAACAAATTTCCCCAAATACTCATAGACGTATTACGGTAACTCGGCTCTTAAAATAATAGACAATAATGTTGTATATGATGAGAATTAATAATCGAAATGTATTATTCCACCTAGCTATATTAGAAAATGATCAAACATGACATGTGTTCGTTTAATTTTTATTATCATGAATTGATGGGACAGGGCGAAAATGATCGGGTCATTATTGATGTCATCAACGAAATTATATTAAACATGATTTTTACGTGTTTCAAGCAATAATTTGATAATTTTATACATATGCAAAATTTGATTAAACTTTGATAAGTGAATACGAAAAAGAGAAATAAATAAAAAGTAGTAAGTGGGAAAACAAAGAGGACCCCCATTTATTATTCTTTGTTAACGAATAAAGGAGGTTCTTTACAATCTCGTGGATTTGGCCCACTTTCACATGCCACATCACTAAATGCAAAACCTCATCTTCCACTTGGCATAACCTATAAGTGGCCCCACACACATTGCTAACTGAATTATGTCCACGCTTAATAATTGGTACCTTAATTCTTTTTTTATAATCGTTTAAAATTATAAAAAATTTATTATATTATAAAATATAATTTATTTATATTAAAAAATGTAATTATTAACATAAAAAAATAATTACACAATTTAGTATAAATAAATTTTATTTTTTAATATAACAAATTGAATAATTTTAAATTCTTACTATGGATCTGGCGGTCGTTTGAATCTTAGCGTAAGGCTACTTTTTTATTCTATACTTTTCTATTTTATATTTAACGTACTACACATATACTAGGTTTTTTAAAATTTATTTTGATATCATTATCTTTATAAACTAATATCTACAATATTTTACACACAAATAAATATTATTCTTAATATTAATTTATAAAAATAATAATATTAACTGATAAATATTATCATATTAATTTAAAAGTATAATAATATTAATTTTATACTATAAATAAATTTAATTTAAATTTGGCTCAATAAATATTTATTATATAATAAGTAGTGATCTTATTTTCAAAATAAAAAAATACTTTGAGAATAATAATTACAATTCATGAGACCAAACATGTGGCAGCACCTAATAAATAAATCATGGTTTATCGTTTCTTCACCACACACTCCACATTATAGGACGAGGTAGTTGAAGTTGACTATTTTGATACTAAATTGATTTTAATGCTTATAATTTACGTGGTGCGAAAGTTTTCTTACATATGTATTTATAAAAAAATTTATAACAATTTTGAAAGTGACAAAAACTGAACTCCACCCCCCCGGAATTCATGTAAAACATTTAATAGCGTGTATATAAATTCAACCTACTCATGTAAAACAAATTATTATCATTCACTAATTAAATGTACACGCATGCTACTAATCATACAAGTATTAGTAAATTATTCTATAACAATTAATTTTTTTTTCTAAAAGGCTGAAATTTGCATTATTGTAGAGCAAGAAAAAAAATTAAATTTGATTTGTCGTATTGAGAATTGGGGAGAATGGGTGCCTCCTTTCCAACATCAAGGAGGGGAAATTGGGTTAATAAAAAATACAATATAACAGATAGGGGGACCATAGTATTGAAATTGTATATAGGCATAGGAGGATTGTTATCACAGCTAAGGTTTTCCAGGTTGGAGAAAGAGAGAGGGGGGAGGGGCCCCCTAATTGATAGGAGTGAAAGCCCACCCTCTAATCATCACTTGTATATATATGTTGTATGGTTTAATGTATGTCCGTCCTTGGACACTATTTGTCAATACTTTACTATTTGTCAATACTTTAATGTGTTGTATTTTACAATACAATGAAATACTCGTAGGCTTTGCCCTGCAGTGTAACAAAGATAAAATCACTATTTACTGGAACTTTAAAGTGGTGTACACGGTGACAGATTTAGAATTCGGGATATGAGATCCATTTGAGTAGAATTTAGAATTTAGGAGTATATTTGAGTATTTTTTTTAATTATATATAATAAAATATAATTTTATTTTTTTAACACAAAATATAAAGGGGGATACATTTTCGTTTTGAGAATAAATTGTTGTACCCATGTAACCCCCTTCCCTCCATCACTTCGGTGTACAATTTACTTTGATATATAATAGGAGTTTTTATCGATTCGTAAAAATGGTAAAAAGTTTATCAATTTAAAGCGCGAAAGATTTTTCCTATCGATTCAGGGTGAAAGATAGAAATTATCAATCGTGGGCAAAAAGATAGAAATTATCAATTCAAGAAATAAAATTTTAAAAACTATGTTTGGTATTAAAAACGAAATCTTTTTAAAAACCCTAAACCCTTTTGATGAACCCTAAATTTTGAACCATGAACCCTAAAATTATCAAGAAAAAAACCGAATAAATAAACTCTAAAAATAAAAAAAATATGAACATGAAATAAAGATATAAAATATAAATAATCAAACATGACCTTTAAATGTTGATTGTTAAATTGATAGTTTTTAGTTTAATTGGATTTATAATTTTTTAATCTTATTTAATCGATTCTTTAAGGCGGCAAATTGATAATTTTGTAAATCTTTCGGACATTTAATTTTCCTATATAATACTATATAATATAGTAAGCATCTTGGCGTAACAAGTTAAAGCAATTTCTTTTCTGCCCTTGGTAAATCACTATTAAGTAAAATTGGAAAATCGAGACAAATCGAACTGAAATAAAACTTTAGTTCAATTTAATTTGGTATTCGATTCGGTTTCATTTTTTTTTAGAGTTTTTGATTTTTTCGATTTAGTTTTTAAGTTAAAATTATCGAAGAATCGAAAACCAACATAAATAATACATTATATATATATATATATATATATATATATATATATATAATCCTAGCTCTAGTTAATCTATTCATTTTCTAATCGAAATAATACGTTGTATATACATTATATGTTGATTGTTAACTTATGTAGTGGTTTAGTCTAATTGGATTTAGTGTTGTGTTATTTAATTTTATAAATTCTACATCCCAAAAACCTAACATGCGCCTTTAAAAATGGTTTAATTTCACAATCTCAATAGTTTCAAGTTATTTGGGTTCTTAAAACCGAAAAAATTTTCGGTTGTGTTAAGTTCTAATAGAGTCAAATGGTTCAATTTCAATTTATTATAATAAAATATTTCAATTATTTTGATTTTGCTACTTTGATTGCATTCGATTGCCATATAACCGAATGTTTCAGCATAGAAAAATTCTATTAGGCTCTGCCTATTAGATTATTTCACTAGACTTTTTCTTTTTTATAAATAGAGAGTGTCAATCGTGAGGTTAAGACAATCACAATACTAATCTAATGGCAAATTATATACACTTCTTCATCCCATAAACCTAACACAAGGGCAGAAGTGTGTAAACAAGGTACAATTATCAAGATTAGATTGAGAACTTTAAAATAATGTGTGTGCCAAAAAGTCTCTAGCCATGCCATATTTTTCATCAGCTTGTCAGGTTTGAAAAATATGTGTCAATTTAGATGATAATATCTGTTTCTTTCTTGGTACATTGCCCCCACACTGTTGTGAAAAACTATGTTTTTATAAACATTTAATATAATAAAACAAAAGACATTTCATGTAGTTATTGGGGTTACTGTACAAAATATACACATGCTCTGTCTATCTAGGTAATCAATGTTTGAAATAGGACAATACCCAAACACAGCTTGAAATTTGATATTAGCCCAGAATAAGCTTTTTGCAAGATTGTACATTATTTCATTCATATGGATTTTGAACTCAAAATATAAATAAAATATATAATATTTATTTCTCTAGTGTGGTGGATGGCATGAATTAATTCATGACTAGTTGTAGCCAATCAATTTTTTTATATATAAATATTTTCTTTGATAATTTATTTCAATGATCAGCCGCCTTCATGCATCCATAATTATAAAATAATTAATAGGTTGACGCTTAAGGCCAATAAAACATTGACAATCGAAATTAAATGTATAATATAATTACTCAACAAATCTCATGTAGTGTTTAGATTAAGAAACAACACAACAATTTCAATTAACTCAAATTCACACGAATTCTCTTTTTTTAAGCATCACAATTTAGTATATGAAGTACCACTCCTTAGTGATTTTGAGAAGAACAACGAATAACATCAAACTTTTAAACATGGGTACTTATACTAAAATATGATACTTCATATATTGAACATCGATACTTATAAAAGAGAGTCTACGTGAATTTAAGTTAACGTAAAACCTACCCAAAAAATAATTAAATTATAGAGGAGGAATAAATTTCATCAAAAAGAATTTCCACGATTAATATATTGGAACATAAACACTCAAAAAGAAATTGGAATATTTAAAGTATAACTAAAACCTTGGAAGTTTTGACACTTGTAAAGAAATCATGAGGAGTTGTCTCCTTGGTTGTTATATACACTATAAATAAACTTGACACATCATCCATAATTCCATTTCATAGCTAGCATCGGGGTATTAATTTAAATATATAACATCACAAATTGACAGCACTTCCCAAAATAATTCATGATAGAAAATATATACCAATAATGAAATAACAACTTAATTATGTTCCTAAATTATAGTAGCTCTAGCTACATTCTCTAGCTACATTGTGGTTTAAAGATGAATTTTTTTCTAATAAAATAAAAATTGTAGAAATGATTCTTTAGTTATCCAGGCACGCATATATGAATACTCAAGTTAACAAATATATTTTTGTAAATTATTTTAATTGGTCGATTAATTATTTAGCACAAGCATGACTGAGTCATAGGGTGTCCACACTTGAGACATACTTCCCTTTAAAATAAAATTTAGTTGAAGTCATATAAACACGGGAGGTATATAATATGAGTAAATTGGAACCGTTTTATGTATGAGATCGTCTCATATAAATTTTTATTTTATAGATATAGTGTAAAATGATGACAAGTAAATAAATGAAATCAATAATATTAGTCCACCAACTAACCCATGACAAGATCCTTATTTAATGGGTATCAAGAACATTGGAAATCCATATAATCAATGACGGACCTACCTTGACTCCAAGGGGTCATTTGGGCCCCCTGACCCCAAACAATTTAACTATATATATATACTTATAATTAAAACACCCAGCGCATGATGAGGCAGTCTCATAGTAAAAAAAGAATCATAAATTGTGTAGATTAACGCTAATATTTTGGAAGAATGAGTATTATTTGTGTTATAGATTATACCTATATCATGTATAAAACTATCTCATACGAATGTATGCATCTCCTTTAAACAAAGTATTATGTGCATCATGTTCACAACATGACACCACTATTACTAATCCTTGTAAAAATCATCACTCTATAAATAAAATGTTGATTTTTTAGGTGAGAAAAAAAGTAACAAAATAGAAAAAAATATGTATAATTCACATTTTCAATATACATATAAATGTATTCGACTACATTAATATAAAAATGTTTAGTCCAAATAATTTTTAAAAATATATAAAAATTCTAAAGTGCGTTTAAATTTCACTTTTATGTTATAAATTGGGCCCCCAGTAAAAATTTAATCCCCAACGCATATAATGCCTGCAATATTTAGTTGTATGAAATAAAAAATTCCCATTACAAGACACATAGATACAAGGGGAGCTAATATTAATTGATTAATCAAGAATCATAAATACATATTAATTCAAAGATTAAAAAAATATTGCTAAGCCCCCATTCCTAAACATGTTGGTGCACAAGGAGGCAATTGGGTGATGTGAATTCCTAAAGATTCTCTTCACCTTATCTAAAGTTTTAATTATAATTAAAAACAAATATCTACAATAATTTTTTATTTATAAGTTCTGACTAAGTTTTGACGGCACAATAATTTTATATTTTTGTGGATTAACTATTAACCAATCAAGTGTGTGTATTTAGCGTTTCATCCAATGTGAAAATCAGGCATTTTTGCAGGCACGTGCCCACCATGTGCGAAAATCGTGCGAGCCACAAAGTTTGAAAAGTAACAGTGCCAGCCTAATTCCTGATCTTCTTGTAGGCATTGCGGAGGCCTCGTTTGGTGGGAATTTGGAAAAATTCTGTCTCATGTCGTGGGGGATTTGGAAAGAGCGGTGCAACCTTCTCCATGAAAAAACTCAAAAGAACAAGTCCAGGGATGCCGCTAAAATTATCAATCCTGAATGGACTAGAACTCAGCTTGTTAACTATCGTGAGGCCAGAAATCGTCTGATCTTCCAACCCCCACGCACGGTTTCCAGTTCCAACAGGTCCGGCCAGGATTCCAACTCCTCCCTCCCCTTTATCTTGGTGGATGCTGCCTTTAATGATGAAAAATTTGAGTTCGGAGTCGGTTTTGCTGCCTTTAATCACTCGATAATATCATTCTGTGGTTGTCATCGTATTAACCCCGGGCTCGGTGTTGGCGGCTGAACTCCATGCCATTGACGAGGGAGTTTATTTGGTACGCAAGCTTCACCTTCCCGTTTCAACCTCCTCTCGTACTCGAAAATGCTATTAACGCGGTCTTGGGAAAGCTCTCAATACACAGGGACCGAAGGTGACATCATCCATGATCTTAAGCCTTAGAATTCAAGACCCTAAAGTGAAAGGGATCTCTCGTATTCGCCATAACTCAACACAATATAGCCCAAATCCTGGCAAAAATTGGCTCTCTTTCTACCCACCCTCAAGATTGGGTTGGAGAAGATATTCCGTCCTGGATCTCGACCAGCTCTTGATTGTCCTTTTTGAGCTGGTGTTTTTCCTAAAAAAAAAATCGTGTTACTTTTTTTGCTGGAAATTATATCGGTACATGTGCTAAAAATTCAGGTATTTGAAGGAGACTATTTTTTTATTATTTTGTTTCTCAAAAAACAAAATTTAAGCTGTTTTCAGGGTGTATAAGAACGGATTTTATCAAAGTTGAATCTTTATTAAAAATTATTATTAATTATATACTTTTTCTATTTTCTTTAAAAAAAATTAATAGTAACATATGGATTCACAAGTTGCACCGTGCAAATTGATGCACAATTAATATTATTAAATAAAAATAATTAATATTATTCAGTTAATATTTTGAAAAAATTAATACTATCATTTAAAAATACACTTAAATATCAGTGCAAGTATTTGCCGAAAATTGAAAATTCTTGTACCATCTATTTAATATCAATTTGTAAATTCACCTTATATATTTCAAGAGTTTGTAAGCATAGAAAAAAATAACTTCCTTAGATGACGCAACGTAAACGTACAAATTCAACACGAAAAATAGATATGAAGAAATGTACACCTTAATACTACATATACTAGGAGTGTATTCATTCACAGAAAAGTTCAATCACAAAATAATCAAAGTCCTTTAAAATTGACAATCCAAAAATAATAAGTACTGCAGAAAATAAAAGCCCATAACACTTGGGTCCAACAAAAATTAAATAAAAGCTCAATAAATTAAAAATATAAACTAACCACGTTATACGATCCCACTTTTCCATAAATGGCAAAGTAGATGTCATAGCTATTGGCTAATTAGCTTAATGCTAATCATACAATTTTGTTAGGGATCATGATCACCCTCACTACCTCATATTCAATTATTCAATCAATAATCAAAATGCAAACATGTTTAATATTTTATTATTTTACATGCGAAAGCTCACGATAAATTATTTTTGGCAAAAATTTATATAGATTTTGTTCATGTTATAACCTCTATTTTTAATTTATGACATTTAATCCAATCCAATGTATAATAAGGGTTAAATTTGGCGATTTAGAAAAATATGTTAAAAGTAAGTAAAATGAATCAAATAATTCAAATTTATAGCATAGATCTAATTCATGCACTACAAGAAAATGAAGAATTGCCTACCAAAATTTTCAAATACCTATAAAATTTTCCTACTAAAATAATTTGGTCCTTAAAAGTGACTATTGCCTAGGATTTGCCTACCAATTTAAAAAAAAAATCTATGAAAAATTACATACACAAAATAATTTCCTAGGTAAACAAATTATCTACCATGAAATTATCTACACATTCCTAATTTCCGTAGGCAAACTAATTAACTACAAAAGATAATTTTATAAGCAACTTACATTTTTATAGGTAATTATATTTGTGGTTTAAAAATGACTTACAAATAAATTTACTTATGAATTACATTATGTAAGCAAATTTACCTATAAATAAAAATACCTAGACAAATTAAAATTCCCCAAAGAAATCTCTATTTTTGGAATATTCCGTAGAAAATCCTCTAATTTTTTTGATGGGAGATCAACTCATCATTTAATATATTTTACTTTTACATGTTGTCATATTAAATGACGCCGATACATATATATATATATATATATATATAATGTGATTGTACGTAAATGAAAAAAATAATAATTAATTAAACAGAGATACGCACTACAACATAAGTTACATTATGTAATGCTTAAAATATGTTATTTAATAGCTATAATGTGTTATTATAGCAAATAAATAACACTTTTAAGGGTGTTGCAATTGTTAATGCAACCTAAAATCTAAAGTAATACTTTTTTATAATTTATGTATCACTTTAAAAAAGCGTTACCAATCATGTAATATTTTATGGTAACACTTTAAAAATGTTACTCGATGAACTTTAGGTAACACTTTTTGTAAGAAAAGAAATTATAAAAAAAAAGGTGAAAAATTGTAGTTCCTTGGCATTGAAACTTGAACCTCAAGGCATTTTTAATCAAGTCATGCCACATAAGCTAATTCACGTCTTTTTACCTATTTTGAAAGCTAATTATACTTAAATCTGTTTGTCGTTTGATTGTTGGTTTGCTTGTTTTTTTTTTTTTTTTCTTTTCTTTAAAATAGCATTTATTAAAATCAAAATTTCCTACCTACTCTTCTTATGAAAAATCAAAATTAGTATAATTATTTTTTATATTATAATTCTAAATAAAAACTATAAATTATATATTTTTACATATATTAATAAACATATATATTTTATTATGTAATAAATTTAGTATAGGAACATAAAATGTTTAAAGATTATAAAATATATTGTTAAAATGTTTTATATATTATTTACTAAGATAATAAATAGTATAATAAATTATTATGTACAAGAAATACATATAAATGTAATGCACATAATACATATCGAATTTATTTATTATATGTATTATAAATAAAGTATATTTATATAAATAGTTAATACAAATAGTTAATACTAAAATATGTTATATATATTTAAAAATGTTGCCTGAAAGTGGTACATATGTTAAAATGTTACTTAAAAAGTGTTACCTTTTTTGCTAAAAAATGTTACTTATGTAAAAGTGTTACCTATATAAAAGCGTTACTAAAGAAGTGTTACATATTTAAATGTGTTACATGCAAATGTTACATAAGATGTTACATAATATGTAAATTAGAATAGTGTTACCATAATGTGTTACATAAACTAAAAATGTTACTACAAAGTGTTACATAAAGTCAATTATATTGTAGGGAAATGAAAATTACATAATATCATAAATTTACAAATTTAATCTCGAACAAATAATTGAACAATTTAGTGTAAACAAGTTACATATTTCTGTATAATAAAATTATATATTTTTAAAATATATTATGAATGCACGGTGCATTTAGATGCACATGAGCCCACTTTTTTATTTTATTACAATATGACACAAGTGTAAAGAAAATAATTCAATCAATACATTGATCAAAATGCAAAAATTATTATGACATACACATGACTTCAACATGTGATCTCATCTAATTCGTACTTTGCATCACTAAGAATATATATATACTGAGATGGTTTTTAGTGAGTAGTTAGCCACCCTAATAATGACTCATACATCAGATTTATCTTTTATACTAATATATTTATATATATGTACACACATACACACTATAAGCCAACTGATTTTAAATATTTTTTAACGATAAGTCGGACTACAACCGAACACAAATTACACCCGTCCCTCTTAAAATATTAAAATTTTAATATCTAAATTATACTCCGTTTTACGGTGAGAATGTCTCATGCACGTGTTCTTTTTTTTTATTGCACAGGAAGTTAATAAAAATACAGGAAAAGTTGGTGGGGGAGTACATCTGTTATCTGTACATAACATGGATTTTAAAGTCAACAATATTTTTGAGTACGTTGACTATTTTAATAAGTTTGGAAGTGTGTTTGTGGAAACATTCAATCCCTCTGACTTTTGGTAATGTGAGCACCGTATATAGTCAAAATATAATCATATGTCATACGAATTAACTTGTATTTTTATACATGAACATGCTGCATATATAAAAGTATAAGTGCAGGTATACATTCAAACTTTTGAATCTATGCTAAATATTAAACTAAAATCATTTAAACATAAAGGGAGTATAAATTTCGGTTAAGTTTTGTATGTCATTCAAGATGCTCACAGACTCATTCATAAAATTTTTAAAATACAATATTATTATTAAATATCTTTATTTATATTGAAACATTTATTTTTTGATATTGATAATTATTTTTTCATAGATAAATAAATTCGATATTTTAATATAAATAAATGCATAAATTAATAAATTACCCGATTAAAATCTTGTTTATGAGTCTTGCGACTCTTGACTTGGATCTTACGTGAGATTCATTCATAAATTTCATTTCCTCATGTCATCAACATAGAAATATATGTGAATTTTGCATTTTCGTAGTTATATTATTGGGGGAATGCTTATAATCCACACATCACTTTGGTAGGTTCAAGAAAATTCTGACTTTGAAATATTGGGAAATAAATTTTTGATTGAATAATGAAATCGTAAATTAGGTATGAAGTTTTGTAGCACTATTGCAGTGAAATTTTAAAGATCTTGAAACAAACATAAAATCCCAAAAACATACATACTTCATTTTTTTAACCCAAAGAAAAAGGGAAAGAAAAGGGGAATGAATGTTTGTTAAATTTTTTATTTTTTATTTGTAAAAACAATGTTTGTTAATTTAAAACCTGCAAGATTTGCAGTTGTTTTCGAGCCCCAAAAATCAGGCTTTATTAAGAAGTCCCTTAAGAGTCATTTTCAATTCTTAAGTACGTATTTAAGTAAAAGTAAAAAATTAAAATTTACTGCAGGGCGGTGGATTAATAAAAAAATTTATTGTTGGTTTTTAGTACAAGTTCACTGCACAATGTTGTCTGTGGTCATAGTGTTTGATTTAGTAAATTGCAGTTAAACTACGTTTTTAGAATCTCTATGGTTTTTGGATTATTACCAAGAAAATGTCATGCATTTATTTCTTTTTTTACAACCATATAAACTAGTAATTTTAAATATTTGGAGAAAATAAATTATATAAACACATATCTACTCTTTCAATATTTCATATTATTTGTCGTTTGTGTATAAAATTATTGAACATAAAATTTTAACAGATTTACTTTTCAATAAAAGAGAGAAAAGAGAGTGGGGGCGAGGGAACTTTCAATAATAATTTTTTTTTAGGAATAAATTAAAGAGAAATGTAGAAAAATAAATGATATTGAAACAAAATTTAACCTAAAAAACGACAATTAATATGAAACATTAGGAGTACATACAATCCTATATAGTTTTTTTCTCATATATATTTTAAAACCCCTAACTTTTTTAATCTTCAATTATTTGTCCAATTGAATTTGCAAACACTCCTTGTGGACTATAAATGTACTTTACCTCCTCAAAACACATTGAACAATATTGGATATGTATATACTTACACATTATACACAGACAAGTGATGAATAGTGTCACAAAAATAGAAATTCAAAACAAACAAAAGGAGACAAGCAATGTTCCCTCAAATGATTGTTCAAAGAGAAACACAACTTAAAACTTATAAGCATATGCATTTATTTTTTTTTGGACAACAATAAGCATATGCATTTTGACATGTCGAATGATTTAAAAACTATATCCAGCCTACTCTTTTATGCATTTATTTTGTTATAGCAAGCCCATTTACCAAACAAATTACCCAACAGCCCATTTACTAAACAAATTACCCAACAGCCCAATCTTAAACCGAAAACCACCAATTTTAGTCCATAACAAGCCTCTTACATTCTTACATATATGACAGTCTCATGAAATTGAGTAACTTTTTTATTGAAAAAAACATTTTCAAAATAATACTCCTTCAAATAAAAAATAGATTTATAGTTATTTTCACAAATATTAAGATTTTTTTTAATAATTAAAACATTGAATTTTTACTTTGTTTTCTCATTTTGTCTTTATTAATAGTACTTAGATATTATTTTGGGAAAAAAACAAGATACATTAAATAGGGGTAAAAATATGAAAATAAAATATTAATAATATATTAAATATACTAAATGACATATTTGTGTGGGACGGATCAAAATAGAAATTAAACCTATCTTTGTGGGATGGAGGGAGTATTTTTTAATCTTTTAATTTATCTGTTTTTTTTTTTCAAATAAAAAACTAGGAGTATTAAGAATTTACTTCAAATTTGCAAATTTCTTCTTCTTTTCTTTTTCCAAATTTTCGAATTTGTAAGATTATTAATTTATTTGTACCTCAACCCTACACGTTTGTACCTTGCTCTCTGCTAGGAGTGAAAGATGAGATTCAAGGGTCAATCAACTTGAAATTCCTCAAAAAAAATCATAATATTAGAATTTGGTTTACAACTTACATTGCTGTAATATTTCAGTACATTCAGTTTATAGAACTGGATTTCTTTTCCAAGGCCTTGGTTGATTATGACCTTGTTCTTACAATACAAATTCAACAAAAAAAAAAGCAAAATTCTACAACAATACATTCTCTTAATCCACCATCCTTTTTTCCTTTCAAATCTCTTGGAGATTCATCAAAATATCACCTAAAATCCATTTCAATTCACTACTATGATTTGATCACTCCTAAAGTATGAGCCTGAAGTGAAACAAAATGCCGAATATCTCCGACATGTAGCGCGTGTTCGCCCATTGGAATCCTCCGAATCCCCGCCTCATCCACCACGCTCAAATGCTTACAAACATGAATCCTAATCGGAACTCTCTCCCGCCCTCCCCCGCCCACTCTAACCTTCTCGAACGCCACCAGCTGTTTGTGGGGCGCCCACTGCCCACCCGGTGGACTAGAAAACACGAGCATCGTGTGAGACCCGTCTCTCGAACCCGTGTTCTTCACGTCCACACTTAAGCTAACTACCAACCTACTACATCTAGCATGTGTCACCCTAATCGATTGGCTAGACACGACCGTGGTGTTGGAGTGGTGGCGCCCATCCACAGGGACGGGAACCACCGTTGGGGCATCGACTATCGTGTGCACGAAGGTTGAGTAGCTCATGCCATGCCCGAACGGATACACCACGGGTCCTTTGTAGAACCGGTAAGTCCTACCGGGGTAGTTTTTCGATGGGTTTGATCTCATGTCCATTGATGTCATTGGTAAGTTGTTGAGGTATTCTTGAGGGTACCATGTCATTGGAAGCTTTCCACCTAAAATTTATTCAAAAACATATAAGATCAATGGTGTCCATGAAGAATTCTATCTAATCTAAAAGCTCGAACATATAAAGATGTGTAAAATCAATTCATTTATATTAATTTCCTAACACTCTCCTCCACTCGTGAGCCAAAAACTCTGATACCATGAAAGACTTCAATCACATCTAAAATCTCGAACTTATAGAGAGATGTGAAACCAATTCATTTAGTAAATTCCCTAACGGTAATCATGAGCATGTGAAACTTAAGTTCAAGATATTTATTAACAGATGATGTCATATAATACATGTAACGTATATAAAAAAATTACCAGGATTGTGAGCTCCAAACAGGACATCAGCAATTGCCGCCCCTCCAGCTTGTCCCGGATAGCCAGCCCACAAAATAGCTCCAATTTTCGGGTCATGTTTAGCGAACGAGACATCAATCGGGCCGCCACTCATCAGCACCAAAATCATCGGGCCCTTAGAAGCAGCAGCAACCTTCGAAATCAGCTCCTGTTGGCTCCCCGGTAGCAAAAGTCGGGCCCTATCTCTGAACTCCGCCTCCACCGTCTGATCCAACCCCATCACCATTACAGTCGCATCCGATCTACGAGCAGCCTCAATAGCTCCACCGAACAACGCATCACTCCTACAAGCTACATTTTCACAACCAGGCTGATGTATTATCCTCGTATACTTTCCTATTCCTTGCAACGGCGTCGTGTATCCACAAGCAACACCTAACAAACACGAGCCACGTTCAACAACTTGATACATAAACACACCGTTTTGATATCAAACGTTTCGTACCAGCATAATTGCCAATCATTGTGAGGGTGACATCAGAGTTAGGCCCAATAACAGCAATGGGATGGTGACGCTGCGCAGAAAGAGGAAGCACCGGGCCTTCGTTCTTGAGCAAAACTAGGCCCTGTCTTGCAGCTTCAAGAGCTAGCTCTTGGTGGGCCGGGCTGCACACGTCTTTCGGGCCGAGATTGCCATACAGCTGAGAAGATGGCTCTCCATCAAACATGCCTAATCTTACTTGAACTGCCATTGTATTGAACAATGCAAGATCAATCTCCGATTCTTTTAGTAGCCCTTTTTGCACTGCATTTTCTGTGTGTACTCCCAGAAATGACCCACAATCCAAATCCAAACCTGAAAATTACAAACTTATTCATATCATCAACCAAACTACGATTGATGATTTAAAAATTTGATAAATTATTAAAGAACTTATAAGCTTTATTTGCCAAACACTTCAACAACTTATAAAATTTCTCAAAACAACTTATAAGACGTTTAAAATAAAAACTTGGCCAAACGGGCCCTTATTCCAGCATTCGATGATCACCTGCTTTTATTGCATCAGCAGCTGCTTCTTCTGGAGTTGATGTATAATGCTGATTATCATAGAAAACTCCAACAGAGTCGCAATCCGAGACAATGTACCTAGTTGAAAAAAATCTCATTCTGTTAATAAAAATGGACCCAATTGGCTTTCAATAATAAGATAGGAAAAATCATATCTTTAATTTTACCCGTTGAGACGCCAAGCCCCTCGGACAGTTCCTCGGAGGAGTCTAGGGTCGGCGCAGGTGGGAACGCCGTTAACTTGATTGTAAGAGCACATCACACTTGCAACATTGCCTTCCATCACACAACTTCTGAAGGGAACATCAAATGTATCTTCTATATCCTGTTTGCTAACCTGCACAATTTTGTGGTATAATTACCAAACATGAGACCATCTATTTCATATTGTATTATGCAATAATTTGATATCAATCTACCTCATTTACCACTTACATATATAGTGATGATATTTTACACTACAGAATATAGATTACAAAGTAGTCGAGAAGAAAATTTATTTTATTTTCACAGAGTGATTGATGCATATACAATAAAAACTCAATAATATTGTCGGGAATGGAAAAAAAATTACTATAGGAAGGTTATTCCTAAATAGAGTTTTACATAGAAAGTATTAATTTTTTTCTTAAAAAAAATAATATTCAATATAATACATGTTATACTACATGTATGTAAATCCATTAACATATTCACTTAATTAATTAATATGAATTTGACTAAAACAAATACATGTACTCTGATAGTATAAAATATATGTATTAACTAATCGAATGAGTTATTACGTACACGCAAGTTGAAAGATATAGTGACAAGCCATAAAATTAAAATGTTTCTGAATCAACCATAGATAAATATTTTAGGTTATTTTAAACTTATTATAGTGATATATAATTTTTTTTTTTTATAAATAATGTCATCTATTTCTTTATGGAGGTATAAATCTTTAAAATGAGACCGAAAAAATATATAACCTATTACAACGAGGAGTTTATTCCTAAATATAAATAGTCCTGAATTGAAACCGTAATTTTTTACATAATCACATATTCTGATCCTTTGCAATTTGTCTTTTTTAAATTATGTCTTATACTGTTATCTAAAAATACAAAGTAATAATAATAATTTAATTTGCATTAAAATTGGGTACACAAATGAGGCATTGAATATTAGGGACAAAACACATGACCTATAATTTGTCCTGATATACATAAACATAACATATTTACCGTACAGTAGATTTGAATGGTCGGAAGGGTCGCGCGTACAGTATTACTGTAGGACAGTAGAGCAGCGAATTATGAGTACATTACATACCTTTGCATTAAAGTGGAACCTATCGACCCCACTCCAATTATCGAGATCGTAGGCCGTGAAATGCTTGCAACACGCCGCCACCTTCAGCCGGTCGCCGCCGTCGCTCCCCTGTAAACCTCTGACGTACCTCGCCGCGTATACACCGGCTACCAGCGGGTCTTCACCGGGAGTTTCCTGTCCCCGGCCCCACCTTGGGTCCCTGAATATGTTCACATTCGGGCTCCAATACGTCAGGCCCGCCATTCCCCCGTTGTACATTGCTCGGGCCTCATCGGACACCACCTGTCCATTGATTGGGTCATTTTATTGGGTTTGGGCCCACTTGCCACCAAACTCACACAATCTATTAAAAGCTGATTGCAACTTGCAACTTGCAGCATTGGATTGAATGAATCGAATTGATTATTACGACATTGATGTTTTGATTAATTGTTATTTAATGTGGTACCAGGTTTTCTATGGTGTACTCGATTATAGAGATGAGTAATAAGACAAAGAGTAAGATTTTGGTAAACCAAGTTAACATGTGAAGCCTATTAATGTTATTTGTGAAATTTATTATTTTTATGCATAAAAATTATTACTCTCACCCGTTCACCAATCTTATGCAAATTTGTCTTATTTGTCCGTCCATCAATCTTATGCACACTCCATTTATAAAAAAAATTACTTTATCTTTATTCCCCAACCATAATTTAATTACGTCAAATGCTATTGTATTTTCACTCACTATCAACTACTTTATTAATAAATAAATTTCACAATACTCCATAATACCCTTACTTTATCTACTTTACCTACTTTTTTCTTAAAATCTGTGCCAAAAGTGTCAAACATAAGATTGGTGAACGGAGTGAGTATTATTTAAAAAAATAAAATATTTTTAGACAGTAATAATTTTTATACATAATATTAAATTTTTATACATAACAATGATATTGAAAAAAATAGAGTTCAGTGTGAATTCGAATTTTTTACAAACTTTTATCTACAATAAGTGCGACATTATCACATAATAGGCTCTGAAATTATATATGCATATTTTAATGGAATAATATATGTAAGTAAATTAACACAATTACATAATTTGAAAATTATGCAATCTGAGACGAATTGTGGCCCCTTTATTTTTAAATTCGATAAGATTAACCCTTTTTGGAAAGCGTAATGAAGATGCTATAATTATTGATTGAGAGATGAGTTAATAAATTCAACACAGTGGTTTCTGATGTGACCAGTTTCCATAAACTAATGTCAGGAAACCTCACTCAATTTTTTAAACATTAACAATTGTTATATATTCGAAATATATTTTATGCAAAAAAATATTCGAAAATTCGATAAGTATTGTACTATAATCGGGATTCAACTTTTTATTTTATTAAAGCTGTTTGGGATTCAACTTTTCCCAAAGCTATTTCGGATTCAACCTTGAAATATATTTATTTGACAAAGTTTTATCTAAATTTTGAAAAATGTTAATTTGTTGTGTTAAAAATAGTAATGTCGACGTGACACTGACACCATTTACTTTTTCATTCTAATTTTGTGTTCATTTTATCATACACATTGCATGTATTGCATATTGTCTTTTTTTTTATGTTGTATTGCATATTAGTAGGAGTAAAAAGAAAAATACAAATTAAATTGGTATAAAAAATTCTGCAATTTATTCATAATACGAAATTTATATTATTATACTCATAAAATAATATTATTGCTCTTATAAATTACTCATTTTGTCCTAATTTTGATTGTCCACTTTCCGTAAATAGTCGTCATAATTTTTTTGGCCATTTCCTATAAAATAACTTTCAATACTATTTAATACTGTTATTTCTCTCCACTTAACTCACTTTACACCATCTAATATTATTATCTCCTATTTTTTTTTAATCTCCGTGTCTACAATAATCGGATAATAAAAAATAGGACGGAGGGAGTAATATTTATAACACGGCAAAGTATAGTGTGAACAAGTTTTACGGTGAAACTGATTAAGGGGTGTGACTTATATTACTAAAGAGTGTGATTTTTTACTGTAAAGTGTGTGACATTTTACTGTAATGTGTATTACTCATAAAAGTGAAGGGTGTGACTTATATTATAGCAAAAAATGTCGTAATGATAACTGAAGTGTATGACTTATATTACTAAATGATGTGACTTATATTACTAAAATGTATATACGTAAAAAAATATCGGTTTATGGGTGAAACAAGTTTACATCATCTACCAACTCTTATAACATTTAATATTATAATCTTAATTTATAAATATAATAATATTCCGTTGATAGATATAGTGATAAAATTTCATAAAGACCTGCTCATAAAAAATATATTAAAACGAAATCGCATCATAACTAATGCTCCTATAATTTATCCATTTTATAATGCAATATCTAAATAGTGTGAGAATTTAATAAGTTATCCATGCAGTTAGTTGCCTAAACCAAAAGGTTCCAAACACTATGCTAGAAACAGAGAAGAAGGACAAAATATTAAAGGTCACATCAAATTGTATCACTTGATTATCATCATTTAATCAGACTTATACTAGAACGATAATCTGAGTAATATAATAATCTTACTTTTCCGATTTGTTCCCACAAGGAGGCATTGAAAGAGGCGGCAGTGTTGATGACCTGCGGGAAGCTAGTGGCGCCGGGAAAATCGCCGCCGAATCTGGTCCCCGGGCCCACATTGGAGACGCCGTGAAGCGCCTCCGACCACCACTCGTAACCCTTGATCCCCAGCCGCGGCACTGCGGCGGCGCTGTTCACCAACAGCCTAACCTTCTCCTGCAATGTCAAACGCCCAATCAAATCCTTCACTCTGTTTTCGATTCGCAAATCCGTTCGACAAAATGCCAGCGATTTCGTCGCGGAATCTCTCGGATCGCAGGCGAACGATTCTCGTCCGCCGGTTTCGATTGATCCGAAAATTACCGCCAGTATGAGTGAGAGAAGAAGAATTAGGGGAAAACAGGAGTTTCTTGTTTTCATTTTTTGAATCTGTATCACAGATTTGTGAAGGAATAATTGAATGTTGTGCGAGAGAAGAAATTGGGGAAAAGTGGAGGGGGTTTATGTAGATGTGATTTGGGGATTTATGGGCGGGGATGAATGGATGCCCATAATGCTCTTTAAATTGTTTTCATTTAAGCAAAACAGAAAAAAGGGGGTGCAACTTGCACTGTTGCAAGGCATTGGATAAGAAAGGTGTATGCATAAATTTCAAATTAAATTACTTTACGGAAAACGTTGGGTATGATGTGATACAAAAAGTTGCAAGAGATGAGATAACATAACTGAAAATTCTTGTTTTGGCATTAAGTGACTGCATGGAATTCCTTCTTTCTTTAATTATATTGAGTTATGTTCTTATCTAATCACTATTCTAAAAGCACCCTTTATTCAGAAAAAGTACTCCATTCTAAAATAGTTGTCCACAATTTTTTTAAAATTCACATTTGTATGAGAGGCCCTTTAAAACAGTCAATTAGTCTTGACGCTTTTACAATTTAAAAAAAGTGAATGTGATTTGTATTAAGTTCTAAAATAGTTGTCCACCACGTTTTCAACTTTCGGATCGGTTCAACCGTTATTCAACCGTTTTTCTATGTTTAGTTAAAAAACAAAAAATAAGTATACACCTACAAAAAATTAAATATATATTTTATAACTTTTCATATCATATTTTATAAATTTTGTCCCATAATTTATCCCACACGAAAAAGAAGTATTGGAGAAAATGTGAGAGGAATATAAATTTAAAATTTTAAATATTTAATATAAATTAATAATTTAATTTTTTTTTAAAAAAAAACGTTATTTCTGTTGAAAGGGTTTTGACGATTCTTGTTCAACCCTGCTCAACACAATCGATTATATAGTTTTTTTAACCGGGTTACGGCGATTCCCTCAGTTCACCCGTTTTTGAAAAAATGATGAGTTGTACTACATCTCATATATTTATTTTTTTTATCATTTTTCTTTCTCAAATTATAATTCACTATTTTGTTTAGAATATTCATATACAATGTATGTTAGAATACTAAAGTCATGTTTGTTTTCAGGCTTAAGGTGAATGAGGCAAAATTGGATGGAAAAAAAAATGAATTAGGCAAATTCTTTGAATAATAATATCTGTTTGTTTTGTATAAGATGTGGTAGGGGTGAATGAGACTTTATATTAAATTAATATTTTCTAATAATGATGATGTATTATTTTAACATTGTTATCATGAGGTAATGATTATATGAAATAAAATTATAAGAAAAGTATGAGAGATAATAAATTATTGTTAGAAAAATATAAAATATAGAGTTGATGCAAGAAAAATAGTAATATGATAGTTTTAGAATGTATGTATATAATAGGGGTGAATGTATATTTAAATGGAGGATAAGATGTGTAAATTCAAAAAGTAATCATAAGTCTCCCAAGCCTAAAACAAAAAACAAACATGATCTCATTGTCTCATTTTTTTTTAATTCAATAAGTAAAGAAATTTATAGATAAAATTCATAAATTTAAGCACAATAAATGATATTTAAGCACAATAATTCAATAAGCACAATAAATTTATGAGAAATGAAAGTTGGGACTATTTTTTAAGACAAGAGCAGAAAGGTCAAGTGTGGATAGTTTAAATTATTAGAATTCCACTATCTAAGACCTCGAGGTCTTGTGTTCGAGACACGGAGAGAGATTTTTTTTTTGTGGTGGAGTGGTGGTTCATCTCTTGTGGTGGTTGCTTTGCAGTTCCGGGTTGCAGCTCCGGATGGTCTCCCTCTTGTGGTGGATTGATGGTTTATCTCTTATTGTGGTTGCGGTTCCATGTTGCAGTTCCGAGTGATCTTCCTCTTGTGACGATTGTGATTCTGATTTATAATGAGACGAAAAAATATATTATATGTTCTGTGATCGATGGAAATATTGATTATTTTAAGAAATTATTTTTAAAAAAAATGACAGGAGCATAAACCAACTTTTCCTTAAATTGATTTAATGGAAAAAGTTATGTTATAAGTTGAATATGATTAAGGTATTTGGATGAGAGAGAAAAGATGAAAACATTGGGATTGTGCCAACCGATGCTTGCTTGCCTCCATTGGCTACATCCCACTTACCACTAACATTGTTTTGCTTCCTTTCCTTGCAACTTGATCTTATTTAATAATTTTAAATTAACACGTTGCGTCCACTCATTGGTCGTGGGTGGCGACTATTTATTTATGTACTATATGTCATGATGGGAACATGATCATATATTTCCTAAATCAAAAAAAAATAAATCATATATTTTCTTGTGCACCCATGTACTTCATTTTTTTTAAATACAATCAATTACAATAGTTTCTTAACATAATCAATTACAATAATTCCTTCTACCATCGGGCACATGACAATATTATTTCATCTCGCTATAGACCGGAACCGCAATCACCACAAGAGAGGGACCACCCAAAACCACAACTCGGAACCGCAACTGGAACCGCAACCCAACAACAGGGGGACCACCACCCCACAAGAGGGGGCCACCACAAGAGGGAATAATATTCACTCTACGTGTCTCAAACCCAGGACCTCAAGGTTTCAGGTGGTGGAGTTCTAACCACTTGAGCTATCCACACTTGACCACTTATGTACTTTCTTCGTCTTAATTTAAATTGACCACTTTCTGTAAATAATAGTTTTAATTTAGATTAATCATTTCTTAAAATTGAAATAAAGTGACTTTCTTTACATAACAATATCCCTCACAAATAACATTTATTTATATCATATACACTTTACTACACACACAAAATTCACTTTACATCATTTAATATTAATAAACAATAATTTTTTTTTAAGTTGAGTTGATATTCATACCCCTCAATCAAACTCACTTTGCACCATTTAATACTATTATTTTCTAATATCTTTAAATTTCGAATTTTTACACTATTTAATACTATTATTTTCTAATTTTTTTAAATTTCGAATTTACAGTACATGAAAAATCAAAATAAGGGTGGAAGAAGTAGTTAATAAGAATGAAATTAAAGGAGTTATATTTGTTAAAATTTACTGTCAGAAAGCATAAGTCATAGAGTTATTTATACTCAAAACGAGGTTGTAGCCCCAAAAGTTCATCGAAATTGAATACTATTTAAAAAATCTTTAAAGCCATCAAACTTAAATTTATTTGATCACTTGTGATAAGGATAAAAATCGCAGTTGATCAGAGTTCATAACTCAACTAATTACTCAATGGAGAAGCATTTTGAATAATTAAATTTAGAGAGTGAATTGAACTTAATATTTTATTATAAAAAAATAATATAATTTAATTAAAATCTTGTGTAATTCAATTTTATTGTGTAATTATTATTTTTAAATATTATTAATTATTTTATTAATAAAACATATTATTTATTTTTTAGGTAATATTAATTATTTTATAGTATAAAGTACTTCCACATTTAAACAATTTTATTTTATAATATGAGACGGTTTCATGCATGAAACGAGATATAAACTAATACAAATCAACAACACCCATCCCATCTGAAGTGTTAAAATATCAATGCATAAATTATACTCCATTTTACCGTAAGATCGTCTCATGTAAATGTGTCTCATATTTAAATTGGGAGTTGGTATCCTGTGAAACTTGTTCACAGTGATATTGATTTATTTTTACACTTCAGTTATCATGATTACACTCTTTAGTAATATATGTCACACTCTTTAGTTATCACGACCACACTCTTTGTTATAATATTTATCACACCCTTCATTTTTATGAGTAATACTCTTTATAATAAGAAGTCACACTCTTCAGTTATATAAGTCATACTCTTTAATAATATAAATCATACTCCTAAACCAGTTTTACTGTGAAACTTGTTCATCTTATACTTTGCCTTGAATTGGTTTACATCAATCCATATCTACAATTTATCTTGAAGTCCCAAATGTTAATCCCAAACGCATTTTTATATTAGAGAAAACAATTTAAAATTCCCCGACAAGAAACCAAGGCCTTAGATATGAAATCAAATCAGAATCTCGCGCAAGTTGGTTCTTAATTTAATTTAATCCCATGGGTTCGAGTTAAATAAAGTATAATTTAATTCCATACTCCTAAGTTTGAACAAAATTTTCTGAACTATATAAAGATAAGTTATTAATGCTTGCAGTTGAACAACCCCTCTTGTGGTCTTGTTAGAATATCCTATCTGTCCATGCATATGTATAGATGATATATAAAATTACTGTTGGAATTGTGAAAAATAAATAAATTTATTTTATCCCACATCGGATTATATCAAAAGTTAGAGGACTTCCTAATCCTATAAAAAGTCTTATTCTATCCCACATAAGATTGTGAAAAAAATGTGAAGGGCTTCCTAATGTTATTTAAGAAGCTCAGGTCTCTTTGATACAAGTGCATCAGTCGGTTTCGATTTTGGGCTTATTAACTTAGGCCCAGACAGTTAGGGATTATTATTTATATTCCTATTTGAGTTGTATATTATTGTCGGTTCTGAATAATATACGAGATCCCCTCTTCTGCCCGTGGACGTAGCTAACAAATTGTTAGTGAACCATGTAAAATTTTGGTGTCGGTTTATTTGATTTATTTATCATTTTTATATCTTTCTCGCATAAGTTATAACAAACTGGTATCAGAGCCTTGTTGGGGGTTTCCGCAATTTGGCGAGAAAGATGATGGGTGGGATAAACGTGAAAATCGACAAGTTCACGGGGAAGAACAGTTTCAGTTTATGGCATATCAAGATGCGTGCCTTGTTGAAACAACAAGGACTGTGGGCACCGTTGATGAAAAAGACGGTGGATTTGGAAGAAACTGAGATAGCCACTCTGGAGGAGAAGGCATACTCATCAATCATGTTGTGTCTCACAGATGACATCATTACCGAAGTCGCATGGGAGGAAACTGCAGCTGGTCTATGATTGAAGTTGGAGAGTTTGTATATGACGAAGTCGCTAACCAATAAGTTGTTGTTGAAACAACGTCTATTCAGTTTGCGTATGCATGAAGGTCAGCCACTTCGTGAACATCTAGATCAATTGAATACAATTCTATTAGAATTGCGTAATATTTTGATGTTAAAGTTGATGATGAGGATGATGCTTTAATTCTGTTAGTTTCTCTACTTTTGTCGTATGAGAATTTTGTGCAGTCTTTCATTGTTGGGAAAGACACTATGTCCTTGGAAGAGGTCAAATCATCTCTACATACTAGAGAGTTGCGACATAAGGCGAGTGGTGGAAGTTCAGATAATCAGGCCGCTGGACTAGTAGCTAGTGGGAACAAGGGACCTGAAAAATTGGGAAAGAAGAAATTCAAGAAGTTTGGGTCTAAGGGTCCTAAACCAGACGATATCTGTAACTACTGCAAAGAGTCAAGTCATTGGAAAAATAACTGTCCGAAGAAGTAGAAGAAGCAGGAAGACAAAGGTGCATCTCTCTGCCATTCTTGAAGGAGATGACACCAACTCAGGGAGGATGTAGTCCTAGTTGCTTCAATGGACAAACACATCACACTGATGTGTGTGGGTTCTTGATTTCGGGGCATCTTATCATATATGTCCGCGCAGAGAGTGGTTTACAACTTACGAGCAAGTGGATGCAAGCAATATTTCTATGGCCAACAGTTCAGTTTGCAAGGCGGTTGGAATAAACTCAATTCAATTACGGACGCATGATGGTAAATTCTGCACATTGAAAGATGTTAGGAATGTTCCACAAATGACGAAGAATCTGATATCACTTAGTCTTCTAGACAGTAAGAGTTTCAGTTTTAGAGGTGAAGGTGGAGTTTTGTATGTCTACAAAGGTTCTAATGTGGTTCTGAAAGGTGTGAAACGAGGAACTTTGTACTTTTTGCAAGGTTCAACGCTATCTGACTCTGCTGTTGTTGCATCATCGGAAGTTCACAAAGACGACTTGACTAAGTTATGGCACATGAGACTTGGCCACATGAGTGAACGAGGGATGCAAATTCTATCGAAAGATGGTTTTCTTGGTGGCCACAAGGCCACTGGTCTTGGTTTCTGTGAGCACTGTGTTTTTGGGAAGCTTCATCGCAACAAGTTTCCCAAGGCAGTTCATAGAACAAAAGGCACACTTGATTATATCCATTCTGATTGTTGGGGTCCTTCTCGTATTGAGTCTTTAGGAGGCAATAGATACTTCATGTCTATAATTGATGACTACTCAAGAATGACTTGGGTAATTATGATGAAGCATAAAAGTGAAACTTTCAAGAGTTTCAAGCAATGGAAGGCGTTGGTGGAAAATCATACAGGGAAAAAAATAAAAAGGGTCTTGAATCGATAATGGTGCAGGAATTACATTTCTTTTGATTTCGTTGAGTTCTGCAAGAATGAAGGAATCGCAAGACATCATACAGTACGAGATACACCACAACATAATGGTGTAGCAGAACACATGAATCAGCACTTATGGAGATAGCTCGATGCATGCTCTCTAATGCTGGATTAGCCCGAAGATTTTGGGCAGAAGCGGTTAGCACGACATGTTTGGTCCCGGTGCAAACGAGTCTTACATGTGTATGGGAGGGGGGAATACACGTGTTCAGTGTTTTTAAAAGTTTTTCTTACTGAGGTCAGCTTGGGTCAGATAATCCTGAAGATTAGGTTCTGAGAAGCACAGATCGCTCTGAGTCAAAGTCTCTTCGAGACGGTGATCCCGAAATTGCTTTTCGAGATACCTCGGATAATCCCAACCCGAGTCCCGAGTGTCGAGAGATCCCGAGTTGCTTGGATCGGATAACTAACTTCTTGAACCTCGAAAAGAGTAAGTTCGGTTTGGTAACTATCTCTGTTCTAGCTACTCGGATGTCTTGGAATGGTTGGCCCTTAGTTTATACTCGTTTTAAGCTTTCTTTGAAAACCTTCCTGAATGGAATAGTGATTAAGCTGTGATTCAGTTATGCAACTTTAGTGGATTGATTCCAACTGAATATCAGTGAAAAGTATGCTTTCAAATTCAAGTCAATGCAACAGTTAATTACATATAAAGAAAGCAATAAACAACACAACAATTATAGTGGTTCGGAGACTCAAGCTCCTACGTCCCACTCTCTCTCCTCGATCCTCGAGAGAAATTCACTAATCACTTACGAGCTTTTACTACCTCGCGTAGTTTACTTACTCAACTTCGGCCACCGAGCTTTACACTACTCTCGTAGTTTACTTACTCAACCCGACCTTGAGTTTTACGACTACCTCCGTGGTTTACTAACTCAAACACAAACAAGCTTTCGGACTACCTCTGTGGCTTACTAACTTCTCCTCTGGGAGTTTACGACTACTCGCGTAGTTTACTAACTCTTTACAACTCTTCTCACCAACAAACACACTCCAACTACCTTCTCGAGGGTTTGGGGTTTCTCTCGTTGGTTTCAACTAGGATGAGATATCCTTTACAATGAAGCACAATTCAAAGGGTTAGGATATCTCGACTAAGCTTTGGATAAATCTTATCAAGCTAGGCTTAGTTTAGTGAGCTCTCTTCAATATAGAAGCACTTGGAAAATTCTAAGTTTTTCGAGGTGCTTTAACTTTTGGCGATAATAAGTTTGAGCTCTTGAGTTCAAATATAAATTTCCGTAACCTTACAATGTAGAGGGTCACCAAGGTATTTATAGGCATACACCAAGGTCACTCTTGAAAACTATCCGTTGGAGAGATAACCGTGAGTTTCCTCTTATGGTGTGTGAGGATCTGGCTATATTTAGGGTTTGAAACTCCCTTAACACGTTTTTAGGCAATAGCCTTTCATGTAGCCGGTCTTCACTTTTTGCGATGCGAACTTTTGTACATCGACATCTTTTTTTCGGGGGACATCACTTTGTCGATTAATCGGCATGGTGCGATGTTGTCTTCTCTTTTTGACTTTTGTCTCGGTTAAAGTGAAACCTTCAAGCAGCTCTTTTTGGTTACAAACTACGAGTTTGATATAACCTAACAACACTTGACTTAGTTCCTTTTATGCGCATTTGAATGTCTTGGCAAATATCTATTTTTTCTAAGGAATCGCGATCTTCTCGATATTGCATCCTTCTCATAGATATTTTAGGTGCCTCGGAACATTCGGGTTTATCTTGAGCATTCGATGCATTCTTGAGTCTTGATAATTCTTGCCTTGATATTCTTGATCTTGATCTTGATCTTGCGTCTTGAGTCTTACGAGTTTTCGGCCGATATCTGGTGATATCTTTTGAGTCTTCATCTTTGATCTTGATTCCTCGATATCATCACCGAGTCTTGATATCTCGGTTTCATCTTGAGTCTTGATTCTCGATTTCTCACTTTGAGTCTTGAAAACTTGATTTCATCTTGAAACTTCCGTTTCTTGAAACATACCGAGTTCTTGAGTCTTGAGAACCTATCCCGATCTATATCTGCTGACTATACATTTTGCGAGATAACATCCCTAATACTCTAAAAACCTAATCTGACTCAACTATCAAGATCATTCGAACATGCCATACTCGGGGTTTTTTTGGGATCTTAATCAAAATCATATATCTTTTATTTAAATTCATCTCCCAACAATTTCCCCTTTTTGATAATGCCAAACCTATCTTGTTACAAACATATAACCTATACTCGTGTTTTCGGTTTATCCTATTACAAGATTGATTATGTCTCCCAATAATTTCTGAACGGAGAGAATCTCCCAACAATTTGGAGAGAGTCTCCCAACAATTAATAATTTCTTGAAGAATGAATCTTCTTAAATAGTTCATCACCAAATACTTAAACAATTTCCCCTTATCAACATACAATCGGTTCAGAGACATTCATTCAAAGATATAAAATATAAAAACATATAAATAAGATAATGAGATATTATCTTTTGAGCATAATGATAAATCTTCATTGATGATTGGTTTGAGTTACTGATTACAATGAGTTTATCAACAAAATCAAAAAGACAAAAAAAATTAAAGATTACAGAATCTTTTGAGTCTTGATCTTGATTTTTGGCTCTTGATCTTCTATTTCTTCATTTGCTTCTACTTCAACTTCATCACGGCACCTCCAGGTTGAACATTCCGAAAAAATCTCTTATTGACTCATTTCTCTCTTTGATGATATCCTGACTGATGTTTCTGTTAAACCCAACCCGACCAAAGATAATTGAGCAATTTCTTAAGTAATGGCCTTCTCATTCACCAAGCCATTACCAAGTCTTCAGGAGAGGATAGGAATATGGATCGGGGCTACTATCCGCACCTCTCCTTCATCCGCCATAAGGTTAATCCAACTTTGGAGATATTTTTGGATAGAAGGTTAGGAGATATTCAATGAATGCTTCATTAGGATTTGAGTTTTCCTCTCCCACTCCTCGAAGCACATCATAATAGAACCGTAAGGTTCTCTTGACCTCTTCCCACATATCGCTGAAGTTTTATAGGCATCCATTTATCAACGTTAGGGCCACTTGATTTTTTGATGTCTCTCTCTTTTGTTAAGAAACTTGAATCCACTCCTTTCCCGGCTCCTCTTGATCTTCTTTCTTATCACAGCACGCCTTTGGACCAACCCGACTTTCTTAGCTTGTTCTACGAGTGTCTTGAGCATTCCTCGTGTTGAAGACTTTCTTCCGAGGTTGAGACTCAGATTCTTCCGTTTCTTCATCATCCGTAATCGGCTTTCGATTGGCTTAGAAACCTTCGCGACGCTTCTTTCAGTTGAACAACGCCCAAGGCTTTCCTCTTCATAGCAATTCAAGCAGCCCGACTGGGTTGTTCCAACCTTAGTTCCTTTTCGGTTTCTCTCTTGCAACATCAATCATGGTTTGCTCGAAACTCGAGTGTAGATAAACTTCTCCTGAGCGAACTTCAACTTCTCCGGTAACCGACTTCCTTTAAGGCTTTGGATAGATTATACATTTCAAAGCATCTTTCACGAGCTTTTTCTTCAAAATCGTGCGATAATTTCAAGTCTTCTTCACCTTCCTTTTCCCCTTCGCACCGTAATTTGGAAGAAGTCTGAGAGTCTTTGTGTCCATGTGATATTGCTCTTTGCTCACACATCGAACCTCTCCTACTATCTCGATCTTGTTCGTCTTCCACCTCACCGATGTGGTTCTTAGCCACGAAAAATTCTTCGAGATAAATGGGCAAAGCGGCGAGAGTGCTTCTTTAAACATCTCTGTCATCTTGGTCATGAGCATTGAGCTCATTTCCTCAACAACAGATTTTATCATCACTTCATTCCTCTCTTGCCAATTTCACCTCTAGAAATGCAATTGACTCTGTGCTTCGTTTCATTTCAAAGATCGAGCTCAACTCCCTCCAAATTTTTCATTCAAATTTTATCTTCCATGGAGGTCATCTGTGAGGTCGAAATGTTTTTGATTAGCACCACTCAAAGAGTGACTAAGACTTTCCATCTTCGAGAGCTTGGTGGCCAATGTTTCTTCCATCCGAGCAATCTTGATCATTATTAGCTCAACCTTCTCAAGTTTTTTTCCATCAAGGGAGGAGGTCAATCTCAGAACCTTCTCGCACCTCCTGTCTTTGACCGATCATTCTGGGGCTTCACCATCCCCGAGCTCCGGGGCCTCCATCGAGCCTCCTCATGATTTATCGCACAATTCAGATTAAAGATAGAACTTTCAATAACTTTGGCATAATTGTTAATAGTGGCAAAAGGCACTGCAAGAGTGCTAACCGGTCACCGAGGTTGACCAATTTCAGTTGATCAAAGACTAAGTTTTTCTCCATCTCGAGATCGATCCTCAAAAGATCTCCTTGGTCCCCATCTCTATCTTGAGATTTGTCTCTTTGCTTAGGGCACCAACTTCAGTAGCTCTCCTCTCGCTTATCTTCCTCTGAACCGGCTCATCAAAATCGGGTTTTTCATCCCGAGCTTTGTCCTCCTGAACCACAGGAAAGTCCGAAAAAAGTTCCTCTCCTTCCACCAAATCTTCCCCCTCCTGAATGCGGACAATATCAAGCATCTCGGAAGAGTCTGATTGAGGATGAACATGATCGACCTTAATCTGAAGACATCTTGCGGATCGGGGTATATGAAATTTGAGCTCGGTATCGGCCAAGAATGAACCGTTCCCCCTTGCTCCTCCACTCGCCTTCTTGCCTCGCCCTTCTTTCCATCTCGGGCTCTGGTTCGGTTGAAGCATCGGTGAGGATCAAGAAGTAGATCACTCGGGGAGCTCATCAAAAAGAATATTACGCTCCCGAGTCTCGGCACCTCCTGAGCGTTGTGCGGTCGGTCCTCGGTTGCATCGAGTGGGTTAAAGAGGCCTGGTATATCCTCAGATTGACTCGGAGTTAGCTCTTCTTTAGCGGAATCTCGAGGGCCTGAGTTCCTTTGAAATTTCCAGAAATTTTATCCGAGCTGGCGATATCTCAAGACACCTCGAGAAGACCTCCGCTCCTCGATCCGTTCTTGTGCCTTAGAGATAACCCGAGCCAAAACTTCAGAAGTGGCGAATTGAAGGCGGTTTTCTCGTGTTGAATCTCTTCGTAATCCTTTCATGATCTTCATCGGTGAGAACCACCAATCTTCCAAGGCTTGGGAGGCGGGGTTTTATGATCTTCAACTTCACACCTGCTCCATTTTTGCATCCAACAAAACCTTCCCCCGGTTTGTTGGGTCTCTTTTCAGCAGCGCGCAATCGTGATTCTCGCTTTTCTTTTCTTCCCTTCTCCGATGGCTTGCTTTTTCACAAAGAAACGGGCTTGAAGAGTATTTTGGACTTAGGGAATGGGGTCGAATTGGCAAAGATATCCTCCTCCTCTCTGCACATCTCCAAAATATACGCTATTTTGGTTGCATGGTGGATCTTGCCTTTGATCGAAATCGCCCTGTTAACTTTCTTTATGACCTTGGCTTGCTCAGTCACCGTCTGAATTAAAATTTGACCCGGTTAAAGTCGATGGTGGGAGAAGCCTCGATCGCCATCGATCGAGCTTCAGACTCTTGATATGCTCAAAACTCCCAAGAAGACTCATGATGCTTTTGCTCACAATATCCATCAAAACTCGATATTGTGGCTTCAAGTGCCTTTTATGCAGTGTAGCCTCAAATTTCACAGGATTCTCAGCAATCCTATCTAGATACTCCTGCTCTCTACCCAACATATACATGGCAGAGTCCTCTCCTTTATCACAGAGCTCAAAAACATCATTTAAGTTCTTTGGAATAATATATAATTCCTTTCAAAATCGATGTATTTTGAATATTTGCTCTAAGTGTGATCTGATAATTGTTGGGATATTTTAATTTTGATGAATTATGCGAAAACATTATCAACTTGTGTTTTTGAAGCTAATCTCTGTATAACAAGTTGAGGGGGAACGAGAGAACAAATTGGGGGAACTCACGAAATCATACGTATGATCGAGATTAGAGCGAGGGTCAAGAGCCAGACGACTGATCAAGATCGATGAGTAGATGAGTTCCGAGTTAATCACGAGCCGTGCAAAATCAAGAGAAGAAAAAAGCCAAACCGGGACGGAAGATCGATGATCGGAAACGAATCGTCGGATGATCGGAAGAAACAAATAGTGATATGGTGATCAAGAGCGCATAAGCCGATCGTAGTGCTGAAAACCCACCGAAGATCGTAAGAGAAGGTTGCAGACGAAGAGGAAGAGATGAGATCGACGAGATCGACGATCGTGATCGATATGAAGATGAGCAGATGATCAAGATAAGGCGTGATTGAGATCGATGCGGCTAAAACCGAGCATGCTAAACCTAATGTCTCGACTTCGACAAGCTATCCCGGAGATATTGATCTAAAGAAGTTGTTGATCGATCGGTCAAACATCGATCGCAAAGAAGAAATCGATAGCTCGAAAAAGTGACCAAGGTCGATGTCCGAATTAAGAGAACCAACTTCGGCCACCGACGACAAGGTCCGCCAAGAGAAGTCTGGGAATCAAGTATCCCGAGGCTCGATAAACTCAAGACTCAGATAGAATCAAGACTCAGATGTCTCAAGACACCGAGACTTCGAGAATCCTCAATGATTCCAAGGCGAGGACCGGGAATATAGCCGTTAAGAATCACCGACGTGGACTAATGAGAGGAAGACAACCAGCTGAAGAAGTCGGCCAGACTTACAAGAATAGTATGGATTTGAATGTAATTCTCTCCAATTCAGAATATTCAAATCCACACTATAAATACAAGGTCTTACATCATTCTAAGTGTGGATGCTTGAAAGATTATAGCACGAGATGCCACAGAGCCAAAGAGAGTTATACCCAAAGCATTCCCACCCTAGAACACAAGTCCGTAGATATACAAATATGTTCAAGAGTGTTCTAGAACCCAATCTAAGCAACCCACGATGTATCCTAGCTTAGAGAGATTTTCCCAACCTTAGCATTGAGGCTAAAACAAATGTAAGGAAAATCTCAACCTAGTTGGAAACCAAACAAACCTTACCCAAATCGATCGTTAAGTTTGTAGGTGAGTGTGAACTCGGTAAACATCTAGAATCCCGAAAGGGAGGGTAAGGCAATCCCGAGAGGGTGATAAGTCCTGCTGGAGTGTGAACTCGGTAAACATCTCAGAAAGCAATCCCGTGGAGGGTGATAAGTCCCGCTTTGAGTGAGAGCTCGTTAAATATCTAGAGGCGAGCCCGAGAGGGTGATAAGTCCAATTGGAAGGAATTTCCCTAGGAATGCGGGAGAGTGGATGTAGGAGCTTGAGTCTCCTAACCACTATACTTTGTTGTGTTCTTTCTTCGCTTTTACGTTCTTATCTTGTCATATGCATTCGATTATAAGCAAAACACAACACATGAGCTTAAAATGCAAAAATCTGAAATCACCATTCCTTCACCCCTGTTTTTATATGCATCGCAATTTATGTTTGCTTCCGCACGCGCAAAATGGGTTTTCCCACCGGGCCTATCAGTAATCTTAGAATGCATACCATCCTCTTCATCTATCCTCAAATTACAGATGAATTCGATTACCTCTTTTGCATACTCTTGATCCGGTCGGCTTGCGACGAGATGGGTGAGTTTAGCCAGTCGAATCATATGCAGAGCCTCCTCTTCTGGCTTTGAGTTGGTTGTGCTATCGAGTGAGACAACGAACTCGTACCAAGGCTTGTTGGTTTCGACTAATCTCTCGAACAAGGTTGGGGCCATTTTAGAGATTGATTGAAGAAGTGAAGATTTAGGGTTTGGAGATTTCTGGGCAAAGGGAATTTTTAATTGCAGAGGATTTGGGAACGAAGGGTTTGATAAAATTTTGGCTTGAATGGCTTATTGGGGTATAAATAGTTTTGAGATCGTGGGGAATCGCGTTGGTTAGGTGAAAAGTAACGGTTGAGATTAATCTTCGATTAATCGGCATATCTGAACGACGATCTCCGAAAAAGTAAGCCAAAAATATCCTCATTGGTCATTAATGTAACAGAGCATTAAATGACTATTGACCTTCTTCGGAATTTCAAACGATCCCGCCCAAAAACTTTCCTTAGGTGTTTTGTATTAATTGCAAATGATTACTGAGCTTCACTTAAGCAATAAATGAATCGCATGAGTCATTACTTCTTCAGACTAATTTATCTCTATCGGTCTTCTTTGAGTCTTGACCTTGATAAAATGTCAAGATAATCTTGAAATCTTGAATGGGTTCAGTATTGTTGGGATTATACTGAAAAGTATGCTTTTTACTTTGTATAATCAAAACTGAATTTCCAGACTTATTTACTGAAATAAATTGTTTATCACTGATGCTTTAAATATGATTGAATGTTATATATATTTCTTGCATAACTGCTCAATAATTAGACGCGTTTACACTATAGTTAATTTAGTGATACCCTTATCACGAAAGATTAAATTAATGATCCTTGTAACTATAAGTATAAATCCATTCATTCTAACCTAGATGGAAATGAACAACCATCGCGAAAGGTTGAGGTGTAAGGCTTCGATTGGTTTGTCTTGACCAAGAGATTACACTAGTGCATGGTGATCTTGTTGAATAGGACCTCTGGGGAGGATAAATTCTTCTAATGAACAAGGAAGAATTAGACCTCGATGGTTCGTTATTTCTTAACCTTCGTCCTTAAATAGGATCACGCGATTGGTAACTATTGCTTTGACTTATCATGGGTAGCGAATCGGAGAGAGATTCAATACTTTTTATCTTGGGCAATATTATTGGTCACATGTGATTGCTAAGATTTAATCTGAAGAATCGTGTGCAAAATGCGCTTGCTTGATTTGCCCCCTTGGAGGTTCATAAGTTTTATCATACCAAATCTTGCAAAAGGGAATTAGTTTTAGGATGGATAATAATGTTGAACTGCTCCTAACCCAAGGACAATAGATATTAATTAACGGAAAGCTATTTCAAAGGGCTTGAATTAATTAATGGGCTAGATAATCTTAAACACGGGAAATAATGACCCAAGCCATATTGAAAAAATATATGGGTTAAGATGGATGGTGCAATATTAATTATGTAGTGGGATTAATTAATATTTATGGGCTTGAATTATATTGTGGCTCAATATTAGATATTCAAGATCCATTAGAAGGTCCAATCTTAATTCTCCTAAAGGCCCCCCTGAGTAGCCCAACATATAGTCCAATAACTGAAAAGGTGATTAAAATAAAATAAATATTGTTGCTTAATATTTCCTCTTATTTTCGAAAATTATGAATAAAAAGAGGAGAATCGATTTTCTTTGAATTTTGTTATGGAATGAAGATATGTATTCTTGGAATACAAGATTATCTCATTAAATTCAAGAAATCTCCCACTTGGTTATTCATAGTGAGATTTTCGAATTTTTTTGGAAAATAGAGGGCAAGAAAGTTTTTCTTGATTTTCTTGAAAGGATATTTATGGAAGATATGTATTTCTTGAAATACAAGAATATCTCATAAATTCAAGAAGATCCAAATCTTGGATTCTTGCACACTAATATTTTCGAAAATTCCATAAAATAGAGGAGGTGGATTTTTTGTGGAATATTTTAATTATGGGAAAAAGAATATATGAGATATATTCAAGATTTCTTGGTGACCAAGAAAAGTCTTTTCCCACATTGAAAAAACACACAAATTTCGTTCACCCTCCCTCCTATATATAGGGGATGATTAGTTCATTTCCCAAATACAATTTCATGTGCTGGAAATATTAGCAAATCCACATAAGTGGTGCAACAAAGTTTATTTTTTCCTTTTGTTAATTGTTCGTTACAAAGTATCCTTCCACCGGATTGTCGAAGCGAGGGCTAAGGGAATACTTGGGAAGTCCTTTTGGTTAGTCCGTCCACCAAAAGCCCTTTGCCGTCCAGGAGAGGTACGTTCACGTAAACCCGTAGATTCCGCGTCGTAGGTTTTACGTGGCTTTTTATATGCATGATATGTTGTTGCAATTATTATTTGAATTAATATAGATTAATTCATGCTAGTAATAATTAATGAATTAAATTTGTATTTAAATATTCACCCCGAATAGATCTGTACAACTCATTCCCCAACAAGCGGTATCAAAGCCGGGGTTTTGCTCTGAATTTTTTAAATTGTAATTTAATTAAGTGGACATTAAATTTGAAATTGATAGTAGAAATCAAGTAGATCTATTTTGCGGTATCCAATTGTCATGGATTTTAATGTTTTTATTTTGCATGCATATAAACTGTGGTTTTTAATTCGATTCGTTCGGATTTGTTTTGCCTCGTGAGAAAATCCACGAGTAGACTAGATTTGTTTGATTTGATCAATGTAATAGATTAGTCTAGATCCGTGTTTATTTATTTTTTGTAAATAAATTGTAAATCGGATCGGGAACGAAGAGATGAAAAAATTAAGGGGCGAAATCGGTAATTCAGGCGTAGGCGCGGCGGCCTTGGTGACGCACGTATTTGGCGAAAAACGCAGGCCGAAGCCGGGCGAGCCGCTGAGGCAAGGGCATGCAGGCGGGCAAGGCGATGGGCGGGCCGACGGGGCGCCACGACGGGCGCTGGAGACGCGAAAGGCCGCGAGACGCGGCCATGGTCGCGGGGGCGAGGCGAGCTTGAGCGCCGCCGAGGATCGCAGCCTTACTCTGCCGAGGCGAGCTTGGCGCTTTGCGGCGTCATCTGCCCGGCGTCTGAGGTCGTTAAAACCCGAAACCAAAGTTAAGCGGATCGCGGATCTTGGCGTGCATCCATTGCCGCGAGGCGTGGCGATTTCGAGAGCAAGTATTTTTAGAGACGAACAAGTGGGAGAAATTCGAGGCGTGTTTCTTCAAGATCAAGCGAAAAAAATCAAACCATGACAATTGGATAATTTGTGCCCAATATGTTTTTTTTTTTTTTCGTTATTCTTGATTTATTTGTGCTATCTTATGCTTTATTTAATTTGTTTAAATGTGTTTTGCATGAGGGTTGCCAAATTGAAAAATCTCAACTCCAAAATTACTAAGTATGTTTTAAATAATTAATTGACAATTTTATTCGATAATAAAATTGAATTAATTTTTGACCTCCATGATTTATTTATTTGTGAATTCTTTTGGAGAAATTCCCTACGGGACGGTCAAAAGATAGGTTTCACATGAATGAATTCGAATCGAATGATTGTGGGTTATTACTAGTGGCGGCGATGACCCTCCCCAATGGGCTCGATCAAAAGCGAAATAGTAATCCTCAGATTTAATCATGGTTATTACTTAGGTATAAAATTGATATGCATATACTTCCTCAAGTCCCCGTCAATTTTATATTGGTCAAGTTGGGAGCCAATTAATAACTGGATATTAAAGGTTTGTAAATTGTTCTTTTTGTAACACCTTGAATATGTTTAAATAATGACCCACCCCACGCCAAACTTATTTAAACTGCTTTGAGATGTTGGTGATGAATGTTCATATTTTTTTTGAGATTTTAAAATATGATGAAATGTGATCGAACCTTGTGATATACTTGTGCTTTTGCATATAGTTGTTTATTTCATTCGGATGTCGTTTACCTTTTAATCCTTTATTATTATACTTAAAGTCAATACAATATGTATGGAAACTATATTGATTGAAAAATTATAATTGTCCTAATCGCAAAAAGACGAGTGGATTTTGACACACAAAAATTAGATGAGCCAACCGACGAAGTCAAAACATGCGGGACTCATCGGATCACCTTCGAGAGATGTCACATCATTTTGAAAATGGTGGAGGAAAAACCCGTAAGGGATTACGTCCTCAAAATAGATGGCTCATCTCCGAACAAACTTGAGATTCGAGTCTGATTATGATCCGGATACTCGGATGAATTTGGTACTTCATTCTCCGCCCGAAAGGTTTTTGAGCATTTTGGCCTCGCTAAGCTAATTTGTTGCAAACTTTTGGACTCGGCGTAAATGATGATAAGGCACCAAACTCAAGCTTTGATTTACAAATGGTCCGTCTTTCATCTTCTAGGCCAAGGGTAGGCAAGAAAAGAAGAGAACCAAAGGCCATAAAGAATAAAACTCAATCTGTTGCCAAGGGCAATGGTAAGATGAGGAATGCTTGTTGTGTCAAGGAAAATCCAAAGAGGAAGTGCTTAAGTCTGCGGTGAGAGAGGACAATGGAGGTTTTGCTGCTCCAACCCCAAAAGGGACGGAAAGAAAGGTAATTCTCACACACTAGTTGTTGAAACTTGTTTAGGCGATACTTCTCATTCATTGGGTGGTTGATACGAGATCCACTAATCATGTTGGCTTCACGGGTTCTAAATGATCCGACAACGTGAGTGGGGAGTGAGATCCTCATCACAATTGGCAACGTTACGAAAGTAGAAGACATTGCAATGCTACGTAAGTGGCGCTTATTGCAATGCTACGGTAATAACGATTATTGCAATTCTCACGCAAGTAGCGGACATTGCAATTCTACATGAAATAGCTTGATTAAAGCGTTAGGAGAAGTGCACCTATCTTTTGAAGATAAAGTTTTTTTGAGATTATCTTTATGTTCCCAGTTTTTAGAAAGAATTCACTTTTCGGTTTCTAAAATTGATTAAAGGACACTAAGTTTCTTCTATAAGAATGACATCATTTTTGAAATGATGAGTGTATATTGTTCTGGGACATTGATGGAAAATCTCTATACAATTAATCGCCAAGACACCAACTCACGAAATGTATCCTATAACACATCAACCAAGCTTTTAGAAAAAAACAATCATCGGAAGTAAACGAGACACTTCTTTGACATCTAAGACTAGGGACATATAAATCCAAAGAGGATCCAAAGGTTGGTAAAGAGACGGTTCACTAGGGTTTTCTCCAAGTTGAACCAGATTCCAACCTCTTAATCATGTTTGGAGAGTAATATGACCGAGAGGGCATTGGAACCAAGGGAATAGGGTCGAAAGAAGTGTTAGAGATCATTTACAAAGATGTCGTAGTTCAATGTCAACCAAAGCAAGAGGAGGTTATGAGTAATTTTATTGATGATTACTCAAGGTACATTTTCTTATGAAGCATGAATCCGAGACCTTTGAGAAATTCTAAGAATTTAAGGCTCAAACAGAGAAATCATGTGGAGAAACGTATCAAGTCTCTACGATCCGATCATGGAGGCAAATACCTCGATGAGTTTTTGAACTACTTATCCGATGAAGGGATTGTATCCCACTCATTTGCAGACCTTAACCCCTCAACAAAACGGGGTTTTGCAGAGCGAAGCAACATAATTCTTTTTGAAATAGTTAGATCAACGATGAAGTTATACGGATCTTCCCGAGTCGTTACGGGGTCACGCCTTTGAAAATAAATGACTTACATTCTCAACTTGGTGCTATCCAAATCAGTTCCCGAACCCCAAAGAATTGTGGACCGGACGCAAGTCTCTGTATGAGACACATGAGAACTTTAGGGTGTCCCTTTTTACCGACAACAAAGCCCATAAATTGGATCCTCGATCGTAATTAAGGTTTTTTTTTGTAGGATACCCTTAGGAACAAAGGGGTGAATGTTCTATAGTTCCGAAGATCAAAAGGTGACATCCGCACCCACTTTAGATTTTGGAAGAAAAACTATAGAACCAAAGAAAACCAGTGAGATTACCTTAAATGAGCTTAGAGGGGCAAACCTCGATCTTTCATCACTAGATGATATACCAAATGATACGTTTTCAACCCAGCCTCGTTATAGTGGGAGGGTTGTTAGACATCCCGAGAGATTCATGGGAATAGGAGAGTCCTCGGACTTGATTCCCTAATCGCACCCATGGACATATGATGAGGCACTCCAAGATAAGGATGCGATTCTTGGCAAAACAAAATGAAAAGCCGATATGGGTTCTATGTTTCATAATAGAGTGTGGGGAGCTAGTCGAACCACTTAATAAGGGTCAAACCCATTGGATGCAAGTAGGGTATATAAGAGAAAAAAAAAAGACCGGACGGAAGGTTGAAACCTTTAAAGCAAGACTAATGGCGAAAGGTTATACTCGAAAAGAAAGGGATCGATTATGAGGAAACTTTTTTCCTGCGTAGCCATCTTTTTAAGTCCATCCGTATTCTCTTATCGATTATTCTGCGATTTCGACTTTTGAAGTCTGGCGGATAGATGTCAAGATGCGGCTTTCCTTAATTCAAGTCTTGATAAAGAGATCTATATGCAACAACCCCATGTTTTCATTGAAACAGACAAGAACACCTAGTTTGTAAAGCTCAAGAGGTCCATTTACGGACTCAAACAGGGCATCCAGAGCTTGGAACCAAAGTTTTGATCATGTAATAAAGTCTTATGGGTTTGATCAAAACAAGTTTGAAAAGTTGTGTATAAAAAAAGCGTTTGGAGCGCATTGGTATTCTTAGTACTATCGTAGATGACATTGTGATCATCGAACGATGTGAAGGTGTGGTCGACGTAGGGCATGGCGTTTCAAAACAGGTTTGATATGAAAGACTTAGGAAAGCCCGGACACATCCTTGGGATCAAGATTACTCGAGATCGCAAGAAAAAATGATGATCGGGTTATCGCAAGTATTCACACGCTGACGCCGGTTTTGAAACAATTCAAAGATGCAAGATTCCAAGAAAGGATTCAGACCTTTTCGACTTGGAATCCATCTATCCAAGAAAATATCCCCTAAGACGCAAAAAGGAGATAGATGACATGAAAGGCATTCCTTGTGCTTCTATCAGGGAAACCTTATGTATGCAATGTTGTTGTGTACGAGACCGGATATATGCTTTGCCGTGAGGCATGGTAGCAAGATATCGAGTAACCCAGGAAAGCGGGGCGATTTACGCTAAAAACATTCTCAAGTGTCCGAAAAGAACTTGGGATAGAATGTTGATTTATCGACCGATACTCCAATCCCCATCTTACATGGACTCGATTTCCAATCGATATAGATTCCATAAATTATCTCGCCTCCGGATAGTGTGTTTCCATTTGGGAAGTGTAGCCATCAAATGATTTAGGAGTGTGAAGCGAAATGCATCAACGACTCAACCATGGGACTCGGGTAAGTAGTCGCTTAGAAGCGGTGAAAAGAACCGATTGGGCTCTAGATCTTCTTAGTGGACTTGGATGGTGTTCTCAATTTGACTAGCAATATCTGCTAAAGGCGCAACAAATTCAAAGAACCAAGAGTCCACGAGTCAAACAAACACATTAAAGGAAAAGACGTCTTATACGAGAAATCGTTAAGAGAGATGTAGATGTGGCAAATATAAATATTCGAGGACGACTGGCGAGATCCATTCACAAAGCGCCCCGCCTCAATACATTATTCGAGACATGTGAGTGGAATGGGTGTCAAGACCCGTTGCCCGTCTGCTTTGAGTATAAGTGGGAGAAATTATTAGGTTCGTGTAGGTGACATTAGATGTCACGGACTACTCGAGACGTGTTGTAGTATACTTAAAAACAGACTTTGAGTATAAGTGGGAGATTGTTGGGATTATACTGAAAAGTATGCTTTTTACTTTGTATAATCAAAACCTAATTTCGGACTTATTTATTTGAAATAAATTGTTTATCACTGATGCTTTAAATATGATTGAATGTTATATATATTTACTGCATAACTGTTCAATAATTTGTACGTGTTACACTATATTTAATTTAGTGATACCCGATCACAGAAGATTAAATTAACAGTCCCTTGTAACTATAAGTACGCCATTCACGACCTAGATGAAATGAACAACCATCGCGAAAAGGTTGAGGTGTAAGGCTCGATTGGTTTGTCTTGACCAAGAGATTACACTAGTGCATGATCGATCTTGTTGAATAGGACCTACATGAGGATAAATTCTTGAACCCAATAAGGAAGAATTAGACCTCGATGTTCGTTATTTCTTAACCTTCGTCCCTTAAATAGATCACGTGGGATTGGTAACTATTACTTTGACTTATCATGGGTAGCGAATCGGAGAGAGATTCAATACTTTTTATCTTGGGCAATATTATTGGTCACATGTGATTGCTAAGATTTAATACGAAGAATCGTGTGCAAGTACGCTTTTGCGGTTGATTTGCGGGGGAGGTTCATAAGTTTTATCATACCAAATCTTGCAAGTGGAATTAGTTTCCTTGTATGGATAATAATGTTGAACCGCTCCTCGACCAAGGACAAAAAAGATATTAATTAACGGAAAGCTATTTCAAAGGCTTGAATTAATTAATGGGCTAGATAATCTTAAACATGGGAAATAATGACCGGAGCCATATTGATCGTAATATGGGTTAAGATGGATGATGCAATATTAATTATGTAGTGGGATTAATTAATATTTATGGGCTTGAATTATATTGTGGCTCAATATTAGATATTCAAGATCCATTAGAAGGTCCAATCTTAATTCTCCTAAAGGCCCCCGAAGATAGCCCAACATATAGTCCAATAACGAAAATGTGATTAAAATAAAATAAATATTGTTGCTTAATATTTCCTCTTATTTTTCAAAATTATGAATAAAAGAGGAGAAAGATTTTCTTTGAATTTTGTTATGGAATGGAGATATGTATTCTTGGAATACAAGATTATCTCATTAAATTCAAGAAATCTCCCACTTTGGTTATTCATAGTGAGATTTTCAATTTTTTTTGAAAAATAGAGGCAAAAAGATTTTCTTGATTTTCTTGAAAGGATATTTATGGAAGATATGTATTTCTTGAAATACAAGAATATCTCATAAATTCAAGAAGATCCAAATCTTGGATTCTTGCACACTAATATTTTCGAAAATTCCATAAAAATAGAGGAGGTGGATTTTTTGTGGAATATTTTAATTATGGGAAAAAGAATATATGGGATATATTCAAGATTTCTTGGTGACCAAGAAAAGTCTTTTTCCCACATTGAAAAAAACACACAAATTTCTTTTCACCCTCCCCTCCTATATATAGGGATGATTAGTTCATTCCCAAATACAATTCCATGTCTTTGGAAATATTAGCAAATCCACATAAGTGGTGCAACAAAAAGTTTATTTTTTCCTTTTGTTAATTGTTCACGAGTATCCTTCCAATCGGATTGTCGAGTAAGGGCTAAGGGAATACTTGGGAAGTCCTTTTGGTTAGTCCGTCCGACCAAAGCCAACGCCATCCCGAGGAGATGCTTCACGAAACCCGTAGATTCCGCGACGCGTAGGTTTTACGTGGCTTTTTATATGCATGATATGTTGTTGCAATTATTATTTGAATTAATATAGATTAATTCATGCTAGTAATAACTAATGAATTAAATTTGTATTTAAATATTCACCCCGAATAGATCTGCAAACTCATTCCCCAACAAGTATAAGATCGAAATCTTCAAGAAATCTGAGTTTCGAGACTCGCCTCAAGATTTCCATTTATCCCCGAGCTTCTCAAGAGAATTTCGAGAAAACTTCTTGCATCCGAAAAACCTTCATTTTTCAGATTTTACTCTATACACATGGATCTAACATCCCTAATTCAACCGAAAGTTCCTCAAATCTTGATTCAAATGAAAAGGTTTACCAAGATATCATCTTATCGATGAATTTTCTCCATCCTTATGTCCTTCTTCTCGACATGATCTCTCGATGAAGTGATGTCTGATATCCACATGCTTGTATCTCTCGCGTGCAATAATGGATTTTGTGAAATAGCAATGACACTATTATTGTCACAAAATATTCGTATTTCATTACCTACAACTTTATAATTCCTTAATTGTTGTCCGAGCGAAAGAATCGAAAAGTACAAAGAAATTTCCCGCAGCCATGTATTCACTTTCAAGAAGATCGGTTGCTATCGAGGTCCTGCTTTCTTCAAAACCAAGATATCACCATTTCATGTAAATTGACAAGTTCCCGTAGTGGACTTCCTCAATTTGCCCAAACTCCATAATCGAGATTCCGAGTAACCGCTTAATTCAAGGTTATCATCACCGGATACCATAATCCTCTATTCATCGTGCCCTTAAGATACTTGAAGATTCTTGGCGACCTCCATGTGACTAAATTTGGGATTAGCTTGGTATCTTGCACATATCCCAACAAAGAAATGTTATATCCGCCTACTTGCATGTGATATAGAGCAATGATCCAATGATTCCTCTATAATCGATGATGACTCACCGATTTACCTTCGTAATCAAGATCCATCTTGTAGTTAGTATTCATAGGAATCCTAATCGCATTTGCAATCTGTACACCCATATTTGCAATCGGATCTCTGGTGTACTTTGCCGGTTGATGAATATTCCTTCCTTTGATTGTTTCACTTGAAGACCTAGAAAGAAATTCATCTCTCCCATCATTCACATCTCAAACTTGCCTTTCATCGGTGTTGAAAACTTTTCACACAACCGATGGTTTGAGATCCAAAAATGATGTCATCAACATATATCCCGAACCAAGAAGATATCTTCCCCATCTTCTATCCCGAATGCGAGTTCTATCAACAAATTCCCTTTGACAAAACCATGGTCGAAGAAACCGAGAAAAGAGTATCATACCATTCTCCGGTGCTTGCTTGAGACCATACAAAGCTTTTTCCGAGCACTGAAACTTGGTCATTCTGTTTGAAACCGGGAGGTTGTTCCACATAAACCTCTTCTTTAAGCACACCGCTCGAAATGCACTTTTCACATCCATTTGATAGACTCGTGAACTTCGTGTGGGCGGCATATGCAAGAAACAATTTGATGGCTTCTAGTCTTGCAACAGTGCAAAGGTTTCATCATAATCCAAGCCTTCTTCTTGGGAATAACCTTGTGAACTAAATTTTGCCTTTGTTTCTTACAATGTTGTTGTTTTCATCTCTTTATTCTTGAAAACCCACTTGGTTCCAATGACATTGTGCCTTTTCAGTTCTATCTACTAGCTCCATACTTCATTCCTTGATAATTGATTCAAATTTCATCTTGCATAAAGAAGAATCCAACGAGAATCTTGTAGAGCTTCACCAATCTCATTAGGGTTCTTTCTCCGATAGGAAGCAAAATAATAATGCACTCTCACCATGGAACCTTCTTGTTTTAACACCTTCAGTTAGATCACCCACAACTCGACTTGTAGGATGACTATCTAACCATTTCCTTCTTGATGTTCCCCTTCAAGAAGATCCTCAACATTTGAAATGTTAGGTTCATTTAATTCAATAAACTTCGGGGAACAACGAAAAAAGAAAGGGAATCATCTTCCTCGGGGAAATTCTATTGAGAACATTGTCGAGAGACATTTGTTCCCCTTTGGTTGATAGATTCGAATTTGCCTCACCAGACCACATCTTCATTGGCATCACATACCGAAGTCCGAACCGGTGTCTGCTCAGATTGGTCACCTTTAGAGTGTTGGTTTTCCGAGTCTCACCATCCTGAGTTCCATCCTGAACTTTTTATTCGAGTCACGAGTCACTCCAATCATAGATAGTGACCGACTTCTTCTTTTAGGTTCAAATGGATGATTTATCTTTCGCTTTCAGCTTAATCTGGTGATCCTCTTAGTCGGCAACATTCAAGATCATGTTCTGTTTCTTCCCTAACACAAGTAGATTCATCAAAAAACAACATGAGGTGTTTCCTCCACAATAAGAGTCCTACAATTAAACTCGAAAAGCTTTATCGACTTCAAATATCCTAAGAATATTCCTTCATCGGCTTTACTATCAAATGTGTTCAACTGATCTTTACCATTATTGTGGTATGAAACACTTGCAACCAAAACACACGAAAAGAAAAAAACAAGAGGCTTCTTTTCATTCCAAAGCTCATAAGGTGTTTTGCCTTGACTCTTGGTTAGCATGGATCCGCTTCGAGAGTAGCATGCGGTGTTGATACTTTCATTGAAAATCTTTTAGGAATATCAACTTGACTATCATTGTCCTTGCGAACTTTCTTTCAGTCCTGTTCTTCTTTTCGGCCAACACCATTTTGTTGAGGGGTCCTTGCAGCTGATGTTTCATGTGAAATTCTATTTTCTGCACAATAATCAGATATGATATGATTTATAAATTCAGTTCCTTTGTCAGATCTGATTTTGACCACACTCAGATTTTTCTCAATAATGAGCCTTTTTCGATGAATTTCGGCGGGTTTATCCGAGTCTCTTTCTTCTTGAATAAGAATATGACCTAAGTATATCTTGAGTAGTCATCAACTACTACCAATGTGTATTTCACGCCATTAGTGCTTCTTTTTGGTGTTATAGGACCAAAAAAGATCCATATCGATGAATCAAGTATTCATCGTCAAGAAAAACATCTACTTTGCTTTTAAATGATGCTCTTATTTGTTTTCCTTTCTGGCACGCATCACAAATATGTTCCTTACTGAACACTTCATTAGGCAACCCTCTCACAAGAGCTAATCTTGCAAGCTTGTTCAGGGTTTTGAAATTTAGGTGATTCATTCTTTTATGCCTTAACCAACTGGTATCTGTGGAACTTTTAGCAACCAAACATGTATCTTTAGGAGTTGAACTCCAATCAACAAGATACACATTTCCTTTTCTTGTACCAGTCAGTAAAACTTTCTGCGATGTATCATCTTTCACAAAACATAAGTTCTTAGAGAACTCAACATTAAAACTTTATCACAGAATTGGCTAATTGAAAGCAAGTTATGCTTCAATCCAGATACATATGAAACACCATGGATATGAATCGAGTTGATTTCCAAAGTTCCATATCCTTGATCCATCCCTTGAGTTATCTCCAAAAGTGATCATGGGCCTCTTTGTTCAAAGATAGTCATCGAGTATCTTCTTGAATCTCACATATGTCTTGAACATCCACTGTCAAGATACCATACATCAGGAGCTTTTTCATCTTTGCTCATCAGTGCCATGTGATCTTTTATCAGTTCAGTGCCCTTGTTTTCCTCCTGAAAAACAGATCAATTCTTAGGTACCCAATTTGTGTAGGGTCCTACAAGGTTAGATGTACCTTTCTAATCCAAATCGCTCGACAACTCTAATCACTTTAGAGTGGCTAATTTGTCTTCCATAAACATCAACATACACATTTACTACTCTGGGGTGCCTTAGCGGTTTTACGTGTATGTGTGCTAGCTTTAGCATGAACATGGGCTTTTGAATTTTTCTTTGGTTCAGGCCTTCTGTTCATTTGCTTTGGCTTCTGTGCAGCCGGTCTAAATCTTTGATGACTCGGGTTTAGGTAACCTTTACCCTTAGGCAAGTGGGGTTCAGGTTGCTTCGTCTTTTCTGGTCTTTCAAAAGATCTTGAGGACTTGGTCTCTTCATTGAGAATGTCTCTGGCCGAGTGTTTCTCATCCGAGGATTCCTCCGATGGTTCAAAAGGAGCCTTTAAGGTTTTCATTCTTAGCCGAGGCTTTGAAGTACTTGCCTGAAACTTTCCAAGTGAGTGCTCAGGTTTTCTAGCCTTCACCTGAGGTTTGGGCTTTCCAACCTGATCATTCAGTTTTACTGAGACCATAGGTCCTTTTCCCTTGTCTACAACCTTGGGCATTTCTTGGGTTTGAAGTGTGGGTGCCATTTGATTTTAAAAGATTGTCTTCTTGCTACTTGATCGACATTAGATTGAAGTTGTGAGGTTCCCCTGAAATGTATCCCAATCCAGATTTTATAGTGGCGGATCTCTCTGGTAACTCTGAATTTCATCTATTACTTTTAGATGCAGATTCATTAGAGTTAACTTCTTACGTGCACTATCCCCACAGTCTCAGAGAGTTCATATGCTTCTCGAAGAGGTCATTGAACTTAGTCTGATTAATTGAATCTCTTCGATTAGATTTCTCTAAATTTTTGATTGGGTCATTATCAACTTCTCTTTCTCTCGAGAGTTGTACTTTCGAGAACATCCAGTTCATCGATGGTTCCCATTAATTGAGAAGTGATTTAAGTATTGCTAGAGTCTTTCCATTTTAGATTTTTTCGACTTTTCAGTTCCTTATTACGCTCTTGAGTTCTATTTAGCGATTCTTGTAAAAGCGAGATAGTCCTTCATCGATTTCTCAAAAGAATCCATCGTCAAAATATTCAAGCGGTGGAACTTGAAAACTCTTGTGCTAGTGTAGGAGCAACAACAGAGAAAAAGTTTACCTCCTCAATGGCCATCGACAAATGTCATCACTTTCACCGTCGAGAATATCTCATCCCAAGAGCTAGATCCCTCCTCGTAGTTTTTCTTCTTCCGCAACCATGGCCTTTTGCTAGAGAACTTCTTGTCTCTTTTAGCTTGCCTTTCTCTTCTCTCCTTAGCACTCAAATCGACAATCATATCGGAAGTGACCTTTCTTTTGGCAATTATAGCATCTGTTGGTATCATCATCCTCGATCACTTTCTTCTTTGGACTTGGAGTCCTTCTTTCTGAAGGATGAAGATCCTCCGAATTTCGAGTCCTTCTTCTTCTCGATTGATCTCGTCCTCGTGTTTCTTCGGTACTGTGGTTCCTATAATAACTTTTCTATTTTCCAAATCTACTATTAAGTCTTTCAAACCTCCTTGCCATCGGTCTTTAGCTTTTCCTCAAGCTCATCCCCGATTTTTTGGCATGGGGTTCTCGAATTTCTAGTTTTTTGGTTTTATCTTTGCTTTTTAAAGCCACATTCTTACTAGATGATGAATCATCTTTCTTTTGTCAACCTTTTGGATTTCTTATCAATTACAAATTCATAGGCCTTCAAATTTCGAGAGAAGACTTGTTGGTATGACATTGAATTAATGTTCTTGGTGTTTTCAATCACCATTTGCATGAATATCCCATTTCTTAGAAAGACCTCTAAGAATTTTCAATGCAACTTCTCTTTGTGGATATTTCTTTCCAAGTGCATTTAGATCATTCATGATGCTAGTGAATCGACTTCCAATTTGTCTATTGATTCACCATCATCTATTTCAAAACCGCCAAACTTTCCAATTGCCAATCGAAAGTTTGTTTTTATTTTATATGATCGTGCCTTGGCACATTACATTAAGGTATCCCAAATCTCTTTAGCAATATTACGGTGAGAGATCATTCCCATCACACCATCATCAATTGTCTTCAGATAAAGTGTGTCTTTAGCAATGTAGTTAGATTGACAAACTTTCTCTCCTCAGAGTCACCGTCATCGACTTAGAAATTCTCGCTCTGAGATCAATTCTCTCATCTTCGCATTCCTCCGGGATTCACCACAAGAAATTGAATGGTCCTTGAGAGACCACTCTCCACATACGCCATGTTTGGAATACAGTGAGCCCGATTCTCGGCTCCATAAATCATAGTTCTCCAATCGAGAACATGGGAAGTTTTTAGAAGACATTTTATCCGAGCTTTTGAAAAAATCAAAGAAATAAGATCGGTTCAGATAGACCACAAGTATTTTTAGCAAATAAAACTTTGGTCAACAAAAGCAGTGGTCAAGTTGAACCACCGCTCTCGATACCACTTGTTGGTCCCGCAAAACGAGTCTTACACGTGTATGGGGGGAATACACGTGTTCAAGTGTTTTTTAAAAAAGTTTTTCTTCGAGGTCACTTGGTCGATAATCCTCAAGATTAGGTTCGGTAAGCACAGACGCTCGAGTCAAAGTTCATCGAGACAAAATGATCTGAAATCTTTTCGGATACCTCGGATAATCCCAATCGAGTCCCGAAAGGTCGAGATCACGAGTTGCTTGGATCGAGATATCCAACTTCTTGAACCCTCGTAAGAGTAAGTTCATTTGGTAACTATCTCGTTCTAAAATACTTAGATGTCCGGAATGGTTGGCCCTTAGTTTATACTTTCGTTTTAAGCTTTATTTGAAAACCTTCATGAATGAAATAAATGATTAAGCAGGTGATTCAGTTATGCAACTTCAAAGGATTGATTCCAACCGAATATCGCTGAAAAGTATGCTTTCAAATTCAAGTCAATGCAATTAAATCTAAGTCTGAGATAAAAAAGCGATAAACAACACATCAATTATAGTGGTTCGGAGACTCAAGCTCCTACATCCACTCTCTCGATCCTCGAGAAAATTCACTAATCACTTCGAGCTTTCGACTACCTCGCGTGGTTTACTTACTCAACTTCATTTTACTTGACTACTCCACGTAGTTTACTTACTCAACCCGACCTTGAGTTTTTCGACTACCTCAGAGTTTACTAACTCAACACAAACAAGCTTTCGGACCTCCTCAGAGCTTACTAACTTCTCCTTTAGAGTTTTTACGACTACTCCGTGGTTTACTAACTCTTTACAACTCTTCTCACCAACAAACACACTCCAACTACCTTCTCAAGGGTTTGGGGTTTCTCGGTTGTTTCAACTAGGATGAGATATCCTTTACAATGAAGCACAATGCAAAGGGGTTAGGATATCTCGACTAAACTTTGGATAAATCTTATCAAGCTAGGCTTAGTTTAGTGAGCTCTCTTCAATATAGAAGCACTTGGGAAATTCTAAGTTTTTCGAGTGCTTTAACTTTTATAAATAATAAGTTTGAGCTCTTGAGTTAGCGATATAAATTTCCCGTAACCTTACAATGTAGAGGGCACCCAGATTTATAGGCATACACCAAGGTCACTCTTGAAAACTATCCGTTGGAGAGATAACCCGTGAGTTTTCCTCTTATGGTGTGTGAGGAACGGCTATATTTAGGGTTTGAAACTCCCTAACACGTTTTAAAGCAATAGCCTTTCATGTAGCCGGTCTTCACTTTTTTGCGATCTGGAACTTTTGTACATCCGACATCTTTTTTGACAACACATCCTTTCGTCGATGTCGATGGTGCGATGTTGTCTTCCTCTTTTGACTTTTGTCTCCGATTAAAGGTAGACACCTTCAACGGCTCTTTTTTGGTTACAAACTCGAGTTTGATATAACCCAACAACAACTTCTTGAATTCCTTTTTGTGCGTTTGAATGTCTTGGCAAATATCTATTTTCTAAGAATCACTATCTTCTCAATTGCATCCTTGGATAGATATTTTTGATGCCTCTAACATTAGGAGTTTATCTTTGGCGTCGATGCATTCTTTGAAGTCTTCGATAATTCGCGTCCTTCGATATTCTTGATCTTCGATCTTGATCTTGCGTCTTTAGAGTTTTTCGTGATATACTGGTGATATCTTGAGTCTTCAATCTTTAGTCTCGGTTCCTCGAAGATCATCATTTTGAAGTCTTGATATCTCGATTTCATCTTGAGTCTTGAGATACTCGATTTCTCAATTGGTCTTGATTCTCGATTTCTCGAAGTTCTTGAAACTTCGGTTTCATCTTTGAAACTTCGTTCTTGAAACATCTTGAGTTCTTGAGTCTTGAAATCTATCCCGATCTATATCTGCTGACTATACATTTTGCAGATAACATCCTGAATACTCTAAAACTGAATCCTTACTCAACTATCAAGATCATTCTGAACATGTCATACTTAGGGGTTTTGGGATCTTAATCAAAATCATATATCTTTTATTTAAATTCATCTCCCAACATGTTACCTGATAAATCGTGCACCTCACACAGGTATCAACCTCAAAACACTTTACGAGGTGTGGTCTGGTAAGTCTACAGATTACTCTACTTTGAGAGCTTTTGGATGTACTGTTTATTATCATGTAAATGAGGGTAAATTAGAGCCAAGGGCGAAGAAATGAGTTTTTGTGGGCTATGGAAATGGTGTTAAGGGGTATAGAATCTGGTCTCTATCAGAAAGCAAAGTCATACTTAGCAGAAATGTTATTTTTGATGAGAATTCTATGTTTAACCCCGTTGTGAAGTCTATCGTTGTATCAGAAAATAATAGTGTTGACAAACAGGTGGAGCAGAGTGAGTCACAAAAGGAAGATGGAGAACAACACTCACATTCTGACACCGAGCTGAAAGATGCATCACCACCAGAATCTCAACCATCTGAGATAAGACAGTACAGTATAGCTCTTGATCGAGCTAGAAGGATTGGAGTTGAGGCTCCAAGGCGATATAGGTTTGAGGTTATGGTGGGTTATGCATTGCAGGTTGCTGAAGAGGTGGATTCTCGTGAGCCATCCACATACAAAGAAGTTGTTACATGTATAGAGTCTACCCAATGGCTTGCTGCCATGGGAGATGAGATGGAGTCACTTCACAAAAATATGACTTGGGAGTTAGTCAAGAAGCCTCCGGAGAGAAAGATTATTACATGCAAGTGGGTTTTCAAGAAGAAAGAAGAAATATCACCTGTTGAGGGTATCAGGTATAAGGAAAGAGCCGTTGCTAGGGGATTCCATTAGAAAGACGGAGTAGACTATGATGAGATTTTTCTCACGTGGTCGATTATACTTATTAGAGTGTTACTTCAAATGGTAGCACATCAGGACCTGGAACTTGAACAACTCGATGTGAAGACAGATTTTCTACACGGAGAGTTATATAAAGAGATATACATGACCCAGCCAGATGGTTTCCAATTTCCGGGGAAAGAAAAGTATGTTTGCAAGTTGAAGAAGTCCTTATATGGGCTAAAGCAGTCTCCAAGGCAGTGGTACAAGAGATTTGATGGTTATATGACACATCTTGGCTACAACAGGAGTCCGTATGATAGTTGTGTGTATCACAACAAGCTGGAATATGATTTATTTATCTACTTTGTCTTATATGTTGATGATATACTGATAGTTGCAAAGAACAAATCAGATATTCAGAAGCTAAAAGGTCTTCTCAGTGCTGAGTTTGAGATGAAGGATTTGGGTGCTGCCCAGAAAATTTTGGGAATGGAGATTCATAGGGATAGAAGGCAGAAGAAACTTATCCTTTCACAAAAGGATTATATTCAGAAGATATTATCAAGGTTTGGTATGTCTACAACTAAACCTATTGATACTCCAAGTGCTGTAAATATTCATTTGTCTATTGCTTTTACTCCTAAATCTGCTGAGGAGAAGGAGTACATGTCTCGAGTTCCCTATGCTAGTGCAGTAGGGAGTTTGATGTATGCTATGGTCTGTACTAGACCTGATCTTGCACATGTTGTTAGTGTTGTCAGCAGGTTTATGGCTCAACCTGGACATGAACATTGGCAGGTTGTGAAGAGGATATTTCGGTACATTAGAGGTACATTTGATATTGGTCTCAATTATGGAGGTGATACAAATTGTTTAGTTTCAAGCTACTGTGATTCTGATTATGCAGGAGATGTTGACAGTAGAAGGTCTATGACCGGTTATACTTTTACTCTTGATGGTTCTGTTGTAAGTTAGAAGGCAACTTTGCATCCTACAGTTACTTTGTCTACTACAGAGGCAGAATACATGGCCTTGACTGAAGCAGCCAAAGAGGGAATCTGGTTGAAAGGACTGGTTAGTGATCTTGGTCTACATCATGATTATGCAACTGTATTCTGTGTCAGTTTGAGTGCAATATGTTTAGCGAATGATCAAGTTCATCATGAGAGAACGAAACATATTAATGTCATGTACCATTTTCTGAGAAGTGAGAAGAGGGTTAAAGTGAAGAAAGTTGGGACTGCTGATAACCCAGCTGACATGTTCACCAAGCCGGTTCCAAATAACAAGTTCCAACACTGTTTGAATTTGTTAAATATTTCAAGCTGTTAGTTGCCTTGTCTTGGGGGCAAATCTGTGTACGAGGAGTTGCTTGTACGTCTGGCACTTTTATGGTGCATCTGTGAGAGGATTCAAGTCAAGGTGGAGACAATGAAGTTTTCTGTTATTTTACCAAGGTGGAGATTTGTTGGAATTGTGTAAAATAAAGAAGTATATTTTATCCCACATCGGATTGTATCAAAAGTTAAAGGACTTCCTAATCTTATAAGAAGTCCTATTCTGTCTCACATCAGATTGTGAAAAAAGGTGAGGGCTTCCTAATGTTATTTAAGAAGTTCAGGTCTCTTTGATACAAGTGCATCAGTCGGTTTTGGTTTTGAGCTTATTAACTTAGGCCCAATCAGTTAGGGATTATTATTTATATTCCCATTTGAGTTGTATATTATTGTCGGTTCTGAATAATATACGAGATCCTCTCTTCTGACCGTGGACGTAGCTAACAAATTGTTAGTGAACCACGTAAAGTTTGATATCGATTTATTCGATTTTTTATTTATTGTTTTTATATCTTTCTCGCATCAGTTATAACAATTACATATAATGATATAAATATATCATAAATAATGTACCCAATATAAATATATCATTGAACTTGTATTTTAATTGCTATAGTATATATAGGAGAAATTGTATTTGAACTTATATGATATTTAATTAAATTGAGCATCAAAAGTTTTGAGGAAACTTTTTTTTAAGAACGTAATAACCCGTGTTGAAATAATATTACACTCTCTTTTTTCTTTTTATTCTCCTCAAATGTATCACAAAAAATATTGGGCCAGATTGTTAAAACTTGTAAAGGTTGGGCCAGACTAGCTTTCTTTATCATATTGGGACGTTATTTTTTTCGAAGGCATTGGGCCGTAAGCTTAAGACAATAAATTGCAATTTTTGCTGTTTATATTTAATTCTAAAAATTCATTTTATCAATCTATAATATAATACCAGTGTAGATTCCTTTGCACATTACTCATCTAATATAGTGCCCGTATTATACGCATTTTTTTAAATAATATATTCTTTTTATTTTGAGATTAAAATATTAAAATGAACTTTTTGAGTATGAATTTTTTTTTTTTGAAACAAATATTTTTCTCCTCAAATGCACGGAGTGTCCGGTAGCCCAACCACAAAGGCCGCCTGAACAAAAGGAGCTCTCAAAGTTTTGAGAAGCTCGAGCAAACTCGTGAGCCAACATATTGACATCTCTTCTAACAAAAGCCACAAAAAACGTAGAACATTGTTGTAACAAATACTCACATTCCCTCACATAATCCAGATACACAGACGTACCCACCACCTCCGAACAAATGGCGTCGACCACGATCTTCGAATCACCTTCCACCACCACATTTTCCTGGCCCAAGTTACGGACCCATGTCAAGGCTTCGTAAAAACCCATTGCCTCGCCCACATCAACGTCTAGACATCCTTGTATCGTGAGGACTTTGGCCGCAACAAAATCTCCCAAGTCATCCCTCACCACCATTCCAATTCCTGTGTGGTTTGTGTCTTCGAGAAAGGCTGCATCAACTTTTATTTTCCAAGTTCCCACACCGGAGCATGCCACACCTTACAAGCTTCCCTATTCTCCACATGCGACGAGGAACTCTCAAGTCGCGATCGGTGTGCTTGACTCCACTCCACCAGATGCGCAGCTGATGCACACACAGACTCGACGGGTGTTTTACAATGTCCCGTCCATAACACACTATTTCTCTCCTTCCGAATTTGCCACGCCAACATACAGAAAGCCTCCGCCGCCGACCGTACCGGAGCTCGCAGCAACCTTCCACACTCCATATGTGATTCTCAATATCCCCCCTAAGAGATTCTCAATATGACATTATTATTTTCTTTATATTTACATAATTTTTCTTTATTCCACCCACTTTGTAGAAAGGGATAAAATTTTCCTAATTTCTCCTTCTTTTCATATCTACCTTGTCTGTTCAAATTTTTATTTGTTTGATGTTGATAAAGCAATCGCCAAGCAAATATTTGGCTTCAAAAATTTAAAAAGAGAAAATCTGATCATCATAAATTTTTATGTAAAATTTGTTTATAATATAAAATTAATATAAATTTCATATTATAAAAAGTTCCACTAAACAGATGCACAATATAGTTCAGAAAATCACAACTTTGTTAATTAAAGCAATATTACAACTTTGTTGTGACTTTGCGACTAAAATTTTACTTATTAATTGAATATAAAATATGACACGTGAGCCAAAAATTCTGGCAAATAACAAAACTGACCCCAACGCTTTCACTCCATCACCAAATTCTCTCTCCCCACACAACAGTGAAGAGACTCAAAACTAGGATTATCAGCGTTTTTTTGTTCAATTCAGCTTCAGATCTACCGTAATTGTAGTAGAAATTTGCTCCGATCAAAATGTTTCTGTTGGATTGGTTTTACGGAGTATTGGCATCGCTTGGATTGTGGCAAAAAGAGGCTAAGATCTTGTTCCTCGGCCTCGATAACGCCGGGAAGACTACGCTTCTTCACATGCTCAAAGATGAGGTGATTTTTTGTTTTTTTTGTTGAGGATTTCGTTGCTATATGTTTATGATTATTGGATCTCAGTGAATTGAATTTATTGGAATTTTGGTTTGATGCAGAGATTAGTGCAGCATCAGCCGACACAATATCCGACCTCCGAAGAGCTGAGTATTGGCAAAATTAAGTTCAAGGCGTTTGATTTGGGAGGACATCAGATCGCTCGTAGAGTTTGGAAGGATTATTATGCCAAGGTAGATTTGATTTTATGATTTAATTGAATATGCATTTGAAAACGTTGGTTTAATTTTATAATTCTGTTATTTTGGGAATAGATTTGATTTTACAATTCTGATATTTTATATTAAATTTTTCCTGAGCTAAGATTGTGTTATCAATTTGATTGTTTTCTGTGCAATTTGATTGTGTAATATCACTGTGTGGAGCGGTTCCACTTTGAAAGATATGATCATTAGGTATTTGTTTGTCCTTTGAGTCTCAGGCATTTTCACTTGAAGTGCAGTGTTAGACTTATTATTCCGAATTTTTGTAGGATTGTGTTCACGATCATAAGATAACAATGACGACTCTTAAATTTAGCTTTGCAAAGGTGCTTGCATTGATCATAAGGAAGACACCTATTTGATTCTTTTCTTTCATTTCTTTTTATTATCTTTAGTAGAAAACAAACAATGGTACCTAACCAAGAGCAAAATGTCACTTTTTATACAAATGTTGATGTATAAAGGTGTTTTGTGAGATGTTGCTAGGTGGGCAACTTTTTAGTTTAATGTAATGTGTTTGACTACGAAGAGAATAAATCATATCTTTATGACTAAGTTACTATAAAACTATAAACTGCATGTGAACATGTATTGGTCTTGAAGCATGACATTTTTCATTTCTCTGTATTTTTCAATTGATTTGATTTACAGTTCCTTTTGTCAATGTTAGTCCAACCGAATATATAGAAAAATCTTGGTAGATAAAATGGAATTTAACATGCCTCTGAATAGTTTTACAAACTCATTTTTATTTCAATTGTGTTGGGAGTCGTTCTTCTGAAACTTCCATTTCGTTACTATATAGTAGTTCCTCCATAGTCAGTAGTCTCTTTAAATTTTCTCCATTGTGATCCTACAGGTAGATGCAGTTGTGTACCTGGTGGACGCTTACGACAAAGAGCGTTTTTCAGAATCGAAAAAGGAATTAGATGCACTCCTTTCTGATGAGGCCCTTGCCACTGTCCCGTTTCTCGTTTTGGGGAACAAGATTGACATACCTTATGCTGCCTCAGAAGACGAGTTGCGTTATCACCTTGGCCTGACTGGTGCAACCACTGGCAAAGGGAAGGTGAACCTTGCAGATTCTAATGTACGCCCTTTAGAGGTATTTATGTGCAGCATTGTGCGCAAAATGGGGTACGGCGATGGCTTCAAATGGGTCTCTCAATATATAAATTAGGCTTATCATCACTCAAAGCGCTGAATAGGCACACAATCGTACCCATCTTTCTGGACGAGAAAGGGGAAAAAATAGTTTCGCAGTAGAAAATGGAGGAGTTTGGAGAGGGGGATTCATTGTTTCAGGTTCATTCAGTTTGTTAGCTGTTAAAACTTGTATGAATGACATGCTTTCAGTTTGTAAGCTTAGTGGTACTTAATTCAGGTCTTGTAAAATTTTCACCTTAAATTTCTGCACAACTTCTTTTTTTTTTTTGGGCAAAGAAACTTTATAAAAGAAATTGGAGTATAAGGAGTTTCCCAACCCTTTACAAGTTACACTTTCACATCAGATAAATATAAAAGGAGATGACTATCGTTTCTACTTTTACTCACTTTTCATCTCAACAAGGTCTAGGTTTTAAGAGCCAATTTACATAGAAAAATCTCCTTATTTATTATGTTCATCGAGCTTAATCCTCTTTTCTTTCTTTCTTTCTATTTTATTTTAGGAAATCTTTTCTACTTTGAACTTTGGTGCTCTCTTGTCTGGTTTTCTTTTTCCCTTCTTGACTGCAGCACTTATTGGATTTATTATTTCTGGCGAGTGGTATTCTATGGTTGTGTTAGTTTTCGCATATGGCTAATCTAAGGGGCAGGGATCATGTACTCTAAAGGGGGTGTTTGGTTCACGGGATTGAATTAATTAGGTGTGATAGGATTGAGTGAGATTGAGTAAGATTGAATTGACTGAACTGAATTTGTTTGAATTAAGATATATGTTTGGATTGTAGGATTAGAGTGAGGGATTAGATGAGATACCTATTGAAATGTCATAAACACACTCTGAAATTGAATTGAAACAACACACTCCATTCTTGTGAATCTATTCAAACAATAGAAGGACAATTTGTAATATTGCACTTGCCCACCTTTCACATGAGATTGACATATCCCTACATAGAGGGATTTGATATATTTTTTACCCGGGCTTGAAGCATATCATGGGCCCTCATCCCATTAACCAAACGGTAGATTAGTTAGGATTAAAATCCTAATTCTAGTCTATCCTCATCAATCCCGCGAACCAAACGAGGCCTAAATCAAGACTACGATCAAATTAACTATAGATAAATAGTTCGAAGTTCGATCTCAATTCGTCTATGTGTTCAAGCCGAAGCACGGGTCGAGCTTTTACAAGTTACCACCAAGTGCATTCGTCTTGAATTTGTTGAAACATATAATCGAGCCATGTTAGTGTTACATATTATTTTAATTACAAAGATAACCATATTTTTAATATTACACAAATTAGTAAAATATCATTTATTGTGCTTGAAATTCTGAATTTTAATGGTAGTTTTTTTTACATATTCTTATTTATTATAAAATAATAATTATAAATTGAGGTCATTAAATAGGAATATTTTAAATAATTTATATAAGTTTAATGTATAATTGACTATAATTTGAAAAAGCCATGAATATCTACGTGGGACAAAGAGAGGGGACAAAGAGAGTATCATTGTAGTTTTAATAACTAGGCAACTTTACGGTAATTTGGTATATATTGACGTTTTCGACAGACAATGACAAAATACTACTCGATTGTCATGTTGGAATAAAAACAGTTTTGAATGATAAATGGTCTTAAGGATCAGGGGTGGACCCAGAAAATATGATTGAAGGGGGCCAATATATAGGTAAATAATGGATAGTTAGTCGAACACTAATTTATATTTGCAATAGTAAATTTTTAGGTATACCGTATATGCATTAAAATAAATTAATATTCATTTATTAAAACTTATATTGTCTCTCTTCCATATAAGGAAAATTATCTATAATATAAATCTATTATTTTATTTCAATGCTTGTAATGTATTTTATTTATTTTAACATTATTCATTATAAAATATCCAAAAAAGTAAGCCATTATATCCCTAATTTATTACCTTTCATCTTCGTATTGTACAAGAACAAAAGTTATAGTACATCTTTAGCTACTTGGTTTCAGATATACTAGTAATACAAAAAGAAATAAAATTGTCATGTTATGAATGCTTAATAAATTAGACAGATTTTCATAAAATGAATACGCAAAAAATAACCCTAAGATATATAAAAAAATTAAATGAGTGGTCATTCATAATGAACAACCATAAATAGTTACATAATAAGATTGATAAGCGAAATAAAAATAAAAATTTAAAAATACATAGTGGAAGTTTTTTTCTAATAAGATATAGTGGAAGGTTTGATATGTTTGTGCAGGGGTCGAGAGTGGTCAGTAGTGGAAGGATTCTTATGATATATTGCATACCTCTTTTTGAATGGATGCAACTTCCAGTTCCTTAAAATTGATGACCCTTTAACCTTCGTGACAAGTGTCATCATATTGAATAATAAAAATATATGCTTGTTTTTAGATTTTGATAGATTGGGATTTTGTTTATGTCGAATTAATGTTGTGATTGCATGATTTCGTAAAGTTGAGAGTAAATGTGAAAATTAGATGATTTTTTTAAAAAATAAGTGTTAAAATTAGATGTAGAAATTTTGAAATAAACATCTATACATATCTAATAACAAAATGTTGGGCCAAAAGTTGTGCCAACAAATTGTTATAATTTTGTAATAAAATTTTAAACATCTTAACAAGTTTGATGTAGCTCAAATGGTATAACAAATATTTTTTATTTTCTTTGTATGCAAGAGTACAAGGTTCAATTCCTCATATCTACCACACATATATATTAATTATTTTTTTTAATATTTTCTAAATTATTAATATTATTTTTGAATTTATGAACTAGATCTATTTATACATATATAATACCAAAATATTATACCAAAAAAGAAAAAAAAAATCAACAAAAAAAATTATTATAAATTTTTGAACTAAATTTATATATACATATATAATAACAAAATATTATACCAAAATAGAAAAAAATTCAACAAAAAAATATTATAAATTTATCATAAAATTTTAAAAGTGGCACATTAATGATTAATAATATAAAATGTTATATTTTGTAGTTGATATAGATATATATATATATATTAAAAATCAGTTACTCCTTCCATTTTTTTTTTAGATTGCTCACTTGATTTTGACACGGGTTTTGATGAGGAAAATCTTTATTAATATTTAAAGGTAATAAAATAGGTTTTTTGATAAGGGTATTTTGTTAATTTTAGTGAATAAAATAAAAAATAAGTTATTTTTTATGTAATTATTAGTGACATGTGATGTAATTTAGTAATGTTTGTAAGGGGTAGAGTGAACTGTGTAGTTACTTTATTGCTATTTTAAGTATGTGATAAAATATGGACTTTTGAGATTTTGAGCAATCTAAAAAAGACGAGAAGTATTGTAAATATGAAAATGTATAATTTATATACTTATTTGTATGATAATATTACATGATATTTGATTTAAATTGATTAGTCCAATTACCATAAATTAGTTGCATGAGCTATTGACATTAGACTTAAATTGTTAGTTGAATAATTTTTAATTAAATTATTAGTTGACGTTATTAGTTGAATTGTAAAATGACACTAGGTTAGTTGTGATAAAGCTCGATTTGTTTACTTATTTGTATGATTCTTTTATAGGATATTGATGGTCCCGATTTGAAAACCCATTTTGCGCGTGCGGAAGCAAACATTTCATTCAATGCATATAAAAACAGGGGTGAAGGAATGGTGATTACAGATTTTTCTCTTTTTAAGCTCATGTGTTGTGTTTTGCTTATAATAGAATGCATATGACAAGTATAAACATAAAGCAGTAAACAACACAACAATGTATAGTGGTTCAGAGACTCAAGCTCCTACATCCACTCTCCCTGTTCCTAGGGAAATTCCTTCCAACTGGACTTATCACCCTCTCGGGTTCGCCTCTAGATATTTAACGAGCTTTCACTCCAACGGGACTTATCACCCTCCACGGGATTGCCTACAGATGTTTACCGAGTTCACACTCCAACGAGACTTATCACCCTCACTCGGGATTGCCTACCCCCCCCTTTCGGGATTGCTAGATGTTTACCGAGTTCACACTCCAATGGGACTTATCACCCTCACTCCGGATTGCCTACCCTCCCTTTCGGGATTGCTAGATGTTTACCGAGTTCACACTTTCACCTACAAACTTATCCTATCAAACCGATTTGGGTAAGGTTTGTTTGGTTTCAACTAGGTTGAGATTTTCTCTTACATTTGTTTAGCCTCAATGCTAAGGATGGGAAAATCTCTCTAAACTTTTTTACATACGCGGGTTGCTTAGATTGGGTTCTAGAACACTCTTGAATATATGTCGTGTATTTCTTTCTCTGGTTCTATGGTGGAATGCTTTAGATGATTTGGCTTGATGGATGATTCACGCATTTTTCCACACCGATTATGAAGGAAGAACTTGTATTTATAGTGTGGATTTGAATGTTACCGTTGGATGGAGTCACATTCAAATCCATACTATTACAACAAATTTTCGGCTTTTCGGTGATTGTCTTCCTCGTTGGTCCCGCGTCGGCTTGAACTGCAATTTATATTCTTGATTCTTAGTCTCGGGATCTTGATTCTATCCGGGCCTTGAATGCTGTCTACGAGCCTTGAGTCTCTCACGAGCCTCGGTGTCGGTGACATACTAAGTCTCGGGTTTTTGATTCAAGAGAACTTCTCTTCATCGGACCTTATGCGATCGGCATCTTGACACTTCGAAATTTGACCGAGTTCCGATTCTCTGAATTGACATCGACCTTAGTCACTTTGACTCAAGCTATCGATTTCTTCTTTGCTGATCTGATCGGCTTCGGCCGATCGATCAACAACTTCTTCGAATCAACATCTCCAGGGGGATAGCATCAGTCGATTACATTAGGTTTTAGCATATCGGTTTAACACATCCGATCTCAATCACGCCCGATCTTGATCATTTGCTCATTTGAATATCCGATCTCGATCGGTCTCATCTCTCCTCTTCTCGATGCGCAACATTCTCTTCCGATCTTACGTCGGTTTCTTTACGATCGACATGCGCTCTTCCGATCACCAGGATCGGCTTTCGTCGATTAACTCGGAACTCGTCTTACTCATCTGATCTCGATCGGTCTAAATCTCAGACCTCGTCGATCTCGATCATCTACGTCCCGATTTCGTGAGTTCCCCCTCAATTTGTTCTCTTTCCCCCTCAACTTGTTATCTATAAATCGGCTTCAATAACACAAGTTGATAATGTTTTGGCATAATTCATCAAAACTAAAATATCCCAACAATTTCCCCCTTTTTGATAATGACACCAAAACATTAGAATATATGCATTTACAGAGATCGGGTTTTTGTTCTAAAAAGATCAGTTCAGGCGATCACTTTGAAAATAGTGATCTGTTGAACTACCCGCTCTGATACCAATTGATGGTATCAGATCAGAGACAGGTTTTAAAAAGATCAACTCAGGCGATCACATTGAAAAGGTGATCTTTTGAGCACCAGCTCTGATACCAATTGATGGTCCCGATTTGAAAACCCATTTTGCGCGTGCGGAAGCAAACATTTCATTCAATGCATATAAAAACAGGGGTGAAGGAATGGTGATTACAGATTTTTCTCTTTTTAAGCTCATGTGTTGTGTTTTGTTTATAATAGAATGCATATGACAAGTATAAACATAAAGCAGTAAACAACACAACAATGTATAGTGGTTCGGAGACTCAAGCTCCTACATCCACTCTCCCTATTCCTAGGGAAATTCCTTCCAACTGGACTTATCACCCTCTCGGGTTCGCCTCTAGATATTTAACGAGCTCTCACTCCAACGGGACTTATCACCCTCCACGGGATTGCCCTACGAGATGTTTAATGAGTTCACACTCCAACGGGACATATCACCCTCACTCGGGATTGCCTACCCTCCCTTTCGGGATTGCTAGATGTTTACCGAGTTCACACTCCAACGGGACTTATCACCCTCACTCCGGATTGCCTACCCTCCCTTTCGGGATTGCTAGATGTTTACCGAGTTCACACTCACCTACAAACTTATCCTATCAAACTGATTTGGGTAAGGTTTGTTTGGTTTCCAACTAGGTTGAGATTTTCCCTTACATTTGTTTTTAGCCTCAATGCTTGGGATGGGAAAATCTCTCTAAGCTTGAGATACATCGTTGGTTGCTTAGATTGAGTTCTAGAACACTCTTGAATATATCGTGTATTTCTTTCTCTATGCTATGGTGGGAATGCTAGATGATTTGGCTTGATGGATGTTTCACGCATTTTTCCACACCGAATTATGAAGGAAGAACTTGTATTTATAGTGTGGATTTGAATGTTACCGTTGGATGGAGTCACATTCAAATCCATACTATTTTGTAGCTTTTTGCAGCTTTTCCAGGCTGGTTGTCTTCCTCTCGTTAGTCCACGTATGTTGAATTGCAACGGGCGATTCTTATCTTTCCGTCTCGATCTTGATTATCTGAGCCTTAATCTATCTCGAGCCTTCCCGTCCCGAGCCTTAGTCTCTCGAGCCTCGATGTCCTGATATCTTGAGTCTCGTGTTTCTTGATTCAATTTCTTCATCTATACCTTATCGTTCAGTCATCTTGGCGCTCGATATTCGCCTTCATTCAGATATCCTTTCAGTCACTTTAAAGCTATCTGATTTCTTCTTTGCTCGATCCGATCAAATCGACCGATCCGATCAACACTTCTTCGAATCAACATCTCGGGATAGCATCAGTCAAGACATTAGGTTTAAGATATCGGTTTAGCACATCGATCTCAATCACGCCTAATCTTGATCATACCTTTAAATATCCGATCTCGTCGCCTCATCTGCCTCTTACGATCGCGAACCTTCTTTATCTTACGGGTTTTTTTCGATCGACTTTATGCGCTCTTCCGATCACCGATCACTTCGATTAACTCCGAACTCATCTTACTCATCCGATCTCGATCGGTCTAAATCTCTAACCTCGTCGATCTCGATCATCTACGCCCCGATTTCGTTGAGTTCCCCCTCAATTTGTTCTCTCGTTCCTCAACTTGTTATCGAAATCACCTTCAATAACACAAGTTGATAATGTTTTGGCATAATTCATCAAAACTAAAATATTCCAACAGATATAATATTTAACAAGTAGATTTTCCTCTGAACCCGGGTTCATGTGAAATCTATTTTTTTAGGGTCAGAATTATGCATTTACAGTTATACACTATTACTATATTAAAAAATATTTGATTTTTTAAATAATGATGGTGCATATACATACAGATCTACAAATTTTTTTAGATGAAATATTTGCATGATTAACTAATTAAAAACTCACTTAAGTTATTATATACATATATTATAAGTATTACTCATAATAATTATAATATATATAACATATACACCCTCTGTCCCAAAAAAACATGCACGTTTACTGTTTTCACGTGTTTTTGCGAGCGAGTTTTTTATTAGTATTTGAAATAATAAAATAATTTTTAAAGATGCATGCAATAGATGAGAGGTAGATCTATAATACCTCACTTTAAAAATTATTTTATCATTTGAAATACTAATAAACAACTCGCTCACAAAACTCGACGATAATAAAGTAGGTGTGCGTTTTTTTTTTGATTTTAGGTACTACTTAAAAAAAATATGGGGCACGTGATCCCAACATAGGACATGTAGGTCCACCATTGAGTCCAATTACTATGAATTAGTTGCATGTACAATTGACATTAGACCTTGGATTGTAAAATGATACTGAGTTGGTTGTGATGAAGCTCGGTAACCATATTTTTAAAAGAAAATACTAATCGAGACTAACTTAGGACAAAGAGTGTTGATTTCGGGAATGACACTGTCATCATCAGATAGTACTCTCTTTAACATCTTAGAAAAATAATTTTGACTAATGATATCTTATGGTGTGATCATTAATAAGAATTATAGACAATTATTAAAAATCTTGGACTTTCTTAAGGAGATTAATTTCAATCATGGGTAGTTATATGTTATCATGTTCAAAGTAACTAAAGGGGATAATTTTAAATTTTTGACATACAATGAGAATTGGGAAGACGATAATATGTGACAATCAAAGTGATTTAGAAGGAAATAATTTAAAATTGTAAGAAAAAAAATACATTTAAAGTTGCATTATTTAACAATGTAAATTTTGTAAGCAGTTGGAGTGTCACCCATTTCCCATGCCTGATGGCAAAAGCAAAATATGTTCACAAATCGTGCGTTGCATCTAAATTAAAAAAAAAATTAAAAAAAAAAAGATTCTTATTATTATTATAAGTAAAATATTTTTTTATAATTTATTTAACACAAAAATTAATATATTTATATTATGTTTATTTTATACTCACAAACCGTGCAACGCACAAGTGATATACTAGTAACATGAATAGTAAAATTCTAAATTCATAAATATGAGTCGCAAAACAAACGCAGCCTTAAATAGTTGTATATGAATTAGGAAATGAATCTCTCCCTTCTATTTTTAATCAATTTGTTTACCTTCTAAGAAGAATGGATGAGCCAATCAAAACATGACAAAACCACTACTACAACCACATAGTTTCTCCGGTGACCGATTTCCGGGGAGATCACCGGATCTCGGCCGTGAAAGCCGATGAAATTTTATCAGGAGGCGGAGTTTACTTGTTGATTTCTGTTGGTAGAGTTAATGGAAAGGTTTCTGAATCGGAGATGTCGGTTATTGAGTCGTTTTGCGGTCGAAAAAAAGCGAAACGACGTAGTTCGAAGGTCCTACCGGTTGTAACAGAATTTTCCGGCGACGGTAGCGATAAAACGGTAAAATTATCCGTCTTTCTTTTTACCATTTTTTTCCTTAACAATAGGGTTTTAGTCTTTTAGATTTTATTTTTTAATTTGAGGAGGAAATTCTAGACATTTGTATCAGAAATTCAGAATCAATGTTTTTAAACCCGAACCGGTCATCGAATCGGACAATTAACTGGGTCACTAGATTACTGATTTGACCGGTTGAATCGTTATATAAAAATTGGATGACTCGGATATGTTACATTCTATAATACATACATTATAAAGTAAAATATTTTGATCAAAAGTTGCATAAAAAAATAAAAATAATGCCCGTTCATTAATTTTTAATTTTTAAGAATAACTAATTGTTTAATTTTAGTTTTACTATAAATTTATTTAAATTCCAATAGTTTTATTTATATGTTATCTATGAAATTTAAATAACATACAAATTAATCCCTTTGTCTAGAATATATGTTATGGAGATGAAGAATGATGCATGCAATTTAAATAAAAAGTATCAGTATATATTTCATTGCATTGTGTATTAATAATATTGTGTAGCCAAATGGATAGCTGTTACTTTGGCATGCATGTGGTTTGTAGTTCGATTCCCATTGATGTTATTTTATTTCTTTCTATTTAAAAGTGTTTTGAAAAAAGTTGTATGTAAAAAATCGGGTCAACCGGTTCACCGAGTTTCCGGTTTAACTTGGTTCTCAACCGGTTCACTCCGGTTTAAAAGAGACTTGATATACACTTAAAACCGGACCTGGACCGGTTCCCGGTTAACCCGGTCGAACCGGCCGGTCCGGTCCAATTTTAAAAACACTGATCAAAATATACATACTTCGAATGATTATAATTAGAAATAAAAAAAGATAAGATGAACAAATTGTATCATGTTTAGCAACCTACTATGGTTTATCAAGCGGCTAGGTCTTGTATGCACCCGGGTGCACCGTGTACTCTTAGTGCATTTTAGAAGCATGCAACTTGTTATGCTTATTTACACAGAAAAGTGCAACTGTTAATATGAGAATATAGTTGCACACTTTTAAAATGCATTTCTTTCTATTTAAAAGTGTTTTGAAAAAAGTTGTATGTAAAAAATCGGGTGCATTTTTTAACTCGAACCGTTCACAAGACTTGATATACACTTAAAACCCGGACTAGGACTGGACCTATTAACCTTTGGTCGAACCCTACGTCCGTCCAATTTTAAAAACACCGATCAAAATATACATACTTTATGATTATAATTAGAAATAAAAAAAAGATAAGATGAACAAATTGTATCATGTTTAGCAACCAATATGGTTTATCAAGCGTTATCTTGTATAGTTGCACACTTTTAGTGCAAATGCAACTTGTTATGCTTATTTACACAAAAAAGTGCAACTGTTAATATGAGAACATAGTTGCATGTTTACTTCTTGTATAGTTGCACACTTTTAAAATGCACTATGAATGCACGGTGCACTCAGGTGCACATGAGACCCACTCTTATCAAGCTAATTAAAATCACTGTTAATTTATTTAACAATTAACATAAACACTAATATAAAATATTTGTTTCGTTCATCTAGTAATGCATATTATTTTTACAGCAACAACATTGTATTCATACATTAACACAATTTTCAATATTTTACATGTGTTAATATAAGGGATAAATATGTGTACGGGGAATGACAACGATATATTACTTCTCATTACTGTGATACATACTTATGGTTATATCAACACATATTTGAGAACGAGTTATCTGTTTTGCTTTTGCGCTTCTATTTGACTTGATTCGACCCACGAAAGATTCATGAATTTTTAGTTATTTCCCAGAATGCACAAATATTTAACGTAAAATATTGTACAAGAATGTCTCTATTTATTTAATTATATTTTTTGGATTTAAATATGAAAATAAAATTTTAGAGAATGATTCTAAATCGTTCACTATATCTTTAGTTCAAAACCAATATCAACTTACCACATCAACCAATGATGGAGCCACGTTGGATATACGGGGCACTGGGCCATTCGAACTCTTAGAAAATCCTATATATATGTAAGTTGTCTTATATTCTAAATAAGTACATTGTTAAATTAGTTCGTGTCTCCTTGTTAATGTCCTTCTACAAATTATAGATCATGTTTTCGATTTTTGTTGGTCACTCTTTCATTTCATTTTTTTCTTTTAGCTAAAGTTTTGATGTCTATTGGTCACATTTCCATTCATTTTTTTTTCTTTTCCTTTATTTTAGTACAAATTATTTGGACTTGGTATTGAAGGATCTTTCTTCAATCATAAACTAGGTTGCTATCACTTTTGGTCACACTTATTATTGTTGGAACCACGATTATTAATAATTTAATTTTAAACACATTTTATGAATAATATTTACTATATTCACATTTTTTATGTGATTATTCAATATATAATAGAGTTTTTCTTAGACAATGAGATGAATATCATTTTGAATATTATGATGTAATACAATTAAATTTTTTACTATTATATATATATATATTTATAGTTAATTTTTTTTTCATTAAATTGGGCCCCAACTAAAATTTGTGGTTCCGTGACTGACATTAACATAAATAATTTTGTTATTAACTTCCATGCATCAATTCACTTTGATTTTGTGGATTTAGGCTACGATTGATAGTGGTTATTATGAATTTAATAGTGGTCAGTAATGATTTACAAGTCCATTTGGTAAGCAACATATGGATCGTACTAATTAGTAAGGATCCACTTTTTTCTATGTTTAGTTAAAAAATAAAATAAGTATTTTCCTACAAAATTTAAATATATATTTTATAACTTTTCATATCATATTTTATAAATTGTCTCCCACGGTATTTATCCCATATGAAAAAGTGTTCTACAGAAAAATGTGAGAGAAATATAATTATTTAAAATTTTAAATTATTTAATATAAATTAATTTTTAATTTTTTTTAAAAAGTTTTCTGTTTTTTTTGAGTGACGCTGAATTTTAAGCTTGGGACATACCCGATTCAACTTTAAATCCTGAGTTATATAGGTTAATTTATATATCATCACTTCGGTTCAATCAACTCTAAAATTTGCTTTCTCAATTTTTTGCGAAAACATTCTCTTTTCATTTCTTCTCCATTTGGGGCACCATGTTGTGGTTTAATTAGCAAGGTTCAATTTTTATATGTTTGGTTCTCGATTAATAAGTAATTTTCTTCAAATCATTTTTGGGTCCACAACCAAATAATACTTCCTTTAGGTTGATTCGGTGAAGAGGGTTCTTAATTGGGTTAATAAAAAATCTCCCCACTATTTGGGTTAATTCAATTAGTATGTTCTTAATCAAATTTGATTTGGGTTTCTTCATTTTTTTCTTTTTGGGAGAGGGTTTTGCGATTTTGTGAGTGAGATTTTTGAATTTTAAACCCTGGAGAATCAGATTTTTAAATGGCTTGGGACATCTGTAATCGATTTTCACACCGTAAAAAATAAAAAACCTACCATTAATGTAACCCATATCACACTTCATTGTTGTTCAATCAACTCTAAAATTTGCTTTCAATTTGTGGTGCAAGAATTTTTTCATTTTCTTCTCCAATTTGGGTTGTTGTGGTTTGATCTCAAATGAGGGTTTAAGTGAAGGTGTGTAAATGGTTATGAAACAATTTAGTTTTTCATTGATGCAGTTTTTGGGTTAAAAAAAAAACCCTGAAGGAGTTATTTTTAATTTAGGGATGCATATTTATATTCTTAATTGGGTTAATAAAAATCTCCCAATTTTTTTGGTTAATTGAGAAATATGTTCTTAAATTAATTTGAATTTGGAAAATTCAAGGTTGAATTTTCTTGGAAAATAGAGAAATTGATTAAAGATTAATTTCTGTTCTGAAAATTAAGCATATGAGAAGAAGAATTGAAATTTTTTTTTCACGTAAAAAATAAAAACCCTACCATCAACAAAAACCCAAATATCACACGCCATTGTTGCTGTGAAATTGGTAGCTGTGAAATTGCTAGATTCGAATTCATTTCAATGCGAGCAAGAATTTCAGAACGAGTTGAAGATTCTTGGTGGGGTAAAACCGTGCCCTCTTGTTGTTTATTTATTGGATTTTTGTTTAGAAAAAAGGAATAGGCTCCTAGTGTTTCTTTGCTGGTTATGTTCTATTTTTTATTAATTTTGATTACTGATTCTTGAATTACTGATTCAATACTAATTTTGATTACTGATTCTAGAAAATTGGTTATGTTTTGTTTCAATACTAATTTTGATTACTGATTCTTGAATATGGGATGTTAATTACAATCTGCATGTATGTGTTGAGAACTGATTATGAATTGTGATTTCCAGAATAGTATATGGGATGCATATCTTCAAAGACGTTTTGTCGATCGTTTAGCATTAGAGAAGAGGTGAGTCATGGGTTTCAGAGTAATGCATTAGCTTGGGAAGAACTAATAACTTCCAATGGCCGAAAGGATAACCTCTTTGCCTTGCTTTCTTCATCCAAACTCATAATCACCAGTTTTAAAAAAAAAACAGCTATAGAAATCAAGTGTCTTTCTAACAATTCATCGGGTCTGATCCAAGATTTTGATGGAGTAGCAGAGGGGGAACTGAGTTCTGATCATGGTGATGTACAACCAAATTTAAGAAGATCGAAAAGCTGTCCGTTGAACCCAATTCATCGGGTCTGATTCAAGCAACGGGTTCGTGATGAGGGCCAAGTTTGCTCTCCTACAACTTCTTATGTTACTCCCAAATTTGGGAGCTATAATGTTGCTCCAATGCAGGAGAAAGAAGGTAGAGAATGTAGGACGTTTAGCCCGGAGCTGGTTGCTTCATTTGAAGATTGTATGCAACAATTACAAGTAGAAGAAGAGATCATTCTTAGGGAAATGGAAATGGATGGATGGACACTAGTTGATTGATGATGAAATAGAGGATGAAATTGAAGGCTTGTGAAACATGGAATGTGATATTGTGGCAATGAAATCAAATTGTCCATGTATGAGAATGTTAGAAATGAATTTATAGTCCTAAACCTAAGTTCCCATTCTCAAGAGTGTACCAATAAACTAGAGATTTTATGCATAAACTTAATTAGGCTTTTACTATGACAGGAGCACATGCAATGCATAAAGAGATTCATATGGCATGTGTGTGTTTATTTCAGGAACTACCTAGGAAACATGCAAGATCAGGGGCCATAAGTTTTGAATTTTCAGTGGATGGAATATCACGATTATAAGATAGTATCTGATTGTGAATTATGGGTTGTTAATTACAATATGCATATATGTGCTGAGAACTGATTGTGAATTATGATTTCCATAATAGTATATGGTGATGTATCTTGTCATGTTTTTATTTTTTATAGGATTCATCTTTTCCATTTATTTTGTTGCTTTGATTGGTTGATTTGTGTATGGGGGGTGGGGTGTATATGCACAAACAAAATGAAGAAATAACTCATTTGTTTCTGCAAACTGCTCCACCATATTTGTAATTGAGTTTTTGATCTTTGAAACCTGGTTGTTTTTTGTTTACTTGCAGTTTTAACTGTAATTTAGGTATATAAGTTTTTGATGGAGAAAATAGTATTAATGCTCTTCATGGCCAAGTGAATGGGGACGTTGATCTGATGGGTATCTTGACTATTAATTCCTATTTTACATCACGTTGGAGTTTTTTCGTTACATCTTAATGCAGGGTGTACCATTGAATTCATCAATGTTTCATGTTATTAATGTTGGGGTTATACTGAAAAGTAGACTTTTATTTTGTATAACCAAATTGTTTTTCTCATTTATTTACTGAAATAAATTATTAATCACTGTTGCATTTAAATATGAATGAATGTTATATATATTTATTGCAAACCCGTTCAATAAAGTCAGTACGTATTACGTTGTAGTTAATTTGGTGATACAAGATCACAGAAGATCAAATTAACAGCTCCTCGTAATTAAGTACAAATTCACAACCTAGATTGAAATGAACAAACCATCATGAAAGGTTGATGTATAAGACTCGGATTGGTTTGTCTTGACCAAGAGATTATACTAATGCATTTGGATGCGCTAAATAGGACCTACAGGAGGATAAATTCTTCGGTACTGAATATACAAGAATTAGACCTCAGTGGTGTGTTGCTTCATAATCTCCATCCGTTAAATAGGATCGTGTGAAATCAATAACTATTGCTTTGACTTATGATAGGAAGGGAATCATTGGGATTCGATACCTTATATCTTGGACAATATTATTAATTACATGACGATTGCTGACATTTAATATGGAAAATCGTGTGCAAGTACGTCTTGTTTGATTTGTCCCCTTGGTGGGCTCAGAACCTTTATCATACCAAATCTTGCAAGTGGAAATTTATTTCCGGTATGGATAATAATGTTGAGCTGTCTTTACTCCAAGGATAAAGATATTAATTAATAAAAAACTTGTTCAATGGCTTAATTAATTAATGGACTAAAATAATCTTAAACACGGAAAATGATGATCGGGAGCCATATTATAGTGAAGTCGTAATATGGATTAAGATGGATAATTCAATATTAATTTTATAGTGAAATAAATTAATATTAATGGAGTTTGAATAATATTTGACCCAATATTATAGTTTCAATAGTCCATTGGAGGTCAAATCTTAATTCTCCTAAAGGCCCCTCAAATAGCCCAAAATAAAGTCCAATTAATGAAAGAGTGAAAAAAATATTCTTGCCTAATATTTCTATGAAATTTTTGAAAATTGTAGGATTAAAGGAGAAAAAAGATTTTCTTGATTTTCTTGAAAAAATTTTATGGAAAGAGATAAGTATTCTTGGAATACATAATTATCCCATAAAATCAAGAAGTCAAATCTTGACTTTTTATTCCTTGTATTTTTCGAAAAAAATAGGTATAATGGGGAATAAGATTTTTATGGAAAAATTTAATTAAGTAGAAAATAATATATGAGATATATTCAAGATTTCTTGGAGACAAAGAAAAAGATTTTCTTCCTTATTTTTTCCTCCAAAAAATCGGCCACCCTAGCCCTATAAATAGGGGATGAATTTTTCATTCCCAACTGCAATTCCATGTGTTGGAAATATTAGAAATCCACAAAGGTGGTGACAAAATATTTTTGTTTTTCCTCTTGTTAAAATCGTTCGTGAGAATTCTCCCACTAGATTGCGTTCGTGGACTTGGGACATATTTGGGAAGACTCTTTGGGTTGATCCGTTGTCTCATCCATCATCTCTGCAAGAGGTTAGAAATCTCGTAACTCCTAAATTTCGCATGCTTAGGATTTACGTGGATTATGTGTAGGCATGTTGTTTATTCGTTTATTAATTATTATGTTGAATTGATTTAGGATTAATTCATGTTACTAATTAATTGATTAATTTAAATATGTATTTAAAATCATCTCGAATAGATCCAGGCACCCCTAATTTCCCAACAACTGGTATCAGAGCTCTGATTTCGAGCTCTGATTTTTTAAATTGTTATTTAAATTATGTTGGACATTAAATTGAGAATTGGATTGTAGAATTGCTAGAGTTGTTTTGTAGGTATCCAATTGTCATGATATTTAATGTGTTTAATTTTCATGCGTATGAATGAATGGTTTTTAATTCGACTCGTTCGGATTTATTTTTCTCGTGAGAAAATCCACGAGTAGATTAGGTTATTTGATTTGTTCAAGTGTAATAGACTAGTCTAGATTTAAGGTGTATTTATTTTTCGTTAAATAAATTGTAACCTGATCGAAGACGACACAGACGAGAAATTAAAACGGATCCAAATTGAAATTTTTGTTGGGGAATGAGTTGCACAAATCTATTAAAGGTGAATATTTAAATACAAATTTAATTCATTAATTATTACTAGCATGAATTAATCTATATTAATTCAAATAATAATCGCAACAACATATCATGCATATAAAAAGCCACGTAAAACCTAAATATCGCGGAATCTACGGGTTTTACGTGAACGTACCTCTCGGGATGGCGATGACTTGGTCGGACGGACTAACCAAAAGGACTTCCCAAGTATTCCCTTAGCCACTTGCTCAACTATCCGGTGGAAGGACACTTTCGTCGAACAATTAACAAAAGGAAAAAAATAAACTTTGTTGCACCATATTTTGGATTTGCTAATATTTCCAAAGACATGGAATTGTCTTGGGAATGAACTAATCATCCCCTATTTATAAGAGGGAGGGTGGTCGAAATTTTAGTGATATTTTCAATGTGGGAAAAAGACTTTTCTTGGTTTCAATTTAATGAAAATCTTGAATATATCTTCATATATTCAAAAAAATCTTTCCCAATTAAAATATTCCACAAAAATCCCTTTTTCATTTATTGGACTATTTGTTGATCTAATATATGGATTTTCTTGAAAATTTAGTGCAAGAATCCAAGATTTGGATTTTCTTGAATTTATGAGATATTCTTGTATTTCAAAAATACATATCTTCCATAATATATTTTTCAAGAAAAATCAAAGAAAATCTTTCTTGCCCACTATATTTTTCATCTTTTTAAGCAAAATTTTACTATATAAATAAGGAGTTTTTTTTTAATGAGATAAACAAGAATACATATCTTCAAATTCAAAAGAAAATCTTTTTTCTCTATATATTTTAGTGAAAATAATACAAAAATTAAGCAACAATATTTATTTTATTTTAATCACCTTTTCAAATTATTGGACATTTGTTTGGGCTAATCGGGGCCAAGGAAAATCAAACCATGATATTGAGCCACAATTGAATAATATAATTAATCCCATAACATAATCAATGTGTTTATTTTGGCTCCTTTGGATTGATTTATTGTTGTTTTTGTTCTTATGCTTTATTTAATTTATTTAAATGTGTTTGCATGAGAATTGCTCAACGAAAAAAATCTCAAACTCAAAAATTACTAAGTATGTTTTAATAGTTAATTTGATTTTTGAATCTAATTAATTTTGACCTCCATGATTTATTTATTTGTGAAATCTTTTGGAGAAATTCCTCATCTATTTAAGCTCAAGGGACGGTCAAAAGATAGTTTTCACATGAATAAATTCCCAAAAGGATGATTGTGAATTATTATTAGTGGCGACTTTTTATTTACAAAGGGATGACCTCTCACGAGGCTCGTTCAAAAAACAAGTAGTAATTAATATATTTAATCATGGTTATTTACTTAGGTATAAAATTGATATGCATATACTTTTCAATATAAAGTCCTTGTCAATTTTATATTGGTCAAGTGGATTTACTATTAATTTTGAAATTAAAGGTTTGTAAATCGTAATTATTTGTAACTTTGAATGTGATTTAAATGATGACCCAAAAGATCCCACGAAAAATCTCATTTAAAATCTGTTTTTTTCTTTAGATGTTGGTTGATTTGCATGTTCATATTTCAATATGAATCATGTGATCGAATTATGTGTTTTTTTTGAATCTTTGTGTTGATCCCGGATATTGACACAAGATATATGTTTATTTTTTGAATTATTATTATTCATCATGTCACAACCTTTTAATCCATTGTTCAATATCTTTTTGAGAGACAATGATCGCTAAATAGGAGAAAAAACTTTGTTGATTGGTATCGAAAACTCATTATTGTCCTCATTGCACAAAGCCACAATTACGATAAAATTGTTCTAATCGCACCCCAAACCGGAGAAGCCATCGGAATTATTTTGTAACTTTGCGAATGGCTTTACTAAAAAATCGGTTAAGAAAGAATATCTTGATTTTCTTTGTGGATCCGTTCTAACGAAATGACAAAATGTACCATCTTGGCAATTCAATGTCGATTTGTGTTGCAACACCAACACCAAAATGTTGAGACCGCTACTAAAAGCGGTTAAGAAAGAATATCTTTGGACATCATGATCAATCTTAAAATCTTGGATGTTTCAACATCGAACCGTTGAGACCGCTACGGACATCGCCAAATCACCATGAGGGATATGCTTCTCACCATGAAAAAATGGTGAAGGAACACCCGTGAGGATCATGTTCTCCGGATGATGGCTCACCTTAACAAACTTGAGGTACTTGGAGTTGAATATGACATCGATACCCAAATCGATTTCATACTCCATTCCCTGCCCAAAAGCTTTGAGCAGTTCAGGTTGAATTATCAGATGAACAATTAGAAGTTCACCTTGCACGACCTCTTTACAAGCTCTTGTTTCGCCGAAGGATTTTAGGAAGGGAGCAACCAAGCTTTAGCGGCTATTGGTCCATCTTCTTCTTCTAGGCCAAAGGGAGGTAAGAAGAAGAAAAAACCAAGAACGAAAAGCCAAGCTTAATCTCGAAGTGTTGCCAAGGGCAAAGATAAGGTGAATAAAGAGGGTGGAGTAAAGAGTCCAGCTAAGGGAAAGTGCTACAACTGCGGTGAAAAATGACATTGGAGGTCGGCCTGTTCCAAACCCAAAAGGAATGGAAAGAAATGTAATTCTCACTCACTAGTTGTTGAAACTTGTTTGGCGGAGTACGCTGCCCATTCGTGGGTAGTCGATACACGATCCATCGATCATGTTTGTTTTTCACGTTCTGAGGGTTCAAACGGACCTATAACTTAGTGGAAGTGAGATCCTCATCACGCTAGGCGATGCTACAAGAGTGGCAGTTGAAGCAGTGAGAGACGTACACTTGTCTTTTGGAGACCAGTTTTTAATTTTAAGAGATGTTCTTTATGTTCCTGTTTTTCAAAAAACCTTATTTCAGTTTCTAAACTATTTGTTGATGGATATTCTGTTCGTTTTAATAAACATGTTACTGTTTTTTATAACGATGTGATTATCTGTCATGGAACTTTACTTTAACAATCTCTATATTATTAATCAGGCACACCACTCACAAAATGCATCGTATAACTCATCTACTATTTCATGTAAAAGAAAGCATTCAGCTAACGTGAACGAAACACTTCTTTGGCACCTAAGATTAGGTCATATTAACCCAAAAGGATTCAAAGGTTGGTTCAAGATGGTTCATTGGGGTCTCTCCAGGTTGAATCATTTCCAACTTGCGAATCGTGCTTGGAGGGTAAAATGACCAAGAGGGCATTTGGAGCCAAGGGGCTTAGAGCTAAGGAAGTGTTAGAAATCGTTCACACCGACGTGTGTGGTCCAATGCAAATCAAAGCTAGAGGTGGCTACGAGTATTTCGTTACGTATATCGATGACTACTCACGCTACAAATACATTTTCCTAATGAAACATAAATCTGAGACCTTCGATAAATTCAAAGAATTTAAGGCTCAAGCAGAGAATCATAAGGAAAAGACTATCAAGTTTCTACGATCTGATCGTGGAGGCGAATACCTCAGTGATGAATTCTTGAACTATCTGTCGGAAGAGGGAATTGCATCACAGTTGACTGCACCCGGTACCCCTCAACAAAACGGGAATGCAGAACGAAGAAATAGAACGCTTTTAGATATGGTAAGATCAATGATGAGCTATGCAGATTTACCAAAATCGTTCTGGGGTTATGTTTTGGAAACAACATCCTATATTCTAAATTTAGTGCCATCCAAATTAGTTCCTAAAACCCAGAGAGAGTTGTAGACAGGGCGCAAGCCCAATTATGGACACATCAGGATCTGGCGGTGTCCGACATACGTGTTGGACAAGGAAGCTGGTAAGTTGGATGCACGTTCGGAATTAAGGCTGTTCATTGGGTACCCCGAAGGGACGAAAAGATGCATGTTCTATGGTACTGAAGATCAAAAGGTCGTAATCAGTACGTACTTTAAAGTTTTGGAAGAAGACTATATGAACGATAAAAAACCTAGAAATGAAATTACCTTGGAAGAACTTAAGGGCCCAACTCCAATGCCAACTGTACAAAATGATATACCAAACGTCACGCCTTCACAACCGAAACCTCGTCGTAGTGGGAGGGTTGTCAGACAACCCGAGCGATTCTTAGGGATTGGAGAGTCTTCGGACTTGATCTCAGGCGAAGAATTAGATCCCTGGTCCTACAATGAGGCGATCCAAGATAAAGATGCAACTTATTGGCAAACAGCAATGGAAGCCAAAATGGGTTCAATGGATCACAACAAAGTGTGAGAGCTAGTCGAACCACTCGATGGGGTAAAACCCATTGGATGCAAGTGGGTATACAAGAGAAAGAGGGGACCGGACGGAAATGTTGAAACCTTTAAGACAAGACTAGTGGCAAAAGGGTACACTCAGAGAGAAGGGATCGACTATGAGGAAACCTTTTTTCGCAAATAGCCATGCTCAAGTCCATCCGCATTCTCTTGTCGATTGATGCGGATTTAGACTTTGAGATTTGACAAATGGATGTCAAGACAACTTTCCTAAATGGAAGTCTTGACGAATAAATCTATATGCAACAACCTGAAGGCTTCATTGAAAAAGGTCAAGAGCATCTGGTTTGCAAGCTCAAGAAGTCCATTTATGGACTGAAGCAAGCATCCCGTGCTTGGAATCAGTGTTTTGATCAAGTCATAAAATCCTACGGTTTTGATCAAAACAATTTTGAAAGTTGTGTTCACAAAAGGCGCGACGGAACTGCATTGGTATTTTTGGTACTATACGTTGACGACATACTGCTCATCGGAAACGATGTAAAGGTGTTATCGGACGTAAGGGCATGGCTGTCAAAATAGTTTGATATGAAGGATTTAGGTGAAACCGGTCACGTCCTAGGGATCAAGATCACTCGAGATCGCAAGAAAAGGATGATCGGGCTTTCACAAGCCTCTTATGTAGACATTGTTTTGAAACGCTTCAGCATGCAAGATTCCAAGAAAGGTTTTGTGCCCTACAGACATGGAATCCATCTATCCAAGGAAATGTGTCCCAAAACACATAATGAGATAGATGACATGAAAGACATCCCTTATGCTTCGGCTGTAGGAAGCCTCATGTACGCAATGTTGTGCACGAGACCGGATATCTGCTTTGCCGTAGGCATGGTAGCTAGATATCAAAGCAACCCGGGGAAAGAACATTGGACTGCGGTAAAGAACATTCTGAAGTATCTGAAGAGGACACGGGACAGAATGTTGGTTTACCAGTCAGACAGTGTAATCTCCATCGGTTACACGAACTCGGATTTCCAATCAGACATAGACTCTAGAAAGTCTACCTCGGGTAGTGTGTTTTGCATGGGGGGAGGAGCCATAACATGGAGAAGCGTAAAGCAGAAATGCATCGCCGATTCTACCATGAAAGCCGAATACGTAGCTGCTTGTGAAGCGGCGAAGGAGGCGGTTTGGCTCAAGAACTTTCTAAGTGACTTGGACGTTATCCCGGACTTGCCCAGCACAATCACGATCTATTGTGATAATGCCGGAGCAGTTGCAAATTCAAGGGAACCAAGAGCACACAAGGCCAGCAAACACATTGAAAGAAAATACCATCTTATACAAGAAATCATTAAGAGAGGAGACATTGAGGTGGCAAAGATTGTATCGGAAGACAACCTAGCAGATCCATTCACAAAGGGTCTGCCTCAGAGTACATTCTAGAGACATGTGGAAGGAATGAGTGTCAAGAACGTTGTCAATCTGCATTGAGTATAAGTGAGAGAAATTATTAGGTTCGTGTAGGGTGACATTAGATGTCACATAGAACACGAGACATGTTGTAGTATACTTAAAAGCAGACTTTGAGTATAAGTGGGAGGTTGTTGGGGTTATACTGAAAAGTATGCTTTTACTTTGTATAACCAAACTGTGTTTTTCTCATTTATTTACTGATATAAATTATTAATCACTGTTGCATTTAAATATGAATGAATGTTATATATATTTATTGCAAACTCGTTCAATAAAGTCAGTACGTATTACGTTGTAGTTAATTTGGTGATACCAGATCACAGAAGATCAAATTAACAGCTCCTCGTAATTAAGTACAAATTCACAACCTAGATGGAAATGAACAAACCATCATGAAAGGTTGATGTATAAGACTCGGATTGGCTTGTCTTGACCAAGAGATTATACTAGTGCATTTGGATACGCTGAATAGGACCTACAGGAGGATAAATTTTTTGGTACTGAATATACAAGAATTAGACCTCAGTGGTGTGTTGCTTCTTAATCTCCATCCTTTAAATAAGATCGTGTGAAATCAATCACTATTGCTTTGACTTATGATAGGAAGAGAATCATTGGGATTCGATACCTTATATCTTGGGCAATATTATTAATTACATGACGATTGCTGACATTTAATATGAAGAATCGTGTGCAAGTACGTCTTGTTTGATTTGTCCCCTTGGTGGGCTAAGAACCTTTATCATACCAAATCTTACAAGTGAAAATTTATTTCCGGTATGGATAATAATGTTGAGCTGTCTTTACTCCAAGAATAAAGATATTAATTAATAAAAAGCTTGTTTAGTGGCTTAATTAATTAATGGACTAAAATAATCTTAAACACGGGAAATGATGACCGAGCCATATTATAGTGAAGTCGTAATATGGATTAAGATGGATAGTTCAATATTAATTTTATAGTGGAATAAATTAATATTAATGGACTTTGAATAATATTTGGCCCAATATTATAGTTTCAATAGTCCATTGGAGGTCCAATCTTAATTCTCCTAAAGGCCCCTCAAATAGCCCAAAATAAAGTTCAATTAATGAAAGAGTGAAGAAAATATTCTTGCCTAATATTTCTATGAAATTTTCGAAAATTGTAGGATTAAAGGAGAAGAAAGATTTTATTGATTTTCTTAAAAAATTTTATGGAAAGAGATAAGTATTCTTGGAATACATAATTATCCCATAAAATCAAGAAGTCAAATCTTGACTCTTTATTTCTTGTATTTTTCGAAAAAAATAGGTATAAAAGGGAATAAGATTTTTATGGAAAAAATTAATTAAGGGGAAAAGAATATAAGAGATATATTCAAGATTTCTTGGAGACCACCCTAGCCCTATAAATTGGGGATGAATTTTTCATTCCCAACTGCAATTCCATGTGTTGGAAATATTAGAAATCCACAAAGGTGGTGGCAAAATATTTTTATTTTTCCTCTTGTTAAAATCGTTCGTGAGAATCCTCCCACCGGATTGCGTTCGTGGACTTGAGACATATTTGGGAAGACTCTTTGGGTTGATCTGTTGTCTCATCCGTCGTCTCTACAAGATGTTAGTAATCTCGTAACTCCTAGATTCCGCATGCTTAGGATTTACGTGGATTACGTGTACGCATGTTGTTTATTTGTTTATTAATTATTATGTTGAATTGATTTAGGATTAATTCATGTTAGTAATTAATTAATTAATTTAAATATGTATTTAAAATCATTTCGAATAGATCCAGGCACCCCTAATTTCCCGACAATTAAATCATTGGATCAAGTAAATTAGGGTACATGTACATGTTTAAAACCCAAAATGAACAATAATTCTCGAAGCATACATATGAACATGTTACATAGACTTGAAAAAAAAAAGATATATAATCAATCAACTTGCTTTTTATTTAGAAAATTGCTTTTTAGTATATAAAATTTAAATGTCACGGATATAATTTTTGGTATGATGAATCCTGATTATTATAAGATTGTTAATATTACATGGACAAGACCATTATTAATACCACATGCTAGCCAACAATTGAAAAGTTAGCCAACAATTAAAAAGATGAAGCTTTTATGTTTGGGACAATGGGTAAATCCGCACTTTCATGAAATCCATAATTTTATACATGTTTATTACACTCTACCAAGTGACACTACTAATTTTATACAAGTTTATTACCCCCTACCAAATGGAATACTAATTTTATCTTGTCATTTTTATTACGGCGTACCAAATGGCGTAATACTACCGACCCATAATATATTATATCAATCTCCTTTATCCTACCATTTTTTATTAACCCCTACCAATCCCTACCTTAATATATAAAATTATGTAAGTACAAGTTTTCTAGATGTAGATGTACTTTAGCTTATTACTATCCATGTCTATCAATTGAGAATTCTTCTACAATTTTAAATGCCTCAGGAGTCGAAGTAAACTAATTAAAGTCATGTGCACTAGTCAATGTAAAAATATTATTTATGTAACAATATTTTTATTGTAGAAGTTATATCTACTTGTCTTTTCTCGAGTATATTTTGCGGAAGAATAAGCTTTGTAAGTTTGTTTGGCAAAATTGTAGATACACTTGTAAGAGAAAATAGGAAGATTGATCCTCTTGAGATTGAAATTTACAAATTGCCTTGAAATTTGTTATTAGAGTAACTCAACTATTTAAAAAATTGCATAAAGTTAAAAGTTAGATGATCATTCTTGAAAAAATATTGGACGACCATTTTTTTGCAAGTCACGATCTTCAAATTGTCACATTCACATACATGATCAACTCGGCCATATTCATTTCACATGTTAGAATTTTCAATAATTGCAATTGCACCTACATACTCCATCAGCTCATACACTTTAAATAGAGAATTTGCTACATCAGTATAGATCTTTTATGATAAGAGAATTCAAAATCACTATATATATAACCATGCACTCGTGCAAGCTCACCACTAAAAATGATGTAGCAGAATTCGACCATCTGAATTTTAAGTTTTGCATTGCTCCACAAACTACTACAATAATATTAGGAAAAAATTACTCATTTTGATTAATAAAAAATTTCTTATCTATCTCAAAAAATAAAATAATATAAATATAATATATATATATATATATATATATATATATATCAATTTTGTAGTAAAATGACCCTGTTTACAATTCTTTTTTTATCTATATGACCCACATCTAATTTATATTCGATGGGATTCACTTTTTACTTTTAAGGTATAATGTCTTAAGAGTGGATAGTAGATATTTTTTTTTTAAGAGTGTGGGTAAAACATTTTTGGTTATAAAAACGTGTGTATTTTTTTTTAACTTATTACTTATTATTAATAACTCATGAACTTGCTTTAGTTTAATTATAAACCTTTAACTAGACCAAGAATATTTGCACCCAATTTTTTTATTAAGATATTTTAACGGGTAGTTTGTGAATCAAGTTCACGTAAAATATTTTTTCCGAGTATCATGTCTTTTGCATACATACTATTATTATTGTATGGGTGAAGCATACAATGTGTATAAAATGTTTGATCTTTAATCAGTAATACTTCATATGTGATAGACTGATAGTGCATATGCACAATGACACTTTGTATACACAATATTAATATTTGAAGAAGAAAAATCCACATTAACTCGAATTCACATAAATTTTTACCTTTCAAAGGTATATATGCATTCATTTTTTAAAAAATAAAATAAAGGGTGAGGGGATTAAACCCAAAATGGTCTCATAATTTTTCACATTTTCCAAAGTAGTCCCAAAAAAATTTGATGTATGAAATTAGTCTAAATCTTCGGCAAAGTATAGGGTGAACAAATTTCACGGTGAAACTGATTAAAGAGTGTGATTTTTTACTATAAAGAGTGTGACTTTTTACTATAAAGGGTATTACTCATAAAAGTGAAGGGTGTGACTTATATTATAGCAGAGAATATCGTAGTGATAACTGAAGAGTGTGACTTATATTACTAAAGAGTATGCCTGTAAAAAAAAAACAGTTTCACAGTGAACAAGTTTCACTGCATACCAACTCTAAATCTTTTGCGTATTGTACAATTTCCGTCCCAAAATTCATCAAAACCGTAAAACAACGTCGTTTTGTCTCATGCGCCGTGCACATGCGCTTTAAATTTTGGGATTTTTCAGTGGGCTGTTGATTGGGCATGACATGACATGCTGATAAGGATTAATAGGCCAATAAAAAAAATGCACTAGACACATAATTAATTTTTTTTTTTGAAATTAATAACAAATTAATAATTGCAATATCACAAAATTAAAATAATATTTTTCAGATTAACAAACAAGCAAAACACCCAAACAACCTCAGATTCATCCAATAAAGTCGGGATGAAATTCTTTCGCCCAAAACACAAACCTTAGAAACACAGTACCTCGCCGGAAAACACAAAAATTCCTCAACCCTAAAAAATTGATAGAACAACAACGCAGACGAAGAAATCCAAGATCTCCTCCTTCATTTTAATCTTCAGTTTTTTTTCTTTCAAGCTTCAGTCTTGGATTTCATTTTACAACACTATGGTCATTTTTTAAAATCTCTTAGCAATGCCTTCATTTTTTTAAATCTCTCTATGTTCATTAATTAGTTTAAGCAATTCACATATGATGTTTTTTTGCCCTCTAGCACAATGGTGCGTCAATCAAATTAAAAAAAAAATACAATATCCATCATTCTATAGAAATTGAGATAAAATTAACACCCAAATGGAAATAATAGAATGAAATAGATCTACACGCAAATGGACACAAATCACACCCAATGACATAAATTCTCACCGGATAATTTTTGCACCCATAAAACCATTGCCCAACGTTCGCTTCCTTCCAACAGGTGGCGACGATCGGCGCCACCCTCTGACAATAACATCTTACCGCTTGCGAGCTTCCACTCTTTTGGAACACCTTCAATTGCCCATTTTTTCTTTATTTTGGGAGAGTTAGAGTTTTTCTGTGATTTGGGAAGAAATTTGGGGAAGAACACAAATTTCTATCAGATTTTGTTATTAATAATATTGTGTTGTGTTTGGTCTTTATTTAATGAGTTCGTATGCTGTGAAACTTGTTCACCGTGATTTTTTTTAATTGGCATACTCTTTAGTAATATAAGTCACACCCTTTAGTGACATAAGTCACATCCTTCAGTTATCACTACGATACCCTCTGCTATTATTTAAGTCACACTCTTCACTTTTATGAGTAATACCCTTTATAGTAAAAAATTACACCCTTTATAGTGAAAAGTCACACTTTTTAGTAATATAAGTCACACTCCTTAACCAGTTTCACCGTGAAATTTATTCACCCTATACTTTGCCTTATTTAATTTGAATTAGTGACACAAAAATTCTGACATTGTATTTTTTTGATCGGGTCTGACATTGTATTTGACTTTAAAAATAAATTAGAATTGTATTATTAATACAGTTAGCAATTCCGCCGGAGAAAGAAGCGCACATGTTCCGCATGAGATAAAATGATGTCATCCGTGATGTTTTGTGGTTCCGATAAATTTTGGGATGAAAAATATATAATTAAATCTAAAACTACATCTGGTGTGGTAAAAGTGGGTTCAAGGATGACCTGGATTTTGAAGGTGACGTGTATGTCGGAAGAAAACCCTTATAACCACCTTGACCGCGAGAAACTTCAATTTCAATACCTACAAGAAAATACGCCGGAGGGTTTTCCAGTGCGGGCTCTCCGACGCTCAAATCAGTAATCTCTCTTAGCAAAATCAATGGAAAGGAAAATATCGTATATGAATATAAAGTTGGTGAGTGTGTTATTCGATGCCCCGAAAGGTTACCTCAGAGGGGTTTTTTATACCCCTCAGGCCTGAACTCCTCTTCTTGTTCTCCACGACTCACGTTCGGAGCGTGGGGAATGATAGACCTCCTCTCCACTTCCGTCGTGGTCCACGATCCGGGCCCCTCCTTCTCGTTATTCTTCTGTTTAGTCGAGGATTCCCTCTATTACGAGAGTTTCGTAACCACCTCACTCGAGATATTCAGTTCCGAGATTGTAGGAACCGACTCCCCTCAATCTGCAACAACCTTGCACGCGGATCGCCTCCTTTAGGGCCGTCGATCTTGATCTTCTATAATGATTCAAAATCAGTCTCCCGAAATACTTGGGCTTTCTTGACCTCACCCATCAGAGAAAACATTGGGCTTAGTCCCTCCAGGCCCAAAACTCTACCTCTTTATTCTCTACGCCTTTGTCCCAACTCTTAACGCCCCTCCAAATCCAAATTCAGAATCGAACTTCTCATTGACCCAATTCGACCAGGTTGACCGTTTGACTATCCACGTGTTTGATCCTTAGTGGTTTGCTAGAATATCCCCCATCAACTACTCCCCCTGACTCTTGAGAAGTAAATTAACTCTCGAGAGGAATTTTTTCTTTTCCCCGCTTTAGGTCCCTACTTTTCACACCCCTCCCTTCAGAGGTGTGGTGCTTCTCTCTCATTTTCCCACCTAAATCCTACTTATTCGAGTGCCTCTTCGGCTTCCGATATGTTTGGGGCCCACCTGATACACCGCTTATCCCGCCAATCATTAACCTTCTAGTCCTTTCTTCTTCCTTTCGTTTTCGATCTTACTCCCGTCATTTTCCTTCGCTTTCGTCCTCCGATCTTCCTCATCTCCGAGACGTCCTTCCATTCTCTAGGTATATTTCCCCCTGTGTATTTTACTGTCTTTCATTTTTAGAAAATCATGTCGAACCCTAGGTCTATTGAGGAAACCTCCTGTCTTTTTTCTATGTCTGTGGTCGTTTCCCTAACTCGTGCAAGTTCTTGGGTAAAGTTTCTAATGCTAATAAGGATTGGGTCAGTCTCTGGTTTTATGTTACCCCTGATACTCCTTGGGGTTTTACGAATCAGGGCTGGCTTTACAAGAATCCTTCGCCACCTCCTCCCGATTACTCACCCCCTGCTTCTATTTCCCAAATTGTCAATGAATTAAACGTTCGATCTATCCGGAATCCTTTTTCCCTTCCCGCACTGTGTTCCAATCCTTGTCTGCTTTCTCACTTTAGGATTAAGTTATGTTCTAGTCCCTCTAAGACCCACAGATGGTAACTTCTTGTTTGTTTAACTCTACCTCTGTAATTACTTGTTTTTCTCTTCCTTTATGTTCATATCTCCATGTGTTTTTGTAGAAATGTTGTGGAAAAGCAAGCTCGTTGAGGGGTCCTCCAACCCCGGGGATCAATCCAAAGTCAGTACCTCGGAGAATGTTGCCGCCCGAGAGATTTCACAAACCGCCCCCAAAAACATCCCCGCTCACAGTGCCACTCATACTAATTTGGAGACCAGTGAATCCGTCCCTGCAACTAGTGGAGTTTCAAAGAGATCCAAGAATTTGAAAGGAAAAGGCATACCTTGCTCTAGTGCCCAACCCACCTCAGAAGTCTGTCGCAAATACCGTACCCGACAGTCTACAGGAGCCTTTGCTGCCCCCATCAAGATCGAGGAAGATCATGTTGCTACTCCCCCAGGCATTCGTTACTTTGGCAGACCCCTCTCAACTGATGAGGCAGCTAAGCTACAGCTTCTTAGTGGCGAGGAAAAGCAACGCCTGGTCGCGGATTATTATGCTCAGGTTAGATACCTTGGCCCTTCTATATTTCTAAGCTTGGTTAGAGGGTAATCTGTTATTCATTATCATTTATTCATTTTCTCTGGCAGCTTGGAGTGTTGTTATCGGACTTATCTAGCTATAAGGCCGCTGAACTTTCTGAGCAAGTGAACTCGCTGGAGGACTCTTTGTCCGTTGAGAATAAGAAGTTGTCGGTGGCTCAAGCCCAAATTCGTAAGTTGGAGGCCTCCGTCAAAGATTTGGATACACGCAATACTTCCCTAGAAATGGATTTAGCGTCTGCAGAGAGTGCACTAAAGGAGGCTCAAACTCGAGCTGCATCCCAGGTTGCTTTGGAGAAGCTGGTAGCTCAGGAGGCTCAACTCCGAGGAGTAAAGCTGTGCGTCAACACTCTTTTCGAGGCTGAGGCTGGTCAACAAATGTCAAGCACTTTTTTCATAGCGGATTTGACGCGACTGTCTCTCAGAGGAAGGCTCTTGACTTCTCTGGTACTTATGATCGGCAAAAGGCTTTGGAGGCAGTGGATCCCCCCAGCTTCTTCGTGGGTGATACTGGGGGCGATGTTTAAGAGAAATGGTGGTTGCCTATTATCAGTGAGGGGGTACGCAAGCTTCAGCGAGGGATCCGAGGATTGGAGGATCTAACTGTTGGGAAAGTATGGGTGCCCGGATCTATTCGAGGTGATTATTTAAATACATATTTAAATTAAACAGTTAATTACTAGCATGAATTAATCATAAATTAATTCAACATAATAATAAACAACATGCGTACACATAATTCACGTAAATCCTAAACATGTGGAACTAGGAGTTATGGGATTACTAACCTCTTGAAGAATCAAACGGATGAATCGAACGGATGAATCAACCCAAGAGCCTTCCCAAATATATCCCCAAAGTCCACGTGCGTTATCCGGTGGAAAGATCTCAACGAACGATTTTAATGGAGAGAAAATAAAATATTTTGCTACCACCTTTGTGGATTTCTAATATTTCCAACACATGAAATTTCACTTGGGAATGAAGAGCTCATCCCCTATAAATAGGGAGGAGGGGTGGACGATTTTTTAGGGTAAAAAATTAGGAAGAAAATCTTTTCTTGGTCTCCAAGAAATCTTGAATATATCTCCTATATTCTTTTCTCCTTAATTAAATTTTTCATAAAAATCTCTTTCCCCTCTTCTACCTAATTTTCGAAAAATACACTTATAAAGGAGTCAAGATTTGACTTCTTGAATTTATGGGATAATTATGTATTCCTACAATAATTATCTCTTTCCATAAAACATCTACAAGAAAATCAAAACAATCTTTTCTTCCTTTAATAGACAAATTTTGAAAATTTCAACTGAAAATATAGCAAGAATATTTTCTCTCTCTCTCTCATTAATTGGACTTTATTTTGGGCTATTTGGGGGGCCTTTAGGAGAGTTAAGATTGGACCTCCAATGGACTATGAAGCTATAATATTTTGGGCCAAATATTATTCAAGTCCATTAATATTAATTTACTCCACTATAAAATTAATATTGAACTATCCATCTTAACCCCTATTACGATTTCACATGTAACATGGCTCCCGGTCATTATTTCCCGCGTTTAAGATTATCTTAGTCCATTAATTAATTAAGCCACTGAACAAGCTTTATATTAATTAATATCTTTGTCCTTGGAGTAAAGACAACTCAACATTATTATCCATGCCTGAAATAAATTTCCACTTGCAAGATTTGGCATGATAAAGGATATGAGCCCACCAAGGGGACAAATCAAGCAAACGTACTTGCACGCGATTCTCCGTATTAAATGTTAGCAATCGTCATGTAATTAATAATATTGTCCAAGATATAAGGTATCGAATCGCATTGACTCTCTTCCCATCATAAGTCAAAGCAATAGTTATTAATTTCACACGATCCTATTTAAGGGACGGAGATTAAGAAACAACGCACCACTGAGGTCTAATTCTTGTATATTCAAGATCAAGAATTTGTCCTCCTCAGAGGTCCTCATTCAAATTCGGTCTAAATGCACTAGTGTGATCCTTGGTCAAGACAGCCAATCTGGGTCTCACACTTCAACAGTTCATGATGGTTCGTTCATTTCCATTTGGGTTGTGAATTTGTACTTAATTACGAGGGCTGTTAATTTGATCTTCAGTGATCGGGTTTCACCAAATTAACTACAACGTAATACGTACTGTCTTATCGAACGGTTTGCAATAAACATATATAACATTCATTCATATTTAATGCAACAGTGATTAAATATTTATTTCAGTAAATAAATAAGAAACATCAGTTTTTGTTATACAAAGTAAAAGCATACTTTTCAGTATAACCCCAACACTAACTCCTTATAGTATTCCCCTTTGCCTCTACCGCTCTTCTCTCCTTCAGTGTCTACACAGAGTATGAATGTTTCCACCAGAGTAAGATCCTCTCACGTGCCTGGTCAAGACGCCGCTCCTCTCAATTCCCACTCCGATGTTGCTCCTCTGGACAATGAAGTTACTTCTTCTGCCCCAGCTCTTACCGGTTCAGTTCCTTCTTCCTAATCCTTCTGCTACTTTAAGACTCTTGTTTTTTATGGGTTGTGTCCCAAGATGGGCTGTGTCCCAAGACTCTTATTTTTTATGAGTTGTGTCCCATTTTCTCCGAATACTTGTGGTTTTGAGATCATCCATCCCTGCTTCTGACTAGGGGATGATCTTCTTGGTTTTTGACAAACTTGCTCCCTGATTATCCTTTCTATCGGGAAGGAATTTTGGAGATTCTCTGATTTAGTAACTTGCATGACTATCCCCTACCCCTTTTATAATCTATGTTTCGTGCTTGATTTAATTGTTTTATCATACTATTTTTATGTCAACAAATCCCAGGGGATAAGTAGGAAACAGGGATTCTATAGTGTTTAAGCAATCAAAGGTATAGAGATAGAACAGACATGAAAACAATTTCTAAAACCATTACCTAAAATCACAAAGGGTGAACTAGTACCTTCAGGATCACGAGGTTCTTCCTGGATGTTTAAGTTAATCTTTATTGCATCCCTCTCCCTCCCTCGAATCCCTTTTTTCTGCATCCCCTGGCTAATTAGTTATTGAATCAATCTGCTCGTTTTCGTCAAAAAGTACATGAATTTTCAATTTCGACCCCCCTAAGGGCCTTAATGTTTCCACGTCTTTGTTGAAAAAGACTTCAGAATCGACACCCATTAAGGGCCTTAATAAAAATTACAATTTTGACACCCCCTAAGGGCCTTAATGTTTCAACGTCTTTGTTGAAAAAGACTTCAGATTTGACACCCATTAAAAGCCTTAAAAAAATTTCAATTTCGACACCCTCTAAGGGCCTTAATGTTTCAACGTCTTTGTTGAAAAAGACTTCAGATTCGACGCCCATTAAGGGCCTTAAAAAAATTCAATTTCGACACCCCCTAAGGGCCTTAATGTTTCAACGTCTTTGTTGAAAAAAACTTCAGATTCGACACCCATTAAGGGCCTTAAAAAATTTCAATTTCAACACCCTCTAAGGGCCTTAATGTTTCAACGTCTTTGTTGAAAAAAGACTTCAGATTCGACACCCATTAAGGGCCTTAAAAAATTTTCAATTTCGACACCCCCTAAGGGCCTTAATGTTTCAACGTCTTTGTTGAAAAAGACTTCAGATTCAACACCCATTAAGGGCCTTAAAAATTTTCAATTTCGACACCCTCTAAGGGCCTTAATGTTTCAACGTCTTTGTTGAAAAAGACTTCAGATTCGACACCCATTAAGGGCCTTAAAAAAATTTCAATTTCGACACCCCCTAAGGGCCTTAATGTTTCAACGTCTTTGTTGAAAAAGACTTCAGATTCGACACCCATTAAGGGCCTTAAAAAATTCAATTTCGACACCCCCTAAGGGCCTTAATGTTTCAACGTCTTTGTTGAAAAAGACTTCAGATTCGACAACCATTAAGGGCCTTAAAAAAATTTCAATTTCGACACCCCCTAAGGGCCTTAATGTTTAAATGTCTTTGTTGAAAAAGACTTCAGATTCGACACCCATTAAGGGCCTTAAAAAAAATTCAATTTCGACACCCCCTATGAGGGACTCAATTTCTCAATGCCTTAATGAAAAGGTAAATAATTCAACACCCCTGTGGGGGACTCGACGAGAGTAATACTTAAAGAGAAACGTAAATGCTTCATTGATATAAAAAATGGGTAAATCAACATAGATCATACATCACTTAGATCTACGCCGGCCTAATCAAAACCTCCCTATAGTAAACCCAAGTGGGAAACCTATAGGCAGGGGAAAAATAGTACCAGTGAAGCAAAAAGAAAATATTTGCAACTCATCTACTCCATCTGCCTTCTCCTCGAAGCAGGTCTTCAGAAGTAGAATTTCTTTAGGTTGCAAACATTCCAAGGCGGTATATGTCCCTCCATATCTTTTCATCAGTATGCACCCTACTTTCGAGCTTGTATGACTTTGTAGGGTCCTTCCTGTTAGCCTCTGGCCCAAAGATCTTTCAAGGCATCTGGCTCGCCAAGAACCAAATCTCATTCTCTGAATTTTCTGTGGATCACCTTCCTGTATATGCCGCTCTCACTTGGCTTTTATACTTCTCTGCTCTTAAATGGGCAATTTCTCTCTCTTCTTCGAGCATATCTAGGTTCTCGCGCATTAGCTCTTCATTACATGTTTCGTCAAAATGTAGGAGTCTATGCGATTCAATCCCTACCTCTGCTGGAATAACCGTTGCTGCTCCATACACCAAGTGAAAAGGTGATTCTCCCGTTGCCCTTCGCGGAGTGGTTCGATAAGCCCAGAGGACTGCTTCCAACTCGTCTACCCATCTTCCTCCGGATTTATCCAATCTGATTCGAATCCCATTTACAATGGTTCTGTTAGTTACCTCGACCTGTCCATTTGCTTGTGGATGGGCTACTGATGTGAATTTCTGCGTTATTCCCATTTCCTCGCACCAGGCCTGGACTATTGCTCCGTTGAACTGCGTGCCATTGTCAGATATTAAGATCTTCGGTACGCCAAACCTGCAGGAAATATTCCTCCACAAAAATCGAATCACACTATTTTCGTCAATTTTAGCTAAAGGGATGGCTTCTACCCATTTACTAAAATAATCCACAGCAACTATCAAGAACTTCCTTTGCCCCGTCGCCCTAGAGAAGGGGCCCACCAGGTCAATCCCCCACCTAGCGAAGGGGCACGGGGTCTGCATCATTGTCATCTCCTCTGTAGGTGTATGAATCAAAGGTCCATGCTTTTGGCGTTTCTCACATCTCTTCACCAGCTCTCTTGCGTCTCTCACCATAGTTGGCCAGAAGTAGCCTGCCCTCAGCACCTTTCTTACTATGGACCTGGAACCTGCATGGTCCGCACAACACCCTTCATGTACTTCCCTCAGCATGTACTCCCCTTCGTTCGCGGATAAGCATCTCAGGTAAGGTTCCGTGAATGAGCGTTTGTATAGGTATCCTCCTATCAAGCAAAATCGAGCCCTCCATCTTTGCCCTTTTCTCCGCCCTTGAGGAGGATCCTCCCCATTCAGAGTCTTTCGAATTTTTGTTCTCCAATCGTCTTCTTCCTCAATAGCTGCTACCGTAGGCAGGATCGCTTCATTTTATGCGCTCAAAACTGTGATGGAAGTCCCTACTTCCATAGTTACTGAACTAGCTAATTTAGATAAGCTATCAACCTTGACATTTTGTTCACGTGGTATCTGGATTACCTCGAAGGTTTGGAACTTGTCTTTTACCCCCGCAACTCTCTCCAAGTACTTCATCATTCTTTCGTCCTTAGCCAGGTATTCCCCTTTTACTTGTTGGGCCACCAATTGAGAATCGGTGTACATGATCACCCTTTGGCCTCCCATCTCCACGACCATTTCTGCGCCTCTTATCAGGGCTTCATACTCTGCTCCATTGTTTGAAGTATGGAACTCGAATCGTATTGCAAATTCCAATTCACCTCCCCAAGGATCTATTACCAAGATACCTGCACCACAACCTGTTATGGTAACAGAGTCATCCACATATACCTGCCACTCATTTTTTGGTTCTGAGCGGGTTGTCTCCTGTATAAAATCGGACAAAGCCTGGGCTTTAATCGCTCGTCTGGGCTCGAAATTCACATCATATTCTCTCAATTCTATGGCCCACTTGACCATCCTTCCTGATAGATTAGCTCGACCTAAGACCTGTTTAAGAGGATAATTAGTTCGAACAATTATTTTATGGTAAAGAAAGTAAGGCCTTAATCTCCTTGCAGTAACCATGATAGTCAAAGCTGTCTTTTCCGTCTCAGAGTATCTGGTTTTAGCTCCCTGGATTATCTTGCTCACATAGTAGACTAGCTTCTGGGTAGTTCCTTCTTCTTTTATCAACACCAACCGATTGAATCCTTCCCTACCGAGAAATAGAGAAGTAACACATCTCCTATTATCGGCTTAGTCAGCTGGGGAAGCCGAGCTAAGTGACTTTTCAACTCCTCGAAGGCTTTTTGACACTCCTCGTTCCAGGCGAATCTCATTCCCTTTCTAAGGACCCTGAAAAAGTGTAAACTCCTTTCCGCAGATTTGGAGATAAATCTGCTTAAGACCGCGACTCTCCCGTTCAGCCTCTACAACTCCTTGAGGTTGTTAGGGGGCTACATATCCATCACCGCTTGTACTTTCACCGGGTTGACCTCAATGTCCCTTTGTCTGACCATGTACCCTAGGAACCTCCCCGATCTTACACCAAAAGAAGATTTTGCCAGGTTGAGTTTCATCCCGTTGGCTCTGATCACGGCAAAAAACTCCTCCAGATCCTCGATATGTTTCTCCGCTGCTGACACTCTTAACCAGCATATCATCCACATAAACCTCCATGTTACGTCCCAATAATTTTTGGAATACTTTATCAACCATCCGTTGATAAGTAGCTCCTGCATTGATTAATCCAAAGGGCATTCTAATGTATGCAAAGGTACCACACGAAGTAATAAAGCTAACCTTAGGTTTATCTCCCGGAAAGAGTTGTATTTGGTGGTATCCTTGATATGCATCCATCATGCTCAGCAGTTCAAATCCCGACGTTGAATCTACCAACTGATCAATCGGCAAGGGATAATGGTCTTTAGGACAAGCTTTATTCAGGTCCCTAAAGACAATGTACATCCACCATTTCCCTGCTCCTTTTGAGACCAGTACCGCATTTGCCAACCACTCAGGGGAAGTCCATCGGCTCGATATGTCCCGCTGTTAACAATTTGTCCACCTCTTCTTTGATAATTCCATCTTTCTCATACCCGAAATGTCTCAATTTCTGCTTTACAGGCTTCAACCCAGGTTTCACATTAAGATAATGCATAGCTACGTCAGGGGGAATACCTGTCATATCCTCAAGTGAGAAAGCGAAGATATTCTGCATTCTTTCTCAGCACCGTAATTAAATTCTGGGTCAGGGCTTCATTCATTTGCGTCCCGACTCGAGTGGTATATCCTATCTTCCCTGGATATAATTCTATCGCCATTAACTCCTCCTCGGCTTGCATCTTGGGGGGCTCTTCTTCGGCTAGTAACCTAGCCTTTTTCACCTCTGGATTGTCTCCTTTAGTTCGGTCCATCTTGTCCTGTATACTTTTGTTTGCTACCCGTACAACTTCCACGTAACACTTTCTTGCTAAGGCTTGATTTCCACTAACCTCTCCCACTTCTTCTCCGACAGGAAACTTCATCTTCATGTGGTAGGTAGACAGTGCCGCCTGGAAAGCATTCAACAGGGGTCTACCAAAGATCACATTGTACGAGGCAGGGGCCTGTACAATAAGAAAAATTACCATTAAGACCCTCCGTCTAGGATGTTCCCCGAGGCCGACCTGCAAAGTGACTTCGCCTAGGGGTTGGATAGCTCCTCCCGTGAAAACATAAAGCGATGTTTCCACAGAAAGTAATTTTGCATTGAGTTCCATTCTTTTATAGCAGTCCCACATCATGATGTTTGTTGAGCTCCCCGTATCCACGAAGATCCTGGTCACGTCATATCCTGCAATATCAGTAGTGATTATTAGGGCATCTGTATGGGGTTGTCTCGATCCCCCACCATCCTCAGGGCCAAATGAGATTTTGGGAGCGGCTTCCATCTTTCCGACCTCCTGGATCTCCATCGCCTTTACCCCCTGGCTAGTCTCCGTCTCGTACACTCTTCTTTCGGGCTCGAAACGAATCTCCAACAACGGGTCCTCCTACAATGACTTAAATGAGATCTCTCTTCTACACTGGGGGCTTTTCAGGTTCATCTTTTCTCCTTTTATCTCTATTCTCCATCTTTTCCTCCTTGTTCTCTCCTTTTACTCCCTCGAGACCCTTGTCTATCTCGATATATAAACTCCTTCAGATGGCCTGCTTGAATCAACCTTTCGATCTCATCCTTTAAATGAAAACATTGGTTAGTGTCATGACCATAATCATTATGAAAGTGACAAAACCCGTCAGACTTAGGTTTTAATGGCCCTCTGGATCTGGACCATGGAAATTTCATCTCAGGGTGCTCCCCAGCCACTTCCAAGACCTCTGTTGGCTGTATCTTCAGGGGGTGTATTTCTCAAACCTTGGGCGAGGTCCACTATACGCTTTTGATGACTCAGTCCTATCCTCTGATTTGTTCTCCTGCCCGGAATCACTCTTCCGCTCACTCATATTTCCCCGGGTGTCCGACTCCTTCCTCTTATCATGGGGTGACAATCTATGATCATCTTTCTTAGCTTTGCAAATCTCCTCCAGGGTAACGTACTTCTCCGCACTATTCAACAGATCGTCGAAGGACCTTACCGGCTTTTTGGCGAGGGATGAAAATAATTCTCCATCCCGCAACCCATTGGTCAGGGCATTGATCTTTACTTCTGGAGTGGCCGTAGGAACCTCCAAAGAGGCTTGGTTGAAACGCTTCAAGAATTCCCTCAAGCTCTTGTTATCCCCTTGCCTCATATTGAATAGAGTCAGGGTTGCCCTTGGTTGTCTTCTTGCGCTAGCGAATTAATGAAGGAACATCTGGCTAAAACCTGCAAACGAATGGATGTTATTCGGGCCCAACTGGCTAAACCACTGTTGGGCTGCCTTGGACAGAGTAGTTAGGAAGACCCTACATTTCACACCCTCTCCATATCGATGTAACAGGGCAGCATTCTCAAACCGAACCAAGTGTTCGTAAGGATCGGTGGTTCCATTATACTCAAATGTTAAACGTTTGAAATTATAGGGCAATTCATCACAGAGAATATCTTCAGAAAATTGACAACCAGTAACAGGTCTAACATCACTTACCTGCTTCAGCTGCTTCCTCATGGTTTCCATCTCCCTCTGCAAAGATAATAATCGATGGCTTACTCCTCCCTCATATGTTGGATCCGAACTCTCCTCCATATCCATAGTTTCTATTTTCCAAGGAGGACTATCTCGACCTCCTCCCCTTCCTCGGCCTCTTCTCGACAGTGTTGCTTCCTCATCTTGAGTATCCTTTCCTCCTTGGTCCTCCTGAGATTCTTCTTCTTGTCTTCTCCTTATCCGCTCATGAGGGATCTAGCTTCCTCTTTCTCTCTAATCCCCCTCATGACCGGGTGGTGGTTGTCTGGTATTGCTCTTTGCCGCCAAGGCGTTCTCCAATGCCTTGGATATCAAGTCCCCAAGCTGATCCATGTTAACTGCCACCACCGAAGGACCAGGTGGCGTCGAATGAGGTACTTCTCTTGAAGTCCCTATAACAGTAGGACCGTGAGTTTGGGGAGCCTGCGGTGACCCCCCTCCCCCACGTCCTATTCCCGGAGGTGTTGAGACGGACACCCCTACTCCACGTCCCAAAGCCCCCACCGGGGCCGATTCCAGTGTTGCCTTCAAAGGAGGAGATAGATTCACATTCCCCCTTCCAGCGGTGCGGGCATCTGCCATGAAGGGTGATGCAGATCCTGGGGCCACAACCCCCTTACCCGGCCGTAGGGTTTTGTTGACTAGGCTGATCTCCAGCCATCACTTAATTCTTTCAGGAAATCTTCTAACTTGGAAACAAAGGATTTAAGTTCACGCCTTCAGCCCAATGTTCCCACAGACGGCGCCAATTTGGTATGGTAAAAGTGGGTTCAAGGATGACCTGGATTCTGAAGGTGACGTGTATGTCGGAAGAAAACCCTTATAACCACCTTGACCGCGAGAAACTTCAATTTCAATACCTACAAGAAAATACACCGTAGGGATTTCCGGCGCGGGCTCTTCGACGCTCAAGTCAGTAATCTCTCTTAGCAAAATCAATGGAAAGAAAAATATCGTATATGAATATAAAGTTGGTGAGTGTGTTATTCGATGCCCCGAAAGGATACCTCGGAGGGGTTTTTTATACCCCTCAGACCTGAACTCCTCTTCTTGTTCTCCACGACTCACGTTCGGAGCGTGGGGAATGATAGACCTCCTCTCCACTTCCGTCGTGGTCCATGATCCGGGCCCCTCTTCCTCGTTATTCTTCTGTTTAGTCGAGGATTCCCTCTATTCCGAGAGTTTCGTAATCACCTCGCTCGAGATATTCAGTTCCGAGATTGTAGGAACCGACTCCCCTCAATCTGCAACAACCTTGCACGCGGATCGCCTCCTTTAGGGCCGTCGATCTTGATCTTCTATAATGATTCGAAATCAGTCTCCCGAAATACTTGGGCTTTCTTGACCTCAGCCCACTGTAGGAAACATTGGGCTTAGTCCCTCCAGGCCCAAAACTCTACCTCTTTATTCTCTACACCTTGGCCCAACTTTTGACGTCCTCCAGCCCAGCTCCGTAAATCGAACTTCTCATTGACCCAATTTGACCAGGTTGATCGTTTGACTATCCACGTGTTTGATCCTTAGTGGCTTGCTAGAATATCCCCCATCAACATCCGTACATTATATTTTTTTGAAATTATTTTTAAAAAAGTGAAAAATTATTTTGGATTTAATCCCCAAGGTGAGTGTATAATATATTGCGATGGCTGCATTTATCCAAAGAAACGGATGCACATATCCGTTGTCCTTTAATTAATTGCATCAAGTATGATTTTATATTATTGGAAAATAAGAGCTAAAAGAACCGATCAAAATAAGGAAGTGAACTTGCATTAGTATTTAGAAATTTATAGAATTTAATTTAGAATCCCACTGTCCACGCCCAAAAATCCTACATACACCCTATAATTTTTAAGATAAAAATAAATACATAAATATATTGACCATCATACCCCTAATTTAAATTAGACATTATAAATTCATAAACTCTATTTTCAAGATAGTGAGTCGGAACCGCCTTCAATTTACACCCTTCTAAAATCTAGAGATCATAAATTTTTCAAAAGACGGTACAATTTTGTTCAGCCAAGAACAAAATTCACGTACAATCTTGTTCGGTCAAGAGTCAAAGTTCAAGAAAAAAAAGTGGCGGTTCTTACGAGAAGAGAGAAAATCTAATTTTGTATTTTAAAAGGAGGGTAAAATGGGGAATGGTTAATAATGTTGGTTACTCCACTTTCTAAATTTTGATGAAGTGTGTTTAGCAAATGGGATGTGGATGAAGGATTTGAAGTGTAAATAGCGGCTCTCTTTAATTAATTACATTGAACATAAAAAAGACTAAAATAGAAACAAAATAAAATTGTATAGTAGCAAATGAGTGGTAGAATCAGTAGATATTAAGCGTATTGACTCCACTTAGTCCAACACGCGGTTTTACCAGTCACTATAAAACAACCTCACACTCTTCACTCACATTCATCACACTTCAAACTATTTCAATTTCAATTTCTAATCCCTAAACCAACGCATCAATTTTCAATCACCGATCGGATCTGAGAGAGATATGGGAAATTTTACCTCTTGTTTCAACATAAGATCGAAAAGAGCGATTGCGAAGCTCATCGATCTTCGCCGGAATACTCTGCGCCTCGTCGACGTTCCGGTCACCGCGGCGGAGCTAATGCTTGAAGATCCTGGCTACATGGTTTCGCCGGCGACTGATTTGCGGCGAGATCGCCGGATCTCCGCCCTGAAAGCCGACCAAAGTTTATCAGGAGGCGCGGTTTACCTGTTGATCTCTGTGAGTAGAGTTAATGGAAAGGTTTCTGAATCGGAGATAGCGGTTATTGAGTCGATTTGTGGTTCGAGAAGAGCAAAACGACGTAGTTCTAAGGTTCTTCCGGTTGTAACAGAAATTGCAGGCGATTGTAGCGATAATTCGGTAAAGTTGTTCGGTGAAGGGAGTGATGTTGGACCTCTGAATTTTCGAATTAAGCAATGGAAGCCTGCTTTAGAACCGATTTATGAGGGAATTTGAGTAAAATCTCTTTTTTTTTTTTTTTTTTTTTTTTTTAATGATAGGATTTCGGAGTATTTTTTTTATTCCTTATGGAAATTCGAGACCTATGTATCACAAAATATTTAATTTGATAGATAAAGTTCACATCCACGGGAATTGTGTAACAGTGGAGTATCATTCGTTTATAGTTCGAGTTGTCACGCCTAAAATGTAACTTTAAAAATATTATGAAGACGATCAATCTAAATCATGTTTTAGGGAATTTACTATGGTTTTCAAGGTAATTATGGTCATGGTTAAATTGGTTCGTTTTTATGGATTCAGTTTGTGGATAGTATTTGAGATAAGGATTTAAGATTTATTTGAACCACTCACGAATTTTGGGGGGTGTCCATAGTCAAATAGAACGACACCCAATATATGGACAAATATGTATTATTATAAAAATAAATATCACATATTTGTTTTTATAGAAATATAGGTGGATCTTATGTGCATCATGTTCATCTTTCATTTCATAGTGTATTTTTGAAACATATAACTTGTTATACTGAAATATACAATTTATTTACATTGAAACACGCAATATATGTTTGTAAAACAAGTTGCACGTTTTAACGTAAGCAAGTTCCAACAAGTTGTATGTTTTTTTTATTTTATAACTCGGTATTCGATCCAAGAACCGACTAATTCGGGGGGCCAGAACCCACCTTCCACTAGTGGGGGCCCCACTTCAAACCAGATAAAACTTTGTATGAACTGACTCATCTCAAGAGTTGATCGCACCTAAGAGATTTCGAACCTGAGACCTAGAGTGGATCAATACTCCTAAGTCACAAGTCTACACCACTTGACCAAGTTGTATGTTTTAAAAATACATTATGAAATATAAGGTGTATCTAGTGCATACAAGATAGTCTATAAACACATGTGTGTCCTTATAATATCACACATATAATATCGAAAAATGAGTTATAATATTGTATGGAGAATGATGTGTTAATATATGAAACAGAATCAATATAAAGTGCGCAAGAAAAAAAACCTAAACTTAAAGAGACATTGAACAAAATAAAAAACAAAGAAAAAAAAATCAGATTTGATTAAACCCTAACATGATTACATGAATATCAATAAAGGATATAGAAATATGGAGAAATAATTTTGCGTAGAAAAAAGGAAACAAGAATACGGGTGGTAGGAAAGAAAAAAAACGAGTTTATTTTAAGGCATATTGCATATAAGTGTTTGCTTTTCATAAATAGATATCATACAATTTATATTTATCTCTTTTGAAGTCTCGGGCTTTCATTTTTCAAAATCGTAAATTTTAAGGAAAATTACATACAAGAATTGATCTCAAATTATGATTTAATTTGTTTGTATTGTTTGGTTCTCTAAGTGCAAGACTTATAAATACGTTCTCATCTATCAAATTTTGTCTTTCTAGAAATGCTAATGTAGTAATTTGTCTTGCACTTAGAGAACCAATTAATACAAACAAATTAAATCATAATTCGGGACACCTAAATCATAATGTTGATCATCAACAGTTTTCAAAAAAAAAAAAAAAGATCAAAATTGCACATGTTGAATTTCGTTTTTCCGGAAAATGTTGAAAGAAAAACAATTTCGGAATTGTGAACTTAGATAAGATAATCATTTATAAACATGACGATTTTCAATTTTGCCTGAAGTGAAAAATATCATTGGTAATTATTAGCAAAGACTTCGTGGAAAAAAAAAGATAATTGAACTTATAAGTTAATCATCTGATGATATATAAGTCCATATGCATGAATAAAGAAATCAGATACGTTTTTCCATAGGTTGCTTAAGAAAAGAGGGGACTTATCCAGGCAAAGTAGGTGAAAAAATACAATCAAAAGTTAAATAAAACTTTTCGAGAAATAACGTCCATGTGAATCAGGTCTATATATAAACTCTATTATTATTATACATAAAAAATTTATTATTATGTACAAAATTTATCATTGTTTAAAAATGTTTTATTTATCAAATTGTGATTGTTTTTGTGCATAATAGTGATATTTTTTATACATAATATTAAAAGATAGAGTTCACTGTAAAATCGAATTTACACAAATTTTTGTCATTTCCGAGTATTGAAGGTGAAAATTACATTCTCACAAATAATCTAATTAATACCAAAATAATTTGTATCCATTAACGAAAAGTTGTACTCTATAATGCACGCTACATATATGATATATGCAATGAAATACACAAGATAATATTTTTCTAAAGGAAAATAAAATTTTAAAATTTCAAGAATTGGTATAATTGGATTCTTCAATAAGTCGGTCTCTTGTGCACTAGTCACACTACGAAATTGTGCACATGTTGAAACGTGACATCAATTTTAATAGAAACACGATACTATTTTTAACTGAACATGTAAGTTAATATAATAATCGAAAAGCGTCATTGATTTAATTGAAAACATGAAATGAAACACGATGTTAGCCTTGACTGAAGCGTGACAAATTTACTAATTTTAAATTTGGGCAGCTGGTGAACTTGTGACTTGACTTCTTCAATATAGTAAAAATTAGACCCCTTCTTTCATTTTCTCGTTTGTGTAATTGTAAGACAAAGTGATAAACACTTTGAAAGTTTTTTTTGACATCATATTATTACACCTTTGAGAGGTAATACAGTTGAACGGTTCCTCTTACATTTGACTTAAATAATTTGGCAGGTATGACTAAGTACATAATATCATCCATGTTAAATCTTTTAATGTGGGTTCCACATTTTCTACATAGGGAAATATGAATAAAAACAACTTTCTATTGCTACTTGAACAAGTCTTGCACAACTTGGTAAAAGTTTATCCAATTTCACCTCATATTTATGTTTTAGAGAAATGGTTCTCTTAGTCAAGTATTAATCCTAGGCTCTGACAAATAAAAGAAATAAAAGGAACTTTGTTGCATTTCAATTTTTAAATTTACCAAAAGTAATAGTGTATTTCTAATCATACTTATATAAAATATCTTGTCATTAAAGATTGTTTATTATCATTAAAAGGGTTTTTTTTTCTAAGGAAGCAATAATAACACGAGTTTTGTAATTATAAGTTAATTTTCTTATAATGTACTCCATCCGTTCTACAAAGATAAACTTATTTTATGTTTGACAAATTCTCATGTGCACCATTTGCACCAAATCAATTTAGTGCAATTGAATTTCATCAGTTCAGTTTTTTTTTTCCAAATTTTTACCAGTTTGGTTTTTTTTTTTTTACCGGGCCCGAGTAGTTCATGGTTCACCCGGCCCAAATAAGTCATTAATCATGATTTAGTTCATCCAAATTAAAATTGAATCCAATTGCACCAATTGCATCTTGTGCAATTGATGCACACAAGTGTTACTCTTTATATTTATATCCATCTTACAAAGATATGTTTGTTACTATTTTCAAGATATCAAATTTTCAATTCCATCTTTTGTACTATTTAATGTATTTTGTTATTAGTAACTGTCCTAGGAGATTAGCAGACTTAAGAGCAAAATGGAAAAATAAAACAAAAATTTAATATTCTAACTATAATAATTTTTATTCTTAAACTGTGTGAAATAATTTGTAAAACTATCTTTGTGAGATATAATAATGTATTTGATAATAGAGTAGGTCTTCAGTGAAACTTGTTCGTAGTATAAAATTTATACTACTACACTTACAAATTAATACAATAACACATATCAACTGATATCATTATACTTATAAACTGATATCATAACAGTACTAAATGATACAAGTATTAGTTTACTAGAGCAATGATATCAATTTATAAGTGTAATGATTTCAGTGTATGAACAAGTTTCACCGAAAAATTTGTATGGATAATAATGCTATATGAAATATAACATCAAATTAATTAAAAAAGGCCAAAAAGCATTAGCAAGGCCTTGTCCATGACCATTGACCTCATTAAACATTCTCTATTAGTTATTAACTTATTACCTAGTCCATTATATCTCTAAGTTAAGCGGTTTAACAAACACTTCTTAATTTCACATATTCCCATATATACCCCTCTCCACATCAATATATAACCCCCAACAAAACGCATGCTTTTACTTACCTCCCATAAATTAACACCCAAACTTAATACCCTCATCAAAATCAAATGGGAAACTCCGCCCCCCACCGCCTCCCGCCGGCCGCCGGAAAAGTGATCCTCTCCGACGGCAGCGTTTTCACCTACCACGAGCCCCTCACCGTCGCGGAACTCATGCTGGAGCATCCCCGGCAGGTGGTGGCGGAGCTCACGCCGCCGGTGATCAACGGCCGGAAACCGGCCCCGTTGCCGGCGGATCATAATCTCGAAATGAGCAAGACGTACGTCATGATTCCGATCAGAAAGGGGAAACCGATTCCGCTGTCGTCGGAAAAAGCGCGCGCGCTTTTGGCGAGTGCGGATTCTGTTTTGAAATCGAAAGCGCTCGTGGCTTTTACGGGGGTGGTCCCGCTTTTCGTGAGAATTTGTCCTGTTGTGCGAGGGAAAAACGACGCCGTTTCGAAGAAGAGGCGGTGTTTGGTTGAGGGGAAAGAGGGGGACGGGATTGATAAAATGAAGTCGGATTATTTTGTGGATATTAATTTGGAGGGAAGGCCCGGGTTTTTGAGCAGGCAAGTTTCGGGTAAGGGCTGGAAACCGAGTTTGGATCCGATTACGGAGAAGGCGTTCAAGGCGAAAGCTAGCCATTTGGTTTTAAATAAGTGATTTTAATATTAGTAAGTTAATATATATATTTTATAATAGTTGATGTTGTGTGGTATTTTCCTTTAATTAATGTTAAGAAACTGATGTTATATTTTCTTATGTAGTCGAATTAAACTCGAGTTGATACGACCTATAACTAGTATTCTCGGTGGATTTTGACGGTTATAAGAAATCTAATATTAAGTTCATTTCAATCTTTAAGAGTGATTATGTGAAGAGACACACTTGTATAAGACTGTTTCATAGTGAGACGGGGTATAAGTTGACATTGACGCTTTAACACTTTGGGAAGATGGATATGATTTATGCTAGATTATACTCAGTCTCATGTATGAGACCGTCTCATATGAGTTTTTGTCTTATGTAATTGACAAAAATTTATATAAGACTGGTTACAAACTAATAATATGAGTTGGTATGCTGTGAAACTTGTTCACCGTGAAACTGGATTTTTTTTTTTTACAGACATACACTTTAGTAATATAAGTCACACACTTTAGTAATATAAGTCGCACACTTCAATTATCACTACAACACTCTTTGCTATAATATAAGTCACACTCTTCACTTTTATGAGTAATACTCTTTATAGTAAAAAGTCACACACTTTAGTAATATAAGTCACACTCTTTAACCAGTTTCACCGTAAAACTTGTTCACATTATACTTTGCCTAATATTATTCTTTTTAAAATGTATTAAATGTTCAAATTATATTTATCTCGCTATGAGACCGATAATATATATATATATATATATATATATATATATCGCTGACGGTACTGCACAAATATTGTTCATCGTAATATTGTGTTGAATGTATCGTCAAAATTTTAGCAATGACAAGGTTTTAGCATGTTGTAAATGATAATTAAGTTGGTGGAAAGCTATTATCTACACAAACTAAGATTGTAAGCTTGATATTGTAAATCCACATCAAGTGCACACAATATTTAAACTTATGAATTTATCAATTTATAAGAATCATATAATTAATTCCTTACAAGATTAACAACGAAATTTAAGAAATACAACATTAAATTAAAGTAGAAAATAAACTCTCAAAGGTTGACCTAATAATGTAGGCTTTGACTTTGGAGTGTATTCCTTACTACGTCTCAAGTTTGAAATGGACCCCCACTAGTGAACGGTGAGTTCTAATCCCTTAGTTGATATATAGCCCGGATACGGATTAAAAAAATAATTAAAGTAGAAAATCAAAGGGAGCATGACCAATTTTGAGATTCTCGTTAATAGGTATCACCAAGTCCACCATCATGTGTATTCCTAGAAGTTGGAGTGGTTTAACACATTTGTTTTGGGATGAGGATATTTTTACCAAATATGTCTCACACACGGTGAATGTGGAACATGCATATGATATATTCAGAGTATCAATGGAGAAACTTCATTTCTAGATACATTCAGAGTCTAGTTTTTAGTTTATCTATCGGACATAGGGTTGGCAATTCGTGTTATCGGGTCGTGTTTCGAGTCAACACGATAGTGACACATGATAAGGCCAAACACGAACACTAACACGATAAGAATCCGTACTGACACGACACGAACACGAAAAATTTAGAGTCGACACGATATGATACGACAAGAAAAATATATAAATTTAAAATAGAATTTATATTAAAATTTTGATAAAATTATACGATATGACACGATAATACATGTTAACACGGTATGACACGATAAAAAAAAAAAATTTCTAATAAATTTATAAAATATCAAGTCATATGTATAATAAAATATTTTTAATTCAAACTTATCGGGTTAACACTTAACACGACACTAACCCGTTCATGTCCTTATTTTTTACACGATAATGACACTAACATTTTAAACACTAACCCGCAATTTTCGATCATTTTTGGTAATGTTTTATCATGTTGTATCTGAAATTGTCACCCCTAATCGGACACATGATATATCAAATTCCAAGTAAACGTGCACATAAAAGTCATAGCTAAATCAAGCATTTAAGTCCGTATAAATTCCAAGAAATGACATAGTCTAGTATGAAAATTTTATATGAAAAAACTTTAATTTACAATTAAATTCTGTAATTGGTGAAGGTAAGATAAAATTGAGTAGGTTCATGGTTCACTCGGCTCAAGTAGTTCATGGTTCATCCGGCCCGAATAAGTCATAATTTAGGGTTCATTATTTAGTGTTTAGGGTGTAGATGATTGATTTATGACAATTTATATATTTTTATACATAAAAAATTTTCACACTAGACCTGCCCTCCCAGAAAACATAGTAACTTTAACCCTCAATATATTTTGCAGCTCCACCATTTAAATAATGACAAAAACTTATTATTTTTAGAGCAACCACTCCTATAATATTCTCCAGTAATTTACTATGTGTGCAATCTATGATACAAGGTGTGCTATGAAAACAAATTTATAGGGACACATTTTCTCAAGTTATTTTATCTACCAAATACATTTATAGAAATTAATCAAGTTAGTTTATTTCCATGTGCTTCAATTTCTAGTGCAATTCTACCATTCAAGTGTGGCAGTGTGGGTAACCTAAAACACGAATTCCCCAAAATTCATAAAAAAATATAAAAAAATAAAATAATTATCAAGAACATAATTCTTTATGATATCTGGGTCTGGGGGTACTATACTTGACATGCTTTTCGTGTGCTATAAGAAATCGTGACAAAGAAATTGTTTTATTGAAAAATAAGTGGAATTGCAAACTCCAAAATCAAATACCACTCTATTTACACAATTACAATAAGGCCCCGTTTGGTTCGCGGGATTCATCGGGATAGGTCATAATTAGGATTTTAATCCCAACTAATCTACTGTTTGGTTTGCAGGATGAGGGTCCATGATATACTTCAAGTCCGGGTAGAAAATGTACAAAATTCCTCCATGGAGGGATATGTCAATCCCATGTGGAAGGTGTGATAGAGCATATCTCAAATGCAATATACAAATTGTCCTTCTATTGTTGAATAGATTCACAAGAACGAAGTATTTGTTTCAATTCAATTTAAGGATATTTATGACATTTCAATAGATATCTCATCTAATCCCTCAATCTAATCCTACAATCCAAACGCATATCTTGATTCAACAAATCCAATCAAATCAATTCAATCTTACTCAATCTCACTCAATTCTATCACACCTAATTAATCCAATCCCGTAAACCAAACACCCCCTAAGGAAAATAATATTGAGTCAAAACTCTGAGAGGGAGAGAATTTATTGGGCCTGGACCGGGCAAAATTTTTATTTTGTAGCCCATTAGCTCTTAAATCAGATGAGAAGCAATATGGGTCCGGTTATTAACACCCACAGAACCCTTTAAAAAAAAACAAAAAACCATGCACTCATCAAGTTTAGTAAAAGATATTAATATATTATGTAAGTATCAAGTGTGTGGGGTTTGAATTGTTCTGGGCAGAAACCATGGAAAACATGGGTGAAAATTGGGAGGGCTAGAGACGACTTGTGGCAGCAGATGGGCGTAGACAAGTTTAAATTGATAAAAGGGTGTTATTGTATTTCCATAATCTACATATATTTAATAATAAAATGTTGGGCCAAAAGTTGGGCCAATTTTTTTTTATAATTTTCTAATAAAATTTTAAACATTTTAACAAATTTGAAGTAGTTCAAATAGTATAAAAAATATTTTTTATCTTCTTTGTATGCAAGAGTACAAAGTTCAATTCCTCATATCTACAACACATATATATTAATTATTTTTTTAATATTTTATAAATTATTAATATTATTTTTGAATTTTTGAACTAGATCTATTTATACATATATAATAACAAAATATTATACCAAAAAAGAAAAAAAATTCAACAAAAAAATTATTACAAAAATTTGAACTAAATCTATTTATACGTATATAATAACAAAATATTATACAAAAAAAAAAAACAACAAAAAATTATTATAATTTATCATAAAATTTTAAAAGTGGCACATTAATGATTAATAATATAAAATGTTATATTTTGTAGTTGATATACATATATTTTAAAAAAAAATCAGTTCCACTCCTTTCATCTTTTTTTTAGATTGCTCATTTGATTTGACATGGATTTTGATGAGGAAATTTTTTATTAATATTTGAAGGTAATAAAATAGCTTTTTGATAAGAGCATTTTATCAATTTTAATAAATAAAATAAAAAATAAGTTAATTTTCTATGTAATTATTAGTGACATGTGATGTAATTTAGTGATGTGTGTAAGGGGGTATCATGAACTGTATAGTTACTTTATTGCTATTTTGAGTATGTGATAAAATATGGACTTTTTGAATTTTGAGCAATCTAAAAAAGACAAGAAGTATTGTATATATGAAAATGTATAATTTATATACATATTTGTACGATAATATTACATGATATTTGATTTAAATTGATTAGTTCAATTACCATAAATTAGTTGCATGAGCTATTGACATTAGACTTAAATTGTTAGTTGAATAATTTTTAATTAAACTATTAGTTGACATTATTAGTTGAACTGTAAAATAATACTAGGTTGGTTGTGGTAAAACTCGATTTGTTTACTTATTTGTATGATTCTTTTATAGAATATAATATTTAAATTGATTAGTTCAATCAGGACGGATCCAGAAAACTTTCATGACGGGGGCACAAAAATAAATAATATAACAAGTAGATTTTTTGTGAACCCGGGTTCAAGTGAATTCTATTTTTTTAGTGTCACGATTATGCATATATAGTTATACACTATTACTATCTTAAAAAATATTTAATTTTTTAAATAGTGATGGTGCATATACATAATAAATCTAAAAAAAAAATAGATGAGATATTTGCATGATTAACTAATTATAACACTTTTAAAAATCCATATAAGTCATTATATACATATAATATAAGTGTTACTCCTATAATTATAATATATATAACATATACTTAAAAAGAATATGGGGCACGTGATCTCAACATAGGACATGTAGGTCCATCATTGAGTTTCATTACTATGAATTAGTTGCTTGTATAATCGACATTAGATCTTAGATTGTAAAACGATACTGGGTTGGTTGTGATGAAGCTCGGTAACCATATTTTTAAAAGAAAACACTAATCGTGACTAACTTAGGAAAAAGAGTGTTGATTTCAGGAATGACATTGTCATCATCAGATAGTAGACTCTCTTTAACATTTTAGAAAGATAATTGACTAATGATATCTTATGGTGTGATTATTAATAAGAATTATAGACAATTAATAAAAAATCTTGGACTTTCTTAAAGAGATTAATTTCAATCATGGGTAGTTATATGTTATCACGTTTAGAGTAACTAAAGGGGAATTTGAAAAATTTGACATGCAATGAGAATTGAGAAAACGATAATAGGTGACAATCAAAGTGATTTAGAAGGAAATAATTTAAAATTGTAAGAAAAAAATATCTTTAAAATTACATTATTTAACAATGTAAAATTTTTAAACAGTTGGAGCGCCACCCATTTTTCATGCCTGATTGCAAAAGCAAAATATGTTCATAAATCGTGAGTTGCATCTAAATAAAAAAAATGAAAAAAAAATTATTATTATTATTATTATTATTATAAATAAAATAAAATTTTATAATTTATTTAACACAAAAATAAATACATTTTATATTATGTTCATTTTATACTCACAAATCGTGCAACTCACGGGTGATATATTAGTTATAATAAAATAACAACAATATTAGAGGGTGTATTTACCAATTGAGGCCGGGGGTGTGAATAAGCAAATCCTAATAAGCAATATATTGGCTTTAATCCAATTTATTTTACAAAAATGACCCAACTAGAGGCCCTACTCCTGAAATAGTATCTTGGCAATTTTTAAAAAAGCGGACCCAGCCGATTTCATCCAAGTTGTAATTTCAAAGAGATATAGACGGTCGAGACGGGAGATAATCTGAACATAACGTTTTAATATTTTAAAAGGAATAATAAGTGTTGATTTATCTTAATTTGTAATCCGTCTCATACGATATATTTATTTTCTAAAAATTTCCTTCTAAATAAATATATAATATAGTAAGATCATGTGTTCAAGTAGTTAGAGCATCAATATTTAAAATGTGAGGTCATGAGTTCAAATTATTATTTGCACGATTTAAAAAAAAATAAAATTAATATAGTAAGAGTACAAATGTCATTCCAAAACCACCCAAATATATATATATATATATATATATAGTAAAATTCAGAATAAAGAGAAATATTACAAGATCTTAATTCATTCTAAACATATTTACACGTGAAAAGTGATAATAGAAGGATCATGAATTCTTGATATTCATTCTAATTAATTAAGCTAAGCTATAGTCTTGGGGCGCTTTACCACCACTAATGGACATTTAGCATGCTTAGCACAGTATCCACTTACACTTCCCACAAATGCCCTGCATCAAGTTAATATATAATTAACTAAATTAATCACCACAAATTAATTAATTAAACATCATTTCTTATATGTAGGAAAATGAGAATTAATTAATTAATACCTCTTGATGAAACCATAATCATGGCTTCCCATGACTAGAATATCTGCTTCAAGTCTGTGCATATTACGTCCTTCGCATCTCCGCTCCCCACCTTTCTTTCCACTTTCACCTTTTCATTTAGTAATTTCCAAAATCATCAAAAATACAAATTTAATAATAATAATAATAATAACTCTCTCTGGGTTCTCAAAAAAAAAAAGAGCTAATATCAAGAATCATTCTGCAATTTAAGCCTTGTTCAATTTTAATCATGTATTTTTGTTATCTTTTCAATTGTGGTTTTTTTAAGTGTCAATTTTGGTCCTTATTAAGGAATTATATAATTGAACTAAATTTCATATTTATCTTTAAGTTCGAACTTTTAGATGAGATAAAATATTTTCATGGTATCAGAGTCTTTGGCTTGCTCGATCTGGATCTTTTAAGTGTCAATTTTGGTCCTTATTAGAGAATTATATAAATGAATTAATTCAACATGTCTTTGCAAGTTCTGACTTTTAGATGAGATATAATTTTCTCACTCCTTTTAGGCTCCGTTTGGTTCGTGGAATTGATCGGGATAAACCATGATTAGGATTTTAATCCCAACTAATCTATCGTTTGGTTTGCGGGATGAGGGTCCATGATATACTTTAAGCCCGGGTAAAAAATGTATTAAATTTCTTTCATGAAGGTATATGTCAATCTCATGTGAAAAGTGGGATAGAGCATATCCTAAATGCAATATTACAAATTGTCCTTCTATTGTTTGAATAGATTCACAAGAATTAAGTGTGATTGTTTCAATTCAATTTAAGGATATACTCCCTCCTCCCTGAACACTTTGCAAAGTTATTGTTCCGCTCGTGTTTTAGCGAGCGAGTTTTTTATTACTATTTGAAATGATAAAGTAATTTTAAAAAATGCGTATGACAGAGGAGGGCAAAGACTATCATACCCCACCTTAAAAGTCACTTTATTATTTCAAATACTAATAAACAACTCGCACACAAAAACACGAGTAAAAAGTAAGTGTGCTAAGTCTTCTGGGACGGGGGGAGTATATGATATTTCAATATGTATATCATCTAATCCTTCAATTCAATCATATATCTTGATTCAAACAAACTCAATCTAATCAATCTAATCTTACTCAATCTCACTCAATCCTATCATACCTAATCAATCAAGTCTCGTGAACCAAACACCCCCTTAATGTCAATTTGGATCCCATATGTTTTTACATTTATTTTACTTTGGTCCTTTCGAAGTAATTTTTAGTCCTTTTTTTTTACCAATTTTAGTAGCGGTTTTCAATTTTGGTCATTCTTCACCAAAGTAGATAAAAAAAAAATCAAATTGAAAAGTAAAAATATACACGATCTAAATTATAGGATATTAGGAAATTAATCTGACTCGCACAAAAAGAAAGAGGACATACTGCATGATTAAAGGAGCTATAAACTGCGTCTGCCCTTTTCATCACAGAATTGGCCAAATCATTGCTGTATTTCTCCATGCTTGCTACCACATCTGCACCAAATAAAAACCCTAATAAACAATAACTTCAAATAAGTTAAGGTACTGTTTGGATGTCCTCATAATATATAATATAAAAATTATTATTCACCTGTGACATCTAGAGAGGAATAAATAGGAGCAGGTGGTTTTATTTAAGGAGAATTAAGGTGCTGTTTGGATGTTCTGATAAAAGATTTGTTAGGCACCATGATAAGGCATGCATGCTTTCTTCACTTTCATCTACTGCCACCACCACTTTCTTCTCCTTCATGTTATTATTATTTTCTTCAATTATTGACCTCATCTTGAATTTTTTTTTATAAGAGCTTTTGATTTTAAGAATTGTTGAATCAAATTGGTTGGTTTTATAAATGAAGGAATTAAGTGTCACATTAACATCTGGTTTGATATTTTCTTGTAGCTGTTCCAACAACCAGTGAAGTTGGATACATGGCTCCCTGTGATTGGTCGTGACTCGTGATATTTATTCGTTTAATTTCCCTTTTCCAATCATTTTCCCTGACTTTTTTTGCACTTCTGATAATCTAGTTACTCTGTTTTCCAATTTTTATATGTAAGCAATTAATGCACGTAACTTTTTCATTTTCTAAATAAATTCTAAGTCCCATAATAATTTATGCACTCTTTTTATTTGAAAGTTCAAAAATAACTTACACATCCTAAAAATAGAAAATCTTTCATAAGTTTCACCCTTTCAAAGTACACAATATTACATAATTTACATACTCCCTCCGTCCCAATTGTATAGGCTTGTTTTTTTTATGGATGTTTCAAATATATAGGCTTGTTTCTAAACAAAATAACATTTTTCAATTAATTTACTAATATAACCTTATGCATTAATTATATTGGAAATTATAACAATCATTAAATATGAGTATAATAGAAATTTGACTTGCTTAATTTACTTTTCCAATACAACTTTTTAAGTTGTGTGAAAAGTCAAACAAGCCTATATATTTGGGACGGATGGAGTAAAATGCTACGTTTGAGCCCACATATACACAAACTTCAATTTATTTTTATACATAAAAGTTTATAAAAAATTACCTCTCAAAATCTTACTCATTATTCTACTTTTTTTAATTTGTATACTGGTCAATATCTTACTCATTATTCTACTTTTTTTAATTTGTATACTGGTCAAATAGTGCAGGTTAATCCAGGACGAAAGAGTATTTACAGATTTTCTGTATATTTTCTTCATATTGTACAAAAATATATTTTCTTCTTATTGTACATAAAGATATTTTCTCCATACCTTACAATTATGTGATAGTGAACAATTAAAGCACTGATTACCTAGATCCTTTTTCTCATGAATGGGCCGATCAAGGCCCGCAAGCTCATGATCAAAGGCCCAATTCTAAGTGTTTCTCAACTAAATGCACTATAATGTTAATCTAAATGTGTGTGGACAATCTATTACGTTACTTAAACACCTAAAAAGACAAGGTAAAAACCTTGTTAATTACTATGAGGCTATTTACATATTAGCACAAATTAAAACTCATATTTTTTAAAAGTGTTAAAATGTTTTTTTTTAATTATACTTAGTCTCAAGTGTAGGGTACTTCTAAATAAAATTTGGATAGAAAAGTCCACACCTAATCTAAATTCAATGGTAACTACACATAGTGAGGAGAAAAGTTTTAATCTGACAAATGACAGATAATATTTGAATTAAAAAAAATGCAATTTGTCAATAGTCAATTTTTGGTGTCGATGTCAATCAATAATACTACACCCAACTTGCAAGGCACATAAAGTCATTTATGTGACATTTACCCAATAAATACGCACCAAGACCCTATCCAAGAATGAAGGGTTTTGGCTGCTTTATTGTTGCGTATATTATCGAAATTGATACCTTCTTCCAATTAATGCTTCTTATTTCTCATAAATCAAATAGATATACGTTTATTGTTGTATATATGTCAAAAGTATTGGAACTTGATGTAAGTATTTGGAAATGACCTAAGACCATGTGTTATTGTAAAATATTATAGTTAGTTATTATGTGGTTAAGTAAGTTATTCTTAATTTTTCTCCAAACAGTTTATTAAACTTCTTAACGAGAGTGTACACCATAAAATTTAATTTCAAAATAGTACACATAAATGTAAATATAACCAATAAATTGATAAAATAATTAGACTTAGCTTGAGATTGATGTATCTGAAAATATAGTGTTTTTTTTTTTTTTTTGAAAAAAAAGTTAAATAAAAGTAAAATCTACCTCAAAGCCTAAATTCAAGACTGGGCCCGAGTATAAATTAATCCAGCTCATTTTTATTTTTATTTTTTTTGAGAAAAGGACTTATAATGAAAAGATAAAGAGAAGTACAAAGTACAATCCTACAGATGAAGAGAAGTACAAAGTACAAATCCTTCAAACGAAGCACAAGTCCTTTAGACGAACGGTCGATTCTCGATCGAAACAAAGACTCTACCGAACCAATCTTGAGAATAGAGGAGGAGAATCCACAATCCAAAGAAAGCATAAAGACAAAAGGAAAGCCCTACACTAAGCTAAACAATGTCCGAAAAGAAAAGTCGGGATTGCATCAAACAAAACCACCACCAACAAATCATCATGACCCGAAACCTGGAAGAAAACAACAAAAGAAACAAACTACAAACCCAAAGAGGGAAAAGTCTCACAACAAACCCCAAAATGTGGAGAAAGCAGAGCAGAAAAAAAAATCTAAAACTTAAAACACCAAATAGAACAAAAGGTAAAGATAACACAAAATAACACAAAAAATTAAAGATCCGACGGACCGAACCCGTCCACCAAATGCCGTGACTCCGATGGGAGAGGTCGGTCCGACGAACCAATTACGACTTCTAAGCGACGCTCAAAACGGCAGGTTGCGGTGTGACACAGGACGGCGGGGAGGATTGGGTCACTTCTTTGGGCCGCAAAGCTACAAGACAAAGGAGGAGGGGAGGTGGGCGGCGGAAGCAAATGGCTAGGGTTTTTTCTAGAGAGAGAAACTCCTAGATGGATGCTTGTTAAAAAAACTAATTAATCCAGCTCATGACATTAAGCAATTAAATACACAGGTTTTTTCTATGTAGTATTTTTCTAAGAAAGTTTTCTATGTGGTGTTACACACACACTAAAAGTATGTGTACTGTATGATATTTTTTTCAACCCCATAATTACATTGATAAAGTTACTTTTAAAATTTGAGTTATCTCATTTCATCAAACGTATATATAAGACATTTAGCTTAATATTGAACTTTATAATATTTATTTGTGATATATGAGTACACTAAAATTAGGCTGGACTCGAAATTCATAAAAGAATCAACTCTATGTTCTTTATTAGGGTTTGCACTCTTTATTATCACTATAAAAAAGTCGACTTCACAATAAATTCAATAGCAACTCCGTATTCAAGTGTACAAGTCAAATCCTTTCAAAAAAAAAAGAAAAAAAAAGTGTATGTCAAATTCCAAATGTGGCCCAAAATACTTTAAGGCCCACTATTATATAATTGGGCTACATCTTGAAATTGAACTTGAGGATCCCTTTTCTATTTTGAGGACTAAAATTTTAATCGTTAGATAACAAGGAAAAATATTGGAAGTATAGGTGATGCATGCCAAAAAATTGTAAAAAACATAAATAGCTTAAAAAATGTGAAACAACTTTTTCAAAGTTACAAATTTACAATTAGATTTTAGAAGGATATTCATGCTCGAGACCTTGCAATATGACATGTAATGGTTTGCACCAAAAAGATATAATTTTATATTTAAAGAGTTACAAATAACAATACTTGAAACTTAAAAGTATTTAAATACTCGTCGCAAGATAATATTTTTTATGATAATTAATTGTGCTTGATAATAATTCAGATAGAATTAGACAAAATACTATATTCAATCCCATTCAATTCATAATGGTCCTAATTACCAAATCAATCTCTCTAGACTATCTAAATTTCCAATATTGCACAACAAAAATTATTAGATTAAGTTTTGGAATTCGAAATTGTGCCTATAATTAAAATTCATTAATATTCTCTGACCACCCTTGAAAAATTGAAAAAATTAAATAAAAATAAACAATAAGGAAATTAATAGTTAGTATGAAATATGGAACAGTGCATAATCGCCATATGTCGATCGTGGATAAGTTTTGTTTTCTGGAAAAAAACATGTATTAGAAAATACGAAATCCATTAATCATTGAATAGAGAGAGAGAGAAAGGAAGAGAAAATGAAGTTTGAAAGAGAGAAAGAAGCGATAAGAACAAGAGGGAAAAGATAAGCACCAATGTCAGCAGCCAAAATATCCCAATAATTATACCAACTAAGTGTTCTTAAAAATTAATATTAATAATATACCAATAGTTAATAGCATCAATATATATTTTATTGTAAAAAATATCATTAGTTTAGAAATTTTATTAACTTTAAATATACAATTTATTGTTTAACTTGTACTAAGACCCGTTGTAATACGAGACATTATGCGCATATACACATGTATAATTTCGAGGATATTTAGGTTTATTACAATTTAGTTCATAAATATATGACCTTTTAGGGGCAGCTTATGACTTATGAGTTGGGAATAAAAATAATAATGTGCATTATTAAGATAGTATTTGAAAAAGTATGTTGTTATTTTAGACTTGGATGGTCCATCCCTATTTCAGATAATTTTGAATTTGTATATTTTATCATCCATTCAAATACATATTCACCCTTAAAATTATTATACTGCTATTTTTTTTACACCAACTCATTCGTTCTACTACTTTTTTTACATTAATTCATTATCATTGTACTTTTTTTACAATTTTCTTTTACTTAATCATTATCCCATTAATTAAAAAAAATTTAAAAAATACAAGTTTTGTTTTGATTTGACAATAAAGCTTCATCTACTCCAATTTATCTATCTCTAACCAACACTAATTACTATTTATTGGATTATCAGCATCCACCTTTTGCATTATTACTATTTTGTTATAAAATTACCAAATACTATTAGTGGCAATGACTCCTAATTATTCCTCATCATTTACTCCAAACTTGTCATTAAAAAATAAAAATGAGATAAGATTAATTAATAAAGGAAAGTTAGAAATTAGAAATATTTAATTTTTTCTATTTAAAAGGGTAAAATTGAAAGAAATTTGTGGGAAAAAAAAAGCTTGATGTGGCACGAAGTACGTACACCTATTTTTTAAATGATGACACATGTACAAAGACGATGAGATTATGACATCGAGATGAAGACGTCTGGGGACCCTCGTGAGGTGGGAGCTCCAAGAGGTCCGCAGCGTTTCTTGAATGAATAAGGATTGATCGAGTGTTGAAGAATATTTGACCAATATATATATACTTATAATGGGATAAGGCTATGTTTGAAGGATAGTTATATCTTCCCCATTTTGAGGGGAGAATATTCCTCCAGCATCATAAAGAAAATGGAGGTTGTTTATAAGTTTAAGGAGTTTAATTGTGTTAAAGATTATACCCTATATCAAGATAAAACTATCTCGATAATAAGGAATGTCTCAGGCTCGATATTTAACAAAGGTTGGATTATGTAGATATATTCAGCTAAGGAGAAAGCACGTATGGTTGAGATATTTTCTTAACCTCGAGGGTAAAAATCAACACTGTGGGCTATAAATAAAATGTTGATTTTTTGGGTGAAAAAGTCGATAACAAAATAGACCTCGAGGAGAATATGTTCATAATTCACATTTTTCAATATACATATAAATGTTGATTCAACACAACTAATATATAAAATTATGTTTAGATTCACAAATAATTTTTCAAAAATATATAAAAATTCAATATAGAGAGTGATTTACTTCCATACACACAAGAATGTGATGATAATTATAAATGATTGTTAAACGAGATCTGTTGATAGAAAATTTTCCGGTAATTTTTGAAGATTCTTCATCAAAATGAGGGACCCTTCAAGACCTTGGAATCTCATAGAGATCCTTCAAGATAGATGATTCTTGAATGAATAAGGATTGATCGATAAGTTTTGAAGAATATTTGATCAAGACTCTTGTGGACCGAGCTATGGGATAAGGCTATGTTTGAAAGATAGTTATATCTTTCCCATTTTGAAGAAGAATATTCCTCCATCTCTTACCTTTTTAAAGAAAATGGAGGTTGTTGATAAGTTTAAGGAGTTTAATTGAGTAAGCAAAGGAAGACCCGACCGAAAAGAAGACCCCCGATGTGTTTGGACAACTTATTTAGGAATCAAGGTATAAAGGAGGCGATATTTTGGAAATAAAGGTTGGCGGTCGAGTCCGGAGATCAATTAGGAGCTAAAAAAGCTCTCCCATGAGATATTTTGAAACCTCGAGGGTTGAGGTCACCGGAGAGGAAGATATTCTTTCATTTGCGGCGGAAAGCAAGAACATCATCAATCCAAAAACCCTCGGGGATTCTTGTAGGGTCGCATTTCATTTTGCATCTATCAAAGCTAAAAGTTCCACGATTGGACATAAGTATATGTTGTTAAAAGATCATTTATTTATTTATAAATTGTAAATTATATTATTTATGTATATATAGAAAATATTTTTCATTTTTATTAAATTATATTTTAGTTTATATAACATTACAATATTCATTTAAAAATACAGTTGTTTGTATTTTCCTTAAGCAAGAATGTGATGAACAATGAAGATATATGATTTATTCACAAATTAAAATAATTATATAATTGCATTTCAGTAGTTAATTTTTGAAAATTCTTCTATCAAAATGAGCACTAAAATCCTTCAAGACCTTGAGAATCTCATATTTTAGATATTTACTTAAAGATAGATGATTCTTTGTACTCGGTTTTTTGAGACTATAAGTTTTTGCTATTATTCTTTGTGATCAAGAGACTTGATCAAATCCCCATATTTATAATTGAGGGTCAAGAGAGATTTGGTCAAGTATAATAAAAATTTCATGGATCAAGATAGAAATTTATCCATCTCTTCGGCCTTATTTCAGATTTATGTTGATATGATTTCTGACCTATTCCCCATTCTATTTGACTTGAGTGTCCCCCATTCCCCGAATTTAGGTCCCCCGACTGTCATTCGAGTCTTATTTAGGAATCACGCTAACTTTAACCCTAAAGGTCCATTCTCCAGGGTCTCAAGTCATGGAAATAACCTTGGCGGTCCGCCCGAGGGTGAGTTCAATTAGAGGTTATCCTGCGTTCTCGCTTGGTCCCCATGATGACTTTCTATCTCTCTTTAGAGATACTTGTGATCCCGGAGAGGAGTTCGTTTTCATTTGCGGCCGTTACTAAGCTATTACATCAAAGAAAATCCATGGTTGATATTTAATTCTTCAAAAGAATTTATTTTGCATCTATCAAATATAGATAAAAACAACTTATTTAATTGTGTACAAGTATATGTTGTTAAAAGATCATTTATTTATTTATGCACACGTAAAACATATATTATTTATGTATGTATAGATTAATATTTTATTTTTTTTTAAAATAATATTTTTAGTTTATATAAGTTACAATATTCATTTAAAAAAATTTATTGTTTGTATTTTCCTTAAATAAATAAAATAAATATTGAAGATTATGCATTTATCACAAATTAAAATAATTATATAATTGCATATCAGTAGTTAAAATTTTTAAAATGAATTTTCTAAGTTTTCAGTTTGTTCACTAAAATATTCTCTCTAAATTAGGGATTAAGATGTTAATATAAATTATTTTTCTAATTTAAAATAAATCTAAAAGTGGATTAAATTTGTACTATATGATTGTTTGAAGAATTTATAATTCAATTAAACATTTTATAAAAATTTGGTAAGGTATTGAATTCTCTCTTTTTTGGGTCATAAATTTTTTTCATATTTATAATGGTGGGGAGAGTGGAGCTATTAAAAAAAAAAATAAAAAACAATGTCCAAAAAGCTAAGTCAAACAAAACATTAAATGTTACAAGACCGATGTGATAGGCCTCTGGAGGCTCATGGGTCGCCTTTTTTTTTTTTTTTGTAAAGCTTTTTATTTTTTGTTTTATTTTTTTTGTTTTAATTTGTAAATTTTTTTTAGGTAATCCCTGATTTTTATTCTTTAATTTTTTTTTAATATTAAATGCGATATAATGAGATTAACACAAACTCTTATGTAAAATTTATTCATAATATTACTTGTTTAAATATAAAAGTATTACTTGTTTAGATAGAAATGTATAACTTGTTTAAAGAAAAGTATTACTTGTTTAGATGAAAAAGTATTACTTGTTTAAAGGAAAATATTACTTATTTAGATAGAAAAATATTACTTGTTTAGAAGGAAAATTATTACAAGTTTAAAAGAAAGGTAGTACTTTTTAAAAAAAAAGTACAAGTAAAAAATATAATTTTAATATAATTTAATTTAAATTTATATAAAAAAAATTATTATATAAAAATGTGATTGAATTAATAAATAAGATAATTGAAATAAAGAATTTTAAAAAAAATTGTAAGAAAAAACGATTTTTAGAACATATAGAATTAATTTCATTAAATAAACGCAAGAAAAGTATTACTTGTTTAAATTAAAAAGTATTACTTGTTTAAAGAAAAGAATTACTTGTTTAAAGAAAAGAATTACTTGTTTAAATAGAAAAGTATTACTAACTTGTTTAAATAGAAAGGTATAACTTGTTTAAATAAATATATATATATATATATATATATATATTACTTGTTTAGAAGAAAAAATATTATTTGTTTAAAGAAAAATATTATTTATTAAGATAAAAAAATATATATTACTTGTTTAGAAGGAAAAATATTATAAGTTTAAAAGAAATGTACGTAGTGTACTTTTAAAAAAAAACAAGTAAAAAATATAATTTTAATATAATTTAAATTTATATAAAAAAATTATTATTATATAAAAAGTGTGATTGAATTAATAAATAAGATAATTGAAATAAAGAATTTTAAAAAAAAAAATTGTAAAAAAAACCGAATTCTAGGACATATAAATTAATTTCATTAAGAATAAATCTGAAAAAGTTAGTAGTCTTGGGAATTGATCCCCGCTCAGGCGCCCAAGGTCCCGTGTTCGGTCCCCCATGGGAGCGAATAATTGTCTTAATTAATTGGGAGACTTGGTGGCTTATATATGAGATGCTTGGTAGGGCAGTGCCTAAAATTTGATTTTTTTTTTTTAAAAAAAAAAAAAAGTTGGAGCTGCGGTTAAAAACCATTTGTCCAGAAATATATATTTGTCCAATGGTTGAAAACCGCTCTCCAAGTGACCCTTGCAATGCGGTTAAAAACCGCTCTCCAAGTGACCCTTGCAATGCGGTTAAAAACCTCTGTCCAAGTGCGATTTCTTGAACATCGGTTTTTTTATCACCGTTATCAAAACAATAGTTATTCTTGGAGAGCGGTTATAATTGACTTCTCAAGGTCATTTTTCACAGCTGTCCAAGTCCAAATGTGTATTAGTGATAAAAAAATCTCCTATACACCAGGTACACTATACATTCTGTAATGTATTTTAAAAGCATACAATTTGTTACATTGAAATATTCAACTTATTTACACTAAACGTATATGTATAATATGTATTCGTGAAATAAATTGTACATTTCTACATAAATAAATTATATATTTTAATTTTATATTTTAAAATACACTATAAAATACATGACACGCATGGAAGACTTTGCCAAAATATGAAATTGAAAAAATGGTCATTTGGCTGCTAAACATTCCCTAAAGGAAAAGGTAACAAATAAATATAAAATGTAAAAAAAAAAAAAAGTTGGGCCCACAGAATCACCCATCGTCCAATGGATGGCAGGGGGGCGGTGGGAGCGCGTTGTATTAGTGGGCCCCACAGATTTAAATTTCTGGTATAATTCTTGTAGCCGTTAATCCGGCAATGATGGACCTTGCATTCAAACTGCAAAAAACAGAATTCAAATCACGCCCAAAAGCCTAAACACACCAAAAGTAATCCGTCTCATCCTCATCAATCAATTCTACAATGTTGTACAAAATTAATTGTATTATCAAATCAATAATTGCATTAAATGTTTTTTCTTCAATATATTTTTTGCAACATAATTATTAAATATGGGTGAGGGGGCCTCCTACGAATAATTATAATATAATCCACTTTTTTTTTATCAATGAAAATATGAAAACAAAAAATTATAACAAAAAGATTACAACTACTAGTTACTTATAGGGTAGGATCAGATACATTAGTGATCATTTCAAATTTCTTTTCTTTTCGTAAAAGTATGTAATTATAATGCATTTGAACTCAAAAAAGAAAAAAACAATCATCAATTTGTATGTAAAACGGTGTTGTATTACAATTGAGCACGTGGCATGCAAATATTGTTAACATGAAAAAAAAATACTACTACTTTTTACAACATGAAAACTACATATATTGTGTTTTTGAATGAAAAGTAATTATATGTTAAATTTAAATGCATCTTATAAACAAATGATAATACTTAGTATAAAGTAAAAAAAATTAACTTTCACCGTTTCAAATTTGGGACCATTTGTCCTCCAACTTTTACCTTAGAAGGCTATTTGTGTAAGATTTTGTGGGCAATCAATATCAATATTATAACCAATAGGTCGTTTCATGTTGACGTCAATCATTATTGTTTTTATTTGATATTCTAAATCCAACTTGTTATGGTTATACTTTTTTTTTTATATTAAAGGCACCGGGGGATGGGGAAACATGTTTTACTATTTTATATAACGAAAGTGTACTTTGTATAATATACTTTTTTTTGTCCCATTCTATTTTTTATTCATCCCATAAAAATAGATTAAATATTTAATATATATCATTTATGTTTCAATTTCACATTTTGTCTCTATTAAATGTGTTTTGTTTTCTCCCAAATCAATATCTAAGTACTATAAAAAGGTAAAATGAGAAAATAATGCAAAAATTTAATGTGCTTAACTATAATAACTTGTATTTCTTGATCTGTGTAAAAAGAAAATTAAGTCTATTTTTATAAAATGAAGGGATTATTTATTATCAACAACTGATGGCATGAATATATATATAGAGAGAGAGGGGGGAACTAAATCCAAATGCATCAATATATATAGAGAGAGGGAGAAGCTAAACCCAAATTAAATTCAAGTTTTGTCAAAAAATTCTCTCATCGAGTCTTGACAATGATTTAAAGATTGAAAATTTAGTGGCTCTTGCTTCAGATGTGTCATTCCGACTTTTTCATTTTATCTTAATTATTTAATAATTGTAATAAAAACGTCCAAAAGATATGTTTCCAAAAAAAAATTACTCCGATTGAATTAAGTTTCATGTCTCATCTCATTCGTCGTTTCTCTCATTCCTACGCCATTGAAGAATTTATGGGTATGGGAAAAACAAAATTTTCCATTCTTCCCTAATTTAATTTAATATTCTGTTTAACATTATTCATTTAGCATGAACTTATTTTAATTTAATGTTTTAGGTAATTTGACGTGATCACGATCTCATTTAGCTTCATAAATAACTATTTAAATTTTTGGCTTAAAATATTGTAACTTATATAGTTAAAAATGGATACTTAATTTTTTCTTCTAACAACTAAAGAAATAAAAAAACATCTCCTTTTTTTATTCGGACAATTATTAAATCCAAAAATGTATTTTTCTAATTAAAATTCAATGAAGAATATAACTTCTTAAACAAAACTCAACAGAAGATAAACTCTTTGCCAAATCAAAGCAAATTATTCTCCTAGGAACGAAATTAATCAAAGCCCTTTTAATTTTGACCTGTCTCGATAAGCAATAATTAATCAAACAATTTTTTGGGAGTTTGTCCAATTTGTTTTCATTTAGGGCTATTTAAATTTTCTTAAAAAGTATTCATTCATAATTTTTCTAATCCATTAAAAATCAGACCTTTTTATTCGGATGATTAAATCCAAAGTATTTCTCTAATTAAAACGCTAGAAACAAACTCAAGCCTTCCCTTGTTCTCGAAGGACTCGCCCTAATTGACCTGTCTCTCCAATAATTAACACACAATTTTTTGTAGTTTGTAATTTGTTTTGGGCTAATTCTAGTATGCATTCATAATATATTTAAACTTGTTATAATTAAAAGTGTCATTTGTTTATATTGAATCGATAAATAAGTTTTTATATTTATAATTATGCGATTTTAAAAATTCATCTTTCGATATAATAAGTTAAAAATTTAAAACGGAAAATTGGTCTTGCGGATGTAAATGAGACTCACTCTTTGTTTTGTGGTTTGTGAAATTTAACCTAAATCTTAATTGTAAAATACTAATACACATTCAAATTAGCAATCTTATTGGAACTTTCTTAAAAATGTGCTCGTCAACTAATTTTTATAATATTGTTCCAACGCATACTCATCGATTGTATCGCATTATAGTGTAATAAATAAATAAAAACGTAATCTCGATTTTTTTTTTTTGAAAATCTTGTTATTTACTCCTTATAATTCCTTGAAATAATTTGTGATATTACATGGACATATAATATGCAAAATAGATTTACAAGTGCACTAAAAAAATTCAAAAGTACTTTAGGTACAACTATTTTTCTTTAAAAAAATCAATTTGAGGTATTAGGGGGTTTATATTCAAGTCCTTCCACACTATTTTAATTTTTTTCAAAGTCTTAAAATGGAAAAAAAAAAAAAAAAAAAAGCACATAGCGTAATTACATAACATTATGAAAAAAAATAAAAACGAAATATTGAAAAGGGTGAACCTAACTAATTATGCATAATTACCAGAAATTTGACAAAAACACAGAATTACCACAACCCATAATAATTAGTTAGTTGACAATATTTTGATTATATTGCAAGTAATAAATGAAGTCAAAACGAGATAAATCACAAGAAAACAGTCTCAAAATCTCGCTTCTCACCACGTGTCAATTAAATCTGACCAAGTCAATAACTTAATCCTATTTTATCTATATAAAAAATAATCCCATTTCACAATTATTTCCCAAAAAAAAAAAAAAATATACTAAGGGCATTCCCGGAATTTCAACTCCACATTCTCTTACATAAAACGAGTCCGAAGACTCCCACACAATCGCAAGAAAGGGAGGAAGTTAGAGAGAGAAACAGAGTAACAGAAAAAACAGCTGAATTTTTTTTATTTCAATTTTTATTAAAAGAAAAAAAAAAGCATGAGTGATATTGCAATATTGATAGATGAATTTAGGTCATCAATATTTATATGCAGAATTTGCCATGAAGAAGAATTTGAAAGCTGCAAATCTCTCGAAACTCCTTGTGCTTGTTCTGGAACTGTAAAAGTATGTATAATAATTTTTTTTTCAATTTATTAATCATAATTTATTTTATTTAATTTGATCATTGAAAAATTTTGACATTTTTTATTTATTTATTTCCAGTTTGCACACAGAGATTGCGTACAGAGATGGTGCGATGAAAAGGGGAACACCACTTGTGAAATTTGCTTACAGGTATGTATAGATACATATATTTATGTATGTATTATGTATATATATTATATATTGGTTTGAAATTGATGATCATGGCATATGATACAATCCAGAATTTGAACTTTGCTTCTCTAAAGATATATAAAATTTGGTTGTAATTTGATATTTTTTTCTTATTTGGAAATGTTTTCTTTTCCCTATTTGATAAGTTTCTTATATTCGATTTTTCTTATGTTTATGTGTTGAAACTAGTTTTGGATGGCTTCAATTCAAAGTCTAGATAAATTTATTATGATTGCCCTTTTTTGTTTGTTCATCAAATTAAATATTTTTCTGGCTCCAAAATGGGAATTCTTCACAATTTTCTTGCCATTTTTTGTTCGTTTTAATGTTGAATTTTTTTTTTAAAAAATTTTTTTTGTTTGTTTTAATGCTGAATGAAAATCTCATTTTCTCTGTTTTCCTTTTCAATATTTCTGGCTCAAGCGGAAATTCCTCATGTATCCATACATATACACAACTGTATATATATATATATATATACAGCGTGCGTTTTTTTTTTTTTTTTTTTGTAATAGGATATTAGTCTTTTTCCCAACAGTATTTCGTGGAGTATAAATAATGATAATTTATGCGTGCTTTATATTGCAAGGAATGGGACATCACGAAAAAAAACGTTCTTATCTACTTCTATATTTCTATTAAAATTGAAACTCAATAACAACTTTTTTCTTTTTTTTTTCTACTATTTTCAATCCCACTTTCTCATTTTCTAATGTCTTTTCAAAGATGGGATATTTTTTAATTAATTTATATTTAAAATGTATTTTTTTAGCTGCACTTCAATAATTCTATTGGAAAGTGACTTTTTATTTATTTTAAATTTAATTGAATAGTTATATTGCAGAATTTTGAACCTGGGTACACATCTCCTCCACCTAAGAAGATAATTGACACAACAGTGACTATAAGGTATTCACTTTTGTATTTCTTTAGACATTCTTGGTTCTCATTTTTCTAAATTAAATAAACGCACTTAAATTAATTATCTGTTTTTAAAATGCACCGCTATTGTTAATTTAATTATTTAATTTCATCAATCCACATTCCTATTTGGTGCTATCTAACTTTTGTCCCATGGATTTGTGGCCAATAATTCATGATTTGTACTATTTAATTGTCATGTTCCTCCTCTTAAGTTAACCTTTATGGAAGAAAAAGATTATTAAGTATCACATGAGATCATCTATTTTATTCTCATTTCACATTTTTTATTCGGTAATTATAAACTTGATATCCCTAATTTGGATGATGGCTACGTGTTTTGTTTTTTGTGGCCAGTTTTCTTGATATTAAACTCAATTTTATCATAGCTGTAAATGTGCATTTATGCAATAAGGCATGATTAAAATAGGGTATTTAAATCAACTAAATATAGAAAAATATATTTGTGGGATTTGTTAATGCTGATTTCCATATTTCTAGATACTAAACTTAATATCAATTGCAAAATTTGTAAGGATGGAAAACATGTCACCTTAATTCCCAATTATCTCAATTGAGTAACACTCCCGTGAAATATGAACTATATCACTGATATGCATAAATATTATCGTTGTTTAAAAAATATTTGATAAAATTATAGTGATGTCGAAAAAGATTTACACCGTTTTTTACACCGTTTTTTGTCATCTCAATTTAACAAAATGGTCAATGATTTAATAAAACAGAGGTCATCAAATAATTAAATGTGGGAATTTATGTGATACAATAGGGGAAGTTTGGAAGTACCAAGAAATGAACAAGATGAAGAACATTCAAGAGACAATCATGGAACAGAGTATTCAGAGTGTGACATTGAAGCTGCTGATAGAAGTGCTTCTTGCTGCAGATCAATGGCTCTAATTGTAAGTCCTTTTCTCAATTATTGAATCAAATATTTAAAATCTTCAAAAATAACATCTACAGACAGTTGGGAGTTACATTATTATTATATCTCATTAATTGTGAAATTTCTTCTCCAGAAAAAGGAAAATTTTGAACCAATGCAAATTTTCTGGGTTCACATTAGTATTAATTTCCAAGTAACTTGTTAAATTTGTGACAGACTGTAGCTAATAATATTCTAGAAATTAAATTAGGTTTGAAGTTTGAACTCAATCTATCTGCCAGATCATGCCAAGGTGTTATGGACCATAATCACGAGTTAACAGTGTGATAAAAAATGCATTAATTAAATCGTCGTAAAATTTATAGATTAGAGTAGAAACATTTAATTATATATATATATATATAGTGGTACTGGATTAATATTTATAGAGCTACTTTGCATTGAATTTGCATTTTATTGTTTTTGTCACAAAATATAGTACTAGTAGTACATTCCCATTGAAGTGGGCTCCATAAAAGTCCAATACCTAGTACTAAATCAAATTTATATACTTAATAATCTACACACTAAACTAATATTTCACCACATATTTTTATTTTATCAACGCATGCCAACTATATTAAATGATATCAAATCTATTCTCAGCACCTTTTATGAAAATATACACTTTATCTTTATATTTCAATCATAACTTAATTACTTAAATTGTCATTATACTTTATTCACAAATAATCACTTTATTTATAAATAGACCCCACAATATCAAATAATATCCTTATTTTATTTAAATTTTTTTCAAATGTTGTGCCCAAAAAAGTGGGCATAGTTTTCATGGACAGATGGAGTATCTACAATATGCACTGTACTCCATGAAATTTGAAATATAAGATAAAATTGTATTTGTAAATCTAAATTTAACTTACCAATTTACCTAACTTTGCAGTTCACTGCTCTGCTTATGCTCAGACATATATTTGCACTTGTAACAGGAGGAGAAGGGGCTTACCCTTTTTCACTTCTTACAGTAAGTTTTCTCACATCTATTACTAGCAAATAATGATGCACTCATTTAATCAACACAAACACTTTTGTGCAAAGTTCACAAGTCAGTGCAAATTTGCACAAAAAAAAAAACTTACTCTGAATTAAATATTACACTCAATACAGTATCAACAAATTTAAATTTTGTACCATGACTGAAAACTGAAGAAAAACATTTCTTGATGCAGGTGTTTATAGTCAAGGCAAGTGGCATAATTTTTCCAATGTACATATTGATAAGGATTATATCAGCACTGCAGAACAGCATTAGACATCATTATCAGGTAACCATTTGCTGCATAATATAAAAACTCAAGTAAATTACTCAAATAATAACTTCAGCAATCACAGACAACATTTGCTTTTTTCAGAATGTGTATAGACTCGAGCTCAGACGAAGAAGACGGTGAAGATGAGGATCAGGACATTAACACAGAGACACAAGTTTAATTCGAGTCGAACTATTCCTTGTGTACATGTGTGTATTCTTTGGGTTCTTTTTTCTCTCCTTTTTTTCTCTATACAGATGAACAGAGAACATTGTACACGAATTAAATGAAAAGAAAAATTATATTGATCTGCAACTTCTACATAAAGTAAAAGACTACAACTTTACTTTTATAGTAAGTCAATAGTTGATGTAGCCCGGAAGACGTGATATAATAGGCAAGGTTAAACCTTACGAGAGAATAATCTCATTTTTATATAATAATAATCAAAAGTTTGCTTTACAATATTCCTGGAACTTCCATTTATAATAGCAAAATTAGAGTTTTAGGCCCGACCGTTAACAATTAATTAAAACTTACGTAAACCCTAAAAACTACAAAATATAAATATAAATATAAAATGCAATCTAATCTCCATCAATAGTACTTTCAGCTAAGAATTCAGTAATAGCTCACAAAATTTGCAGCGAATCAGAACAAATTATATTTCATCAATAAATATATGATTGTTCAGACAGCATACCATATTGGAAAATTCAAAGCACAGTGCAAGTAATAAAAAAAGGCCCTAATACCTTTTAGTTGCTGGAACTTGAACTATGCCAGTCAAAAAACGTAGGTGCTGGGTACTCTGTACAGACATGAGACATTGTTTCTACTTTCTAATACTGTTCTAGAAGGAAGGTCGCTCGGTGTTGCATGCTCGTTAACGACTCAACAACCTCAGTCTCAGTGAAAGAATGGGAGTCGACAATCTTCATCAAGTTCTCGATTATCAAGGATGTCTTGTCTTCCCAACTTTTAGTGGTACCTAACCCCTTGCCGTAATTTCCTTCAAACTCCTGAGACATGTCTGCAGCCTTTTGTAATACTGAATCAGGAAGTCCTGAAATCATGCCAATGTTGTATATTATTTCCGAGAAAAAAGAAGAAAAAATGATCCAGAGAGAGAGCATGTTAGATGTAACCGAGTTGAGCTAATTGGTTTTCGACTCGGGAGAAAAATTGACTCAACTCAGTTACATCCCTAGCAAGCAGAAACCAGAGACCGACTGCAGTTTAAGGAAAGAGAAGATAGATCTTCACATCCTTCAATTTATGAAAACTATTCAAGGTTTGATTACCTGCTAATCGAGCGACATTAACTCCATAACTCTTGGGGCATGCACCAGGTGTCAATTTGTAAAGGAAGATTACTTCATCCAGGCCCGCGACTCCTTTTACGACTTGGCATGCCATGTGACAGAGAGAGACCTGTATGAATATTCAAGTTGGAGGACATGAAATCCACTCGCAAAAGCAATAATCTACTGAGCAATGTATATGAGTAAAATCGAGAGAATTATTAGTGAAGAACGATAAAGTTAAATGAATAAAGATCAGGGAAGAGTAATCGGTATCCTTTATTCAAGTCTTTGCAATGGCATAGTTTGGATCTTAATAATTTCATTAGGATTTGACGAGTACACATTTAAACACCAAATTACAGAACCAAATGTAAGTTTCATTATTTGGAGAATATTCTAAAAAAAGATTTGACGTACCTTGGGATCATTCTGGTAGTCAACAGATAATCTATGATAATGTGTAGAAAACATTCCACGACATTGTACAGTGTGAACAAAATGTTCAAGCACCGATGAGCTGGCAAAATATCAGAGAAAGGGTTTTAAAGGTTGTTGAAAGCAAAGCAGAAAAAAGATAGATACTACTATTGGTTCTCTTAATATATAGTTAATCAATGTTAATGTGGTTTATTATCTGACATGTATAATGTCATAGGCTCAGATTCTATATCAGATTGTTGATAAACAAAAATAAAATAATCTAAACAGTATGACAGTAACTCATACGCAATGGCTTGCCCATCTGTCCGACCGCCGGTCCATGAATGGGGCTACCCGATGGTGGGCCCAACTCATCCAATGCCCCAAGGGTGAACTTGGGCCTTGGTATGGGTTGCCACCGAGTGAAGTCTGCATACATTATTTCCACACGCGGAAGTGTGGAAGGGTATTACAACATGAGAGAAGATTTAGATCTTCTGATAAATCAACCTCAAATGACAACCTGTCATTTAATTTGAGATTTTTCAGATAGTTACTGCAGAATAAGTTGGACATTCTACTTGGGACTACAAAAGCATACCATTATCTTTTTTACATTAAGAATGACATTTGGTGAAGCAATGCTCATTTATAAATTTAATTGAAAAACAAGATGATATTTACCAGCATAGACGCAGTTTCCAAAAGCTCTGTAAGAAATGTGCTTTGACCAGCCATAATCTGATCTTTAGCACCCATTCGAACAAATATCCGGTCAATAGGAGACAAAGTAAAACTCTCTGCAGGTACATCTGCTCCTATCTGTGAAATATCAAAGTAAAGGGGTTAATAAAGACAACAAAATGACTCTTTACTGCTATTTTAAAAAAGAAATTCGACAACTAACCTGGGCCAGAATAGCAGCCAAGCAAACTTGGCGTAGAAGAGTAGACTTCCCACCCATGTTAGGACCAGTAAGAAGTATAAAACTGGATTGACCAGAACCACCCAGTGTAACATCATTGGTGACAAAGCTACCTTCTGAGAGGGTATCACTACTTAGAACAGGATGTCCTAAACTTTTAGCACTAAGGAATGGCTCTTCATCGGGATTTAATGTAGATATAACTGGACGACAACTTTTTCCTTCATAATAATCACTTGCAATTGATAAGTTGATTAAAACGTCCAACTCTGCAAAAGTAAACACTCAACTTAGTTAATAAAACATTATTGGAGCAGCAAATAAAGACATCACCAACTCCCGTTGGGAGAATTGGTATTTGGCTTCTGTATTAAAGAGGTCAGAGGATTGGATACTTCTCCAACCCTGCTTCTCATTTGTATAGTGATTGAAACTTCAAAAATAAAAAATAAAATAAAGCTATCAACATGATGACAGCTATATTTTATGTAAAGGTTTTCCAGGGAAAACATTCTGTGGACTACTTAATGTCAACGATTACCCAAAGGATAGATGAATATACATTTGCAGTCAGAATTTAATACATTTTTTGTTATAGCATAAATGCAATCAGCTTTATTCTGAGAAATTACATGAAAACCATTAAACCACACAGGGTCCTGAAACATATTTCTTGATATTGAAATGTAATTCAAGGTTCAAATAAAAACAGTAAACTTCCTCCAGTCCATATTCAGAATGACACTTATACCTGCAACGGTAGAGACCAATTGCCTCCACTTAATGTGATTTTCACAAAATCGTTCAATCGACCTCTGAAGAATGCTCTTCAATTTTGACTCCTTCTCAGATTCAGCTTTAGAAAGCTCTGCTATTAATGTTTTAATTTCAGGAGTCCAGTAGCGGAAGAAACCCTGAAAACAGCGATTCAAATGAGGAAATCAGAGAAAAAGGTGAGATCCTTACAAGCAACAAAGGATAAGTTAGAACTACACAAAAATATTACTAATAGATCCATTCTTAAATACATTTTACAAGAAATCAAATGGAATAAGCTTGAAGACCTTCATCAAGGTTTTAATAAATTTGCAAGATTCTTAAGGACCCAAAAACGAGGGAATGAGGGTGATGCTATTAAAAGATGCAGATGAAATTGACACAACATAGGTCTTCTACCCCTGCTAAGCAGTCAAAATCACCACTTTCTACAGTATAATGAAATGGGAGTAAGAATTGAAGTCCAACTGACTGGGAGCCACAAATTTCATAAAACGTCCTCCTTCTGAGACAAGCAATCTACATATTTCAAATGACAAAATCTTTCACGTTTCTCTGCTACCAAATGGGAGGGAAACAAAAAACTGCACAAAAAAGAAAAAAAGGAAAAAAAAAACCCTACTCCGAATTAGCTAGAAGTGTCATACCTTCTTGGATGACCGTAGCTCGTATTCCTTTGGAATCCTCTGTGATAAACTCTCAGGCACTTCCAAAAGGTATACATCTTTTCCAATTGTCACATAAGAAATCTAAACCACACAACCAAAAGAAATAAATATGAAAGACCAAGTTGCTCAAGCGTCATAAAACAGGCTATTTCAGTAATTCTTACAGATGAATCTCCAAGTAGTTTCTTCTGCTCCTTTAAATGCTTTCCAAGATTGGATTCAATGTCTTTAACTACTTGGCATGCAGCATCATATTGGACATCAGCTCCTTCCCGAGGTATGACACGCCCTGACTGATTTGCTTCCTCCCAATCAAAGGCATCCTTGAAATGCCTCAAAATTGATTTGACATTAGGAATCCCAGCACCTGAAAATTGAAACATAAGATACTAACAATCAAGGATAATAAACAAACAAACCGAGCCTTTAATCCTAAATAATTGGGGTAAAAACAGTCAAGGATAATAACACTGAAACTAAGTTTCAGCTTATACCAGGAGTTAATAGATGATGTAATAGTCGAGACTCTGTGTTCTCTAAAACATCACCAAGTGAAGAGCATGCATTGGTCATCATTTCACACCCCCGTAAAGCTGAAATGAACTCTTGGAGCTGCTTCTTTGATGCATCTTCATAGAGTGTTACTTTATTTGCATTCCTGCCACTAGCTTCACTATTTACCCAGAAAAAGTAAAGAGAATCAGGCAACAAGTGTAGGTTAATTCCATGGATAATTTGAAAACTGAAATTCTTTGCAACTTCACCTGCCAGCAAAGATTCGTGCAAGCAAACGTTCCATGTCGGGCAACTTACATAGCTCTTTCCTAAAGCCAAGCACATGTGGTTGATTAACTCCCTGAGGTACATAATTTAGCAAGACTGATTAATGATGGCAAATAGAAGTTATAAAGCATGATCACTACCATTTTGAGATAATTCTTTTCCTAGAAGTCCAATTATTACAATCAGCCACTAGTAAAAAAATTCAGTTAATTTATTTTGAGGCCACAAATTAATTAGATATAACATGACAAAGGAAAGGTTACTGCCGACAGAAGCTTTTTAGAGTCCAATATACCCTCAATTCTGCTATAGCATCCTGGCGCTCCTTAATTGACTCAACATGATACAAAGGTCTTGCAAGCCATGTTCTAAGCAATCGTTTACCAAAGGCTGAAGCACAATGGTTTAATTGAGTATATAGTGTCCTGCAGAAACAAAAGGTGATGCTGTAATAAAAATAGATACTATAATGTTGTTTAACACAGTTTTGAAACAGATATAAGAAGAAATATAGTCCAAGATACCCAGATGATTCTCCATTTCTGCTATTTTCAAATATCTCAAGATTTTCCAACGCAGCAGCATCAAGTACCATATATGGTTTTTGAGTGATTTCACCAAAACCAGAGCATGGGAGCAACTCAAACTTAGCAAATCTCAGGAGAGATTCATCCAGAAAAGCCTGCCTCAAATAGAAAAGAACGCCACCGAGAGCCGAGAGTGCCTGGCTTCCATTTTCATCCTCACTAACAAGGTTGGACAGTACATCGGGTAGGCAGTTTCTACCATTATTCTCCTCCAACGAAGAATCATTGGACTGCACAGTAGTTTCAGTTGCTGACGAATAACAAGAATGATCACCAAGACGCTTGTAGATACTCGTAATTTCAGAAGTAGTTTTCTCAGCATTCCAGAACTCAGAGAAAGGAACTAGCTCATTAACTAGAGGATTTCTTGTATGTCTAAACAATGCCTGTTCGGACTCAGGACAGAGCAGCTTAGCTGGTTTAATAATTTCCACTGGCCTTAATTCAGACAATAAAGAGCATAAAGAACTGCAGTCTGCATCGTCCCTGAACTGATCAAAGGAAGCATACATAAGCCCGCAGAAAATGCATATTAACAGAAGTTGACTTCAGTCCTCAGAATGATAAGGTTCATGACTAAGTAATGTGCATAATATAAATAGCAGTGTATTACACGCGACCACAATAATTTTATTTGGGAAAGAGCAGTTGCAAATCCGACAAATAAGCTCTTAACATGCTTTAGCTGCAGTAATTAAAAACTCCATCCCACCTGCCCAAGAATAATTCTGCTCGTTGCAGCATCAACAGCACAGATACCAAATATGTGGACCCCTTGTTCATTCGCTGAAATTTGACAGCTTTCGGTCACAGCTAACATATAAGAAGGATCAGGGTTGGTTGAGAGCATTTCTCCCTCTGTCAAGGTTCCTTTTGTTACAACAGCACATATCTCACGTTTGACAACCTGGAAGGATCGCCAGTTTTTATCAAACATTATGGCACAATAAAAAAATGGATCATATAAGTCATGAGACCAATATTGGAATTACCTTATCTTTAGTGCCTTTTTCTCTTCGACGAATCTCAAGCTGTTCAGGTGTCTCTGTTTGCTCCACAACAAGAACACGGTAGCCCTGTTAAAGTCAGAACATATGAACCTTGGTGTTCAAAAGTATAAAGAGTTAAAAACTGAGGCAGAAGAGAGTGAACTCGAAATATTTTACAGCACTTGACAACCTTCCTTGCCAGTTTCTCTACATTGATTGAGAAGTTTTTCTCTGGAAACCCACAGTGAGGTTGCTCTCCCTGACATCACAAGCAGCTATCAGATACTGATAGAAACCAATGTGTTATACAACTTTAGAAACAGCAATTTTCTAGACATTACGATACAGATAATCTAAATTTTGAAAATGGAAAATGTATTATCAATATTCATCTTTTACAGAATCCAGTACCTTCATATACTGCAAATTAAGTTTTTTCGCTCCGACGTGTGCATCCATTTCATAAAGTTCATAAAACTTGCCCATCTGGTTCATAATTAAAGAATCAATTATCGCAGCTTTAAAGGAAAGCAATAATTAAGGAATTGAATTCATGGGCTTAAAAATAAGAAATCCTAAAGTAAATGAATTAGACTGCTACCTTGAAAAAGAGAACCTTGTCCATATGTTTCGACTTAAACTCCCACCATTGCCTCTGATAATAATAAATGCATCAGATAAATTATTTTAAAAGTATCCTACAAGAAAGCTTCAACCAGTAACTTAAATAATCAATCACCTGGCCACCCGTTAGACCTTTTACAAAATCTGGAGGCAAGTACAGGGTTCTTGGATCATAATTTACATCCCCAGGGCGCCTTCGATTGGCATCCTTGCGGTCTCTGCAATAAAAGAAACAAACTCAAAATTATACTCAGCAAAAACATTGAATGCACAGCTTTTGACAAAACAGGAAACTGAGACTGTCAAAATCATAATTGCATATTAGCAGCATAAATTTCTGGTTCCTCCATCAGCTGTTTCAATACTCTCATAGGTGAAGGGTTAAGTTAATCTAACAACTTACCCCCCAAGGAAGCGAAATTTCTCTGTTTCACGCGAGGAAAATCTTTCTACCGTGTTTCCGACTATAGAGCTATCAAGAAGCAACATCTTCCCACCTACAATGATATATAATCAAAAGTTAACTACTGATCAACCAACGATATACGCTCACTGATAAATCTAAAGTTTACTGCTAATCACAGAAACATGGTACTTCTATACATATCAGAAAATTAATATAAAAAATTGAACCTAGTAACAAGAACCCACAGTGCAGAGTAGAGATATATCAACAACGTGGAACTAGTGTTTCCATACCACCAGATAGTCAACATTTATTTCTCGAAGTTGATACTTGACTAACAAGTAAATAGCATAATCACAATATTAACTTGAAAATGGGCAGAAATAATAACCTCCATTAATGTCATCAAGTTAACTCAATGCAGATTTACATCTTATGATAAATACTTCTTTCTAAAACAAGAAATGAACTTATAACAAATAGTTTTTTGATGAGAAGACAAGAAATAAGGTCATTACTTACTATAAGTACTAGTTCCGTTAGTGGGCTCAATCAGCTTTTTTGCACTGCTAGAAGGAGAAACCTTAGAAACACTATTCTTCAACTCTCCACCAATCTTGTTCTTTTTACTAGCAACAGGTACCGTTTGTTCGCCTCCACTGGCATTTCTTTTCCTGGAGCTCATCTTCTTCCCTACAACAGCTCTACCACATTTTTCATCTTCCACCTCCAAATCTTCCAAACCATCATCATCTTCCAACATTTCATTTTCAACCTTTTCGCCCCAATTCTCATCATCAGAATCATCATCCAGTTCTTTGAGATCATCAGCTCCTTCATCTTCTAGTTCTTTGAGATCATCCTCCTCATCTTCCACCAACGACAACCTTCTTAGCCTCCGGGGCTTCTTCTTTGCCGGCTCCTCAATCCACTCAACCTTTTCCACCGACAAATCCAACATTTCCTCTTCAGCATCATCATACTGAACCAAATGTTTTCCCGAAATCTTATCAAAAGACTTCACAGAGCCTTCGTACCAACATTTATCCAAAGGCCAATAAACCTTGACCCTTCTGTCAACAACCTCGGCCCCATGCGTTTTCTTATCAGAGCTAGGTTTTACAGATGAAGAAGGGCCCAGGTTAGGGCTAATGACCAGCACAGGCTTGCGCTTTGACTGAAGAGACGAAGGAGTGATCGGGCTTGGGCCCGGGCTCGGAGTCGCCGTCGCATTAGGGTTAGGTTTTAGTTTCGAAAGGGTTGGCGACGGCGAATTGGAAGGAGACGACGACGATTCCGGCTTCTTACAGAAGAATTTTGTGATTTGACTCTGTTGATTGACCAGCGGCGACCGCCCGTTGCTCGATTTTTTCGACGGCGCCATCCGATTACTGTACAGTACGTGTATGCGTGATTGGATGTTTAGAGTATGCGAAAATTTCAGAATAGAGAGAGAGTTGAAGGACGACAATAATTTAAGGCGGGAATGGAGATGAAGAAGAGCACAGAGGGGGGAAGGCGGGAAAGAAAATGGCGAAGCGCATCAATGGCGGGAATTTGGGGCCGTGCGGCGCGTGATCTTCACGTTCAATTCTTTGGTATTGGGCCAGGCTGGCACATCTTAGAAGGTTTTCTACGAGTGGCCATTGGGCCGCTTAAGGTCCCAATTTAAAAAAAAAAAAAAAAAAAAAGATAATCTATTATATTTAGTTCTTTCAATTCAACTACTACCGACACATGACACATTTTTTTGTCTCATTCTCTAACAAAACTTTAACTACACCGTAACAACAGCATCATCACCATACGAGGGGACCACCACCTCATCACAAAAATGAATAAACTCCTCTCTCTATGTCTGGAGCCCGATTATAGATACCGTCAACTTTAGGAGATACACCTATTTAAATTTTCAATTATTTTAGTGCAATTGTGGAATGAATCATATACTTTTTTTTATTCAAAATGAAATAAATTTATCAAAAAGTAATACATTCGCCTCATCTTTCCCAATATTTGATATTGTTTTTCTGTGAGAAATTGAAAATAATAATTTTACTACAACATTTCAGAGACCACCACTGCAACCTTCCATCATCGTTCGAGATTTTGAATAAGAAAGCAAGTATGGTGAATTTTTTTCCCAAAGTTTTGTTATTTGTAATTTTCGAACATGGTTTGTTGAAAGCTGCTCCTCATTTCCTCAATTTTTTGCCGAAATTTGATATATAGTATTTTTTGTTGAATTTCATAATCAAAAGATTTTGTTGAAAGAATATAATGGGTAGTTTCATTTATAAGTATATATCTATTAATATTTGAAAAATCAGGTGGGTGAATTAATTTGAGGGATGTGTCTACTAATGTTGGGGGAGTAAATAACCGGAGCCAGTGCTATTTAACATGCATTCATAATTTAATTTGATGTTAATAATGCACGAGTCACCTGAGAGTAACAGTGTTGTGAATGAGATTTATATATAAAAATTATCACGGTTGTGCACAAAAATTATCATTATTTAAGAATTTTTTTATTTATTAAATAGTGATAGTTTTTTTACATAATAGTGATAATTTTTGTGCCTAATAATATGAATTTTTTTACATGACAGTGATATTAAGAAAATAGAGTTTACCTCGGGTTCACACAAATTTTCGTCGCAATCTGAAATAATTTCTTAGGTCTCTTCAAGAATAAAAATTATTAATAGGTACAAATTTTTTATGCAAATTAATAATAAGAACATGAGACACACTTGTATGAGATGGTCTCACGGTGAGACGGAACATAAATGTGCTTTAACACTTTAAAAGGGGTGGGGGTGATTTGAGTTAAGTTATAACCCGTTCATGCATGAAACCGTCTCATATGAGTTTTTATCCGAAATTGTATATATAGACAAAGTTGCACGCAAAAGTGCAATTGTACTTGCGTATATGTAATTATTTTATAGTTGCAATCCTAAAATGTATTTATTAATAATCGTCTCTAAATTATTTTATTTTTTTTATTTTTTTTGAAAAGTAAGCGTCCCTATCCAAGTAACAGACTATAAATTAATTGAGGTCATTAGCTGATTGTGCCATTATTGTTTTAGCTTCTTTAAGCTTTCTGTATTATGCTTAAAATTGTTTAGTTATAAACTAAGTCGGATTTGGACGAATACTGTTAAGGCTTATTTTATATTTGTACTACCTCCGTCCCATTCTTTAACAGTTTCTGACTGTTCATAAGGATTTATTGGAATAGTAATATAGTGATAAAGTAGAAAGAGTTGTTTATTACTATTTTATGTGATAAAGTGATGAGTTGTTGAGAGTAGAATGAGTTGTTTATTAATATTTTATGTGATAAAATAATAAAGTGATAAAGTAAAAAGAAATATTTATTAGTATTTTAAAAAGTTTCTCTTGGAAAAAAAAAATGACAAGTTTAATAACCTGGCAACACTTAATTCAAAATAGATGCACTAGTTTTTCTATTTTAAATCCTTCTTTCTTCTCTCATGATAAACCAATGTCGTCATAACTCGCACCGATTTGCAATTTAGCTGATTGAAATATTACATATATTACATTAAAAAATAAAATAAATACTGATTGAAAATATTATCTATATTAGATTAAAAAATAAAATAAATATATATTTATAAATAATTTAAAATATAATATATAAACTCCATATTAAAATAAACACTGTAAATTCATTATATGTATCACATAAACAAAGTGGAATTAGCTCAAATAACTAAAATTGAGTCACCATTTATTCAATAAAAAAAAAATTATATTTATAACATGACACAACACAATTTCAAATACTAAATTTTAAAATAGGGATAGTATAAAATATGATTAAGTTTAAAATTAATAAAAAAAAATTAAAAAAATAACAAAAAAACAAGTTCAACTTCCCAATTTTAAAATCAGAAATTTTTGAGAGAAAAAAACCCACAATGTGACAGCAGCAATGAAACAAAGAAACAACAAGAACTAGTCTAAGAACTGTAGTCTTTATAAAAAGTAGAGTGAAAAACATTGAGTCACTGTGGTCTCCTGTAATCCCATATAAAGAACAATCAATAAAAACTTCTCTTAAAACAAACAACATTTGCGTTTTCTTGGATATTCGCAGCCACAAAAGTCCAGTCGTAAGAAGACTGGTCCCTGTGGGCTCTCAAGATGCATAATGAAGAAAGAATATGTACCATCATATGTCTGATAAGATACGTTCAAACCAACTTGATAGGCGGTCCATCTTTCTCTGAAGTTCCGAATTTCTCAGGAAGTAAGATTTAGCATTTTCTATCATGACCTCAATGTCATGCTCCATTGCTTTCAAGCTCCTATAATAGTCGTTTTCTATCCTCAAAATGATAATTTCTGGTGATAATGGGACAGGAAACCTGCAAATAGAACCATTCAGTGTAAGGTCTTTTACATCCTTTATCCAATTTATGGAATAGGTGATTTGATTAGATGAATACTTATAAAAAATAAGCAAGGTCAAGCCAAACCCAATTAAATCCCACCCACCCCCCGCGTAAGTACTAAACAAACAAATGCATCATGATTTATACTTTTCTTGCACATGCCCTCAATTTGTGTGAGGAGACAAGGTTTGAGAAGAGCTCGTTTGGCTAAGCTAATTTTAAACAACTTATAAACTCTAACATCTTATAAGTTGTTTCAAGAGCTTACAAGATGTAATTTCTAAGTAACTTATAAGTTGTTGAAAGTGCTTGGCTAACAAAAATTATAAGTTCTTCGATAATTTTGCGAGAAATGTTTTTAATTTTAATATAAAATAACAATAATTAATTTGGAGGGTGGGGGTGGGGGTGGGTGGGGTGATTTATGTTTCTCCATTTATTTTTAGAAATAAATAAGCTTACAAAATTTTAGAAATTTATTTTTTGGAGCTTGTATATAAGCCGTAAAGAGCTTATTTTATAATTTTAATATCACACAATTTTTCGGAGCTTATAAGCTCCTAAACATCTTCTAAGTCGTTTTAAGAAGCATATAAGCTCAGCCAAACATGCTCTAAACCTCAATCGGAAACTTTTTAAATATCCCAACATGTTTACACGTAAAAAAAACTAAAATTAAAAGGATCGTGACATCAATTTCTACCTGTTCATGAACTCCGACTTTTGAGCAACTTCACCCAGTTTTTTGACACCATATCGATCCTGTAAAGCAAAATGTTAAAATAGCAAACTTAGTCCCCACAAAGAATTTATGGAAATGAAAATCTATCGAAAAAAAGAGGAAGACCTTATCTTGAGATGCTTTCCACATCAATTTATTAAAACAACTCAGGATCTTCTCTTTGCTTTCAAGCCCATTATTAGATTGCTCCAATAACAAATCTGGATCCTGCAATTCCCAGGGGCTGTGACATCGAAATTCAGTATCATCTTCCTCATAGCTGACGTGATATTTCTCCCAAGGGCTTTCAGGGAAATCACTCGATTGATATTTGTCAGCTATAATGCAACCATTATACCAAGTACCACCTTGCCCGCTCTCGTCTCTCCACCATAACTGACACTTGTCCCCTGCTGTCCAGTTTCGTTCCATGGCTGCATCATATCGTGTTCGTTCGATGATGAAATCGGGGAAGTCTACCAATTCCGGTAAAGTCAGTCGAAACTTTTGGCCAGCTAAACTAGAATCGGGATCTGTGAATTTGAGTGTGATTATACAACAGCTTTCTCCAGAACCGGGGAGTGTCTTATACTTGAGTTCTGAAACCACACAAAATTCAATGGCTCTAACTGCATCTCGATACTTTGACCAAGGACCGGGCTCACGCGTTTTGCTCGATTCTATGTAACCCTGATGGCCCTGTACATTATTTAAGTTTCAATACTAAAATTTACAAGATAAAAACATTATCAGATGGGATAATTACATAAACTACCCAAGGCGTTTGGCATAATTACAGAAAAGAACAGCTCTTATTAACTTAAAATATCACCTTGCAATTTTTCCTTTCCATAATAGCACCTTGAAGGGGTATAAGTATATGTAAGAAAAACACAAACTCAAGGGTGTGTTTGATTTGGGATTTTTCAGATTTTGAAATCTGGATTTCAAAATCTTGATAAATACTAGTGTGTGATTGTTATATGTGATTGTAACTGTAATGATTGAATGATTGTGTAACAATTAGTGTGTTTGCAAAAGTCAGAATAAAAAGTGTGAAAAGCGCCGATGAGTGGGAAAAAATCATGTGGGTCATTGGAGAGAGTGGTGTAGAAAATAAATGTTATTTACAGGATTATAGGAATTTGTAGGGTGGATGTATTAGGTTTCTAAAAACCAGATTCTAAAATCCCAAAGTAGAACCGGTTTTAGATTTCAAAAATCACAAATCCGCTTTTCAAATCCCAAATCAAACATACCCAAGGGTGTAATCTCGAGGGGAATCTTTTAATTTCAGAACATAATAAAGATTTTTGGCAATAGACCAAACCCCAAGGGTAGTTTCTGTAATTTGCTCTTCAGAATTATAAAATTTAGCCTCTACCTGTCGCAAGTAAACAACTTCGTCTCCTAGCTGAGGGATGTAACGATATCCCTCCTCCAGCTCCATCTCGGTCAACAGCAGCCAGTTTATTTTTTTAGGCATATGGTGTTTGTTTCTTTCAACTAAAGAAGCTACGTCTCTTCTGTAGTAATCTTCGCCCTCATCCCTAGACGATCTAGATCTTCCAGAATATTTGGATCCCTCAAATTGGAGTTTTGCAGCAGCTTTCTTTGAGGATCTTTCAGCACCCCTTGAGGTACCGGGTTGCAGATAGTCGACACCACTCTCCAAGTTATGGGTTGAAAGACCAGTCTCCCAAAATGTATTTTTCAACCTTAAGGATCTAGACCTACGAGCTGAATCAGTTGCCAAGTCTGGAGATTCTTGGTTACACAAGCTAACATTTGGACCATCATTATCAGCTTCGCCACCATTAACATGGAAATCTGGAATATGATTTGGTTCATCTATAAAATTTTCTGCCATTACAGCTTTAGACGTTGACTCAACATCTAAGCTGGTGTTACCTGGAAGTTCTCTAGGTGGTACCCCAGGATCTTTCGCTAGTTTTATTTTTAATATAGGGTGTTTCTTCTTAGTGATACTTTGTGGTTCAAACAAGAGTTTTCCTTCAAGATTGAGGCTACTAGATCCGCGGATATCAGAAGTAGATAAACCTGTTTCTCCACCATCCAATCTATGCTTGTTAAGCACATCAGAATCATTGTCCAACTGCTGATAACAATTAGTTATTTCAGCATTGACGTTTGGTGGCACGTGATTTCTTAAATGTGTTCCTATTTTGATCTTTAGCTTAGTCTTTTTGACACCATTCAACTCATTGCCAACTTCTGTTGACTTTTCAACATCTTCGGGCTGCCTTCTGCAACTTTCAGCGTGTTCCTCATCAACCATGATTGCTGAAGATGAAGCTAGATCCCCTGATCCAGAATTAACAACCTTGTCTTCCAAAGGATTTTCTTCAGAAGCTTTCATAGTCAAAGATGCAATACTAGTTTGACTCTCCAATGTAGGTGTCTTACGATTAAGGGAAAATCTAAGCACCAAATTCGTCTTGTTTCCAACATTGTCTAGACATGGTTTGCCTGATTCATCTGACCTATCGGATGATACCAAATACTGCTCTGTCCTCAGAATAGATGAACCATCCAAGGATGAGTCACTCTCTGATGTCTCACCTGCTGAGGCATATTCTTCTTCATCTGTAGATGTTTCCGGAATCTGGGAGAAGTTATCCATAGCATCACGGGCAGCAATCCTTTGAGGTCTTGATGACTTCAAATTAGTAGACTTCATTCGAGAGGTCCTTTGACCAGTTTTTGATTTTCCATATCTTTTACTTCGGGATGAAGTTCTCTCCTGTTTATCCGAAATTCTCTTCTTTACACGTCTGCCTGAAGATGTCATCACTTCGACCTGAAAACGAACATGTAGTTTAATGGCCCTTTATAGATAATAATAATAAAAACATTAATTTTTAGATAATAATAAAAATCATCTCTGGGTTTTTGGCCAAATCACCCAAAAAAAAAAAAAAAACAGCTCACTTACAAATACTAATCCTTCACAGTAGGGTACTTATAAGAAAATAAAAACCTAGGGAGTATTGAGTAATTTTTAAATTAATAGGGATTATTTCTTTTATAGGTCGACCTCAAGGGTAATATTTGTTAATGGCCCTTTATATCTAGGGTTATCAAGCTTACATCTTGCAAAGATTTCTTCCGTTTTGAGCGACGCTTTCTATCTTTAGGATTCCGTCTAACCTTGTCTTCTTCGCTACAAACTGAATCATTAGAGGTGCTTCCACTAGGACTTGTTTTCTCATCACTGAAATACTCTTCAGTGACATTATACTCTGAGTCATTGTCGTCATTGATAACATCATTTTCAGGTTCCCAGAACATGGCATCCCCGTAATCTGGCAAAGGATCAAGCACAACATCCAAATCTGCCAAAGGCAATATCTGGAACTCTTGGCCCATCCCAATATCTGTCCCAACAGCAAAGGTTATATTGGAAGGACGCCATTCAATTCCCAGAGCACCAAATCTGCGTTGCTGATATGTACTCTGGTACGGCTCTGGGTATGGCAGCATGCCTGTGATTCCCATTATGATAACCAAACAATTAAAAAGCTATAGCAGCTAACAAGAATTAAGTTAAAAAGTGCATGGCAGCATGTGAGTAACAGAAATCATGACATACTAGCATCACATAGTGCGTCTAGTCGATTCCTCACATGTGGTGCAAGTTGTGTTTCCTGCATCAGATCCAACATAATGAGATATTAAATAAGACAACAACCTCTATTAACTTGGTTCACAGAATTTTTGTGGTGAACTCGCTATCACTGTGTAGCACATAAAGTATACGAAGTATCACTGTTTAGTGATTTTGAGAAGAATTAACACAAACTCAAGCATTTTAAAATGGTGATACTTCATATGTTAAAGGTCATACTTCGTATGCTAAAAAGTGATACTTTGAAGAAGAGAATTCACGTGAACCTGGTTCACAGGAGACCTACTCATTAAATAAAGAGGAACAATATGTTATGTACTAAGCCCTTTGAACCACTCTTAAACAAAACTATCCTTCAAATATTCCAATTCTTGTCTTACACAACAATTCTACCACCTGATGTCTGTAGATGCAGCATTTGAATTCACAGAAATGTCAAACCGTTATTTAAATAACCTCTAAATGGTATGGGTAGGGGAAGCCAGTGTAGATATCTTCCACAACTAGTATGTAATATTGCATTTAACATAACCATCTAATTAAATAAATTAGAGATGTATGGCTTGACAGAATTATATAAGTTCTCCAAGATCAAGCGGACGGTAAGCTTTTTTCCTTTTAAACGAGCAGCTACAACAGAAACAAACAAAATATGAACAAGATAGCACAAACATAAATGGGATTAAATGGCATCATCTTCAAATTATATGATAACTTGAATCTTTAATCAATCTGCGTATGATTAAAAGTAACAAACTTAAGATCAAGCAGCCCCATTAGCACACGCCTTAGAGTAAACTGTTACCTTTTTCTTTTCTTTTTTTTTTATCCGGAAAAAACAGCTTTTCTAAGTAATTGGAGTACAAGGGAGAGTGAACTGTTTCCTATTAGCTATTTTTGTATAAACCCGGAGAACTAGGAGGACAGGAAAGCTGTAGACAGCAGAATTAATGCTAGGCTTAAAAAACTCCGAAGATACACCCTATCAATTTTTACTTGCACATTTTCTTCACTAAATTTGAAGCCAACATGGACAGTGCTCCTTGGGAAATGAGGAAGAGGTGTAGGAAGGGGAAGGGGGTTAATGCTCCTAGAATCTTATAAACGTCGAACTCATTCAGTAAATACAAATACTAATCCCAGAAAATCACAAAATGATTAGAGCAAGAGAGAGCAGAAGTGATAGAAAATATCCCTTCACCTGGTCAACAACATTGCCATGAGTGTCCTGGGTAAGTGGGCGATAATCCCCGAGGAAGAACTGTTGGAGATATATTTACAAAGTCAAATCATTGTATGGGAGTTATAGAAACCCAACAACATAAACCAAGTAGCACTCGTATACCTGATCATATTTAGCGTCCTTCTGGGATTCTCCTTCACCAGTGCTCAGCAAATATATTTGGCCTACATCATCTGAAAGCACGATTGATGTGCCATCCCTAGAGAGAAACAGTAATTAACAAATAGCAAGCAATAGGTCATAATACAAAAGAACAGAAGCATAATGTAGGTGAAAGCGAAAGCAATACGCAATGAGATTTTAATAGAGATGACACTAGATATGTTGGCATAATACAGGAAAATTTTATAACAAGATTGTCGTACTGAAATGATAATGTGAAAACATAGGGTTCTTATGCTTGTAGACAGTAGATATTACATATAAGGACAGGAAATATAATTTAAAGCAATCTTCATTACAAGGTAAAAGTAAAATGAGATTGTAGTGCTGAATTGATAATGTGAAATCAAAAGGTTCTTATTCTTATACACACTTAGATGAACGTGCAATAGGATTTAGGGAAAACTTCATTTCTGAGCTGAAATGCAGAGGAAAGGCTGCATTATGTGACTTACTGTGAAAACTTTCCATCAACCAACTTAAACCGTCCACCTATCTCATCATAAACTCGTATTGCAGTACCGTCCCATATCTAGGAATGCATCACAGAGAATAGATCAGGATAAACAGAACCAGTGTCCAGAAAGTTATTGAAAAATGCATTATTAACTTACATCCCACAATATTGTTTTCCCATCATACCCAGCACTCATAGCAATTCTTGGGTTAAAGGGATGCACGTCCAAAACATAAGTCTGTAAATAAAAAAATAAGGGCATCAAGACGAAAATTAAATGAGTGAAATAAAAAACCATATAAGTTAAATGAGATTAGAAAACATCTTTTAACTATATAAGTTAAGTTGAAACTCCTGCAACAATACATCCTTGATGTTGCATTGTGGACAAAATATAAACGGTGAACAAACAGTAGAATAACGTGAACATAATAGCAGGACAGCAGGAAAAAAAAACCAATAAAAATGAATAAAATGAGTTGATGGTGTTAAGATATTTAATCAAGGGTACATGAAATTACATCAAAAGTTCCTATACAGAAACTAGCATGAAAATTAGGGATGAATCATGAATCCAAACAAACTAGTGCATAGCTTGTATTTAGTCAATATTTCTAGTAATCAAGGGTACATAAAATATCTCAAAAGTTCCTAAACAGAAAGGAGCTGAAAAACTAGGGATAAATCTAGACAACTAGTGTGTAGTTCGTTTCATTTAGTAATTTTGGAATCATGTGTACTTCTCACTTCATTTTCTGGGGGGGAGGGGTGAGGTTGAGGTGCTAATAAATTGGAATAGCACTGTTAAATAATACATGAGTACAGAAAGCAACATACTGATGCCAAAATAATAGAAATAATAACACTCGTTGAGATTAAGCTCAAACATTAAATTGTACGCACAGATGCTGTATGACCAGCCAAAGAGTGCACCAAGCTGCCATCATTAGCATTCCAGACACAAATCCTGTTATCTGCACAATAATCTTAAAACATGACTACAGATTCCTCCCTAACAAACAAAAACAGATATCTCTTGCTTAAACAAATTAACCTGAGATCTTTACAAATGATGAGTACCGAAAAAAGAAGGATGAAAATAGATGAGAAACAGAGATGGAGATAAAAGCAATAGTAATAATAAAAACCCTTTATCCCAAAATGTATCTACTTATAGATCATATTTAGCCATTCTATTCAGTCAAAACACCAGTAGGCATGTCTTTTTAACAGAAAAACTTCAAAGATAAGTAAAGCACGTCTCTTTTAACAGAAACTTTTTTAAAAAAAAAAAATTAACTTCTTGCAATAAAGAGAATGATTTATCATGTTAAACATTATTATCCATCTTGTATTATTAGAAAAACAAGCATGCCCAGGTGCTGAGAACGTGCTAGACTAGTAGAATATTTATAGCTTAAGTTATAATCAACCTCTCTAGAACAAGCTCAGTTAAAGGGGCCAACGTATAGCCAAGGTTGAAAACATTGGTATCGGTAGAAATATCGAGACCTTACATTTATGGATATATCGACATCGAATATCGATATCGGTAAATTTTTAAAACTTTAAAATTTTAAAACAAACTTCTAATACATGAATGTAACAAAAGAATTTGAACAAACTTTACATTTGTGATAAATATACATAAAATATTATATACACTTATCTCTTATGCCTTTAACGATATTTTCCTAAATTTGTCGATATTTTTTCGATATTTTACTGATATTAGGCTCAATTTGTGCAAAAAATTACTGATATCGATATTGTATACCAATATTTTATTTCCGTAAAAATATCGTGGAAATATCGTTCTCCCTAATATCGATATTGGTGACCCCGGAAAATGGATATATCGGGGATATTTCTGGATATTTTTATCCTTGTGTATAGCATGATTGACCTAAACAACACTAAGAAAGGAGAACGGATTACTAAATCACTAAAAAAACCCTGCTTCCAGCATATATACAACAGCAGAAGTTCTAAGTTGAGATCACGAGAAGCTGCGAAAGAAAACTAAGGACTACAGTTCTTTTAGAAGATTTCATAGTTTTCTATACTTCTGTCCGGAGAGCATTACCTTGGCATTTACCAATTACACAGGCTGAAAAACAAACACTTCAAAATAGAGCTTTTTCTTTTCTTTTTTCATGTGTGTTTTATGGCTTCATGAAAATTGTTGCAGTAGTCTTGACCAGTTCAAATAGCCATCTAATTCCCATTATATTATATATATATATATATATATATATATATACTATGCCAAAATACTAGGTCTATTATGATTCATCTACAGTAGGAACTAGGAACTCCGACAGACATGACAAAGATTCTACACTAATGTTACTCTTAAATCCTCTATTGAACAAAACAAAACTCTCTCTCTCCCACCTCAAAATCTGCATAAAAGAGATAAATACTGAAAATTGAAGAGAAGTTTTTCTTATGAAGTAGAATACCCATTATAGCAGCAAGCACAAAGCGATTATCCAGGCTCCACATAATCATGTTTACACCACGCGGAGTCGGAAGAAGTCTCTGACGTGGACCTCCTCGAGGAGGTTGGGGAGGCATAGGTGGAGGAGGAACTTTAAGATGATATGCCCGAACCCAACGTCCAACTTTTCCCTGAAGGCAGAAATGATAAAGTGAAGAAAGGAGACGAAAGCATTTACACGAACCTAAGTTTATTCATGTATTAAGCATTATAATTTTACTGGCCTAGAAAACTAACATGAGATCTCCGTGATCTAGGAACCCAAATAATTGCACTGCCATCGCGTGAACATGTAACAATATTGTCATGATTAAACCTGTTATAAGATTCAAATAAGTAACAAATAAGCTAATTGTCAACCAGCACAAGAAGTAAAAGCATAACAATTAACACAGAAAAGTACTAAGTGATATCAGACCAGGAAGTTTTAAACTTTGGAACGCTATCCTCGATAGAGGGATCAGACGGAGAAGATCGTGAAGCCACAGCACAGCCACTGCATAAGAAGGCAGTAGTGAGACCATGACAATTCCAGGGTTTTGAAACCTTTTCCTCAGGTTAATAGAGAGATTGGAGTCTTAGATTTAATTCATTCTGATATGTGTGAGTTTAATATCTAGAGGTGGGAAAAGATACATTATTACTTTCATTGATGAAAGTTCCATTTTACACATGTGCATCTCTTAAGAAATAAAAGTGATGTCTTTGAAAAGTTTAAATTGACGACTTGCAAACCTGAACTGAACGTAGTTGACAACATTTTCATGGCCAGCTAGTATGTCAATTTCATGACTCACTTGGTCAGGATCATCTGTACTGGACTTAAAAGCACTCCAAACCTGCTTCAAATAATGTCCATTCATATGCAAAATTTAGATGAGGAAAGCAAACAGGATATATATTTATTCATACCCTAGCGAAAGTATCAGAGCTCCCAGTTACAAAGACAGTTCCATTAGCATTGTATGCACAACACAATATTTGAGGGCTCAGTAAAGCAGTGCTTGATGATGCACTAGCTGGAGGAACATTTCTCGTTGCTGCACTAAAATAGAATTATTTAAGTCCAGTTATTTTGTTGTTATCATAAACTACAGAATAAACAACGCATAATCTAACCAGTAGGAGCATCTTTGGGCTTCGGAATGTAAACACGAGGACGAGCCTGGGAGTTTCTAGCATCCCATACCCGACAAGTTCCATCATCAGATGACCTATTGATATCAAATTAGCAAAATTAGAAAATAAAATGAGCTGAATTGTTAAGTCTAAGATCTATAACACATTAACACTTTTTCACCAATCCATCTAGCATTGACTATTGAAAAGTGATATTGATGTAAAAATGAATTTAATACTCAGTCTCATAAATTAACTAAACTATGAAATACAATTAACAGATAGTGTTTCACGGATGAGGAAAGCTCATAAAACACAATTAGAAAAACAGCTATTTTTAATAGAAACAAATTTTTTATTCCTTTTCATAAGAAGACTTGATTGTATAAATTCTAGTGATAGCACAAACTAGAAAGCAGCAGTGAATTCAGGCCTAGGGTTTTAGGAAGACTTGGTAAAAGAAAAGAAGAAATGGCACAGCTGGCATCGTTCCTCTCGCGCTGTGGCTAGGTTCTCTCTCTCTTTTATTTTTTGTGAATCTTATCTCTCTTTTATGATGTATGCCCTGCGCCGTTTTTCAAACTCTATATCTCCTTCCCACAGCAAGAGATTTGACAAATCTTGTTCTAAATAAGATTAATTTTAGATCCATAGCAAAAGATTCGACAAATCTTGATTTATTTCAGATCGATATTTCCCAAATAATAGCAATGGTTTTTATTTTTCTTCTAAAAGAATTTCTGATTATGTTCGCAGGCAAGCTAACAACTATGACTGTGAATCTTATGTTCCGGATGACCATTCTCTTTGTACTCATTATTAACATCATAACAGTTCATGGAATACTCTAAAAGTTTGTGATTCGGAACTGGATAACAAATAAAGCAGTAGTCAAGTGTATAAAGAGGCTCACGATAAGAGATGATAGGGGGTATGCGGTCTGGGACTAAAGACAATGGCAGTAACAGCTCCAATATGCCCACGAAGAACAGAAATAGGGAGGCCATCTGGCAGACGCCACTGCAAAATATAATAATTCAGTTTTGTAAGAGGTAAGAGACTAAATTAAAGTTGGTCGGGAACCGAATCTTACAACTCGAATGGTGAAGTCATTTGACGCTGATGCCACTAAAGCATTATTGGAACTGACTGACAAATCTGTAATGTCCCCCTGGTAATAATCACAAGGGCGGAAAAGAAAGCACAAAGTCGATAGAAAAAACAATTAAATTTCTTTTTTTTTTTTTTGAAAAAAAAAGAGCTGTGTCCATCATATGACACACTTTAAGTCCAGTAGATCTGAACTTACTTCATGTCCGCGGCAACTAGCCAAGCACAATGCAGTTTCCATCGACCAAACCTTTACCAAACGATCATCAGATCCAGTAATCACATAGCGGCCAGAGCGATCAAAAATTGCTAGAAAATCCAAAGCAATTAGACCATTTGCAATTACATAACGTGAAAGGATTGAATTGAGCAACATATATAGACAATATTTAAAACATTGTAAAAGGGGCAAAAATTAAAATATATTTAGATGATTATCAGACACAATATCAATTTCTATTGATATTCTCCAATTAATTTATCAGCCATTTGAGAATAAGATTCTAAAAAACCCATGCATTCAAGCAAGGAGAAGAAGTATATACCACAATATACTGCATCTCTATGTCCTCGTAACTTCTTTATATTTTGCATCTTTGGGACCATAGATGACGGTTTAGCAATGGCATAACATGCAACATGAATAGACGGAGCACGATGGTGTTTTGAAAAGCCACCTCCTATTTCTCTCAAGCCAAGCCCTCGAACCTGATCAGCTTGCATATGAGGCCAGCGTAGGAAAGATGGAAAATTCTTCACTGGCTTATTTACTTTATTTCTCTCACCTGCATAAAATTTAATGGTCTTCATAAATGTATTTATATTTATGAAAGCAAATTGAAAGTTGCATTTCTCAATTTTATACATTTGTGGTGGGTCCATGGGTATTCCAAGAAGTTATAGGTGTACAGGGTTCAGGCGTTTGTTTTACGATAACACAAAAGACATGCAAGTAAGGAAAAAAATATGATGATCTCAGAAGTTGAAAACCTTACCAACGCATCAAGGAAAAACAAATGGATGACATAATTTCTAAAAAAAAAAAAAATCTCAAAAGCTACAACCTTAAAAGGATCTTGAAAGGTTGTAAATGGTCACTATTATAGAGAGTGTGGCTTTGGGATTAGATATAAGTTGCACGATCATGTTTGTAGCGAGTTACTTCTTTCATGAATTGCAAATACATCAATCCCTACTCAAACATATAATGGTTCCAAAAGTAGCTCAATATAGTGCAAGATAGAAAGCCGGCTTAAGGAGCCTTCAGCCATTGCAATAATTCTTGATAAGTCACTAATATAATTGTATAAATAAATAAATAAAGTCAAATATTGCTTCCTAAACAAGATGAAGGTGAACGTAAACAAAAAAAAAAAAAGGCCAAAGCATTGTATACATGGAAACAAAGAAAAGGACCCAGTCCCAAGTAGGGTTGGAACGTCAGCTGCGCTTGGTGTTGTACTTCCAGTCATACACTGCAATGGAGGCGATGCCATTAGCATCAGCTGCTTTAGCAGCCTGATCAAGTGATCCTTTCCAGCGTGAGAGTACCTGGTGAAAATTTTCAAATGCAGAAACTTTGAATTAATGAAGAGAAAGAAACTTCTTTCACATTTTCAAGGTATTATTTAAGAGATTGAAAAGCGTAATCAAAGCAATAAAAATATGTTTGTGCTGATCAAAATCACAAATATTAAGCATTTCAATTCGGGACAAACATAAAGACTCTTCTTGAAACTTGAAAGACAGTATGGAAATTAATCAAATGATAAAGCACAGGAAAAGAAATTTCTGTAGCCATTTGCTTGGAGAAGATGAGACCGACTTCTTATGAACAAACTACCAGGGTAACCATGGGATCATTGCAAGACAGAACCAGAATGAAGTGTCAATTTATGCTTACCGTCCAGCCAAATTCTCATAATCTAGAGGAAAGGATTTTCCATCACAACTTTCATCAATGGGAACATCACCACTTCGTGAATACCAAGCATGATATCTTCTAGGTAAGAGCTCATTTTCCAGAAGTTCATCCCGAAGTTGCGTAAATGTTTTTTGGCATGGCCCAGAAGATAGAAAATGCATGATCAGGAAATAAATTTCTCGAAGATCAACATTGACATCCATGGAAGCAGCAAAATCTGCAGGTTGCTCGTGATCTTCTATTTGAGGTCTTGTGAGTACCTTATCTGGAAGATGTACTCTGCTGGCATTCATAGAAGGCGCGTTGCTAAAGCATGTGTATTTTTTATGGTCCATGCTTTACAAGAAAACCTGAAGTACAATAACAATAATCCCTTCAGAAAATTTTGGAATGAACAGAGATGAAGTTGAATAAACAACCCCAATGGAAGTAATGATATTTGGAGAAGATCAAGTGCATTCGGGGTGAAACTCTAGATAGAAAATTTAAGAAAAAGATGATACAAACGCCTGCATGACAAGGAAAATATGCAAAATTGAAAGCTGTCAAAAGGTATTTGTTTCCCTGAATAGCTCGCGCTATTCCTTATATAGAAATTTGATAACGTGACTATATAAAACAAAGCCCGGGTGTGACCGCCATTTGTCAATATAAATTTTTCAGATGTCATTTACGTAACTATGATATCATTAAGAGCTTAAATATTTAATCAATTAGACAGCACGACTTATACAGAATTGAAAGAAAGAATTTCCACTAAATTACCTTGAGATTATTGTTTTGTTATTCACATTGGATCCAATTAACAATAATTAGAAAATAATAGTTGATAGCTTATTGAAGCCAAACACATTACTTGTATAATATTCAAGAAGTCAAATAATAAAAACTTAAAAAGTACTTCTGATAATAATAGACATGTCAATATCCAATTTTCTACTTGTTCACTAAAGTTTAGTTTATTGGGACTGCTATTAACACCGACCGGATTGCTTTATTATACACCCATATGTACCACATTTTTAACTACGCGTACCTTCAAACACGGATATAAAGTGGGTGAATAGAGTAATTCGGTGGGTATTAAAAGCCTCACCCTGAGTATATTTCATTCAAAAGATTTAATAAAATAAAATAAAAAAACTGAAATATATTTGATTCATTCTAATCTGTGTAAGTTGGCATTTCTGGAAATATTAATGCGAACTGATTATTGACACCATTTACCAAAATTTCAACCCCAACCCCAGCTCAAATCATTTACTCGTTAAAGACTCACATAACTACCAAATTCATTCTTATAAATAAATGCACCATAAACTATGCAAACATTTCATCTAAACGATGGGATCAATTGTTCCAAGTTAGCCAAACACGCCATGGGTTCGTTGAAATGTGTTATCACCAAAAATTAAATAGACTTCAATCCAGATTGATTGATTTAACATAGAATTCAATCTGTTCAATAGGTTTTCCTACTCCTATAAATACCGAACTTAAACCAGCAACTTCACACACAAGAATCACAGAAAGAAATGTAAATTCTCCCAACCTTTTTTGTTAATGCAATTCTCCTCTGTCAAACCCTAGCCTCCACCCGCCACCGCGGATTTCTGGTCGTAGCCGCTGAGCTATGTGTGTGAGCAGGTGAGTTGAGCGTGTTCTTTCAGAGGGAAAAAGGATGGGAGGAATAAAGGAAGATGGGAGAAAAGAAACGGGAAGAAGAAGAAGAAGAGGTGAAGGAGAAAGAGAGTTTGTATTCTGGTATTACACATCAAAGGGAAAGTAAGGAGTGATTGGGCTTTAAATTGGCTTGAATTCATTTTATTTTCCTTTCTAATTTGGGCTTTTTATTACTTTTATTTCTCTAGTCCATCTCTCCTTTTTAGCCCAATTGTTTTCTAAATTATTTACCTACACTACAACAAAAGTAAGATTTAGTAACACTTAAATAAGTGGCATTTTAAGTGATATGTGGCTAAAATATAAATTGGTGATACTTTATAAAAAATGCCACTAGAATTTAACGAAAATTAGTAATTATTAATGTTTAATAGATAAAGTGACATTTTCTAAATGTAGCTGATGATTTGAGTGACATTTTAATTAAAGTGCCAAAATAAGATACTATACAGTGACACTTCAGATGGTGGCATTTTAAGTGAGATGTTGTTAAAGCATAAATTAGTGATACTTCACAGAAAATGCCACTAGCATTTTTTTTTTTTTTTAATAAATATCAATATTTAATAGATTAAATAACATTTTTTCAAATGTAGTTGATAATGTGCGTGACATTGTAACTAAAGTGTCAAAATAGGATCCCATATGCCGACACTTGAAATTGTGATATTTGAAGTCAAATGAGACAAAAATAAAATGAGTGATACTTTAAGAAAATATCACTCAAATTTAAATAAAATTAATATATATTAATATTTAATAAATAAGATAACTTGGAAAATATAAAAGATTGTTTCAAAAACATTTAAGGGGCGACACTAAAATTAAATGAATTTAATTAATAAATATTTTAATTGGTGGATATGCCTCTTACACATAAAAATGCCTCGTAAATGTTGTTAGTAGGATATTATAATTGTAAATTTTGGTGGCAATACAATTATACAAGTGATATATTTTCCTTATAGGATGTGAATATATTTATATTAGGAAAATTAATGGGATAGGTTGGACTTGAGTTATAAAAAAATTGTTGCAATTTTAATTATATAGAAATGATTTTTTGTACAAGGCCCACTGCCTAGTGTTTCGTCCTCTTATATATGTAATTAATATTAATAATATATCCCTTTATTAATTAAAGTTATTCAAAGAGGCATATAGAGTGAGTAGTATTTCAAAATTGCACTGGCTAAGCTGACGTTGCTGCTTCACACAATTCTGCTGAAATCGTATTGTAAGTATTGAGCAATGCTTCAACAATATGTCATCCTAAGTAATCATTAATGATAGAATATTCGATGCAATTTTCATGAGCATGTTTTTGGATTCTATGTAGATGTTCTTTAGAACAACAAATATTTTCTTCACTGTTTCCTCCTTTGTAAAAGAAATTATGATCGCATCATATATCTATCTATTTTAGTTTAGATTGAATGAAGAAATTACACCAAACTTTACCCCAAATGCATAAACCCTACCAATATTTGTGACTTGTGAAATTAAGGAGTTTTGTATAGCCCAAAACATGCTCGATAAAATGTCTGAAAGAAAATATTCATCTTTTTTAATTTCTTCCAACACTGCTAGACAAAGTATCTGAAAGAAAATTAATTATAATGTTACGCAATCAGTTTCTTTTTACATTGTATGCTTGTAATTCTTTAGACTCTAATTGTGTTCTTTATATATTACCTTTTCTTCAGCTGCTGCACGTGGCTCTCGCTATTGTTCAGCTGATGTTTTGCGCCTCCACCAACGCCGTCATATCCAAAAAAAATAAGGTGGAACTCAGAGTCTTCTATAGCTCGTTAACGGCCCTCTCCCTTGCTCCTAAATCGCCTCCTCGATCCCATCCCTATTCCTGAGTCCCGACGGCCTACAACGACGAGACACCATCATTCCTTGCAACACTCATTTCATCACAAGAAACATAAAGGTAAAATTTTGCTTTTAGAATGATAAAGATGCTTTTAACAATCCAATGCCACCTATTCTTAGAAAGATAAAATTTAGAAGGGTGAAGTACTCCAAAATTTCTACTAACAAGCAGGAATGAGGATTAAATTTGTTATCTGTGTACATACTATTCGATTTTAAGTTCGTGTGTGCATTATTGTTTCCTTAGTTTATTCCAACCAATACAAATCGTTAAGCACTTACATCCTTAATGTATTTAATTTCTTGTTAATGTGGAAAATATTTATGCAGAACAAAAACTTAATGCTTGTATTGCGTTCACAAAATATTTGTGCAGAACAATAGTTTTTTTTTTTCGTGTGTGCATTAAGCATTAAACACTTATGTCTTTTTAATTATTACTTCTTAGAGTGAAGTGGACCAGCAGAGCTAAACTTGATTTGACAATCTTTGTATTTGGAAACATGGGATCAAGCTTTGGTGGTGCTAATTTAGTTATTCTTTCAGTATGTTGTTATTTTTATGTTGTTATTAATGAGTGTTGACATTTGGTGAACTTGTTTTACATTCGATTTGCAACCCTTTTGTTCTGCCTAAAACATGCTCGATAAAAGTTCTAATAGAAAATACTTGGTCATCCTTTTGCTTTCTTCTAATGATGCTCGACATAGTATTTAAAAGAAAATTAATTTTGATGTACCCAAAACATGCTCGAGAAAAAGTCAAAGAAAATACTCATCCTTTTTGCTTTCTTCCAACATTGCTCGGCAAAGTATCTCAAATAAAATTAATTCCAATGTTACACTATCAGTTTATGTTACCTTGCATGCTTGTAATTCTTTGTGCTCTCATTGTGTGCTTTATATGTTTTCGTTTCTCATTCTGGCACCCTATTTCAGTATTCCCAGTAAGTTAGACATACCAAGTATGGACAGAAGATGGATGAAACAACCAAGGACAAGTGATGTGTATGATGCAGGAGCAAATGAGTTTCTTGACTTTGCATTCCAAAATGCAAGTGTTGAGGGAAAAATTTCATGCCCATGTTAAAAGTGCAAGCTTCTATTGCGGGTAAATCGAGAAGATGCATATGATCATTTGATCGTTTTTGGTTTTTTAGAAGAGTACACAACTTGGGTCTTTCACGGGGAACTTAAATCATCAAGTACAAGCAACAACGATGTTCAGATGAACAATAGTTCGAATATGCACATTGATATGGATGGTCTGTTACACAAGACATTCGGATATCATGATGGTTCACAAAATGATGTTGATGATGATATACATGTCGAAGCAGAACACCAACCACATGACCAAGCCGAAACATTTTACAAATTTGTTGATGATGCAAACAAGGAACTATTTCCTGGGTGTAAGAATTTCACGAAACTTTCATTCATTGTTCGATTATTCCACATCAAATGTCTTGGTGGGTGGAGTAATAATTCATTCACGATGTTGCTTAAGTTGTTGAAGGATGTGCTACCTGAAGGAGAAACATTGCCCGACTCTTTTTAATGACATGAAGAAAATAATATCAAAATTCGGCCTCAGTTATGAAAAAATTCATGCTTGCCCGAATGACTGTATATTGTATAGAGGGGAATATCAAGGCAAGGACCAATGTCCTAAATGTCATACTTCGAGATATAAAGTCACAGATGGCGATTTTAGTACTTCAAGTATTTATCCAGTTGGTTAAAAGTTCCTGAAGGTTTTCTTGGTACTTTCCCTTGTTTCCAAGATTAGAGAGATTATTTATGTGTTCTGAAACTGCTTCTTTAATGAGGTGACATGAAGAAGAACGTACAAAAGATGGCTACATGCGGCATCCTGCCGACTCTCCAGCATGGAAAACCTTTAATTTTAAGAACCCAAGTTTTGCATTGGAACCTCGAAACGTCAAGCTTGGCTTAGCAAGCGATGGGATGAACCCATTTAGAACTATGAGCACTACATATATCATATGGCCTGTGATTCTAATGGTATACAACTTACCTCCATGGATGTGCATGAATGCTGATAATTTGATTTTGTCAATGGTCATCCCGGGTCCTGACTCACCAGGTAATAACATTGACGTTTACCTACAACCACTAGTGGATGAACTAAAATTATTGTGGGAAATTGGTGTTCAAACATATGATATCTCATCAAAGATGAATTTCAATCTACGTGCATCACTTTTGTGGACAATTAGTGATCTTCCAGCATTGGTTTATCTCTCGGGATGGAGCACTAGGGGAAAATATGGATGTATTTGTTGCCATGGAGAAACTTATTCGACGTGGCTGAAACATGGACGAAAATTTTGTTATATGGGTCATCGTCGGTTCCTTGATAAGAAACATGCTTTTCGAATGATGAGACATCCTTTGATGGTGATAAAGAAACGGAATTCGCACCGATACCTTTAGAGGGAGATCAGATTTTGGAGATGTTAGAGGGATTTGAAGTTGAATTTGGAAAAACTAGTGTCAATCCTAAATTGCCATTTAACTGGAAAAAGAAAAGCATTTTCTTTGAGTTGCCGTATTGGAAAGACAACCTTATTCGACATAATCTTGACGTGATGCATATCGAGAAGAATGTGTGCGAGAGTCTTGTTGGGACTTTGTTGGATTTGGATGGGAAAACGAAGGACGAATTAAATGCACGTCTTGACTTAAAACTCATGGGTCTGAAACCTGATATGCACCCAAGAGAATGATCAAATAACAAAACAATTCTACCTCCTGCATGTTTTCCTTTGAAAAATGAAGAGAAAGATACCTTCTGTAAATTTCTTAAACAAATCAAAGTGCCAAATGGATATGCTTCAAATATTTCCAGGTGCGTCAGTGTTAAGGATAAGAAAATATTTGGTTTGAAAAGCCACGATTGTCATATTTTAATTCAGCAGCTGCTCCCTTTGGCTTTGAGAGGAATGTTAAGCTCAAATATATATTCATGCTTTGTTGACTTGAGCAATTTTTTTAGAGAAGTGTATTCAAAAGTGAAAAGGCCAGAAGATTTTTCAAAACTTGAAAAGGAAATCTCCATCACATTATGCAAGTTAGAGAAGATATTACCTCCATCTTTTTTTGACATTGGTGTTCATCTATTGGTTCATTTACCGAGAGAGGCTCATCTTGCTGGACCAGTTCTGTATCGACAAATGTATCCTATTGAAAGGTAATTTGTAATTATACTATTTTACTTTAGTCACTTGAGAATTAAACTTGCTAATCATTTTTCCCCTTTTTTTTTTGGGTCCTAAACTTGGTGATAGGTACCTTTAGGCTCAAGTCATATGTGAAAAATAAAAATCAACCTGAGGGTTGCATAGCTGAAGGATATCTAGTTGATGAATGTTTAACATTTTGTTCTCGCTACATGAAAAGGGTGGAGACGCGGCTTAGTCGGCCATCTCGTAACAATGATGATGGTGGTATTATAGAAGATGTGTTGCCCATATTTTCCATGCCAGGCAGACCTTTAGGAAAAGGCCATATAGATGTATTGGATGACTCAACAAGGGAGAAAGCACATCAATATGTTCTCTTCAATTGTGATGATGTGGAGACTTACAAAGAGTATGTGAGAAAATTACATGTAGCATCTTTAATATTTATAGTTTGAAATAACTTGCAAATTTATTTTTTTCTTTTTCATCAGGGAACACCTAAACTTCATATCTCAACAACGTCATTTGAATGACTGGCAAAGAGATAACATCCACAATAAAGAATTCTCGACATGGTTTGAACACCAAGTAAATAATCTAACTTGTCTTTAATTTAACACTTTGTATACATATTTTTTAATAGTATAAACTGTGTTACTTACTGTGATTGAATATCAGGCGAGCAATCTATCCAGTGATTTGAAAATTCTAGCTCATGGTTCTCAGAGGGTGTGCACAAGATATAAGAAGTATATTGTGAACGGTTTCAGATTCCACACTAAGGAGATTAAGGCTAAGCGAAAAACTCAAAACAGTGGGGTAGTTGTGATAGCTAAAACAAGAAGCTTTTCTAGTACTAGAGATAGCAATCCTATAACTGGTGATATCATATATTATGGAATTTTAACAGATATAATTGAGTTGGATTATTTGTTTGGCAAAAGAGTAGTTTTATTTAAATGTGATCGGGTATCGAACCGAGGAAAGAAGGAGGAGAAAGATTGTACTCGCGTTAATTTTAACTATTTGATGGGAGAAAATGAGTCTTTTATTTTGGCCTTACAGGCAGAGCAGGTGATGTATGTGAAAGACCTCAAGCACAAGGGTTGGCGAGTTGCTATCAAGATTGTTCCTAGAGATTTTTATGATATGACTCCTGGCCCGATGTGGGATGATGTAGAGTCATATTTTCAAAGTTCAGTGTTTGAGACTACTAATCATGATCCCAATGACAACTCTACTTTAGCCAGACAAGATATGCACCCCATATATGTTGATACTCCACTTCACGAAGTACCAATTGCAGAAGATCATGAAGTTGATGGTGGTAATATGAACGAGGAAGAACCTTTAGATCTTCTTTTCTAAAGTGTTGACCCTGGGTTTTTTTTTTTTTTTTATCTTAAATTATTTTGGTTGAAGGCTTGACTCTCTACCATGTGAAAAGCCACTTGCAGGTATGGAGAAGTTTTTTGCTTTGAAACATAGTTTTTCTTCATGGGAGCATTAAGTTTCTTACTCTCAAAAGTGTCTAGTTGAGTTGACAATATTTTATTTGGTGAATTTGTGTGGAGAATTTGTGCGTGAGAAGGTTAAGATACTCCAGTTTCATAATCTTATAGGTTTTAGGCAGATTTGGTATTTACCCTTATTTTATTCTTTGAGTGTTAGTTCAGTGGTTAGCTGATGGTTAGTTTATATGATGTTTCATGTTAGTTAGATGGTTGGGTTTGCATTATTTGCTGACATGTTCAGTTTATATGTCTTCTTGATTGTGTAGTGCATGCTTCCGTAGATAGCAAATCACCTTAGTATGTTGGGGTTTTACCAAATTTTACTTAGCTTCATGAAAAAATTGGTTTAAACATAGAGAACTTTTATTTCTGGAACAAAATTTTGACTAAATATATTCCAGCTTCATCCGCCATTAGTCATGGTGTGTTGATAATTTATGAAAAATGTTGGAGTTATTAGTTTTTGTATGAAGAATGAGCTTTCTCTTTGTGTCTGTTGATCTTTATCATTTGATTTCTTTGGAATAATGTTTCTATGATAATGATTGTATTTTAACACATGACAATTTAAATGTCTTTTGTTGCGCACAATGGAACATTTTTTTAATATAAGATTCATACGAAATGAAGATAACTTCTCAACGTAGTTTGGAGCTTTATATCTACAAGGAAGTACTCGAATTATTATCTTAGTGATTTTGGAGATTGTTGTGAATTTCAGCAATAATATTTTTGTAATTTCAAGTTATTTTGACTATGAAGTCTTGTACTTTAGTAGTTTATAACTTTTGGGGATGATGATTGTTTTATACTATTTTGATCACAATTATTTGTTTTAATGACCATATTGAAACTTAACTTTTCATGTTAATATCTTTTTGAAATAATGACTCTAAGGTACAAAGTTTTTTACCAAAAGATTATAAGGTACAAAGTGCAAAAAATTAATGACTCTAAGGTACAAAGTGCGTTAAATGTCAAAAAGTGCAATTTCCCTAATTTAAAAATTTTTACCCAATAAAAAACAGGAAAGATCCGAGAATATCCCTCCTTCTCATTTTAAATGATTTCACGAAGAAAATTTTCATTAGAGACCTACCTACTCATTCTAAAAATGGGGTTTTGGATCTAGGGTAAATATTTAGAGTCTCTGATTAATGAAAAAATAATCAAATAAGAAAAATTAAAAATTCATTTAAGAGAAAATAGGTTTCGGTTCGATTTGTGTTCTTTTCCTCCCTGATTTATGTTTCCATTTGATTTTTCATTCTAATAAAGTTTTTGGTTTATGCTTTTGTTTTTCCGTTCAGTCCAGGAATGGAATAGAACGATATTTATCCCTAGTATTTCATAAATATCTTCCTTGAAACACTATTGAATAAGAGCCCATAAGTTGCTCATTGTTCATAATATTATAGTAAATCCATCTCCAACAAAATTTTCTCATATTATAAAATAATATATATTTTATTTATTTTATATATACCTATAACACAATATATTTACAAAATATACATCTCTATATAAAAAAGGCTTTATGGGCGATCATGTTTTAACAAGATATATATAGTCAACAACATGAAATTTTTTAAGAATCAATATGCTGCATAATTAAAAATAAAAAAGGAAATGTAAAGCTTTGTGTGAAACTTTCGAAATAATAAAATGTAAAACTTAATTTGCTTGGGATGAAGAGAGTATAATATTATACCCATACTGTATTAAAAAATAAAATTATGTCTATAATTAAATTAATTATATAAATTAAATATTTAAAATATTTAATTTAAAATTATATTATAAACTTATTTTTCCAATCCATCCCATTCATAGCCATTAATCAGTAGGATTTTTGTTAAATAGAAAGCATGCGAGCATAAAGCATTTATAGCAATCAATTTTACTATGGTCTATAGCTAATATATATATATATATATATATATATATATATATATATATATATTTAAAAATAAAACTACAAGGCTTAATAAAAGGGACTTTATGAGCTACAGTGAAAACAAATACCTAAATTCATCACCGTCATCTCGCAAACCTGTTCCCACTCTACAAAATTTCGCTTCCCCCAAATTCGGTTGCCTCTTCTAAATTGTGTATTATTTTTACTCCACGATCGCTATTGTGAAGTTATAGCATAAATTTGAAAAAAAAAATTATGGGAGGTATTATGTTAAAATGTTGGCGGGTGAAACCTGGGAATCACGTCCCACGATTTGTCAAAATTTTCATCATTAATCCTTCATGTATATATATATTCACGTTCTTGTGTATATCACTACTCCTACAAACTGCTAGGGTTGAAGAGTGCTCGAGTGATTGTGAAAATTATGTGGAGGTAAGCCTCAAATTTAATAATTTATTGCATCTTGCTTCCCTGTCCATTAATTCAAATTCTGGGAATGTACAAAAGCATATGAAAGTAGATGATTTCAATAGACATATTTCAGTCCCGTGTTTGCTCAATTTTTTGGAATAATAGATATATACTAATTATTATGAATATGAATATTAATTGCTCTGGTATCATGTTTGTGCTTCATATTCGAAATATAATATGTGAGTATTAAAGTGTGAGAAGCTACCTTCATCAATGAATTGACCAATTCATTTGTCCAGAACATATAAGGTATTTGCATAAACCATTGTGCTCTAGTATTTTAATATTTTATTAATGCTATAAATATTAGAATAGAATTGTAATAGTTCTATTATGTTTAATTGTTACTGGAATGATATAGATGGAAAAATGCGAATGTATCATTATAATATTCGACTATGTTCATTAGATTAGGTTAGTTAATGTGTAATTAAAAAATTTATGTATGAAGAGGTTCGTACAACTGTACCAGCTTGGACTCAGGTTCTCGTTTTCTTTTAGTAGATTACATATGATTTGATCTAATCTTTTAGATCAGGTTAATTATAATAAGGAATATTTTATTGCACTAATGAGGATAGTACTTAAAGCAATTAGTCATAGTATTCAAGATTTGATTGTAGGTTGTGCAAAGAGAATAAAATAATTGTTTACAGTTTTGGAGTAGAATTAGTTATTGTTGATTCACTAATATAAATTTCTTTTAATCCATTCCTATGAAAGTTGTAAACACAGTGTTTAAACCATCAAAACAATTCTTTAATTTGTTTTCTGTTATGTCGTTGGTTATACTGAAGTGTATATATATCAGTTGATTGAGTTAGTAATATTGTTTTTAAGTGTCTTATGTTTAATTCTAAGAAGGTGCCAACTTTTGGATCAGTTTTTTGTGCGCATATTATTGGTTAATACATGTCAAATGAAAACCTACTCTATGCAGGTCAACAATGAATATGAACATGAATGATACGCAGTCAAATGCAGATCTCGAACAACCACCTGGTATTTTTATGTTATATTCTGGATATTTTATCTTTCTAAACTGTCTTATGAACCAACTGATGAGTTCATTAAATTTTGATTAAAAAACTCAGGAGATACTAGTTCTAAAAAGAGAACTAGATGTCCTACTCAAATGCGTAAAGTTTGGGGTCGACGTGAAGGTGAACCACTTCTTCAAGTTGGTTGCAATGATTTAGGCCAACCAGACGACGACATGGCTCCAAGTTTATCAAATTTCATAGGGGCATTAATGAGGGATGGGAAAAATGCACCACCGAGCTACTTATCATGGCACAACGTTCCGAAAGATTACAAAAACAGACTGTGGGACATTTTAAAGGTAATATATGTATCATATGTTAATATTTTTATATATGCTGACAAACTTTGACAAAATTAGTTGCCGAGTTTTTTGCCCCCTGACACTCTCTGCTGCTCCACCACTGCATCTTCTGGTTTGCTGCTTTGATTACGTATATTAACTACGACTTGCGAGCATGATGATATTAATTATTATATGCAATAGAGAAGTATAATAATAAGTAGGAAAAATTAGGTTAATTGGGTCTTGGGAAAGGGTGATAGGCCGATTAAATTCTACCGATTGATGCACCCTCTGTTTTTTTGTATGGGATTTTAAATTGGAGCACTTTAAATTCCAGAGAGATTATGCTATGGAATAATGTGTATTCAGCTTTTTCTTATGTCGAGGAATAAACCTCATGGATCAGTTGAAGGATGGGATTTTATTTTTCTGCAACTTAAATGTTGAAGTAGGTGATATGTTTTGATTCTTCCTTGTAGCTATGCTTTTTCTCCATTAATCATGGTGCTTCCTCAAGTATTTCTTTAGTTACATTAGTTAAACATGTCCAATCTCAATTTGTTTGCATCTATTTTAATAATCAAATTAGTTGTATTTAATAAAATTCATTTATATATTATTTTTTGTGATTTTTATAGACATATTATGATATCCCTGAGTCAAGCAAAACATGGACTATGCAAAAATTTGGCAAACAGTTAAGAGAGTGGAGGAATCGGGTGAAGAAAAATTGTTACAAAGACGGTTTGTCTTTTGAGGAAATGAAAAAACTCAAAGACGATAGAGTGTCTGACGATAACTTTCAACATTTAGTTGCTTATTGGTCCAGTGATCGTGCAAAACAAGTAAGTGAACGAAATAAGGCTGCTCGTGCGAGTCGTACCCTTAATCATACGACAGGCTCTATAAGTTTCGCAAGAGTCTTGAAAAAACAGGTTAGTCTTATATATTCTTTGTAATGCTACTTTGTAATAATTTAATGAAGATTGATTTAGTAATTTTTTTTGAATATTTCATTCAATTTATTTGTAGACAAAGAAACTCGAGCGTATTCCAAGGCAATCAGAATTTTTTAAGCACTGTTATACAAAAAAGGATGGAACTCAAGCTAAAGTTGTTCAAACTACTATTGTGAGTTTTGATACAAATGTTCCTATATGTTTGTATCAGTTAATTAAAATGTTTAGTAACATATAAGTCATTGTTTTATTTTCATGTAGAATGAGATTTCAGAGAAGGAAAGCGAAAATCCGAATCTAGCCACTGAATTTCGTTCCATCAACGACTCATATGCACAAGTCATGGGACAAGACAAAAATGGGAAAGTTCGCATGCTTGGTGCAGGGGTTTGTCCATCAATGGTTTTTAATAACATATCAACCCGTGGAGCAGACCAAATGAAACTTATCAAAAAATTGCAAGAGCAGAACAATCAGTTGCAAACTGAAGTCAATCAACTGAGATTCAATGCTTTGCATGCTCCAATTAATGAGAGCATCAACAGTGACCAGTTTACAATTTTATTTTTATTTTTTCTTAGTAAACATAAATCTAAGTATTAATGTTTTATTGATAATTTTCTAAAGAACAAATGATTTTTCAGCGCTTTGAAGATCTTACTCCTATTTTACAAGTGGCGAGGCGAGAAGATTGGTCATTTCCCTCTTCTGATAATGTTGAGGGTAGCTTTAAGGTAAAATTATGTATCCCTCTTATGACAATTAATTTTAACATTGAGGTATATAAAATTATATCTTTATTTACTCTGATGTTATTTTTTCAATTAGATATGTTTATGGTAATAATAATGGTATAAAATAATGTGAATTAGGTTTAGTTGTTTGATATCACGAAGCATGTTGATTCTGGTTCTAGTTAGATTATTCCTGGTTGGTGTTTTCTCTTTCTGTAAATTGCATCATTGAAAATTAGCTAGCTAGGAATTTTGGTTTGTTGGCTGATGTAAGGTGTTTCACAAATATTGTTTCGGTCTATGAGCATTTCTTATGCTCCTGACTGATAATTAATAATACAACTTAATTTTTTGATAAAAAAAAATATTGATATGGTCTTATGTTGTGGAGTTTATATATCAAAAGTGTAGGGCTTAATGTTTAAATCTTTCTAAATAATTTGTGTACCTAGTTGAAAGTGTACTGGAATTATTATATGACTTTCTTGATCTTTAGACTATAATTTTTAAGTTAGAATTATATCTTTTTTGTTTATTTATATAGATTGGAGAATCAATTTGTTTGAAGAGTATTATCAAATCAACAGAAACTATAGCATTTGGATTATTATATAGCACAGACCCGTCAAAGGAAGTGGGCAACCAAGAGTTGGGTACTGATCATTGGGAGGTGTATATTGAAGTTGCTGTGAACCCCCAAGAGATCTTGGTTCAATCATGTGCACAATACAAAAATATTGGACAAGCAGTTGGAGATTATATGCATGGCCAAAAGCTTATATATAGTAAGTGAATTATTTGAATATTTTTTAGCAATTTCTAATTATTGCTTTCTAGCAAATGATTTGTTCAAATTAAAAGAAGGTTGTGGCCAATAACTAGATTATGGTTGTTTGCTTCTTGATGTGATTCAGTGTATATATTATTCATTCTTTTCTTGCACATGTTTTTGCAGGCGAAGTAGCAAATGTGGATGAATCAAGTCACTTTAGAGGGTGTCATGCAATTTGCAAAGTATTTATTTAGAAATTGATTGATGTAAATTTGGTTGATGTAAATTGAGATGCTACTCAAAGGATCATTTTTATTGTTTTTGGTTTAGTTGATGACAAAAATATTTGTTTTATGTAGTTTTATTTAGTGGAGCTTTATTCAATTAATTACTAACTTCTGCATTGTTGGTTTACTGGTTTACGGATAATTTTGGACTAATTTAGAATATTTTATAAATAATTTGTTCTCCTATTACTAAATTATTAAATATGAAAAATAATTTTTTAAATATACAATAATATCAATACAAAAATTAATTTTATTATTTTTTGTGGCACTAATTTATTGCCAGTTTAAATTGTCTTCATATAATCTTTCTATGACACTTTAGAATGTAACTATATGTAAAATTTGTGTCAATAATGGAATGTCACAACATTATATTTTTCCATGTCTCTTTCAAGTGCCACTAAAATCGTAAAAGGAGACTTTTAAAAGTGTCATTCTATAACATGTACAATGGCACTATTAAATGTAACAAAACTAGTTTGTAGTGTCACTTTTATATATCATCAGTAACACTTAAAGTGACACAATAAAATGTTAACTTAACTAACTAATTTGACACTAAATATATGTCATTGTACAATTAATTGGTGGCACTATAGAATCAACCACACAGCTAAAAATGACACTTCTTACAAAATGCCACTGAAATTAAAATTGCCACCAAAAGTACTAATGTGTATCACTTTTTAATGTCATTAAATTACCATTTTGTTGTAGTGCTAGTCCTATATTCATAAGTATAATTAAAATAATTATATGTTTGTAGATTAGAATCTAGGTTTAGATATTTTATTTTTTAGGTGACAAGTTGAAGTATCTTGGAGGTGTGGCAACCTCTTTAACACGGGCAAATATCCGGGGTTTCTTTTTTTTTCTGGAGTTGATGAAAGGTTGAGATATTTAATTATTTTAGAGACGGATTTTGAAAAAGCTACCAGTTTGGTGGATAAGGAAGTTTTAATTAAATCAGTTGTCCAGGCTACGACAACTTTGTGAATGAGTACTTGCGTGCCCTCGTCGACTTTGATGGACAGATTTAAACTTATGATGAACATTTTTTGTAGGGAAAAAATGGTGACCCAAAGACATTGATGAAATGGACTTCATATGTGACGAGACGTGTTGAGAAGGATGCAACTGATCTTTGCTTTCGAAATTTGCATCTCTTTAATGTGGTTTATGGTTGGATCATTTGGTTGGGGACTTCTCTCCAACATTTGGATAAGGAAGTAGCAGCTAATTGAAAATTGCGTTAAGAATTTGAAAAGTTAGGAACAGGATCGTATGAGGGAGCACACATGCCCCTGCCCAACAAATTATTATTTATGCTAAGCATGATCTATATGGTTGGAAGGTTGGGGGGGGTAAATGTGGGCTGTACATTATAAATTATTAGAGAGGGGGCCTCATGTGCACCCGGATGCACCGTGCACTCATAGTGCATTTTAAAAGCGTGCAATTATACAAAACAAAAACGTGCAACTATTTTAAACAGAAGCATGCAACTATGTTCTCATATTAACAGCAAGGGTGCAGAAGTCGGAAATCGGTAGTCGGGCGGATATAGACCGTCTAGCGCCTAGGTCGTCTAGGCGGGGACTAGTCGGTTCGGTTTTCTTTTGTTTGTTTTTTCATCTAAATGAGATTTATTTACTACTTATCGATATATTATAACAAAAATACACTTTAAAATTAATTAGCAAATTCATTATACAACCGTCTAAATCTAGATAACAATTGAAACATATTTTCTTATATTTATTATCCATTATAGAGTACAAGAAAATCAATTTAATATAAAAAAACTAAATAAATTTGTGTTTTGAAATTTTAGTGTAGTGAAAATTATCAATCTTTGTCTTTCCATCAATTTATTCTAAGAACAAAGTCTCTCATTATCAAATAATACCTTAGTGTTGGACATCTAGCTCCCGACTTAGCCGTCTAGCTCCCGACTCGGTCTTTCTAGTCGGCGCCTAAGCAAAATCGGGTCGGCCGACGATCACCTAGACGCTGCCTAGGCGGGGAATAGTCAGGACTTTTACATCACTGATTAACAGTTGCACTTTTTTGTGTAAATAAATCGCATTTTTCAAAATAACAAGTTGCACACTTGTAAAATGCATTATGAGTGCACGGTGCACCCGGGTGCATGTAAGACCTAGCCATTATTAGAACATAACCTCTCGCGCGTGCTATTCGAGTTTAATGAACAAAAATATTATTAGTTTTAATTAAATATTTATATAGTTTGATTGATCGATTGTTTTTAATATTTTACTGCAACAAACAAAAAAACATTAATTTATTATCAATATTATATTTAAATTGAAATTATAATTCAAAGGAAAATAAAAATATTAACATAACATTGCATAATATATATAGATATATCTTTATTATAATTTATAATTGTGTGATTTAATGTGCAGATTTTTTTACGTAAAAATGAAAATGCATGATCTGCTAATAAAGTCAGTTATTTATGTCTTACCATATATGTGTAAATTTTGTTGTATTTCTTTATATATTATATATAAAATTAACTAAAATTTATGGTATCAATTTTATTTTTTTGAGTAGATTTATGGTATCAATTTCAATTTATAAGATTGTATAGAATTTTAAATTTTGGTTAATTAATAATGTCAATTATTTACTTCTCACCATATATGCATAGATTTGTAATCATGTTGACATTATTCATGTGATTTTATTATGTATTTGTGTTGATTGGACATTTATAATTAAATTTATTATTTTATTTAACAAATTCAAGGAGTATATATTTCTTTAATTCTTGCAAAAGAACAATCCTATCAAAATCTAATTTATGACATGTTGGAATGGATTACTTTCGCGGGTAAGAATGTGTATAATAATTTTTAAAATAAATGCTCCTTGTCTTAAAACAGATGTGTAAATTATTGTTTAATTACAAAAACTTATACTATTATATAAAAATAGATCAGATTTGGGACATCAATATTTGGGTAGAATTTTAAACTTTAGTTAATAAAATCAATTATTTGTGTCTTACCATACATGTGAAGATATATTTAGTTTTGTTGTGTGAATTAATATAATAATATATTTTATTGATTGAAGTTGAACACTTCTATAAATTGCTCGATAATCAAATAAATCAATCAATAAATTTAAAAAGTTTACTATAAATAATTTTTAAGGAATATATTCTAAATTCTTATGGAAAATAGTACTAAAATTAATTAATTGATGAGATGTTGAAATGGGAAAGAGGATCGAAACATGCCACTAAAAGACATTGCATAAATAAAAATGCGCTGTAAAAAATGTAATTTAAAAGAGATAGGATGAACAATTGGTCAATGGATCATACCGAAGAAATTACTTTTACAGATAATTTTAGTAGTTTATATAATATTGAATGGATGACTGTTTGAGTTATATTTTATATATAAATTCTAATTATTGTCAAAATTTAAATATTTCAAAATTGGCAAGACAATATTAAGTAATATATATATATATATATATATATATATATAAAGACTATCACACAATCTTACAATTTATAAGATTGGATTGAACTTTGAATTCTCGTAATAAAGCCAAAATTTTATGACTTATCTATATCGAATTATATATACACATATATATACATATAGTAACACTAGCAGCTCAATTATGAATGAGAAGATCTTTAGTGATATATTGCACACTAGTATTATGTGCAATACAACATAAATAAGACAAAAATGGTAAAAAATCGCGGGTCAACAGGGGCGGGCGCGAGAAGGGCGGGTAGCGCTCGGGCATTAGGCTTTAGGTTGGCGAGATCGAATATGTATTTATAGAAGGATATCTTTATCAAATATGTGTTGTAACCTAGTGGTTCAGGTTCATTGTTAATGAATTTGGTTGTGGGTTTGACTCCTACTGAACACATAATTATTATTATTTATTTTGTCAAATTTTTATGTGTTACTACATCTATATATAAGTGTTACTACATTGTTATATTGAAAAAACTTCATATCTTACGTCAAACATAATAAAACATATCGTAACACGTAAATATTCATAAGGTAATATGGGTCACAAGGTAACACATTATTGTTCATATGGTAAAACATGAGTATTCACATAGTATTACGACGATTTATGAACAGTGTTACATATTACTAAAAAAACATGTGTTACTACATGAACAAAAAGTGTTACCCTATGAAGAAAAACGTGTTACCATATGAACAAAACCAGTACAAGCGCGAAAAAAATTCCCAGTCCAAAATTATAGATTTAAAGAACAACTTGATGTGTTACTACATGAACAAAATGAGTGTTGCTATATGAGCAAAATAGTGTTACCACATGAACAAAACAAGTACAAGCGCGAAAAGAAATCCCCAGTCCAAAATTACAGATTTAAATAACAACTTGATGTGTTACTACATGAACAAAATGAGTGTTGCTATATGAGCAAAAGAGTGTTACCACATGAACAAAACAAGTACAAGCGCGAAAAGAAATCCCAGTCCAAAATTACAGATTTAAAGAAAAACTTGATGTGTTACTACATGAACAAAATGAGTGTTACCATATGAGCAAAAGAGTGTTACTACATGAACAAAAACCAGTAAAAACGCAAAAAAATCATCAGTCTAAAATTATAGGTTTACAGAACAGCGTAAAAATAGTGCAGAAGGATTTGAATTTCAGCACACACTTTGTGTTGAGGGGTAATTCAAACACCACATACATATTCTCATTTCTTCTCGCAGAACCCACGTCAAAAACTAAATTGAACAACCTGATTTTATTAAGTGATCGGAGCAAATTGAAGAAAATTAATTTGGACAATAAATTAGGGCACGAACGAAGAAGAAGAACCCGTGAGATCCGCTAACAATCTGAAGAGAAGAGAAAGAAGAATAAACCTAACAGAGCCCGTGCAGCGCGACGCGAAGAAGATGAAGAAAGTCCATTAGCCCACCAACAATCTGCCCTAACCCGTCCTCTTGACCCGCGAGAAAAAAAAATAAAAAAAGACTCAATTGCACATATCACTTATATTCAATATTGCATATAAGTTTTTGTCATTATGAAATTTTATTAGCTTTTATGCTAAAATCACATTTTCATAACACTTATACACATATTTGCACACACTCCAAAACAATGATATTATCAAAATTTTCACATTTTTTATTACCTTTATTATTTTTTAAAACCGTCAATTTTCTCTTGATCAATCATTACCTCGATCAGCTAACAACAATAATATAATATTATTTTTAATATGATATAAAACTTCATCCATCTTATTTACTCATCTTTAATAAAATAAAAGTTTCTATTTCACTTGTTTTTTTTCCATTCACCTATTGTCATTTTCATCTTTTTATTTTTTTTGTTACTCTCGATCAGCTAACAATAATAATATAATATTATTTTTAATATGATATAAAACTTCATCCATCTTATTTACTCATCTTTAATAAAATAAAAGTTTTTATTTCACTTGTTTTTTTTTTCCATTCACCTATTATCTTTTTCATCTTTTTATTTTTTTTGTTACTCTGTAGAGCGCTACCCAATTATTATTTTTTAATGTGTATAATTTATTGTGTTCTTTCTACTTTACTGCGATCAGATTGCCAAATGAAACCTGAAAGATAATACAATTAAAATGTGGTAAATTTAAATTCATCCACCATAAAAATGAGGTGATTTTAATTTTATTTTTATTTTTTTTGAGCAAAGGTGATTTTAATTTTAAATAAACCAAAGTTGGGTAACTTCTAAGAAATCAAACAGGGAATATTACAAACGAAGATTCTTTGAACGCAGCCAATGGGCGTGGATTGCGTAGCTGTCGCCCACCAATTACACCCGCGGCACTTTCTCATTAAATTAATCATTAAAAAATCATTACATTTAATTAAAAAAATATTTTTTACAACCCCCAAACCCCTCCGCCTTTCCTATAAATACCCCCTTTCTTTACTCTCATTACCTTCTTTCGACCAACTCGAGAAATCTCCTATAAGGTTAGCTTCTACCTCTTTCTTTATTTTTCATTTTTCATTGCTTTTCGTTTTCTTCTGTTTTCGTTTTTTTTAATAGTTTAGTTTAATTTAGTTTTTTTGTTTGCTTTGATTTTGTTATTGGTTGGTTTAATTGTTTGGATTTTGTGTTTTTTGATGTTGATCGATTGTGTGTAATCGTTGTTTTTGTTTCTGTTTCTGATTTGCATGTGCAGATTGTTTGGGCGATCATATCCTGATTTGAATCCTTTGAATCCAGATCTAGGTTTTCAATTCCGTTTATTTGTTTAATTAGGGCTAAATTCCAGTCGATTGTCGAACGAATCATACAATTTCCATGTTTCTTTGGAATTCCAACCGTCAGTTCTTATGACAATTCAGATGCGTCGTATCAGAATTCTGCACTCTTTCTCAGTAGTATTCCTCTACTGGTTCTATGTGTTTTCATGAACAGGCCTTCCCCAATTCTCCAAATCCCTAATTTCTGAATACCAAATCTTACCAACAAATCAAACAACCTTTGATTTTCCCAATCAAACTAGGTTAAATCCCCAATTAGTTAGAAAAAAAAGAATATTAGATACCGAATCATATCATATTGTTCGATTTCGAGCAATGGCTTCGAAGCAGCAGCAGCAGCAGCAGCAGCCAGCAAGTTCGGGCTCCGATATGGACGAGAGGAAGCGTAAGCGTAAGCTGTCGAACCGTGAATCCGCACGGAGGTCCCGTATGAGGAAGCAGCAACACCTGGATGAGCTTATTGCACAAGAGAACAAGATCCAGCAGGAGAACAAGAAGCTGAGAGAGATGATTGATGGTGCCTCTCAGCTGTACCTCAATTTCGCCTCCGAGAACAACATCCTTAGGGCTCAGGCTTCGGAGTTGACTGATCGCCTTCGATCACTGAATTCCGTGATTCAAATTGCTTCAGAGGTGAGCGGGTTCGCCTTTGATATCCCGGATATCCCTGATACTTTACTCGAGCCGTGGCAGCTCCCCTGCCCGATTCAGCCCATCACTGCTTCCGCTGACATGTTCGAGTTCTAAAAAATGGTGTGAAGAGCAATCGGACTTCGATTGGAAGGGAAGCACTTATTCCCCTATGTTATAGTTCTTATCATACTAGTTTGTGTATTTTGTTTTCTTTGTTAATAACGAGTCGAGCTTAGTTAGGTAGAGTTTTGCAGTACTGCCATGGTACCTACTGCCATTTAGGTTATAATTATGTTACTTTGGGCAAAGTTGCTGAATGAGTGATTTGATTGATGGTTTTGTTGTATAAATAAATGTTAGTTTTTTACTTTTGGGTGTCTTTGTGCAGTTTGTTTGAATGGGTTTCTATGGAGTATGGATTGATATATGTTAACCTTGATTTGAATGGTTTTGATTGATGGTTTTGTTGTATAAATAAATGTCAGTTTTTTACTATTTGGTTGTGTCTTTGTGCAAGAGCCTTTGTTTGATGAAGGGTTTCTATGGAGTATGGATTGATATATCCAATCCTATCTATATGTCTACCCAGGCAGGGTAAATATTTTCTTCCTGTTTTATATCACACAATTGTTTTGATGTTGTCTGTTTTTTCATTGCTTGGCAATTTCTTCCTTTCTGTACTAGAATTTGTGATGAGGTCTTTCTTTGGTTCAGTCTATATGTATGCTTTCTTAGCAAATCTTAAGGCTGTTAACTACATGGGGTTGAATAACTGAAATTGGTGATTCATGTTATGCTATCTGCTCTGTTATTACTTACAAAGTTGCATTTGTTGGTGTTTCATATCTATATATTGGCATCATACCAATGATGGCTTGTGTGGGTTCTTTGTTGGTCTTTTGGACCTGGAGTAGATCTCATGAATTAGATTCACATGAACTTTATTTTTTCTAAAATAATAAGTACTCCTACCTTTTAGCACATAAAATATCACATCTTAAAAAAGTATTTGATATATGAATTCTTCTTCTTTAGATTCATTAAAATGTGATATTGGTGTTTTCAAACTTTGCAAAACATCTTCCAATTTTATTTTTTTAAGTTGCGAGACGCAGCTTTGACAAAAATGATTCTGGAAGCTATCTGTACTGAGTTCAATGCATTACATAGACCATCTGAAATATCTGTGACATAAGGTTGTGTCCCGGAATAGGGCTTTTGTTGGCTGGAGAATTCTTAAAACAAATTCGTGTGCTGTGTTTTATTATGTAAAGTTCTGTTCTGAGAAAGTTAGGTAATGTAACCATGTCAAATTCGTCCTAAAATTGTCTTCTGTTTTTATTTTATTGAACATGATAGAAACAAGATTCTTATGTTAAGTTATTCTTAATTATTACACGTTTTCTAGTTCTAGTCAAAGTCCTTGACTTATAACGATAAGAAGCGTAACACAATTGACTGTAACACAATTGACTTACGCTCAACCATTTCCAACTTACGGCACTTAATGTATTATTTCCGATAAACCGAAATACGAAAAGATTTTGATTAATAAACAAAACGTGATTGATAGCTTTAAAGCAATAAACACAACATATATCTTATAAATTGTTTACTGTTCTTTTTTCTCATTCCAATTATATTCATATTTATTTATGTGATAGTTCTATTTCATGATTTTATTTGGAGTAAATTCAAAGATAGAATGTAATATAATAAGAATCTAAGATGAAGCTGTGTTTATATATTCGAGTAGTTTTTCCGCTCAAAAATAAAATAAAAATATTCGAGTACTTTTCATGAATTTTTTTACAATGAGTAATCTGATAGTCATCAAATATTTATTACTCCGTAATATATATTTTAAAGATTTTAAGTGGATACCTCTAAATTAGGCAATAATTTTAGTAAAAAAATTCAATATCATATTATTTTCAAATTTAGATCCATTTTTGTTTGGCAAAGTATAGAGTATAGTGTGAAATGTTTTTTTTACGGTGGCTAAGTTAAAAAAAATGACTTTATATTACTAAAAAGTGTGAGACTTTTTATCTTTGTAAAGTGTGTGACTTTTTTTATATAAAGTGTATTATTACATAAAAAAGTGAAGAGTGTGACTTATATTATAAAGAAAGAATGTCGCAATGATAATAAGCGAAGTGTGTGACTTATATTACTAAAGGGTGTGAACTTATATTACTAAAGTGTATATGTCATAAAAAAAAAAAAAGATTTCACGGTGAAACAAGTTTTCATAAAGATACCAACTCTTTTTGTTATTATATACTCCCTCTGTCCATTAAAATTGTGTTTATTTTTCTTATTTATCTGTTCACCAAATGTTTACTCATTCCTTTTATGGATATCTCCCACTTTATCTCCACCCTCCAAACATCATTTAATTATCCATATTGTTATTGTACTTTATCTACATATTTTTAAAATATGTGCCCAAAGAATTAAATACAGTTTTTTGGATGGGGGAGTATATACATATATAGATTATTTCAAATTTGTATATATATATGTGGATATTTTTTTTTCATAAATTGGTTTTCGTTTTCTACACAGAAAATTTACGACAACATTCCGTAAAAATGCGATACTTCTCGATTTTTATCTAATTTTGTATTCCCTCTATCCACAGTATTTATACCCACCTTTTTGGACACATGATTTAAAAAAAGACAAAGTATAGTGTGAACAAGTTTCACGGTGAAACTGATTAAGGAGTGTGACTTATATTACTAAAGAGTGTGACTTATATTACTAAAGAGTGTGCCTTTTTACTTTAAAGGGTGTGTCTTTTTACTATAAAGAGTATTACTCATAAAAGTGAAGGGTGTGAACTTATATTATAGCAAAAAATGTCCTAGTGATAATTGAAGGGTGTGACTTATATTACTAAAGAGTGCGACTTATATTACTAAAGAGTATGTCTATAAAAAAAATCAATTTCACGGTTAGATAAAATATATAAAGTAAGAGTATTACAATGCATTGTGAGATTCATTTATAGATAAAGCGGTTGTTTGTGAGTGTAGTTGGAGGATAAATATAAAGTGTATGTTTCTATAAAAGTGTATGAAAATAAATTTGATGGACAAACAAATAAGGAAAGTGAAAATAAATTTGGTATATGAGAGAGTACTACCGATGAAACAACTGTAATACCAATATCGTTATTTTGAAATGAGAAAGTCTAGGATACAAATTTGTATGCATACAAATCCCAATTGAGACCCAATTTCATTTTACCAAACTCATCCTTGACCCGCTTTGACACATTTTTGATCAACTGACCCGTTGACCATTCCTAAATTAATTGATTTGTATCTATATAAATTTATAAAATAGACCTGCTCTTTTGAAATATTTACATTACCCCAATTTCAATATCCCAAATTCCCAATATCAAAATTTGCAATTTACTATCCACGATATTTCACAAACAAGGCGTAAGTTCCACTTTTTAAAAAACTAATAATCCTAAATAATTCCGTAAAAATAATAAAAACCCCCAACTTCCCCAGAAATTTAAAAACCCTCCATTTCATTCTCCTCCCTCAGTATTCATGACAGTAACCTAATTAGGGTTCTTCTTCCCCCAAATCTTGTGAGAAATGAGTTCGTTAGGGGTGGGACGAGCTCTGGATTTATCGCTTGGATTCAACAACCCCAATTTCTCGGATAGAACTCTGCTACTTGAGATCATCGACGGCGATGACGTCATCGGCAACCATCCGGTGCGTACTGTAAAACGCCGCCGCCGTCGCGCCTCTACCGGCATTACTTTGCGTACTCTCTTTTCTCGTAAATAAATATACATCACTACTTAAAAAAAAATAAATTATTCTCACTATTTATCTTTTTCATTTTGCAGCACGGGCGAAGACTATACACATTACCTCTTTGATTTTAGCCACAAGTAGTTCATTTTTTCTTAAAGTAAATAAGCTCTGTTCCCTTGGTCTTTTATTTATTTTTTCTACCCATATGATATATGATCACATTTAATTACTCCGTAAATTTATTCTGTAGCTGTTCTCGAATGGGATGCAAGAATCTAAGCAGAAGCATGTAACACTGCGGATCAAAGCCTTAGGTATGTATATAAGTTGTTAAAATATAAGGCGAAATTTGCATATTTTTGTCTTGAGGCACACTTGAATGAGACAGGTATAATTTGAGCATGATGTTTTAACACTTTGGAAGGGGTGAGTGTTGATTTGGGTTGATAAGTACTCCGTCTCAATGTATGAGACCTCATACGAATTTTTGTTTATAGGTCTTAGATATATAGATTCTGACATGGTTTACATCTATCTATGCAGAGGAAGTTTCTTTTATGGATTTGTTGAAGTATGTCTATAGTAATAATCTACCAACTACTTTGGATGCTTTGTTGAATCTGTTGGTGATTGCTGATAAATTCGAGGTTGATTCATGCTCGATAGACTGTACTCAAGCATTGCAAAAGTTGCCAATGACTTGTGAATTGGCTTCGGTTTATTTGAATCTTCCTCCAAGTCTCTTGATGTCCCCCACGGTTCAGCCACTTATAAATGCGGCCAAGCAGTTCCTTGTTGAAAAGTTCAAGAATTTTCACGAGTAAACTTTCATATTTCTTTGTCAAGTATAGTTGTTGTTCTATATTTCATGATGAACGCATAAAGTAATTGATTTTCCTACTTTCATTACCTAATTTCACCCATCACTCAACCCTCCTCACATGATTCTCATTGTTGATGTTCTAACCAAGCAATAACCCTACAGTGATTGACCCCTCAATGATACTCATTACCATTAAATCATACCAAGCGGACCTAAGTTCTTTACCTACCCCATATATGTGGAGATTTTGTTGTTAAATTAATAAATTTTTCTTATGTTTATGCAGGTTTGAGGAAGAGGTCCTTAAATTGCCCTTACCTGGTTTTCAAGCAGTTCTATCCAGTGATGATTTGCTTGTTGATTCAGAGTATGTAGTGTTTGATATGATCATAACATGGGCGCAGAACCATTATCCGACCTTGAGAGAAAGGCGAGAGATATTAAAAACACATCTACTCCACCTCGTTCGATTTCCCTTTATGACAACAACACAGCTAACAGAAGAAATTCAAGATTGCAGCGACATTGAACCCGAACTTGCTTCCAAGATGGTTGTCCGTGCTCTCTGTTTCAAAGCGGAGACTAATTTTCATCGAAAGCGTTGCCTAGCTGCAGAGGAGGGCAACATTGTACCTCGCCAGTTTGTGAAGCGTGCGTACAATTTTCGACCCGTTAAGGTGATTGAGTTTGAATCACCACATCAACAATGTATAACTTATATTGATTTTACGAGGGGTGAACTGAAGGGCATGTCACCTAATGATGAAATATCTTCTGAACTTTTTCACTTGGGTGTGCTAGACTTCACCTTTATTGGCCGTCACGATGTAGACAAACTACCACCTTCTTTTATGTTGGGTCTAGAGGTGTCGGATTCATCAGTTTGTACAGTTAAGTATGAGTTCTCCATAAGAAGGAATCCCCAAGGAGACTTTCGAAGTTGGTTTAAAGGATGCCACGCGTTCACTAAGACACGAGTTTATAAGTACTTTCATGTTGTGAAATGGAGTGATTTCATTGGTGATGACAGCTCTTACTTCATCAATGACATTCTCCATTTGAGGGCCGAGCTCACCATTGTGAAATGATATGTCATTCTCATTTGGATCACGAGACAGTACACAATGTTTAGTACTTCGTTATGTTGTTTTGAGATGGTTCAATGGCTGATGCCCTTTATGCATTTTGAGATGGCTCAATGGTTGTAGGTAGGGATTTTGAGGGACATGGGGTGTGTGAGGTCTCAAAATGAAATCAAATGACAGAAAAACAACATTAACTCTCAAAGAGAGAGAGAGAGAACAAGGTCTCTAAGGGTATGTTCGTTTCGTGACTATCTCGGCGGACTTTGGACTTTACAATCTCAAATCTCTATTTGTTTTGAAACTTAAAGTAAGGATTTTGAAATCTTATTAATCCTACTCTGCCTCATAACCTACTATTATTCTACTTTTTATTTTCTCAATACACTCGAGGCGTTTGGTTCACTAGATTGAAATGATTAGGTGTGATATGATTGAGCGGGATTGAGTAAAATTGGATTTATTGGACTGAATTTGTTTGAATTAAGATATGCGATTGGATTGTAGGATTGAAGTGAGAGATTAGATGAGATACCTATTGAAATGTTATAAACACCCTGAAATTGAATTGAAACAAAACACTTCATTTTTGTGAATCTATTCAAATAATAGAAGGACAATTTGTAATATTGCACTTGGGATATGTTATATCCCACCTTTCACATGAGATTGATATATCCTCCATGGAGGGATTTGATACATTTTCTACCCGGGTTTGAAACATATTATGGGTCCTTATCCTACAAACCAAACGCTAGATTAGTTGGGATTAAAATTCAAATCCTAGTCTATCTCAATCAATCTCACGAACCAAACATGGTCTCACATCATCTATTTTTTTATCCTCCCAATACACTCAAAATAATATAATAATATCACATCAATCATCTTTTTCACTATCCTACTTTATAAAAACCCATAACAAACATACATCTTAACTATTCATCAAAATTTTAAAATCTTAAGACTTCAAAGTCCTCGGATTTTTCCACTCCCACTATAAACCCGAAATGAACATACACTAAGGTTGTGTTTGTTTTGAGATTCACACGAATGAATTTGGAATTTTGAGCTCTCCGTCTCATATGAGTTTGGGATTTAGAGTTTTGTTTTTCAAATTTCACATTCAATCCACACCTACAAATACCTATAAAGCCTATTATTACTCTTCTCAATACACCACTTTAAAATAATTCATAACTCTAAAATAAAATAATATACTTCACATAATCCATCACTCTAAAATAAAACAATATATTTCACATTTTGATTTGAAATTCAAGACAACATCAATCACTTTTAAATATTAATTTAAAAGTTAAATTTCACGTTACTTAAATCTCAAAATAAATATATATATTTATTATTCATTAAAGATTTTAAATTTATGAATTCTAAAACATTGACTTGCTCAGAAACTTAAGTTCCAAAATAAACGCATGCTAAATAACTTTTGAGATGGTTCAATGGTAATATGTAATGACTTTTGTACTTGAGGGATGTAGCTGTGCCATGTATGGACATTACGGTAATGTTATTTATTTCTTGATCTTGTGTATATGTGTGGTTTTTATTTTCCTTTTTTATAGAAAAAAAATCAAAGATTGGACGGTTTGACTCAATAAAATTATCCAAGACAAGTACAAACTTGCGCTCGGCTTTTGAAATAAACAAACTCAAATGAATTTTTTTGAAACGATTAGATCAACATCAATAAACCAATTGTTTACAAATATCCAATCATTTCAATTTTCAAGGCATGCAATTATTCTACTCAAATTTCAATTGTTAATTTATCTCATAGCTTCCTCTATTTTCATAACGAGGTGCACCATCAACGGTACACTGTTTAATTACATATGATAAATAACCATAAATTTTGATTTATTACTTTTTAAAAATAGTAAAATCCTTATGAAATCACCATGGAGAACGATTATATATTTCCCTAATCAAACCTCATCCACCAATTCTTCTATCGAGAAAATGCTCGGTTTATCACCTATCGAAATCATAGCATACAGTATAATTAAGGTATAATTCTTCTTCACTTAAAAGACATTTGAAGTTTGAACAATCAATTTTTATTTTGAAAGATTTTTAAACTATTTTTTATTTTAAAAAATCTTTAAACTATATATTTTTGTTTTATGAGGCTCCTTAACTATTTTTTTTTTTTTTTATAAAAAACACTTAAACTATATAATTCTGCTTCCCTAAGACCCTTTGTTTACCATTTATAGGAGATGTTTTTTTATTTAGAGTTTAATTTGAATATAATAACATTAAAATTAAGATAATATGTCATATTTTATCAACAAATATTAAGATGATTTTGTTAAATTCATGAATTTACCATGACCTTATGAAACCAAAAAGTGTTACTTCAAGATCTTTTTAAAATAAATATTACTCCTCCGTCCTAAACTTAATGGTAAAATACCTATTATTTTTATCCTATATTTAATACTAATAAATTTAATTTATCATATAAAATATTAATAAAAATAATATTTTTTACCCTCAATTGTCCATAACTTTATCACATAAAATACTAATAAATAACTATTTTTATCACACTTTATCACATAAAATATTAATAATTAACTTTTTTTTTTTTAACCACTTTATTGCTTTATCACTATTCCATTAAATCCTTATTAACAGTTAAATTATCATTTAATTTGGGACAGAGAGTAATAGTTTAGAGAATCTTTTAAAATAAAATTTGATAGCTTAGATTCATTTAATGCTTCATGCCCTGTAATTAATCCCCAAGTAACCGTCAAACATTAATTTACATGATTTTATCTCCATACGACAATTATAACTATAAAGTGTTCCAACATTAAATAATTTAAAACCTTCTACACAACATATGGTCTATATAAAAACCCCATGAAAATCACAATTTAATAAAAGAATAAATAAAAATCAATTATCATAAGTACGGCACTCATCGGTTTCGGGGTTATCCTTGCAGTACGTCTCCAACGGATCCGAATCCTTCAGCTTGTCCCGCGCGTGGCTCGCCGCCGCGCTCAGCTCCTCCACCTCGTCCCACGCCGCCGCGCACTCGCCGCTCACCGGATCGTCGCTGCACGCTTCCTGCGCGTTTTTGATGCTCTCCTCCACCTTTCCGGAGATTTTGTCCGGCGCCGCCGCCACCGGCCTCACGCACATCCGGCGGGCGACGCCGCTCCTCCACGGGCTGCTCAATTTCACGAATTGAGCCGGCATCGAATAATTTTCCCCGGAGGCGGCGAAAATCTTCGGCGTTGTGATGCTAACTCCGGTTAGAGATAGAGACGCCATTTTTTGAATTCAGGAAGAAAGTGTGATAACATTTTTCGAGATTGGGGAGATGTATATAAATGAGGGATGGGTGAATTGTGGACGCAGATTTTCTTATCGTTTGTTGGCCAATCAGGACCTGCCACGTTGCATCTGGTGCGGGATATTTTTGTGCTGCAAATATGAAATATCTTATTTCTGGTTTGAGTTATTTTTGCGGTAATTTGTGATTTAGAATATGGGAAATAAATTAGTGTGGAATTGTTGAAACTATTGCGTAATTGATATTTTTTCCAAACACGTACGTGTTTCAAGTTACAACACTTGTTTCAAGAGCTGGGATTTTTTTCATGTAGCCAAAAGTGTTGCCATTATGTGTTCAAATGAGTTTGCTTTTTAAACATTTTTTGTTGCTGTTGGAAGATGTTATTTGCACAAAATCACGTAAATTAATTATTGATGCATGCAAGTAGTTGAGTAAATGTATAGAAATTAGGGTAAAATTTTATTATAGTCGATTAGGAATAAATAAACATATTTTCAGTTGACAAAAGCTCATATAAAACGGTCTTATTCATGAAACGAGCTACAATTTAGCACAAATCACATCCATCTTTCTTAAAATGTTAAATAGTCAATGCCAACTTATACCCCATTTCACCATAAGTCAGTCTCATGTAACTGGGTCTCTTTCCAGTTATATCACACGTGAGCAAAATAATATCTTATGTTATGACTTAAAATGAGTTTTTCCTTAAAGATGTATCTTATTGTATTAAAAAAATTATATTAACAATTTATATATTATACTGCATGTATATTAATTTTTATTCACATATTGGGAGCAAACTTCAAATCATGCGGGTTTTATATTTGACAAACTCTAGTGTGAACAAGTTTCATAACATTTTCGTGCTATGAAACTAATTTTTAATTTATGAGCTTGTGAAGCTATCCAATGTATGATATAGTCAAAGTTTAGTGGATTAAAAAAGTACGCTGAAATTGATGAAATGGGTTAAATAATTTAATTTGATGAGAGATCAACTCTTTTACATTTTACCAGGACCCACTTCTTTGGAAAGGAGAGGGTGATCAAAGCAAAGGGATGACTTGTATGAGACAGATTCCAATCTCTGTGATGTTTCATGTCATGAGCAATTCTTTTTATAACTTGATAAAAATAGTAGGAAACTTCACTTGTACCCATTAGTATAACAAAGATCTTTAGGTTAATCAAAACCTTTATATAGGGTAATATATTACATAGTTGAGGTGAGATAGAGTTAATAACCAAAATACTGATCATTTAGTATGAGTGAATATGATGACTGGGGAATAATGTACATATTCGGAAACCGATCCCCTCTTGTTTCCTCCTGTACAACACGGTGCAAATATAATCTCATATTTTGACAAAGTTCTTTTTTTCTCCCATTCAGATGGAAAATCTCATATTTTCATGAACAAATGAACAATCACTAAAACAGTATAAGCACAAGTCATTGGTAACACGCTAAACCAAAATTTTCACACCAGCATAATTCTATATATAAAGACTCTTGCAAATGTCAAACTGATCCCAACATTTCTTCCAAATGAAAATCTGACAAAATAGGAATATTAAATGGTGAACATGTTACCTCTACATAAAGAATGGATCATATTTTTCAGACTTTGATGATGTGGTGTTGCATTCTAACACACTGCGTGTTACAGTTCGTCTAGGATTGGGCCCTGCCTCCTTCTTTCCAACCTTTTTGAAGTGCTCTCTGCTCCCACAATGCTGTCAACTGTTTCTGTGCTAATAAGGCTGTTTCAGACTTTTCCCGAGCCTCCTCACACGTCTCCATTCCAGAATTGCACTTGTCTGCCTCTTTCTGGTACTGCGACGTCATCTTCTTCGCCTCGAGAAGTGCCATGTCAGCACGTCGCTGATTTTCCAAAGCTTCAGCTTCTCGTAGCTTTAATTCCTCAGACAGTAGCTCCGCAAAATTCTTCTGAGTGTCCTCACTCACATCCGGGTCGTGCTTTGCACAATCTATGGACATGGGAAGATATATGTCGCATGCTTTAAATTAGCAGCAGCTTTTGTATATTAATAATGCGACGAGAAGGAAGTACATAATTCTATTTAGCAAAACAAGATGACTGGAGATTGATTATTCAAATGTGATCCACTGAGCGGAGTTATAGACAACTAACTTCGAATCAAACAAATAAGTATAAAGCTTAATACTACCAGCTTCACAATTCTCAGTTCAATATAACATGATACATGAAGCATGCCGTCAAAGTTTAGCAGACTGTTCCCAGTCACACCGGGACAGTAGTAAGCTGCCGTTTCTGGGCTGTTTCCATTAATTATAGAACCAGAAGCACCAGTGTAAGGTTCAAGTCCAAGAATCAATTATTTTCACTTAATTAATAGATCTTGTATTTTATATTAAAAGATGAGATATTGCGACATTGGAGTCTGGAGATTTAACAGAAAATAAGAAACTGTCCAGATTTGGAAGCATATCCATGGAACCAAGGGCAGGCTGCTGGAAACATAAGATTTTATAATGTCCTCTTCTAATAAATAATTCTATCAATTGGAGGTGATGGATCATGGATGAAAAAAGATAAGAATATTGTGCAGTCAAATTTCATTGCTTGGCATTAATTGATAATGTTCCTTGATGCAAACAAGCAATGTGAAAATCTGAAAATCATAATACCCGATCATAAAGAAAAGCAAAACCATGTGAAATGTGAATTAATAAAATTACAAGTACAGAACTCACCTTCAAAGGAAGCGTTATTCAGTCCTGCAAGAAAGAATAGCAAGGAATCAACCAGATGAAATATGAAAAAAGAAGTTAAACACAAAAGCTTCAAGTCCACACGAAAAAGCAAACTCTTCATAAGGCCCATTGGATACAACATTCAGGATGAACCTTGCAGTTATGCATCAATAATAAAGATAACCAAGTGAATGTTATATAACAGCAGAGTAAACTGCGATGCACATTTCTAATAATCATAATCAGATATAATCACATCACTGGATACTTATCAATGCATTTTCTTTCACTACGTTATATGCTGCTTGCTAACTACAACACAAACCATTCATTTCTAGAAACTCTTTTACAGCATTTAACAATCTATCTCTTGGGGGTTTAGGCTTGGGAGCCCAGAATATATGTTCATCAGAGGTTCTATTGATAAGGAAAAACGGCATGCTTCTGAACTCCAACTGACATCAATATTCTCCAGTATTATTACTAGAAGTCATACGCAAAGATTTAGAGATTAAGATATTTTATTGGTTCATGTAGCTCACCCAAGTTATTTGGGATTTAAAGAACAGTTTGTTTCTTTATGAATATGGTTATTTCTGAACACTTCATCACCTTCTACTCAAAAAAGGAAAGCGGCATTAATAGCATGAAAATGTTTCCACATTAATTTTTAAGGCATAAAGAAGTTAAAAGCCCGCAAAAACAAGTAAGCAACACAGCCAAGTTTACATCTACATCAAGCAAACAAACACAAAATATCACAAACTCACAAGTATGCCCACATCAAGATGCTATATATCCTCGATCGAATTCAAACAAAACCATGAAGCACAAGTGCATCCGAAACCAACTTTTAAAGCAAAGAAAGTCAGCAACCAATACTGAAATTCAGAAATAAGCCCTAGAAACAGAGAGATCGAAACAGATCTAACATTTGATGTATACCTTGTGGAATGGAGAGAAGGGGCAAAGAATCACATTGACAGTTACAGGACGGGCAAGAGGCGGCAGAAGCAGATGCCAAGCCTTCAATCAAGTGCCAATACAGAGGCGGCCCCACTATGTATGCAGCCAAGCAAATTGCCAGCAACCCAATAACAGTCTTCAAAACCCCAGTTCTCACTGCCATTTTCCCCTTTTCTCTCTCAATCTCACTTCCCTCCAATTCTCTCTCTCTCTCTATCTCTCTGCGAGAGTGTATTTGCAGAACTACATGTGCGTCGAAATCCCAAATGTGAAACGAAGAGAGCGAGTACAAACCAGAGTCTTCCCTTAATTGAAACCAATTAAGCACCGTATTATCACTTCAACCACCCATTCTTCATTTCTGAGTTTTACCAAACAAATTATGAAATTACAGTTTCACCCCAATTTTTTTTTTTAAATACTTTTTGCAAAATAAAAAAAAATTAATAATTTACACATTTTTCTTATTCGGACATCCCATAATAATTTAGGGTATGTTTGTTTCGCGACTGTTCCGACCGAATTTTGGACTTTACAATCTCAAACCCTTATTTGTTTTGAAACTTAAAGTAAAGATTTTGAAATCCTATTAATCATACTTTATTTCATCACCTATTACTACTCTACTTTTTATTATCTCAATACACTCACATCATCTATTTTTTTATTCTCACAATACTCAAAATAATATAATAGTATCACATCAATAAACTTTTACATTATCATACTCTATAAAATCCCACAACAAACATACATCTTAACTATTCATCAAGATTTTGAAATTTTAGGATTTTAAAGTTCGGAATTTCTCACGCCCACTATAATCCCAAAATAAACATACCCTTATACACATTAAAAGATGCAACTTATTTGAGTGTAAACAAGTTATATATTTTAATATTAAAAATTATATAATTTTAAAATGCACGATGCACCAACTTAGTCTCTCTCTTTATTTGTTTGAGCATATAAGAATTAAAATTTTATGTTCCATAGGCACTTTAAAATTTTAACATCAACGGAATTTTACATAGGCATTTTAAATTAGGGTTATTTTACATAAAAATAACACAAGAAAATGAGATTCCTGTCAAAATAAATAATATAGAAAACACAACAAAATGAGAAGAAAAATATCTTGAAAATCTTCCATTTTAGAACCAGTAGAACTCTCGTCACTCGTCAGTATAAACCATCCAAAGTGCGGCCGCGCTTAGCCAATCACTGCCCATCGTAAAAACAGATTCCCAAAAAAGCTTTACACGTTTGCACACCTGTGCTTTTTTTAACGCCATTATTACTCCATATTTCTCCGAGTCCACGCTAAAATGCGCCTTCACAAAGTCTATCATCGTCTCTCTCTCCTTCATCTCCCCAAACAGCCCCTCCTTCTCTCCTCCTCCCCTCACTTTCTCTCTCTAAAACCCCCTCGCCGTCCTCCACTCCGATTGATCAAACCTTTTTCGTCAGTTCCGCCCGCTGTTGTTAGAACCAGAGCAATGAGATTCAGCAGCAACGCCGTTGAGGGCGATGGCGGCTCTAACGGCGGCGCTGCTCTTACTTCTTCCGCAGCGGCTGATTATGAAGGTAGCTAATGGATATCAGATACGGTTTTCTTTTTTTACTTATTGGAGTGCGTTTTGTGAATACTGATTGAGTTGTATGGTTATGAGTTCAATCGACTGTTGTTTCAGCTGAATTTCGCTGATTGAAAGCATAACCTGTATAAGGATGATCTCAATTTTTTGTTGTTTTTGTTGTTGGTGCCGGTGTGCTGTTGACTGTCTGTTCAGTTTGCTGCTTAGTTTTGTTTTAGAATTTCTGTTTTCGGGTTTGTGAATACTTTGATGACTTCAAGAAGAAAATTAAGTTGAGGCAAATTAGAGTCTTGTAACAAAGTTATTTTTATCTTTCTTTGAATCGTTTGGTCATGTTTTTCTGATATGCCATGGAACTTTCTATTTTAGAGGGATTTGATTCATATACATCATCTGTATATGAATCGACTTCAGAATAATGTCCTTCAGTTGATGTTATATCATGAATAATATGTTAAATGTATCACCTACTACACGGTTTTGCACTTCTGCGGTTTAATGGATCTCTGAAACTATGTGTATTCATCAACACTATTTCCTTGACTAGTAGACATCATGTTCTTACCGTTTCGCAGCACGTGTCCATTTTATTAATGCATCACTCTCTGGGATGCATGGCAGCAATATTTTTGGAAAATTCAACTCCATGTTTGATTGATCATAATTAGGTTTCTCGTGGCAACCTTTGAAACAGATGGCTGCAATTTCATATCATTGCTAATCATTTTCTCGATTTCTTTTACAGTGGTGTGTACATAGTCCATGCTATCTTTTAGTACTTAATAATCCTAAAAGTGCTAATATCAAACATATAACATGACATTGGTGTTCACACTTTCAGCTACTGAGCTGTTTATCTCTGATTTTTTATATTTCACGTTTCTGCAGATTCGTCAATCGGAAATGGATCATATCGTCTTCCTCCACCAGAGATCAGAGATATTGTTGATGCTCCACCACAGCCAACACTATCATTAGCTCCCCATCGTGATAAAGTACTATTCCTCAAGAGAAGATCATTGCCTCCTTTGGCAGACTTGGCAAGACCTGAGGAGAAACTTGCTGGGGTTCGCATTGATGGGGAGTGTAATTCACGGAGTCGAATGTGAGTAACAACACCTTTCTTGGACCTTTTAACTATTGTTTTTCTTTATCAACAGCGTGGATGACTTTGCATTTGAATGTTCTTATTGCTCTTGCCAAAAAATCTTATAATATTCATTTCCAGGTCACACTACACTGGTATTGGAATCCACCAGATAATGGATGATGGTACCCTAGGCCCTGAAAAAGAAATATATGGCCTTCCAAGTGGTGCTAAACTCAATTTTGTCACATGGTACTAGATTTTGTTATTGGTTCATAATCTCTTTGTCAAGTACTTTGTGACCTTGCAAATGCATCTCGTTGTTTGAGCAAGTCAGGAGCTTCTTTTTTCGTCAAATGCAAATATTCTTGTCAATTTCTTAGGAAAATCACCCGAATCTGAAATTCACCTATTTAAGAAAGTACTCCCTCCTACTCAATTTAAATGTCATTTTGGCTATTTATTTTATTTGCAATATAATTATGTTTATCCCGATTTACCCTTAAATGTGTTAAAAAGACTAAGACAATATTAGTCTTCAAAGCCTTATGTAGAATTCAAAAGCTATTAATTAAGGGTATAGTAGGAAGTTAATAATTTTCTTAATATGTGTGCATTGATCTAGAACGACATATACTTTGAATAGGAGGGAGTAATAGTTACATAGGGGCATCTGGGTATGATTTTCTTTACTAAAATCTTATTCTACTTAATGGTGAAGAGACCAGGAACTTGGAGTTGAGAAAGATTTTCATAGATATAGATATTCTATTCATATTATGGGGGAAGACGTATTAGATAACTTTCCTGTTAGAAATATGTTATATTTCATGGAACACATGGGAATTAATTGACATTATTTACTTATAAATGCTTATTTCACTTGGGTCTGTAGTATGACTTTCCTCTTTGTCTTCATTCTTCTCCACATAATTGGTTTACTAAAAGAATCATAACTATCATGTATACTTATCTCGTTGGGATTTGATCATCCTTTAACTCTTCTTTTTTCCCCTTTTCAAACAAGGTCAAATGATGGTAGCCATCTTGCCTTCAGTGTTAGGACCGAAGAGGTACTTGTTTCCATTTTAAATTCATTTTAGTCTGTGAATACATACATTGGTGAGCATTGTCTATCAATCCATCTTACTATATGATTTCTTGCTTTACTACCAATATTTTTTTAAATATATTATTTCGTATGCTCAAATGAGACTTTGTTGTCTTAAATCTTTGTTGATTGAAATAAGAAGCAAAGTGCCTCATTTTTTCTTGCTCAGTTGATCAGTTCATTTGTTTTATATTTTCTTGATATGAATACTTGTGTCTCTTACGTTTATTTGTGAATAGGCGGATGGCAGCAGCAGCAAACTGAGAGTATGGATAGCTGATATTAAATCTGGGAAAGCCAGACCTCTTTTCCAGGAACCGGATGTTTATGTAAATGCAGTTTTTGAGAAGTATGTAACATACACATGCATAGTGTCTTAAATGAATTTTCACATTTTCTAAATCTCTCTTTTGGTCATTCTTTTCAGCTTTGTGTGGATAAATAACTCAACCTTGTTGGTTTGTACAATTCCTTTATCTCGAGGAGATCCTCCAAAGAAGCCTCTGGTCCCTTCTGGTCCAAAGATCCAATCTAATGAACAAAAAGTTATAATTCAATCACGAACATATCAGGATCTTCTCAAAGATGAGTATGATGAGAATTTATTTGATTACTATGCAACTTCGCAACTTGTTCTGGTATCATTGGATGGATTAGTGAAGCCAGTTGGGCCTCCAGCTATATATACATCATTGGACCCATCACCAGACAAAAACTACATTATGATTAGTTCGATGCACAGACCATATTCCTTTAATGTTCCTTGTGGGAGATTTCCCAAAAAAGTCGATCTTTGGACAGCTGATGGAAAATTCCTAAGGGAACTTTGTGATTTACCCCTTGCTGAGAATATTCCCATCACACATAGTAGTGTTCGAAGAGGAAAGCGTTCAATCCAATGGAGAGCAGATAAGCCATCAACAATTGTCTGGTATGCAGTCTAAAGATTCCTGCATCTGATAGGCTTTTACTCAGTAGAATAAGTTATAATATTAAGTTTGCAACTGTAAGGAATTTGCAGTTTACAATTTTCTATTTGATTTCCACTTCTAATAAAAAAAATATTTATTTTCAATATGAAGTCTTACAGTAGAATTCGGATGTGCTAGAAGTGCATATAAGTTATATACTGGTATTGCATAATATTATTTGATCTCTCAGTTAGTATAATAATTGAAGATACAATGATTATTCTTTGAATCACCAACTTATGTTTAATTTTATGTGTGCGGGAGCAGAAACTACACATTAAGTCTAGAGTGGGAGCAGAAACTACACATTTCCTACTAGCCTTTGTGATTCACATTTTGAGAATCTTTGTAAATGATTGGTGCATCTGACTCATTTTTTTCTGAAACGTGCGAATAAGGGTTGAGACACAAGATGGTGGTGATGCCAAAGTTGAAGTCTCTCCACGTGATATAGTTTACTCAGAACTTGCTGAGCCACTCGAAAATGATCAGCCAATAGTTTTGCATAAACTCGATCTTCGCTATGGGTACATTTTTTATACTTGCATCAATCCATTATATTTTGCCCTTAATTTGTCACGTCACCACTTACTTACGTTAAATCCAATAGTATAACTGTGCTTAGATTTTTTGGTATGACAATCATATGGTTTACTGGGATTGTGTGTCTGCTTTCTTGTGCATGCATTGCCGTACCATCATTCAATGCAAATTAGGGTTAAAACATTTCCTTAAGGTCTAGAATCTAGATGAACTGCAAATGTAATGACTAAATTATAGAGAATATTGTATTTAATAGGACACAATTTGTTTTCACCTCATACATCTGTGGTAATAATTCGTTAGTATATGGACATTGATACAAACCAAATTTGAATTATTGATTTACCTAAGCGCTTGTAGAAGTAGCTATCATATTATTTTATTTTCAGTGTCAGCTTTTCATTTTTTTTATTTATTTTTAATGTTTAGATAATTATTTTTCATCAATCACATGACATGCTGATACATTTATATTCTATTTCTAATATTTGTGTTTTTAGAGGGATCTCCTGGTGTGATGATTCGCTTGCATTAGTTTATGAGTCGTGGTATAAAACAAGGAAAGTAAGAGTTTGGGTTACTTCACCTGGATGTGAGGGTGAAAGTCCACGCATACTGTTCGATAGGTCTTCCGAAGATGTTTACTCGGATCCTGGTTCTCCTATGTTGCGGAGAACTCCTTTAGGCACCTATGTGATTGCGAAGGTCAAGAAGGAAGATGATGAAGCAACACATGTGCTATTAAATGGAAATGGTGCTACGCCACAAGGGAACATACCATTTTTGGATTTATTTGACATGTAAGCTTCATGATATTTTACAATTTATTTATCAATCATTAACATCATAGGTTATAGAATCTGACATGGTGAATTTCAGAAATACAGGCAATAAAGAACGTATATGGGAGAGTGACAAAGAAAAGTACTTCGAGTCTGTTGTTGGTCTGATGTGTGATGAGACTGAAGGGGATATACATCTTAATCGATTAAAAGTATTAACTTCCAAAGAATCCAAAACTGAAAACACACAGTATTACGTACTGAGTTGGCCAGAAAAGAAAGCATGCCAGATTACAAATATTCCCCATCCTTACCCTCAGTTGTCTTCATTGAAGAAAGAAATGATTAGGTATCAAAGAAAAGATGGTGTTCAACTAACTGCAACGCTATATCTTCCACCTGATTATGATCCTGCTACAGATGGACCGCTTCCATGTTTAATGTGGTCTTATCCTGGAGAGTTCAAGAGTAAAGATGCAGCTGGACAAGTGCGTGGGTCCCCAAATGAGTTTGCTGGCATTGGTTCAACATCTCCCCTACTTTGGCTGGCAAGAAGGCAAATTTCCCTCATTTTCGTTTACCTTTAAATTGTATCTTTAATTTGTTTCTTTTCAATTAGCTTTTAATTCACTCTCCGTCGGACATTTAATCATGCAAATTCAGATTACTTCAAATGCTGCAGGTTTGCTATTTTATCAGGACCAACAATTCCTATCATTGGAGAGGGTGATGAAGAGGCAAATGATAGGTATTTTGTTATTTAAGTCTGTAGGATGATATTTTCTGTTATGAATATAAAGATTTTTCCCTCTAAAGTTTGATAAATAATAAACTTTGTTTCATGCAGCGTTAGTATAATGAAGTTCCTTAGGTCAATCAAAACCTTTCTAGAATAATTTACAAAAAAATCTACATAGTTGAGTAAGACACAATAAACAGTCATGACGTTTGTAACCAAATTATACTCATAGGATTATTGAATCATATCCAAAATCACTTGGAACCTTTTTCTTCTCTTACTATCGAACTTTACATTGTTTTGACTTTTGAGCATGTTTTGTGTTGCACAACATTCTTATATTTCCTTGTGTAAAGCCATTGTCTCCTCCCATTAATCATCAACCATGTATCCCTTTACTGTCTGCATGTTTACTCCTTATTATACAAGAACTAGTTGGCCTGGTGAAACTTTTTTATTAGTGATAGAGATGCCTACTTTGTTATGATTGTTCACTTTCGGATTTGGAATTTGAATCCTACCTGCTCACTTGCAATGAACCGTGCTATGTTTTATAGGTTCCTTTTCACTGTAATCTAATGCACAAACCATAATAAAAATAAAAAATAAAATCGGATTTGTGGAAAACTTGATATTTATAAACAATTGCTTCATTCATCAGGTATGTAGAGCAACTTGTTGCAAGTGCAGAGGCTGCAGTTGAGGAAGTTATTCGTCGGGGAGTATGTTTCTCACTTTCTAATGTTCATATTATCGATTTTATGGATAAGTGAGGATTCTAAGAATTTTATGTTGTAGGTGGCTCATCCAGACAAAATTGCCATTGGTGGTCATTCTTATGGGGCTTTTATGACTGCAAATCTCCTTGCTCATGCACCTCATTTGTTCTGTTGTGGAATTGCTCGCTCTGGTGCATATAACAGAACTCTCACACCATTTGGGTTTCAGGTAGTTCTTTATAATATACATAAATATATAATTGTTGCAATTTAGATTATGTTTATTAACAATGAGTGTAGGCTAGATCAAATTCTGGTTTTTGGAATTGCTCTTTAATCCTTTGATGTGTTTCTGGCTTGTGTCGTTTGACAATTAATAAACCTTTCAATTGTTCAGAGTGAGGATCGGACACTTTGGGAAGCTGTTGGCACCTATATTGATATGAGTCCATTTATATCAGCTAACAAAATCAAGAAGCCTATTTTGCTTATTCATGGAGAAGAAGACAACAATCCAGGAACCCTAACAATGCAGGTGAGTATATGCATATTTTATTTTTGCAAGGATGGTTACATGATACGCTATGAAGACATTTTATCGTTGATCGGAAATATTTTTCGTGTTTGTTCAGTCACTTTCAACATGGATTATGATTTTGATCCTTTACCCCTTCAATCCCAACTAAATAAGCCGTTTTTCCTTTTTCTATTCCTCCCAATATATATTTGATATTATTTCTTCCATTCCTTTAAATACATCTAGTTAATATACGTTCTTGTAAATTTTTGGTCTGTACAATTCTTCATATAAACCAGTCATTTAATGAGAGCATATCAATAAATTCATCTGTACAATTGGTTTTTCCAATAATCTTCTTAAATTGTGAACTACTATCTAATAAGTGTGGTTTTAACCCCTATTATTACTTATTTTTCTTTGTACATGGAATATGGTTACATTATACCTTTTAATTGGACATATTGCAGTCAGATCGTTTCTTCAATGCATTGAAAGGGCATGGTGCACTATGTCGGCTTGTTATTCTTCCATTTGAGAGCCACGGATATGCAGCACGAGAGAGTGTGATGCATACTCTCTGGGAAACTGATCGGTGGCTGCAAAAGTACTGTTGGGAAAACTCATCGGATGCTAATGAAGATCCCAAAGAACGGGAAGAAGATGCAAGTAAAGGCACGTCCAATGTTGTTGGAGTTGCTGAACAGCCAGATGATGAAGACGATAAAATCCACATCACGTGTAGGTCATCATTGTGGTAAAATTTCATCTCCTTCACTTGTGCAAATCAACAAACTTGCTATTTTAATGGAGAATCTTTCACTGTTACTTTGGATTTTAGTTCACATATTGAAGTACATTTTTTTATTACAATTGATATTCCTTCATAAGCATTAGTTTCAATAAGGATCAATAGTAAAAAATTCAAAACCGAATCTGCAAATGTTGCACTTGTAGTCTCACAAATTAGTTAAAATTACATAATTTTAACTCAATTGGGCAAATCTGGAAAAAGCTTGGACTATTTTTGACAATTGGGATTTATGTATACTCATTAATATACATAGGGAAACAAACAAGTGTAGGCGTATAAAGTTTCTGATACGTCGTTTTATTGCAGAGTTGGATCGTGATTTAGAGCCGATGAATTCAACCTCTTGAAGCTTACAAGTGGATGAACTGGCATGTCAGGCTGATATCAATCCCTGTATGTGATTTGGAACATACATTTAATCAATATGATTATATTAACGAAATGCCTTTTGCAGGAAAAGGCAATCAATTTAGTGTGCAGGATTCATCAACAAATATTTATTGTAACTGAAGCCAATAATTTGAATTGCAATAAATGTTGATTATTTGTTGGCTTTTGTAGCTATTAATGGCTCAACTTTTATGTAACTTCTCTATTGGGCCAAAGGAACTAGTTTGGTTTTACCTCCTATCTTTGTTCTCTATTTGCCTTTCTTTCTCCCATCTCTAGATGCTATATATAATCCAAGTATAAAAAAGATTTTCATCACAAACCTACACAATCTTTGACCTAAAAACACTTTGATAGCATCCCTAAAACTAATGCAATAGTCAATTACTAGAAAAATGCCACCACCGCAATATAAATACAACTCCAGTCAATGTTTCACTGTTGGAACTAGAACATTTATTAATTTTTTTATTTTTTGCAAAATCGCTTTTAAGCGAAAGGTAAGATAGTACTTAGGGTGTGTTTTGAAACACTTAAAACAACTTCCAGAAGCACTTATTTTCAAAGCTTTCTCTCACAACTTTTGAAAATAAATGTTTTTGAAAGCTGTTTTAAATGTTTCAAAACACACCCTTAAAATCAGGAATGATTCTGGTAACAAAAAATGGAAGTGGGGGTATATGCAAAAAAATCACACTTGGCAGACGAAGTATTATGGAGTATGAATCAATTGCACCATAATAATATCCATAAACCACTACTCATTCAATTTTGGGTCAATATAAAAATAAAATATTTCTTCTCATTCATTTTCAGCCAATTTTCTCTTTCTAAATCACCTGACTTTCGCCCGTTCACGATTTCTTTACGAGAGATTCTTTGAAAATTCATGGGCTCGATTTCTTCGAAGATTCACGAGAAGATATCTTCAATTTTCAGAAACTAAATCATCCAATTTTTTCGAAGATTCACACGATTTCTTTACTAGAGATACTAGTATATCACCCGTGCGTTGCATGATTTGAGATTTTAAGTCGGTTATGTTTTTAGGTATGGTTGTTAATGTATATATTTACTTGATCGGGTGCATGATTTATTTACATTTGTTTATTTTTTTATTTATTTTGGAGTTGCTTTTTTGCTTTTGCATCCTCTCGTCAGGTATCAAAATTTCAACCGTTCTCGGTAGGTTACTCTGGACATCGCAATGTACAACCGTTCATGGTTGAAAAACGAAAACATATTTTTTTTCAAGAGAAATTCAACGTTTTTAAGCAATCGCCCTTGAAACTTGAAAGGGAGCCCAATACTCGATGGTGTCAGCATCTTTTTCAGAATCAACTATTTCTCCTACATTGACCTAAGTTATATAATTAATGTAAATCATATCCTATGCAATATATGTACATCTTTATTTTTTTATGACGATGCCTAGAACAATATAAAATTATATATATAAAAAGGATATAGAACAATAATGAGAAATTCAGTACATATCTGACACTGTTCTAAATTTTTTATGCAGATTCGAACTTCCTCATGTTAATCTTAAGATGCATACAACTGAAAATTTTGATTTTGTTTCTTTTCAATTAGCTTTTAATTGACCTCTCCCTCGACCTTTAATCGTGCAAATTCGGATTAGTTCAAATGCTGCAGGTTTGCTATTTTATCAGGACCAAGAATTCCTATCATTGGAGAGGGCGATGAAAAGGCAAATGATAGGTACTTTGTTATTTAAGTCTGTAGGGATGATATTTTTTGTTATGAATATAAACATTGTTTCCCTCTAAAGTTTGATAAATAATAAAATTTGTTTCATGCATTGTTAGTATCACAAAGTTCCTTTGGTCAATCAAAACCTTTCTAGAATAATTTACAAAAAAATCTACATACTTGAAGTAAGATACGATAAACAACCATGGCTTTTGTAACCATATTATACTCATAGGATGATTGAATCATATTCCAAAAGGACTTGGAACCTTTTTCTTCTCTTACTAACGAACTTTACATTGTTTTAACTTTTCTTTTGAGCCTTCCAAGTTTTGTGTTGCCCAACATTCTTATATTTCCTTGTGTAAAGCCATTGTCTCCTCCCGTTAATCATCAACCATGTATACCTCTATTGTCTGCGTGTTTACTCTTTATTATGCGAAAATTAGCTGGACTGGTGAAACCTTTTTATTAGAGATATAAATGCCTACTTTGTTATGACTGCAAATCTCTCCTTGCTCATATACTAAAATAAAAATAAATTTATCTGCACCATTGGTTTTCCATAACCTTCTTAAAATTGTAACTTTATCTTTTAGTTTTTCAAATTTACTAATTAAAAATGAAAAAGTAACTTTTATGGAGACATAAATAAAGGAGATATAGATTTATCAAAAAAAAACTTTATCTTTTCAAATAATAAACAACTGTGAAATCAAAACTAATGGGAACATGGAATATGGTTACATTATAACTTTTAATTGGACATAATGCAGTCAGAAGGTTTCTTCGATGCATTGAAAGGGCATGGTGCACTTTGTCGGCTTGTTATTCTTCCATTTGAGGGTCACAGATATGCAGTAGCACGAGAGAGTCTGATGCATACTCTCTGGGAAACTGATCAGTGGCTGCAAAAGTACTGTTTGGCTAATGAAGATCCCAAAACACGTGAAGAAGATGCAAGTAAAGGCACGTCCAATGTTGCCCAGCAGTGCTTTAACATGTTATACCATCTGCAGTAGCATATTGTACGGTATAACATATTAGGCATGTGATATAACATGCTAATGCACTGCTGGGTAGTGTAGCATAAAAACTAATGGGACGGAGGGGGTAGTTCACAATTTTAAGAAGGTTAACTGTAATTTTTATTTAGGATTAATTTTCCTTCATAAACATAAGTTTGAATATGGTTTAATAGTGAAAATTTCACATCCAAATGAGCAAATCTTGAACTCATGGTCTCACAAATCAGTTAAAATTACATCCAACTATCATAGCCATTGACAATTTCAAAACAATCGGGCAAATCAGAAAAATGTTTGAACTTTTTAGACAGTTAGGATTTATGTATACTCATATATATAGATGGGAAAACAAGTGGTGGCGTATTAATTTTGTGATTTGTTATTCTGTTGCAGATATTGATCGTGATCTAGAGTAGATGATTTCAACCTCTTGAAGTGTTAACAAGGCGATGACTGGTATTCCCACACTGATTAATCTTTGTATGTGATTTGCAACATACATTTAAGCTATAGGACTATGCTAACAAAATGCATTTTGTAGGAAAAGGCAATCAATTTAGTGTGCAGATTCATCAACAAATATTTATTGCAACTGAAGACAATAATTTGAATTGCAATAAATGTTAATTATTTGTTGGCTTTTGTACCTATTAATAATGACTATCAACTTATGTAACCTCCCTCATTGTTCCTACCTTTCATTCTCCCATATCTTAGATGCTATTATAATCCAAGTATAAAAACATGAGATTTTTCATCAGAAATTCACGTATAACAAATTAACAATGAGGGAATGGGAAAGCATGCCAAATGTCACACACATCAATAATATAGTCAAAACTAGCCTACTCATAGTCTTTGACCTAAAAACACTTTGATAGCATCCCTAAAACTAATCATATAGTCAAGAGTGGGTCTGATGTGCACCCGGGTGCATCGTGCCCTCATAGTGCATTTTAGAAGCGTGCAACTATGTAAAATAGAAACATGCAATTATTCCAAACAGAAGCATGCAACTATATTCTCATATTAACAGTTGCACTCTTCTGTGTAAATAAGCCACATTTTTAAGCATAACAAGTTGCACGTTTCTAAAATACACTATGAGTACACGGTGCATCCGAGTGCATACAAGACCTAACCTTTAATCAATTACTAGAAAATGCCACCACCTCAATATAAATACAACACCAGTCAATGTTTGACTCTTGGAACTAGTACAATTTTTGTCAAGGGTATATAGGTGAGACTTGAATGATCATGGTAATAAATATTATTGAGGTGTGAATTAATATAAGGTCATTAACTGTATTTTTATTGTTGAGTGAGTTTCATATATATTCAAGTGCATTTTAAACATCAAAATGAGTTTCATATATATGCATTGTGCATTTTAAACATTAAAATCACGCTACGTGCATTTATAGCGTATTTTAAAAATTAAAACCATGCAACTTATTATATTGAAAGATGCAATTTATTTATATTGAATCGCACAACTATTTTTTATATTAATAGTTGCACAGTTCAATGTAAACAAGTTGATTAATAGTTGTACGATCCAATATAAACAAATTGTATAATTTTGAAATGCACTATGAATATACTGTGCACCTAAATGCATTTAAGAATTAACCATTATTATTTGATTAGAAAATCAATAATGTACCAGTATCATTTGGAGATAGTTGAATAAAATTAAAATTTAATAATAAAAGTAGGATAATTTATTTGTCTATTTTCATTATGAGTACCAAAACTGCTAATTAATATTACAAATATTAATAAAAATAATCCCTAATTTAATCAGGTGGGCCTTAATTTTGCAAAACCGTATGTGAGACAGTACTTAAAATTAGGAATGATTCTGATGGATAAAATAGAAGTTGGTGTATCTGCCAAAAAAATAACTACTTTGGCACTCATGATGAGAGTAACGTTTTTCGAGTATAATTACAAAATAATTACTAACATGATTATAAAAATTATACTCTGCTTCAAGATAATAACTTCAAAGTGATCATTACCGACAAAGGATATTACATTGCATATAGGGGTGGAAAATTTATCGAAAATACTGGTATACCGATTTACCGTACCGGAAATATATCGAATTTATCGGAATTTTCGGATATCTTAAAGTTTTTAAGATGCGGTATGATCGCATCTAAAAATTTTTGATGGTAATCTACTACCGAAAATTTCGATGCAATAATTCATATAAATTTTTAAAAGTCATGGTATACCGGTATACCGAAATATTTTTTGGTATACCGATACATTGAATATATACCGTACCATATTTAGAAAAATATTTAATATATTTTATTTTTTTAATTTAATTAATACATTGGATATAAATCGTACATTAAAAATTTATCCTTTTATTTTGAATTGTCTCTGTGGGTTTCCTGATTCAAGCCTAAAATTGAAATTCGTAAATTTTTTTTGAGTGTTCCCATAGTTGAAAAACCCGTCTTTAAGGGAGATATATGTTGTTAAAAGATTATTATTCATAAAATATAAGTTTTTTAAATAAATAATCAAGGTATGAACGTATACCGTTAATTCGAAATGAAATGGTATCTTTAATTAATTCGGTATGTCTGAAAAAATTTTAATACTGATGCGGTATATCGAAATTTCGATGCGATATATCGGTAAAGTGATTTTTTGTATATCGAAAATTACGGTATAATAACTTTGATATCTAGTAATTTTTCGATCTGATCTGAGATGAATTTTCACATACCGTAAATTACGATATAGTATACGGTATGATCGATACGATACGGTACGGTATGCCATCCCTAACTGCATGCACCAAAATAACTTTTATCTTTAGACTAAAACATAAAAAATACCATTAATTTTCCAGTGTATTAAAGTCCAAATTAATACAGCCATCATTTTAGAATTTCCTTCACCTACTCGGTGAAATGACTCGCAAGAAAACACACTCTTTTCCTAATTTAGAAAACAAAAAAGAAAAAAACACTTTTTCCAGCACTCTTTTCTGTACTTTCTATATATATAAACCCCAAAATTGGATCAAAAATCTCAAATCCAAATAAAATGGCCTCCTTTCTCTGCTCCACCAAATTCTTCCTTCTCCTAATTCTCCTCTCCGCAGTCCCCATTGCTTACGTCATCCACTCCGAGACCTCGGAGCACGCTACCCACGTCTACGCCTGCCGCAGCGGATCATTTCTCCGCGAGTGCGTCAAGTGGGACGATCTCAACCGTCGATTCATCGTCTCCTTCTTCGACGGCGGCCTCGGGGTGGTTCCGGTGAAGGACGAATCCGGCGTCGTTTTGGAGGAGATTCCGGTGGTGGTTTCCGATTTGGGGAAAAACTCGTCGCTGGGGCTCGTCATTGATCGGCCGAGAAATCGCGTGGTGGTGGCGATCGCTGACGTGTTCGGAAGCAAGTACAGTGCGGTGGCGGCGTATGATTTGACCTCCTGGGATCGGATTTTTCTCACGCAGCTCAGCGGAGCAGGTGATTATTTCCCTTCCTTTGCTGTTTTGAAATTCGTATATACAGAATAGATTTTCTAACGCGCTTAAACTGCAATTGATTCTTATTAGGCCAAATAATTAGATTTAGCCATACACATATATATTTTATTTTCTTCTCACCAAATCTATCATCATATATAATTTAAATAGATACTTAAAAATATTCTGAATCATCATTTCTGGTAAGATTGCTTTGTTCAGTCCTATCTCTTGTTGATGGGTAAATATTTAAATAAAAATATAAAATATCATATAAAAAATATGGATATAATCCGGTCATTATTTTTCTAGATAGTAGGAGTAATATTTTTTATTTTAATATCTACACATAAGGAAAACAAGTGAATTTCAATAATCACGTAAAATAGACCTCTGTAAATTGTGATCCATCCGAAATGTTTTTTTTTAAATAATTAGCGAAAATATATGCTAAATTTAAAAAGAGAAATAAATATGTGCTAGTATTAATAAAAGGGCAAATTTTGAGCTAAGGTTTGATTATTTCTTATTGGTATAATTTGGGGAATTTTGGGAAAAAAAGTAATTCATTGGTAAATCGCCGATACGAATTACCTGCCCTCAGCAACAATTATATTGCCTACCTGCCCTATCTATAAATGTCCACTTAGGAGCTGGTGCATAAATATCCATAGTGTGTCTTAATTTGAGCATGAGATAATTCCATGAGATAATTCCATGAATAAGAGAATTCCTATCCAGGTTCAGCTATTTTTTTAAAGATATATGTGAAAATTTTGTCAGTTTATTACGCAAATTGTTTTTTCCCTGGGCGAAGATTCCTATGTTATACACGGAATTTCATGTGCACCAGATGCATCGTGCACTTCATAATCTATTTTAAAAATATACAATTTATTGCATTGACATTATATAACTTATTTACAATTAATCGTAATTAATAGTTGCACGGTTCAGTGTAAACAAGTTAACATATTTTAGTGCAACAAGTTGCATGGTTCTAAAATATGCACTGTGCACTTGGTGTATATAAAACTCAGGCATTATAAATGTATTTACAATTACAACTCTAAAGCTGCGTTTGTTTATGGCTTTGAAAGTGACTTTTGGAATTTCAAATTCCAAATCCCCGTTTGTTTATCAGAATTTCGGTATAGAATTTTAAATTCTCCAAAATTCTACTTTGAAATATCCATAATACACCTATCTTACCTTTTCTAAACATAATTTTCAATATACTATCAATTATCTATCATGCACTTTTCAATTATTATTATCTATTCAACTCAATACTATCTCTCATACTTTTTACTTTATTATCATTACATATATATAATAAATTATTACACAATCATTCAATTATTTTTACATTACTTTTTACAATATAATATTATTTATATTATCTACTTTTTCAAAATTCTACTTAATTAAATTTTACCAAATCTACACTCCCAAACATATACGAAATACAAATACACTTTTTACTTTATACCAAATTCTCTCTATAGGATTTCAAATCCTCTCAAAACTCTAAACAAACAGGCCCTAATGGTTAGGTCTTATATATATCAAGTTGTTAGGTCTTATATGTATCAAGTGCATAGTGCATTCTATAGTATATTTTAAAAATATAAAATTTATTATATTAAAATATACCAGTTGTTTCGCCGAAACGTAACACCAATTGTTTTGGTATGTTTTTAAAAGGAGAGACGCTTAATTAATTGATTAATTAGTGACCAACATTCATCAACTCGTTGTTAAAGGTAGTTTGATAAGATTAAGGTCTGGCGTCTGCCGTCAAGACTTTGCATGAAAACACAGAAGGCGAGATAGGAGTGGCAGATGATGTAACCGTTGATACGGAGGGAAATGCATACGTAACGGACATGAAGGGCAACAAGATATGGAAAGTTGGGCCAGCCATCCGAAGCCCCCTCTTTACTGCAAAAGAATGGTACTATAACTTTGTTGGATTAAACTGAATCGTGTACCATCCAAACGGGTACTTACTACTTGCTCGTCGTCCACACTCTATCAGGGAACCTATTCAAGGTTGAAATAGGGAACGGAGATCAAGTGAAGCTCGTAAATTAAGCAAACGGGGAAAACGATGATTGGAGATGGATTAGAGTTGTTGCTGGAAACCCGTCGGGTTTGGACGATTGGGGGAGCTCTAGGGTTGTAGGTAAGTTTAGAGGCGTGACTCATCTTCTCGTTTCAGCAGCAACTGTGAAGGATGGGAAGGTTTATTTGAGTCACTTGTTTGGTTTGGGGTACCCTAACAAGAAACATGTGCTTGTTGAGGCTGTTTTTTCTTGATGGTTTGTGTTGTTGTAAGGTCATTTTGTCACTCCCTTTTCGCTGAGAGGGTGGTTTTTGTTGTTCATTTCTTTTTGCTTCTTTGCTTTTTCTTTTGGCTATGTGTTTGTAGCATTTGTATACATATATAATTGCCACCTTTTATGTCATGTGCATCTTTATGTTTTTAGATATGTCATGTTTTTAGGTTTAAGCTTTAGATCTAATTTTAATATGGAGCTTGATATTGAGCTTTTTTGATGGAACTAATTACGAACATAATTAATTTGTATTTTGGAGGCACATTTGCGTGAAATAGTCTCACAATGAGACATAGCATAATTTGAGTATGATGTTTTAATATTTTAGAAGAGATGAATATTGATTTGTGCTAGTTTGTACCGTCTCATACGAATTTTTATAATAAATGAAATCTTTAGTGCGACGACATAAAATAAGTGTATTTTCACTCAAATTTTTTAAAATTAATCAATGAGTTGAGATGGTTTCATTGGGATTTGGGGAGTAATTATGACATGACGGTGTTTTTGTGCAAATGCATTAAGAAAAGGGGGAGCGATGAGCTTGGGCCACTTTTACAGTTGACAAAGTCCGGCCCAATTTAAGCCAAGTTATGGGCTCTTGTGAGGCCCATTACATAATAAATCTAAGATGGGTCAGGTTTTCTTTAACAAAGATGGGTTAGGTTATTAACATCTTCATAATTTATAGATAACTCACTCTACATTTTTGTTTCAATTTTAACATAGAGTAAAACCTCTATAAATTAATAAACCTTAGGACCATGAAATTTTATTAATTTAGAGAGATATTAATATATTGATAAATTAATATTTTATTAATTAAAAGAGAGACTTTTTAAATTCAACAAATTTAGTACATATGTATAAAAATAAATGAAATCATATATGTTTTATTGATTATATTCATGCATCAACCCATTCCTTGTAATTAATTAAATATATTCATGTATAATATCAATTCATTGTATACAATTAACTATTATATTCATGGACGCATGTATCAATTCATTGAAATTACTTAAATATACATGTTTACATTAATTCGCTGCACTTAAATAACTATTATATCCAATTAAATATATTCATGCATGATGAATGAAACATATACTATATAAATCTCAATATGAAAATAATGGAAATAAAATAATTCATAACACCCAACCATGTCTTCTCATCTAAAAGACATTGTAATAATTATGAATTATTAATTTAGAGTTTTAATGGGACCTAATATTTATAAAGGAATTTTTCAAAAAATTAGTATCTTATTATCTTATCGAATTGTTTGTCAAAAAGAAATTTATCTTATCGAATTTGATAATTTTTTACAAAGGCCCAAGTCGAGACCGAAAGACTTTATTATTTTAGAGAGTTTATTAATTTATAGAATATTAATTTATAGAGGTTTTATTGTAAAAATATTATAGTCCTCTAAAATCTACAATTACTTAATTTACTCAAACTCAAACCTAATTTATACCCCCACATCCGCCGTCAGTCCGCCGCCTCTCTAAAAATAAGTCCAAAATTGAATTTTAGAAAGGTAAATAAAACCATATTAAAAAAGAACAAAAATCAAATCTGAAGAGAATAGTTGCTGCATAGATTCGACAAGCATAAAAAATAGGGCTTCACCATATACCAAAATCGACCACAACAAGACGAAAATTATTGCGACATTTGATCAAAATTATTCGAAAGTCATTCAAAAAATTAAACGATTAAACTCTAATTCTTTTATAGTCAAGGGTGGTTGAAAATCTAGCACTTTTTTTTTTATTGGAGGTATAAGAATGATGCATTAAAAGGGAATATTATTTCCTCTTGTGAGGTGGTGGTCCCCCTGTTGTTGGGTTGCGGTGCGGTTGTGGTTCCGAGTTGCGATTTCTGGTAGTCCTCCTCTTGTGGTAATTGCAATTTCGGTCTACAGCGAGATAAAATGATGTTGTCATGTGCCCGATGGTAGAATGAATTATTATAATTGATTATGTTAGAAAATTATGGTAATTAATTGTCTTTAAAAATAAATTAAGGGGAATCGAATATAGTACATATTAGAAGTTAGAACTCTAATGATTGGTTGCAGATTGGGTTTTTGGGCTAAAATTGGCAGGATAACTAGTCTAGGCTTGGCAATGGGGTGGGCCGGGGCGGGGCCGGGGATAACTCCCCACCCCCGTCCCCGCGAACCATTTGGGGAAAAAATTGGTCCCGTTCCCCGCCCTGCGGGGTAATTTCATCCCCGTAGGGATTTGGGAAATCCCCGCCCCGCTCCGTCTTTTTAATTTTTTTTTTAAATTGAATTTTCATAATTTTAATATGAATATAAAAATTTAAAATACAAATTAAACAACATCAATAAAAATTAAATAAAATTCAACATCAACAAAAAATTGAAATATAAAATTAAGCATACAACATAAATAAAAATTAAAAATAATATATTGTTCATCTCATTTGTTCTCTTCCATAGTTAAACAACTTCAAATCTCGTTTCACGTGCATCCCTATCAAGCTTCTCCTTAAAAAATATAAATAATTTCAATATTATATATATTAGTAAACTATGATTCCAAGATTAAAGTTTAAAATTTTAAAATATATTATTTAATTATATATATGTATATATAATTATATATATATATATATATTAATTTAAATTATAAAAATTCGGGGCCCTGCGGGGAACAGGGATCCCCGTGGGGCGGGGAATGCTATCCCCGGCCCCGCCCCACCTCGACCTTCGGGGGAAAAAAAATTCCCCATCCCCGCCCCACGGGGAATTTTCGTGGGGAATTCCACGCCACGATCGGGGCGGATCCCCATGAGAAACGGGGATTCCCCGACCCACTGCCAAACCTAATAACTACCAGTTAAGAGGTGGGCATACAAGATTTTCTATTCTTTTTGGTATATTTTACTATTTTAGTTTCTATTTTATTAGTGCTAAAATTGCCTTAATTTAAATTTTAAATAACTCACTAATTAGTTATTTATACGATATATATTTATTTGACAAAATATTATATGAACCCGAGTTCACCGTGAACTCGGTTTTTCAGTATCACTATTATATATAAAAACTCTTACTGTTATGCATAAAAACTATCACGTTTATAAACCTGGTTCACAGTGTTGTTATTCTATTTATTTAGCCCTGGCCTATCATAATTAAGTGTAACGAATGATGCCTTTTTTTGTCCAACTCTTTGAACTTAACAAACGTGAACAACTTATTAAATTGCTCCAAAACCATGAAATAAATAACAAGCTTTTGTGCGAGAGAAGAATATATTGAAATTCAGCCATCATTGATCGACAAAAACAACTCCGGAACAATATTTCAAAATTTCAAGAGTTCATAATGGAAATAAAAAATTTAACATAATTAGCAAGCTTATGAGCTATTAAATTATCACAACACGAACCCAAAACAATTCTAAAATGACGCAAACTTGTATGAGACGGTTTTACGGTAAGACATAGTACGATTTGAGCTAAATTGTAACCCGTATTATATGAATTTATGTCTTCCAAAATAACATGTCAATGGGATTCTCATTTATAGCCGAGATGACCACCTGAGGATAGAGGTGTAAGTGAGTCGAGCTAGCTTGCGAGCTACTCGTGCTCGAACTCGTAAAAAAATCAAAATTGCCTCGAGCATAATTGAGTCAAGTCGATTTCGAGCTACTCGAGTAACTATCGAGTTCGAACTCAAAAATACTCAGCTCGAGAGGCTTGTGAGCCTAATCGAGCTTGACAATAATTACTATTATACCATTAATTTTACTAAAAATATATATTTATATTTTAATAATATATTTTATATATAATTTTATAAAATTATATAGGTAATCGAGCCGAGTTCGAGTATATCGAGTTTCTTCTCGAGCTCGAGCTTAAAAAATTGGGCTCGACCGAATTCGAGTCGAGTTTCGAGTATTTTAATCGATTCGAGTTCGAGCTCAGCACTACTCGACTCGACTCGTTTACACCCCAGTTGAGAATCACCAATAATAATAGACAAGGGATGAAACGGCTGCTGAAGGAGGATTTGTAGACAATTACAGGCCAAAATTTGTGTGACCATTATGTTTATTTGTAGGATTTGTAGAATTTATTTATGAAATTTGCAGGGAGATATACGTTTATTTGGGAAAGATCTACACTGATTTGCCCTAATTTAGATCAATGCAATTTTGTGTAAATGCGTTGACCTTTATAAACTACAGGGACAACAAAGAAATTTTGACAAGATTGCACCGATTAAATCTTCAATGCAATGTGCAATTTAAAAGCATTAAAAAGGCGCAACTTGTTTAATTAAAACCAATGATTTCATAACCGGTTTGAACCGGCCGGTTCAACCGGTTGAACCGGGAACCGGCCTGCAAACCGGTCAAAAAACAACATAACAACCGCTTTTCAGGTTGAACCGGTTTGAACCGGTCAAAACCGGTTCAACCGGCGAACCGCCTAACCGGAAAAAACCGGTTTTCACCTTTTTTTTTTTTAAATATTTTTAAACTACTTTCTCTCACATTTTCCTCAACACTTTTGATGTGGGATAAATGTATGAGGTGGGATAACCCTTTTATAATATTTCCTCTCACATTTTTTCCCAACACTTTCGATGTGGGATAAATGTATGAGGTGGGATAAAATGAACCAAGATCCACATTCACCCCTTTTATAATACTTCATCTTACATTTTTCTTCGAACACTTTCGATGTGGGATAAATGTATGAGGTGAGAATAATATGAACCAAGGTCCAACTTCACCCCTTTTATAATACTTCCTCTCACATTTTTTCCCAACACTTTCGATGTGGGATAAATGTATGAGGTGGGATAAAATGAACCAAGGTCCACATTCACCCCTTTTATAATACTTCATCTTACATTTTTTCTCCAACACTTTTCGATGTGGGATAAATGTATGAAGAGAGATAAATATATGAATCAAGTTCCACCTTCACCCCCTTTTATAATACTTTCTCTCACATTTTCCTCCAACACTTTCGATGTGGGACAAATATATGAGGTGAAGTACATTTTTTCCCTTTTATATTGTTTTCTCTCACATTTTCTTTTAACATTTTCGATGTGGGACAAAATTATGAGATTTTATTTTCCCTTACATTTTCTTTTAATATGTACTTGATGTGGGATAAAAATATAAGGTTCACTTTTCCCTTTTAAGTTACTTTCTCTCATATTATTGTGTAATTTTTTATTATGACCATAACTCAATTGTGTTTTCTTAGATATGAAAAATTATAAGATATATGTTTAAATTTTTATAGGTGTATATTTATTTTATTTTTTAACTAAATATAAGAAATGTTGAAAAAAATTAAAGTAAATCATTTCAACGGTTGAATCATGGGTTGAACCGGTCCGAATTCGGTTGAACCAATCGATCGATTGGGGATCGTCTCGGATTCGATCACCTGGGCCTTCGGTTATGAAAACATTGATTAAAACATTCAATTTATTTGCATTTAAGTTGAACATTTAAATACAAATAAATCGTACGTTTAAAAAATACACTCGAATTGATTTTGCCAAAAAATTAACCATGGTATATGATTTTTTTTTCTATTTCTTTTCCAAAATTGGAAAACACCCTTATTTATTATGTCATCACTTTTGATTTTTTAACAAACAATATTTCTGAAAAGAGTAGGAGACAGGGGTTCATGTGATTTACAGCTCAACACTGACGCGACGGCATTTTCTGTTTCTGCAACGATTTATCCGCACCACAATCGTTAAATTCTTTACTAAACCTTTACTTGAAACCAACACACAAACACCTCCCTTGTTCAAACCACTTTTATTCTATAACAAGAAATTAGTATGGAATTAATTAAAACTCATCTTTTCTACTCTACTTTTTGTCCTTTTCCTTGCTTTAATTCTTCTCTATAAAGATGATAATAATTGTTTTCTATATTAAATTTCTTCAAATCTCTACTACATAAATATTTAGATTCCTGATTTATTGACATTACCGAATCCATACAACCACTCCATTTCTTGACTTTAATTTGTCAAAAAATTCAGTCCACACTCTCAAGAAAATATGGAGAAACAGAGAAGTTTTTCTGTAAAGCCCATCAGATCTTTGATGTTTTTCTTCACTATTTCCTTCTCTGCAATCTTTTTCGTGTTCTTCTCAAGTTGGGTTTTCAAAACCACCCCCTCAAATCTCGGTGTTACTAGTAGCAATTCTGTTTCTGAACAGAGTGCGAAAGAATTAAACGGCAGTTCTTCGGATTTTGTGCGGAAAAACTCAATCCTGTTTGGGGGGCATTTCAGGAGAGATGGAAATTCTTCACAAATGGAGGAGAGAGAAAGTGAAGTTTCTGGTAATTCTAGCTTGACCCCTTTTGGTAAAAATGTTTCTGTACATGATTTTAATGCTTCTTTTAGTGCTAATTCAACTGTGAATGATTCTGAAGAATTGAGTGGTGTATTAGCAACTAGTGATAATAGTGTGGATAGTAAAGGAAATGATGTAGAAATTCATGATGTAGTGAATAATTTGAAGAAAGATGATATAAAATCTGATGTTTCATTTGAGGGGCATCATAGAAATAGAATTTATCAACAAAGTAAGGTAGATTGTGTTGTAACGAAAGGGCGGTGGGTTTTCGACGAAAGCTATCCTTTGTACACAAATGTTACATGCCCCTTTATAGATGAAGGGTTCAATTGTGGGGCAAATGGGAGGTTGGACAAAGATTACATGAAATGGAGATGGCAGCCTCAAGATTGCGACGTGCCTAGGTATTTTAGTCGAGCTTTTCGTGACTTTGATTTTGGTTGAAACAACATTTGTAATGTAGATGATTGTGTGAATGTGGTTGTAGGTTCAATGCAACCAAAATGCTGGAGTTAATAAGAGGAAAGAGGTTGGTTTTTGTTGGTGATTCGCTTAATAGGAATCAATGGGAGTCGATGCTTTGTTTGTTGATGGGAGGCGTGAAAGATCCGAAGATGGTGTATGAGGCCCGAGGGAGGAAGATAACTAAAGAGAGGAATAACTACAGATTCAAGTTTGAGGTAGGTTTGTTAAAATCTCTCTGGAGTTTGAAACAATCTTGAACAAGGCAAATTGTTGTTTAGGAAGTTGTTTTGTGTGTGTTTTTGCAGGAGTATAAATGCACGGTTGAGTTCTACGTTTCGCATTTTCTAGTTCACGAGAGCAAGGCGAGAGTAGGGAAGAAACGAGCGCAGACGTTGCGTATTGATGCTATTGATAAAGGGTCTTCAAGATGGAAAGGGGCAGATATTTTAGTGTTCAATACTGCGCATTGGTGGAATCATCACAAAACAAAAGCTGGGTAAGCTTCATTCTCAATACTGACATACACAGTTAAGAGACATTTATATTCATATTAGGGTGTCTTCTTTTGTATCTTGAGGTTAATTCCATGTTTAATGAAAGATAAAGTATCGCAAAGCTAGACTAGGCTTATGAACTCCATAGGAAAAGGCAAAGAATTATGTAAACTAGTTTTACCGGCAAACTGATTCATATTTTAGTGTGTTATTTTAAACAGCGTTAGTTGTTTCATTAAAACGTATTAGTTGTTTCATTCAAAAGTATTAGTCATTATGCTATAAAGTGAAAGTTGTGAATCAATTGTATAGTAAATCTCTTTTATATAAGGCGGCAAACTCATAGAAAAAAGTCAAATCAATACAGACTTGGAACTAGAGAGTTTTGAAGATGAAACCATTCTTACTTCAAGTTATTTAATTAAGACTCTTGATCTCTGATGATTCTTATCCAAAGTATAAAAACCTTGCATTCTCCATAGTTGTTTTTGACCCTTGCTATCTTAACAGGATTAACTATTATCAGGAAGGAGATCAAGTCCATCCTCGTCTCGATGTTACAGAGGCCTTCAGACGAGCTTTGTTAACATGGGCATCGTGGGTTGACAAGAACATCAACCCACACAAAACCCGAGTATTCTTCAGAAGTTCAGCACCTTCTCATTTCAGGTTTGTGAAAAAACTATTGAACGCTGAAACATTCATCTGTCATCTTGGCATCTAATTTCAATATTCATCAACAGTGGAGGTCAATGGAACACGGGTGGCCATTGTAAAGAAGCTTTTTGGCCCATAAACGAGACGTTTACCTCTATTTACCCGGAGAGAAATTTGATCGCGGAGGAGGTATTAGGGCAGATGAAAAACCCGGTTACTTTTTTGAATATAACACGTTTATCAGATTATAGGCCGGATGCTCATCCTTCTAAGTATGGAAGGAAATCAGTGGATCCAGGTGTTCAAGATTGTAGTCATTGGTGTCTTCCTGGAGTTCCAGATAACTGGAATGAATTGTTGTACTATTATTTGCAGTCAAGAACTAAGGAAAGTTTTGTTGACTAGAAACAGCTTTTATTTTTCTAATTTTTTCATATTGGGTATTTCTAAATTCCAACATGATATATATAGGTTGTAAAGCCATCTTTGTAACATGCAAATTTAAACATAAATTGCTGTCGCTCAATTTGACAGCTTCTCATAGTCGTACCTCCATGTTCCAATACTTTGTAATCAATATCTGTTGTTTGACAGATACTATCATATTTGCAAATAATATTTTAAAAAATGCAGTTAGCATCATTGATTTAGTCAATCTTATTAGTAACTAAATATAACAAGAATATAAAGAACGCATTTTTTTTTCTGGTACTATTTTGGTTACATAAATGTCTGAAGCACTACCATGGAATTGGCAGATGATCTATCCTCGGAAAGAATTACAAGAAACATAGCCTTTTGTATTAAGAACAATTTATTCTTCATGCATAAAGTATGCAGTTTCCTACGCAATATTTTACTTCATAGCTAAATTGCAAATATTTAGTTACATGCAAAGGAAATTATATAAAGAGTCACATCATTATAGGTGTAGTCATTTAATTATATGTGGAGCATCTATAATAATTAGATGAAACAATAACCATCAAGAGAAGTGACCTCCTCAACAAGATTTGTGCTTCTTTGCTCGGCCTTGAGGTAAGGGTGAACAGTCTCTCTTTGAACCCTCGGGCCTGCGAGCCCATGCAGGCGCCTGATCTGGACCATATCGATAATCATAGAAGAGCTCTTCACCAGATTCGATACGCTCATTGGCATAGATGCCAACACGGTGATCACCAGCCACCAACATCACCTGTATGGAACGTACAATTTAAGATAAACCTAAGGTTACATTTGGATAGGGAGGATTTGAAATGAATGGATTTGAAAAATAATAAATTTTAAAAATGCATATATTTCAAATCATGAATTGTCAAGAGATGAGAGAGAATGGAAGAGAGTGAGGAGAGGGGGGGTAGAGAGGAGGGGATTTCAAATGACATGGTTTTGATGAGGATTTGAAATCCCTCCATTTTAAACTAGACTCAAATCTAAGTATTGGTAAATTCAATTAACTCAAGTGGAGGGAGTGGTGATTTATGTGTGAAATCCACCGATTTCAAATCCATCCATCCAAACCTAAAGAACATTGTCATTTGAGAAGATTGATGAAAATATGAAGATTAACCTTAAGCGCACCAGTTGCACTGTGCAATTGGTGCAACTAATACTGTTAAATGGAAACAACTACTAATACTTTTCAGTGAACTCAACTAATATTAACCAACTAATACCTTTTAGTAAAACAACTAAGACCATTTAAAATGTACTTGAGTTGCACGGTGCAACTGGTGCGTATAAAGTATTTCTCAAATATGAATGAGTACCTTTGCGTAGCAGTTTGGAGTTGATGAGTGATTTGCAAATTTCAGCTTGTCTCCCTTGCGGAAGGCATCGAGGACATACTGAACAAGAAAATTGGATGAATGTTAGAGTGAAAGAGAGAGAGAGAGAGGATTATATGCAAGCAAGATATCTTGCCTTATCATTCAAGTCGAAGAGGAATGAAGAATTTGCACGATCATATATTTTGCCACGCTTATCTGCTTCTCGATGGGAAATCAATTCACCGGTATATTCTCCAAGGTAATCATTCTTATTGACAGTGTTCTGAAATTACACATCACAATTAGAACATCAGATGCTAATACGAGGTGATAATTATACTTCCATTAATACCTTAAGGAAAGCGCCCCAACCAGCAACATCCGACTTTGCCAAGAGGATCTAAAAAGAAAAAAACAAGTAATTTTCTTGAAAATGTATCATATGAGAAAGATGGTATATTTGAAGATCCAAAATTTGTTACCCTTTGTTGTTGCCTCAGAAGGAGCTTCATGTTACTACACTGACTATCTCCTCGTCTCGGTGGCTCCCCTAAAGAACCATCACCGCAACTGCACAAAAAAAAAAATTGTAAAAAAAAGAAAAATGAAGAATTATGATTTATGTCATACAATTAAAAAGACAAACAAATGAGAAAATTCTATACCTGACCCAACAATTTCGGCAAACATCTGGGTCACATTCACGCCCAGCTGCAAAGCAAGGGCATTGCCGGCTTTTGCACTGACTTTTGGCACAGTGGCATCCTCTAAACTGGTTTTTGCAGTTTTTTGAGCATCTGAAAATAATGGCTATTCATTTAACTTTACCTATACTTAGTTTCAACCTTACGAAATGATAAAAATGTTCAACCGGAAAAGATATCTCTCTTATGCGTTTCTAATTTGGTAAATTTGATCTTATTATGCGTATAGCTTTCCCTAAGTGAAATCACTTTCTAAAATAAAACTACTCTTTTGAAACTGCTTTTTTTTTTTTTTGCCTCCTTAAACTACTTCCTTAGATCACTCTGACTTAAAACATAAAATATTTGAAGGCAGAAGAACATATTAGTCCAATAAAGGAAACAGTCAAAAACCTGATCCAGATTCAGTTTAAGTCAGTTCACGACACCTAATTTCCAATTTCAAAGGACATTCCCTTTCATGTTGACTAAAGTTGACTAAGGTGAGGATGAAATGAAATCGTAACTAAAGCACTTAATATTCAAAAAAATTATTGGATGAAAGGAAGGAAGATATAAGTTAGAGTACCCGCAATATTTTTCACAGCAATTTCCATTTTGTAGGCAAGGGCACTGCTTTCCACACGAGGGCTGACAATCACAAGGAGAATATTGCTTACATGGCAGGTCTTTCCCATCTGCAACCCTTCTCCACAGGGACGGATGACCAGCAGACTTCCAAGAAGACTTAACCTTGCGCACTCTGCCCCTTTTTCGAAATATTTTTGATTTTACAGGAATATCGAGCTCCTAATAAACCACGATAAAAAATTAACATGCATGAAGTAATGGAACCTATGTTGCTAATGATGAATCATCAGACATAGTATTCCTTTTACTTCCCATTTTTTACTAAAAATAACTCTCAGATGCACAGACTTCATTAAGATAACGAAATTGTAATGGATGTTGCCATGAGATAAATAATCAATTCCCAAATATTACATAATTCTAAAGGAAACTCAGCAGTTTACTCAAACTGGTCTGTAAAGGTTGTCATAAATCCAATTGAACATTAATCCATCTGCCTGAAGAAGGATATAAATACGAATGTGATTGTTTGAGGGACCTTCATGAAGAAACTTGTTACTGTATTATTCAAAAGGATTGTTCTAGAAAGGTTACAGTACTATTCTTATAATAATGATTAACAAAAGAAAATGCTTTTAGGAGGTAAAAACACTACTCAAATGTTCTCCAAGTCGTCTGAATACTAATTTTTCCCCAATATTGAAAACCACCAAATTAGATTGGAAAAAGCTATGCATTAAAAAAATAATCAAAATAATTCAAGTAAGATATGCTAATTACCATGCACCATTCCATGATTTGAGCTGTTATCCAGGAATTCAGAATATGTAATCAATAGTTTCACATGATTATTTGACAGACAAGGATAAGCAGAGAATACAAACCATATGATCCATGTCATCTTTCCCAGAATCCTCAAATGAGCTTAGCACAGATGAAGATCCACGAGACGTTACTGCTCCATCGCCACACATGTAACTGGATACTTCTTTGCAGGTTTTCAGACCGGGGAGCAAATTACGAGCTATAAAGCAACTGCAGAACATGAGAATTCAATTAGCTCTACATGGCCCATAGGAAATACTAAGAAAAATCATGTTGCTGTGCTACATCCTCAAATTACCGTTAACTACACTGAGCCACTTAACCTATAATTAAGAACTTCCTAATTGTTTTAGGGGAAAATGGGTAAAACTGTCACACTGAAACAAATACATGGTTGACATGTTAGTATATGCTCATATTAGCCCCTGATCCATACTACCCATATCCTAGTCAATGTCTGGATGCTGCCTTAGCTACTGATAGCACAAAGAGAAGTGAGGGCCTGAATAATTTAGTAAAAACATCAGCATGTAAATCAGAAATCAGGATTTGCAATTAGATCCAACAATAGATACAACTTAGATGATATTCCAGAATTGAAGCTAAATGACTAAATAAAAATAGGTCAACATACCTATTTCTTCCAAATATCTCTAATCCCTTCATGTACAAGTCTTTCTCAAAAGGTTTCCAGTTGCTCCATCTATGAGAAGCTTTAACAGAATTTCCAATAGAACTGCATGCCGGCTTGAGAGGGGGTTCAGTGAGGTCTTTTTCTTTATCTTGGACAGCACTCCCGTCCTTATTACCAGTTACATCCTTGGGGAAACCAAAATCATTTGAACCTTGCTTCTGAAAAACAAGCGATGAACCTGAGGGAGACCTCTCGAGTTTATATTCATGGGATCTACTCGATTCAGAGGTATGACCCACCAGAGTTGTACTGTGATCCACTGGATCTGAGCTGGCAGATTTTAGTTTCTCATTGGAAGAACTTAAGTCGTCAGAAACCAAGTTTGATGCTTTAACTAACGAATTGGTCGATTCCAGTATTGTGCTCCTTCCTTTGATTTCTATATGATGTTCTATCATGAAAGTTGATGTTTTTCTGTGAGATAATCATCGAATTGTCTAAAACATTTAAGGAAGCATAACCAAGAAACTCAAAACTACATAATTTTCACCTTGCTCGGTGGCAGGTTTGCCTCCCTCATCAGGTTCTTTATGTCCTTCCAGTGTAACTACTTCTTTGGGCAAGTCTTTCAAACCATTCAACTAAAAGGAAACAAGAATATATATCCACAAAATTAAAAGGTGAGTTTGCTAATATTAGTGAATCATGACCTTGTAATATATCTCAGGCAGTCACATCCTCGCATGCTATGAACTCCCAAATCTTCTCTTTTGGTCAAGTAAGAGATGGACTCGTATTAAATGATAAAGAAATAAAAGGTTCATAAATGCACAAGTTGATAAGCAAGAGGGGAAATAAAAATAGAAAATTGGGATGTTGTGGTGGTGGTGGGGGGACACACAGAGTTTTCCCACAAGAAACTAAAATAAAAAAAGTATACCTCACTGCGCATAACCATATTTAGTAATTGATTATTGTCCGTTTATTTTCTACAAAACAATGCCAATTCACAGCATATGGTATAGACACTAATTTAAAAGATGCACTTCTTGAAGTTTAAAGGAATTACAAAATGGGAAACATCTGATACTACTTTTACGGATTGTCCAGTCATCATTTCTTCTTTTAAGATTTCCAGCATAGATTGACTGATTAAAAATTTGTAATGTTATGCACTCAAGATCTACAAGGGGTGATAATAAAGTCATACACTTCTAATGTTGAAAGACAGCCTCATAATACTGAACATTCTTTATGAAATATGTACCTGAAGATAACATTGATCTCCACAAGGTTTACGGTCCTCTTCTGTATCATATGTGTAGGGTTGCTTTTCATTCTGCCAATAATAACTTGTTTAAAATAAATGGATAAGAAAAATCTCAAGCATAGACATGACTTTAAGCAAAGTTTTTTTTGCTTACAGAATAAGTTAGAGCTTGTGAACAGCCATGCAATCTGCAGTCAAACACCTGAGGTAACAAATACGTGTTAAGCGTAACACATAAGCTGTTTAAAGCCATATACCCATTCTGGAAACACAAGTAACCATTTTGAAGTTTGATTGGTCTAGACGTTATAAATTCATGAAAAGAAGACCATACAAACATACATGCAGCCTTTTGATACTATTGCAACAAAATAAAAGAGCGCACTCACAAACCAAGACCACATACCAGACAACGGCGACAAAATAGATTATCAAAAGAATCTAAAGCAGCACTGAGGCTTTGGTCCAAGAACATATCATCTTCAGACTCATCTTCTTCTGGATGATTCTTCTGTTCCTCTATTTGTTCATCTTTTTCCATAAGCATATTGCAGCGCTCCTGCATATCATGGGAATGAATACATCTGAACAATAGAAAGAGAAAATTGTGCAAATGTTATATTTTCTCTTACAAATAATGGCCTCCGTGAAATAAAAATAGAATAAATCAAAACCAAACCACCCCATTATTGTAATAATGCTAGCCTTTCAATTAAGAAACTTTAGAGTGTTTGCACAGAAAAATTACTTGAATTTCCGTAGAGGATCCTGCAACAAACTGGGTCAATAGATCAAGAACTTCACTGCCTATCCCATACTCTTGAAAAGCCACCCTATAAAATCACATTGTTATACACCATAGTTTCTGAATACTTGATGAAATTAACATATAAAAAATTAAAGAAAGAAAACACTTGAACCACACTAATGGTAAACAGCTCATATGCAACAACATTTTTCCAATGCATAAAAAGTACTTAGCTATCTCAATGTGATTAGCCAAACCTAGCTCATTCAACTAGAGCATTAAAATACTGCACATTCAGCACTGTAAATGCAGAACTCTCTCCAATTTGCATGAAATAATTTCTTCTCTTCCTGACAACATAATTAGGCTACCAGTTCAAAAATATTCTGGAAAAAATCCAATTTCTGCATCTTGAATATATTACCAAGATTTTTGGCCAAGAAAGACAGGACTACACCAGAACTACCAAAATATAAGGAATAAGGTGAAAAAAGAAATACATGTTTTCATGATTTGGTAAATCCCTCTATTGAATATATTTTTGACAAGTATTTTATTCAGGTAAGGTCTTTGTGTTCCTAAAGAAATTTTAGGGTCCATGGAGAACAAAATTTCTTAAATGATTCTTTTTTGTGCGGGAGAGATGTTTAAAAGGATACAAGCCTATCTGATGCACGTCCAGTACAAGACTTAAATTGGCAAATCACAAAAACCAAATTAAATGATTAGGTCTCTTCACAGGGAAAAAGGACCACTGTATAAGCTACAAGAAGGAAAATGAAACTAACACATAATGGAGAACTAAATTCCATTATATTCAGTTTCTCAGAAGCCACGGAAATACTGCAAACTAACCTCATAAGATGATCTTCTCCCTCTGAAAATTCACGTTTCTGGCACACCTGTTGCGCCAGCTCTTCTTCACTGTCACTACAGATCAGTGCCTCACTACCATCTTGATCATAGTAAATGCGTCTACGGCCAACAACCGACTGATCATCAGCCATTCTCTGATTTCTGTGCTGTGTGAAGGAATCTTGAGTAAATAATAGAATATTTAATTTAAGTTCAAAGAAGTAAGAATGAACTACAGCTACATATGGTGCTGCAGATATATATAGTGCCTAAAATAAGATTAAAGATAAATATATTAAGCGCTAATTAGCTTCAGAGAACTGAATCAAAATTATGTTGACGTGATATACATTATAATCAATTCCCTGAATCCTGGTTCATTGAGGAACACACTAGTTGGTCAAGTTAAGTTTTCCATTTTGAGTCAAGAGTGTTCCCAGACCTACACCACCAATATAGAAAAAGAGATCCTCCAGCCTTTCACTAAAAGTCAAATAGCCATAATATCTATCCGCAATAGTTATGTATGTAGATGGCAAAGTAATTGAAGCATAAAATATGGTTTTCATGGACGGTTCAGGGGTTACTCAGCTAATGGAACCAGAGAAGAGAACCTGTCAAAATAAATTTAGATATTATAGAGGTGAACCTAAGATCAAATCTTTCAATTTTTTTAGGCAGAGGAAAAACTAAAACAAGCTGGCAGACAAAATTAATCTGTCACACATCATGATTTTATGCTCCAAGAGACAAATTATGACCAGGATCTTGAACTAGTGTAAATAAAGTTAATAGCACTGTGATTTCAGGATCCTCTTGAAGGTTCTGGTAACCTACACAATAAAGCATGCAACAGAATGTGCCAAGTCTAAACTCAAGGTGTCTGTTTGCCCCAGGTAAAAGTTACTGGAAACTAATTGCAAGTCAAGTCTATAAGATATGACCAATGTGTCATTTCATACCAAAGATATGCCATCTTCCTTGTTAACCTTAGAGGATCATCTAATCTTATATCAACTAGGTTAATCTCTTTTGAGCACACAAAATAATATGTGAATGTAAAATCAGAGAATGCTCTCTTTTCAATAAAAAAATCCAAATAGAATGCATAAAGTTAAAAACAGCAACTTCAATATAGGCAATAACCATGAAATAGAACAGAAAGAAAGAAAAAATATTATGATGATTGGTTACCTATGTAAGAAAATCCAAGTAGTATAAGAAGGTATCTTCTCAATAGGCGGAAATTTGGTAGTTGTAGAAAACACAATTTCTTCGCCATTATCATCATCTCTCGCTTCAGATCCTTCAATAAGACCTCTTATTTTGTAGAGAGGACTGTCCATTCTCGAAGAAAGGAAATTTCCAATGCCATTACTAGTTGGAACAGTAAAATCAGTCCTTGATGCAGCCAACTCTTCGAGATGAGAAACATAAGTTTGAATCATTTTGCTATTTTTCTCAAGTTTTTCCTAAAAAGAATAGTAACTCATTAAACATCATTCTCTAAGCAATGCCATCAAAAGAAAATGAAAAGGTTAACAAGATAACAAGTGGAGAAGTCAGCAAATTCAATTCACTCGTCACATTTGGATTTGTGGCTTACACTTACAGCACAGTGAGGTTAAAGATCTAATTAAATAATTATGATCATATACTAGATACACCATTCTACAAAGAAGGATTAACCAAATAAGAGACTGAAGTAAGGTAATATTACTCCAACTGAAACAACTCTTTCAGAGTGAATCTTCCTTTTCAGCTGTGTAAGTCTACTATACAAGCTAGCCATAGGATCACTCCCCTGTTCATCATGAAACTTCTGTCAATTAAAAAAAAAAAAGAAGCAATTAACATATCAATCAATTTTTGACAAAATCAGAGATGGCAAAAACATTCAAACTTACGAATTAAATGCAATTCCAACTACACATTCTGATAATAATAATAGAGGTTTACCATCATAATTCAATACAAACGCAGGAACTTCTATCGATTATGTTACTGCTAAAAATTCAAGATAATTCATGTCATCGTTTTTTCCTATATTATTCTCGTGAAAAAAGCACAACAAAAAAAAGAAAACAGCGTCCACTTTCACATCAAATTGAAACACCGCTTCATTTTAATCTTCTTCGCAAACTACCCACTCAAGCTTCAATTAAACCAAAAAAAGGAAGAAGCAGCTAAAAAACAATCAATAATTCATCCGTACGACATATGAAATCAATTCGGGGGAGAAATTTAACAAATAAAACTACTAATGATCATCATCAAAATCTCGAGCAATGATCGAATTCTCGCAACGAAACCTCACAGAAATTTAAAAATTCAGTAAACAAAATAACGGAAGAACAATTCAAGAGAAAACACAAACCCTGAATTTAGACTTGGAGACCATGGTTCTGTTTCCGTGACTGAAATTTTCTTAGAGCGAGAAAACAGGGTGAGAGAGAAATAAAGGTTTAAGGGAATATAGACTTCAACGCGTGAGTACGCTGACGTGGCACGACTGTGAAATAGAGATATGTAACTGTGTCCGCCGGTGCAATGGACCGAATTAGCTGGGAACTTATGATATACGTAGATGACACTGTGGCGTATCAATAACGCTATTTTGGCGCTGAAATTAGGACTTTTACACGTGGCAGCATCTGGTAATGAGTGCATGGACATGTAAAAGGAGAGGCATTTTTTACTTTTCAATATTGGCATTGATGCCTTGTACTTGGATAACTTTTACAGTTTACTTTCTGTGTTACTTTTTTCTCTTACCAACTTTTACTTTGATTTAGTGATAATAATATCGATCATTTTAGTTAAGTCAACCTCTATTCGTCCCACAGTACTTTAACACACTTTTCTTTTTGGTTTGTCCCATAAAACTTTGCACATCATAAAATAAATAATTATTATTTTTACAATACACACTTATTACCCTCTATACACACTTACTACCCTTCATAAAGTAACTTTTCTTAATCACTGCGCCGAAAAGTTGGCTCAGAGTCTTCCGGGACGGTTAGAATATTTTAAATTTGGAGAAAATACCAATAGATACAATTATTTTATATATAAATCATACTAAAGTTACACTCGAAAGTATAAATATACCTCTATATATATAATTATTTTATACTTATTAGTAACTTGTAATTCTAAAATATAACTGTCCTAAAGTCTCCTTATAAATTTAGGCAGATGAACTATAAGAAAAATGCAAACGTAATCATGAATTCAGGAAACAATTTCTTCTAGTAAAAAGTTGAAGAAGAAAGTTGTGAAAGACATATATTAAAACCCTAAAAATATATTTGTATAAATTAAATGTCATCATGCTATGAAATTAGTTTTTAATTCACGAGCATGCAAACCTATCTAGTGTATAATACGTGTCAAGTTTAATAAATTAAACAATTATGTTGGAATGAACTAAATAAAACAAATAATCCAATGAAACTTGTTTAATTGTATTGTATCAATTCAAGTAGGACAATTTTTTGGATAAAATGTGTTGTATGTAACTGATCGTGAAACATGTACTCCCTACGTCCCTTACTTAATAAAATTTTAATTGTTCATGAGAATTTTGTGACAAAGTAATTATTTGTATGCATGTATGTTGTTGGTAATTGTTATTTAAACTAATAGGATTAATTCATGCTAGTAATAATTATTTATTTAAATTTGTATTTAAATTACACCTAAAATAGATCCGAACAAAACGTTCCCCAACAAAAGTGTTGGGGGTAGAAAGAGGAAAACAACTTTATTGAAAAGTAGAATAATATTTATTAGAGTAGACCTTTTGTGCACCCAAGTGCATCGTGCATTCATGCAACAGAATGATTCATTAAAAAAAAAATACTTGATTCATTGAATATATTGGACATGTTATGTGAATACATGGGTAGGGTTGGGGGGAGTGTACGGATCTTAAATTCGTGCACCAGTTACACCTGAGACTTTGTCTATTTATTAAATGTGATAAAGTGTTGAGAGTACGAAAGAGTGACATATGGTAAATAAATGAGTGAGTTAAAATGAGTATTTCCATTTTAGGAAATATTACATTAAGTTTGGGACAATAAAAATGAAAAGAGCTACATCGTTAAGTATGTAAGAGAGTACCATAAATTATATTTGTGTGAACCTGAGTTCACTGTGAACTCAGTTTTTATTAATATCACTATCATGTATAAAAATTGTTATTGTTATGCATAAAAATTATGATTATTATGTTCAAAAATAATTATTGTTTAAAAAATACTATGTATTTTATATTTTTAAAGGTTCCGTCCATGGTGGGGTGCTGGACACTGCCCAGCACCCCAAACCTGCTGACACGTGTCCCATCTCTCCCCCTCTTTCAATTGTATTTTGTTAACAATGTACTGGTATCCTTCTTTATTTTTTTATTTCAGTTTTTTTAACGTTTATTTTATTTAATTATTCAATTAAATCATGATTATTTATTTTTAACACTTTCAGGCTTTCAGCTAACAAACTTTCAATTAAAAAGTAAATATATTAATAAGTTTTAAATCACACATAAGTATTAATTCTTTCACTTGTTCGATAATTTGCCCAAACAATTATTTTGATACAAATTTTTGTATTTTTTATAAAGTAAAATTATAGCGATATAGATTTGACACTCATTCGTTTTAAAATATTAAACCATCATTATCAAATTATATATTTTGTCCCCAGCTTGAGACCATTTCATGAAAGAGCTCGTATCTTTGTAGGTATTATTTATTTTATCAACATATATATTTGAATAATGGATTAAAATAAAAACAGTAAAATAATACTCCACTCGTCTCTTAAATGATTGAACATTTATTGTACACACGAATTTAAAAAAATAATTATTTATTATTATAAGGGATATAATTGTTTTTTTATGGGGTTAAATGATAAAGTAGTAATATTAATTTGTATAAATTAAATAAGATAAAATTGACTTTAGTGTTGACATTGAGTGTAATATTGAGGTGTTTGAGGAGTATATATAAAAGTAAAAAAAATATTTATTTATAATCTATAGAAATTTTCAATAAATTTGGAACATATATTATTGGCAGATGTTCAATTGAATTTAGGGCGGAACGAGTAATATTAAAATTAATTTTAACAATTAAAATATTTTACAACAATTTTTAGAACTCAAATAATTAAAATAACTCAAAATCTTTTTTTAGTGACATTATCACATATTAATATACATATTAAAGATAATACGCTTACTTGTTAATATATAATGTGTGTTTTTTACAACAATTTTTAGAACTCAAATAATTAAAATAAGTCAAAATCTTTTTTTATTGACGTTATCACATATTAAAGATAATATGCTTACTTGTTAATATATAATATTAATGTTAATTTAATGAAACTGTAATTAAAAGAAAAAAGGGTAAATGGATACAATTAAAAGAATGGGTGGGAGGGACTGCCATGTGTCAGTAGATTGGGGGTGCTGGGCAGTGCCCAGCATCCCAGCGTAGACTAAATCATTTTTAAACCGTGAGAATTTTTATCCATAATAGTAATGATTTTGTAAATATCAATAATAAAATTTATGTATAGACTTGATTTATAGGAATGTTACTCCTCGAGATAATACTTTTAACATAGAAAGCAATATTTTTCCACGACAGCATAATTTATTTTGAAATACTCCACTATAATTGTGGGTCTCACTCTCCAAAATAACTTGAAAATTCATGCAATAGAAAGTAGACGGAAACAGAATTCTATTGTCCAATACTTTTTTAATCCTGATTATTTCAAGTACTGTATTCAAATTTGTTCCATGGTAGACGGCTTTTATTTTGTTATCATCCTAAAATTATACAGAAGGTCATTGGATACTAACCCGTTCGGTTCATTAATTTCAATTTTAAACTTTGGTTTTTTGGACGATTAATGTCTTTCACGCGTTCACGTAATATGGATGATCTTATTCTTAACAATAAACTGAAAACTAACGACATATAAGTCAATCACATTGGTTTTTATGAGAGTACATACAAAAATGTTGTAATGTCTGTGTAAAAGAAATAGTGTAACTAATCATTAATGAGGCCCCACCACCCCGTAATTCGCGACAAAGTACATTCGGGAGACATTCTCAAGGTATTAGTTGTTGAATCTTATTATTTAAACCGCTCTTGCAAATCCTCAATGTTTTTTTTATAATAATCAAACCTCTTTCAGGTAACTGTCAGCTCAATTGAGACGTGTTAAGATTTAAATTGTAATTATAAAAAATTGAGAGAACTAAATTAAATTACCCAGTTCCGTTTGGGGCACTATCAAACCAGGATTTCATCATAATTTTGATTGACCAAATACTATAAACACGAAAATTAAAAAAAAGTGGGAAATAAAAGTATTAAATGGTGTAAAATTAGTAAAGTGGATTTGATGGGAAAAAAAATAATATTAAATTGTGTAAAGTGTATTTAGTGAAGAGAAATAATAATATTAAATAGTATTGAAAGTTGCTTTATTTCCATTTTATGAAATGGTCAAACAAAATAAAGACGACTATTTACAGAAAGTAACCAATCAAAATTAGAACAGAGAGAGTACAATGAATTAGATGAATATTTATAAGTGAAATTGGGTCAAAACTTTAAAGGTCAATTCTGATCGAATCTGCAAAAAAAAAAAAAAAAAAACCCCAAAAATCTGCAAAATGTTGGATCACTGAGAAACTGAGACGTGAAGCAGTCGATCAGGCTCCATAAAACTGTGAGCTTTAAAAATTAGACTTTTTTAATACCTTGTACATTGTATACTAACCAAGAAAGAGCACAATCATAAACTTTGTATTCTTCTCTATTTAATTTAAAGTTAAACAGAAAGGCCAGATTTTGAGATCAATCTTCCTTGTTTTAAATGACCACAATCCATTCTCCACTCTAGCTCCATCAACTCCAACAATTCAATCATGCAAAATTCTGAGATATCAAAACAATCCCAATTTTCTGTAGATTGGGGAGACATTGGTTTATTCTGCACTAAATATGGTTTCTACACGGATCAAGAACAACAACAACAACAACAAATGTTGTTTACCTCAAATGAACACATCCAACACTTCTCAGATGCTCCGGAGTCTGTATTTGTTCAAGATTCATCGAACCCTCTCACCAATTCTCCGACGACAAACAAGAATGCCGATGGAGCAACCATGATAGATATGAACAGCAACAGAAAGAAACTGTCGACAGAGCAGATACTGAAACTTGCTGGAGAAAGATTCATCAACTTTTCTTCTCAAAAATTCATCAACATCAACATGTCTACGCATCCATACGGCTCTTCTCTCTCAGATCTTTCCGTTGAAGATAAACAAGACGTAGAGCTTGCACAGCTTCTTCTAGCAGCAGCTGAGAAAGTCGGGAAACCAGCAGCTCGAAAGAGCAATGAGACTGCTCGAAAACTGTCAGTGGATATCATCGAATGTGGGAACTCCAGTACAAAGAATGGTGTTCTACTTCTCGGAAGCTCTAAGGGAGAGAATCAACAACGAGAAAGGATGTTCGAACGATAAATCACAACACTTTGATGCATGCATCAAGAGGGATGTTAATGCATTTTCAGCCATGCATCAAAAACTTCCTTTCTTCCAAGTTATTCACTTAACAGCAGGTCAAACAATATTGGAAAACATCAACAATGAAGCAATAATACATCTCATTGATTTCAATATCCTAACGGGACTACACTGGGCAGCATTCATGCAAGCGTTCTCCGAGCAAAAAAGGGATCAGAACAGTTATCTCAAGATCACAGCAATCGAAACAGAGGACAAAACCAGAGCCGAAAAAACAGGAAACCTCCTGAAAACCTTTGCTAGCAACTTAAACTTGTCATTAACTTACAATTCAATCTTTTTATCAGATATCAAAGATTTCAAACAAGACGATTTGGGAATCGAACCTGAGGAAGACGTTGCAGTTCTCTTTCCTTTCATGCTAAGAAGTCTGATCTCGAAGCCCATTTGTTTGAAGAATCTAATGACTATAACAGAAAAGATCAAGCCATCAATAATTGTAGTAACTGAAATAGAAGCAAACCTGAATTCCCCTTCATTCTTCACTCGTTTCATCGACACATTGTTCTATTACGGTGCTTTATTCGACAGCCTTGAAGAGAGCATGGCTGGGGATGACAAAAATCGGATGGTGATCGAAGCAGGGACATATCGAAAGGGGATACACAACATTGTTGCTATGGAAGGGTACAAAAGATTGAGCAGAAGCGTAACGATAAATGTGTGGAGAGCATTTTTCACAAGATTTGGAATGCAAGAACTGGAAATAAGCCCAGATTCTCTTCATCAGGCTTGTTTGATTGTGAATCAATTTCCTTCTGGGAAATCTTGCACGCTAGATGTAAGTACAAAATGCCTGATTATAGGATGGAAAGGAACTCCATTGTTTTCTCTCTCTGCCTGGAAATTTCACTGAGATTAGAAATCTTCTTTGTATTAGTTAATTTCATTGACATATTAAAGCTTATCAGGTGCAGTAGAATAAGTGTTATTTGTGAAGTTGATGTAATGGCTTGATGAACAATGCAATACTTTAATTTGGTTTTCATGCAATTAAAACCATGTAAGCAGTTTCTATTGCAATGTAATTATGCAGCCTTTCAATGCAATGCAATGCAATACATGTCATGAATACAGATAACGAAATGCAAATCAAACATGAAAAGCGAAATAGAGGATTTTATTGCTGTTATTTGTAATTCAACGTATTGAAGATTTGAAAAATAAGCAACAGAGGCATTACACGAGTGGAAATGTGTAGCATTTTAGACATAAAATTCCTCTTTTTCAAGTACTGTATTCAAATTTGTCCCATCGAGGATTTAAACTTTCATTTTTTGGACAAATTAATAATTTCACGCGTTATGGATGATTTTTTCAAGAAATTGAAATTAAGACGTATAAGTCGACCACATTGATTCTCATGTAAATGGGGGTATATACAAAATTCTTGGTCGTCTTTCATTTCCTGATAAGTTAAAATAAAATAAAATAAAGAGCTTGTTTTGATTTAATAATCTAGCAATCTACAGTTTATTCTGAACCAAGTTCAAATAAATTATTTTATCATCTAATAATCTCAAATCAAAGTACAGCTTGTTTGGATTTTAACCTTATCTACAGCTTGATGATGTGTTTCTATGCATCATACATTGTATACTATCCAAGAAAAGCACAATTATAGACCTTTGTAATCTTCTCTATTTAATTTAAAATAAACCAGAAAGTCCAGATTTTGGATCAATCCTTATTGTTTGAGATGATCAAAATCCCTTCTCCACTTAAGCCTCATCATCCAACTTGAACAATTCAATCATGCAAAATTCCGGGATATCAACCCCAATTATAGAAAAACAATCCCAAATTTCGGCAGATTCGGGAGACATTGATTCTTTCTGCAGAAAATATGGTTTCTACCCAGATCAAACAAATCAAGAACAAGCCTCAAATGAACAGATTCAACACTTCCAAAATGTTCCAGAGTGTCTATTTTTTCAAGATTCATCAGACCCTCTGAAAACATTCAAAAATGTGAATAGAGCAAGCATGATACATATGAATAGCAACGGAAATCATGATCAACTTACCCAGAAATTATCGACCGAGCAGATCCTGAAACTTGCTGGAGAAAGATTTGTCCAGTTTTCTTCTCAAGAATCCATGTTAACACATCCGTATGGCTCTCCTCTCTCGGACATTTCTGTCGAAAATAAACAAGATGTAGAACTCGCACAGCTTCTTCTAGTAGCAGCTGAGAAAGTCGGAAACCAGCAACTGGAAAGAGCAATGAGATTGCTCGAAAACTGCCAGTGGATATCATCGAACGTAGGAACTCCAGTACAAAGAGTGGTGTTCTACTTCTCAGAAGCTCTTAGGGAGAGAATCAACAAGGAGAAAGGAAGTTTAAACAATAAGCCAGAACTCATTGATGCTTGTGTCAAGAGGAACGTTGATGCACTTATGGCCGTGCATAAAACGCTTCCTTTCGGCGAGGTTCTTCATTTCACAGCAGCTCAAACAATATTGGAGAACATCAAGAACGGAACGAAAGTTCACCTCATTGATTTCAGTATACTAACAGGATTACGCTGGGCCGCGTTCATGCAAGCTTTCACTGCACAAAAAAGGGGTCAAAACAGTTACCTCAAGATCACAGCAATCGAAACTGAGAACAAAGACGGAGCTGAAAAAACAGGCAACATCTTGAAAGGCTTTGCTAGCCACTTAAACTTGTCATTTTCTTACAATTTACTCTTTTTTTCAGATATTAAAGATCTCAAACTAGACGACATGGGAATCGAACCTGAAGAAACTGTAGCAATTCTCTTTCCTTTCATCCTAAAAACTCTGATCTCGAAGCCCACTTATTTGAAGAATCTAATGGCTATGACAAAAAAGATCAAGCCAGCAATAATCTTCACAACTGAAGTAGAGGCAAACTTAAACTCGCCTTCGTTCTTCACTCGTTTCGTTGACACATTGCACTATTATGGTGCATTATTCGATAGCCTTGAAGAAAGCATGGCTGGGGACGATGGAAATCGGATGGTGATCGAAGCAGGGACATTTCGAAAGGGGATACACAATGTAGTTGCAACGGAAGGCCACCAAAGACTGAGTAGATGCGTAACAATAAATGTGTGGAGAGCATTTTTGACTAGATTTGGAATGCAAGAATTGGAATTAAGCACGGCTTCTCTTTATCAGGCTCGTTTGATTGTGAATAAATTTCCTTCCGGTAAGTCTTGCACTCTTGGTATAAGTAAAAAAGGCTTGCTTTTAGGGTGGAAAGGAACACCATTGTTTTCTCTCTCTGCCTGGAAATTTAATTGAGATTCATAAATCTTCTCTGCATTTGTTAATTCGATTGGCATATCCCAAATGCTAAAATGCTCATCAGTTGTGGTAGAATAATTGTTGTTTATTGTATTTTAAGTTCAAGACATGTTACTAGTTTACATCATGTAAAATAAGCAGTTTCGTGGCATTTATCTCATAAATTTATTTAGTTTCAGACAGTATTGCACTTGAAATTCGTCATAATTACACCCACTATTTGCTATCATCTGGTATAACTATAAACCAACCAGGGTAAGAGGATTTGGCCTTTTTCTTTTCCCATTATATACTTTATTCCTGAAAAAAATAGGCCTTTTCTGAATAATTTATACCTAGTCATGTAATCAGTGCCTAAAAATTGGACTGATATTAACACAAAAGATCAACAGAAGAAAATCTATGGCTTATATAAACTAGTGTCACTATCATGAATATCAGATGCAGCATCTCGAAGAAGTAATCGTACAACTACAAACTGGGAAATATACGAAACAGGCCGAGCCAGCAACTGAACTTCAGCATTGCATCAACAAAGAAACGTAAATGCAATAATTTAGGAGACAAGTCACGATCCTTGAACAACACAAATTAAACTTGTATACAAAATTCGAAACGCCTAAAGCCAAGTCTAGCATTCAAACAGACCCTACATAATTGATCATTTTTTGTTGGGTTATGGAGCCTGATGACTGCTTCACGTTCCAGTGTCTCTGTGATCCAACTATTTAGACCAGAATGGGCCTTTAGGGTTTTGACCCAAATTCGCCTATAAATACCTATATGATACATTGTATTTGTTATCACCAAAAATATTAGTAAATCTACTGGCTTGGTAATGCTCCCAGATGTAGTCATTCCTGACGATCTGGGTAACCAAATCTGTGCTATTTAATTTCGTTTATATCAATTTCGTTATAATTGCAGTTTAAATCCTAACAATTTCACTAGTCAATTTGTAGTAAACAGAAGAGTAAATAAAGAGAGAGCATCCCACAAACAATGGACTGACCTAGTGAGTGAAGTCAGGAACAGGGGTAATCGGATACAGAGTTTTTCGACTAACAATTGAAGAAATTCATTTAAAAAAGTGCCTGCACAAGAAACTAATGTCATAATCAGCAACAATATAAATCAAGAACTCGTTACATACACCATTTTGTGGCTTCTTGCTGGAAATGATAGCAGTTCTCTCTTCCCCATAATTAATGTTTTCAAAAACAAGCAACAAAGGAATTACAAGAGCAAATACAAGTACACTTCAGCTAACCTCACATTCCAACTTCCGAATATAAAGATGCCCACTAATTTCAAAAAGTACATTTTGCATATATATAAGGAAATTGTACAAATCTTTACTCGAAGATGATTCAAATCGAGAGAAATTCTGCAATATAATGGGAGAAGTTTCTCGAACCTTCTTCCATAATTCTGCTTCGGTCTACGATGTTCGAGAAACAGCATTTCGACAGCAGTAGCAGTCAATTAACCTGGTTAGGTTATTATCAGGTGTTGAACTTGATTTACCTTTGATCGTAAGGGGATTTTGCATGATAGGGTTTTTGTATTTTAATTTGGGATTTTTTTACAGTATTTTCGGTTTTGTAGGAAATGGGCCTGGTTAGAGGTGAGACACAGATCCATGTATGATTTAATTCCTTCTTACTCGGGTCTCCCACCAATTATCTTAGGGGAATGTTTTTAAAATCGGATCGACCGACATTAAATTGGATCACAGGGTTACTAGTTCGGTTTTTAAAATCAGATCGACCGACATTAAATTGGGTCACAGGGTTACTGGTTCGGTTTTTAAAATCGGATCGACCGACATTAAATTGGATCACAGGGTTACTGGTTCGGTCGGTTCAATTAGGATAAAAAAATCGAATAACTAGAATATATTCCTTTATATATATATATATATATATGTACATCATAAAATTCAATGGGTTCAAAATTGCATAAAATCATAATATAAAATGTATATTCTTTATAAAATAATGCAAATCCAATAAAGATGAAACCGGAAATATCACCTAAAAATCTTGAAATGATGCCAACTAATAATTCTCCTAAAATATCTCATATTGCAAATAATAAGAAATGATGTCAACTAATTATTCTCCTAAAATATCTCACAAGCATTTATAAATTTTATTTTATATTTTATATATAGAGAATTACGAGGGAAATTAAGAATTAAACTCTAGACAAAAACTCATATGAGACAGTCTCATGCATGAGACGGGATGCAACTTAGCACAATTAATACTCACTCCTCCCAAAATATTAAAGTGACAATGCTCAAATTATACTCCGTCTCATCGTGAGACGGTCTCACATAAGAATGTCTCTAAACTCTACTATATACATAGGCCTCGTTTGGATTAAAAGTTTAGGCCCATTAGACAGACCAAATCCACTTATTTCTGCAGTTTGGTTTGCTCGGCTTGGGCCCGAGTGTAAACAAAAGCCCAAGTCCCGTTTCCTCATTTTACACGCGGTGACTTGATAATTTGTCGGTGGGGGTGGTTGTGAGTTAAATTAATCCAATTTAAATGGACACTTTAATTTTCCATATCTACTACTCCAAACTGTATTTATAAAACTTATTTTTTAGTTTTTGAACAGTGTAATCCATATATATCTATCCATTCCCTCCTTTTGTATCTATTAATCCAAACGAGGCCATAGTGGTTGGTAATACTCATTCCGCCCCAATTTTTTTTAAGGAACTCTTTTCATTTTTTTTATCTCAATCTTTTTAGGTAACATTTTTTAAAATGAACATACTCACTTTATCATATAAAATACTAATAAAAAACTCCTTTTACCCCCAATTATCCATCACTTTATCACATAAATTATTAATAAATAACGTTTTCTATCCCCAACACTTTATCACTATACCCAATCTTATGAACATTAAGACTTCCTTAAAGAATGAGATGGAGATAGTATTGTTTAGTGGGACCTTTCAAAAAAAATAAAAAAAATAATTGCTTAGTGGGGACGAAAGACATGTATACCAGTATACGTCCATGATTCTATTGAATTAATTAACGATAGAAAGTCAAACTATTGATCGAGTCACCGAGAAAACTTGTTTACGGCATGCAATTTGTATTATAATATTTATAAATTAGTATCATTATATTTATTAATTAATAATATTATTATATTTATAAATTAATATCATTATATTTATTAATTAATATTATTACGCTTATATACTAAGATTATATTATTAAATGATATTGATATTAGTTTATAAGAATAGGGTGCGTCTCATGTGCACCGTGCACCGATCATAGTACATTTTAAAATCATGCAACTTATTTATACTTAACCGTATAACTATTTTTTCATATAAATAGTTGCACGGTTCAATATAAACAAATTGCATCTTATAATATAACAAGTTGCATGATTTTAAAATGCATGCATTATGAGTACACGATGCAACTAGATGCATACAAGATTTAGTCTATAAAAATAGTATCAATTTATGAGTTGGTATGTTGTGAAACTTGTTCACCGTGAAACTTATTTTTTTTTACAGACATACACTTTAGTAATATAAGTCACACCCTTTAGTAATATAAGTCACACACTTCAGTTATCACTGCGACACTCTTTGCTATAATATAAGTCACACCCTTAACTTTTATGAATAATACACTTTATAGTAAAAAGTCACACACTTTACAGTAAAAAGTCACACACTTTAGTAATATAAGTCACACTCCTTAACCAGTTTCACCGTAAAACTTGTTCACACTATATTTTACCTCAATTTATAAGTATAATGATGACAATTTCGTACTATGAGCAAGTTTTACTGGAGAGTTTGTGCAAATTATTAAGATATTTAATTTACCGAATATATGATTTCAAATTCATTTAATCCACCTATATATTGATTCTCTAAAAGCTAAGGAGTTGGTATGCTGTGAAACTTGTTCACCGTGAAACTGATTTTTTTTTTTACAGTCATACACTTTAGTAATATAAATCACACACTTTAGTAATGTAAGTCACACACTTCAGTTATCACTACGACACTCTTTGCTATAATATAGGTCACACTTTTCACTTTTATGAGTAATACTCTTTATAGTAAAAAGTCATACACTTTACAGTAAAAAGTCACACACTTTAGTAATATAAGTCATACTTTCATAACCAGGTTTAACAGTAAAAAACTTTGTTCAAGACTATACTCCCAAGAAAGCTAAGTGGAAATGAAAGTGAAGGATTTTAAATTCATGTCGGCCGACACATTTTCAATAAATTTCTTATTGTGGATCAATTAAGAATCAAATCAGTAATAGTAATAAATAAGATTATTAAAATTAAATAATTTGTTTCACCACCGTCTTTATTTTTAATTTTATGAAATGGCACCGTCTTTATCTTTCACGAAGTCATAAGGTCCAACATAAAATAAAAGCCTCAAAGTTGTCAAGAGGTCCAACACAGAATCGTACGATTGGTAGCTTATAATTTTTTTTTTATGGACTCAATTGATTAATATTTTATCATAGTAATAGTGCATTTATCATGAACTTGTTTAGTTCCTTCCAAATTTATTAAAACTTGCATGAATTCATAGACCCAGATTGCCTCTCAACTCTCAAGGTCTGCTTTTCTGTCAAAAAAATTACACATAATAAGCTTAATTCTTATAAGTATAATTAACTATCAAGTTTTCAATCTGGCTCTTAATTTAAAATAATTAACCACACAATTGACCTCCTACACAATTAACCAGGATATTCACCAAATCTATGAATTAAATTATCTTGCTAATCTATTAACCACACAATTGACCTCCCACACAAGTGAGCAAATATCTTGCTAATCTATTAATTAAGCCCACAAAAAATCGGTGGACATAAATGAAGATGAGATTGAGCAAAATTATTTGTAACAAAGAGGAAATTAATGTAGTTGAGAGTTGGAATGCAATAATTAATGCAAAATCTACATATCCACATGATACAATGTGAAAATTGTAGTTAGGTCAATGAGGGTTTTAACAAACTTTTTACTTTAGCTCAATATAAAGCGACACTATCACCATCTCAACTGCATGCATTTATAAGTCTTGGTCCCATTGATTCTTATACATACTATCAATTGGTTGGTTCATATTATAAAAACAAGCTCACTATTTGCTATTTTGATCGAGTTGCTCCATCACATTATTAATTAACAAAAAATGGGGAATTTTTTCAAACAAATTGGGGTTTTCGTTATGATCTTGGTGTTGGGATTGTGTGTGTTGGAATTTGTTGATGGGAGGAAGATTGAAAAAGATTTGTTTGGGGGAGATGGACTTGATGGTGGAGGGAGATTCGGAGGTGGGGGTGGTGGAGGGTTCGGTGGTGGTAAAGGTGGGGGAGCTGGAGAAGGGATGGGTGGTGGAATTGGTGGTGGCAGTGGAGGAATTGGAGGTGGTCACGGAGGTGGAGTAGGTGGAGGAACAGGAGGTGGTATTGGAGGAGGAGCAGGAGGTGGTGTCGGTGGAGGAGTTGGAGGTGGTCACGGTGGTGGAATAGGAGGCGGTATTGGCGGAGGAGCAGGGGGTGGTGTCGGTGGAGGAATTGGGGGTGGTCATGGTGGTGGTATTGGGGGAGGAGTAGGAGGTGGTCATGGTGGTGGAATAGGAGGTGGTATTGGTGGCGGAGCAGGTGGAGGAATTGGAGGTGGTCACGGTGATGGAGCAGGAAGTGGTCATGGTGGTGGTGCATGTGGAGGAATTGGAGGTGGTCATGGTGGTGGTGCAGGTGAAGGAACTGGAGGTGGTCACGGTGGTGGGTAGGAGGTGGTGGGGGGTGGAGGAACAGGAGGTGGTATCGGGGGAGGAGCAGGAGGTGGTCATGGTGGTGGTGCAAGTGGAGGAACTGGAGGTGGTCACGGTGGTGGGGTAGGAGGTGGTGCGGGTGGAGGAACAGGAGGTGGTATCGGGGGAGGAGCAGGATGTGATCATGGTGGTGGTGTAGGTGGAGGAACTGGAGGTGGTCACGGTGGTGGGGTAGGAGGTGGTGCGGGTGGAGGAACAAGAGGTGGTATCGGGGGAGGAGCAGGAGGTGGTCATGGTGGTGGTATTGGGGGTGCTTATGGTGGTGGTATCAGAGGTGGAGTTGGAGGAGTAGGAGGTGGTGCAGGTGGAGGAATTGGAGGCGGTCATGGTGGCGGCATTGGTGGAGGAGTAGGAGGTGGTGCTGGTGGAGGAACAGGAGGTGGTATCGGGGGTGGAGCAGGAGGTGATGTCGGTGGAGGAATTGGGGGAGGAGCAGGTGGTGGTGTTGGTGGAGGCGCAGGAGGTGGTATCGGAGGAGGAGTAGGAGGTGGTGCAAGTGGAGGAATTGGAGGTGGTCATGGTGGCCTCATATTGCTAAATGGACAAAAATAACTAAATTTTAATTAAATAATAATGAATGGATTGAAATACAATGAAAATATTTATTTAGAGTAAATTTTATGTACACCATGTTTAGGGTCGGTCCTAAAATTATTGGGGCCTGAATAGAATTTTAAAATGGGGCTTTCTCCCTTCACATTTTTTACGAACTAAAAAATAACATAAAATTTTGTCCCAAATAATTATATAACATCTAATGTTTTTTGCGGTAAAAATATTAATTAAGTTAGAATAATCAAGTTTCTCAATATCGGGAAAATCTCTCTTTAAATATTTATTTCTCCTTCTTTTCCTCTTTCAGTCATTCTCCGAATATTTTTCTTATGATATTCTGTGGCTAGTTGCCTTTTTTTTTTAATATTTTAGTTAGAATATTCATTTTTATGTCATAATGCCTTTTTTGGGTGATTAGGTCTTTTTAATTTTTTATTAATAAAAAAGAAAAATAAATTTGACATGTACATATGAATCCGTTGTGCATGGTCATAATTAAATTTAGATAATTACTTAGATGCATATATGCCACATTTCATGCAGGCATGCCACGTGTCAGCAAAGCGTCAATTAACATTTCATGCAGGCATGCCAGATTTCATCTTCTGATGTGAAGATGAAACACCAAAATTAATTAAGAGAAAATAGAAGGAGATGATAGTTTGAGTCAGGTTTCAGTATAGAATAGTTCAGAAGATATCTGCACCATGTATAGTCAGCAGATATAGATCAGGTTTTTAATGTTAGGAACACATATATACTGAAGACTCAGAAGATACTGAAGACTCAGATGATACTGAAGACTCAGGTAAAACTGAATACCCAGAGACTCTGAAGGATATCTATCTGAGAACATACAAAACTGAGGAAGACGCACATTTATAAGAAATAAATGTTGCTCTAATATTTAAGTGCAGACAAAAGGAACTAGAACTAAGTGTTGTCTAAGGTTGTCTCATTCAGAGAGATTGACCTAAAAAGAGCCGTTTTGTTTGTCTACATTCACTGAAGAAAAGAACCAATCAGAGAAAGACAACATTGTACCTTACTGACACTGAAAGCGATAGGACACTGAACTTTGTCAGTAGTACTATGTTCCAGACTGCAAAAATTGGATATTGGCTACATGGCTGCATATTTCCTAAAACATGCAATGGTGTGTTCAAACCCTAAAAATAGTCGTTCATCAATAACCAGAAGAGGAAACTCTTGATGCTATCTCTTCCAACGGATAGTTTTTCAAAGAGTGACCATTGGAGAAGTTGCCTATAAATACCAGTGTCCATTCACCATTGAAAGGTGACGGGAAATCAAAGCAACTCCAGAGCTCATTCGTATTATTGCAAATTGAAGCACTCGAAAAACCTAAGATTTCCCAAGTGTTTCACATTGAAGAGAGCTCATTCACTAAGCCTAGATTTGATAGATATATCCAAAGCTTAGTAGAGATATCCTAGCCTTTGAATTTGTTCTTATTGTCAAAGGATATCTCACCCTAGTTGGAAACCAACCCAAACCAAACCCTTTTGATAGGTAGTTTGTGTATTGTGTGTGATTGTTGGTGAGAAAGAGTTGTAAAGAGTGAGTAAGCTGCAGTTGAGTCAGCCAGAAAGCTCTAGAGGATAAGTTAGTAAGCTACTTGTGGTAGTCTGAAAACTTGTGTGTGTTGAGTTAGTAAGATGCAGTAGTCAGCCAGAAAACTCAAGGTAGAAAAGTTAGTAAGCTGCTGTGTTCAGCCTGAAAGCTTTAGGTGATAGTGTGTTAAGGAATTTCTCTGAAGATCAGAGAGAGTGGATGTAGGAGCTTGAGTCTCTGAACCACTATAATTTGCTGTGTTGTTTGCTTTCTGTTTTGCATTCTATCAGTTGCATATTTTCACTGAAAGCATACTATTTTCTTGATACTCAGTTGGAATCAATCCACTTAATGTGCATTAACTGATTCACAACCTTAACCACTGTTTTACTAAGGAAGAGATTTTCAGCAAGTTAAAACGAGTATAAACTTAGGGCCAACACATTCCGCACTCTTTATTAGCTAGAACAGATAGTTACCAAACTAAACTAACTCTACTGAGTATTCAGTAAGATAATTATCTGATCCAAGCTTCTCAGGATCTCTGATAAAACTCAGGATCAGTTGGGCTAATCTGAAGCTTCGAAAAGTCGCGGGATCACTTATCTCGATAGACTTTGACTCAGGGCAATTTGTGCTTCTCAGGGCAAAATCCTCAGGACATCCTGACCCATCTGATCACAGTGAAGAATTTTTTTTAAAAATCACTGAACAAGTGTATTCTCCCCCCCCCCATACACGTGTAAGACTCGTTTGCACCGGGACCAACAAGTGGTATCAGAGTAGTGGTTCATTTTGATCTCTTGCTTTGGTAGCCATAGTCTATTTGCTGAAAGACTTTGGTGGTCCACTGAATAGATCTTACTGCTGATATCTTACAAGGCTCATTCATCATGCCTTCTAAGAAACTTCCTATGTTCTCTGTTGAGAGCTATGACCTATGGAGATTGAGAATGCAGACACATCTGTATTCTAAGCATGAAAGAATGTGGAGAGTGGTTTCTGAAGGACCATTCAAATACACTGTTGTGAATCCCAAAATTATCGATCATCGAGAGGAATGATCCCAGAGATGAATTTTCAAAACGATATACCCCTTACTCCCGATGAGAGAAAAGTTAATCAATTTGGACTACATTGCTAAAGATACTTTATATAGCACTATTGATGATGGTGTTATGGGGATGATTTCTCACTGTGAAACTGCCAAAGAAATATGGGACACACTTGCTATCATGTGTCAAGGCACAGATCATATTAAAGAGAACAAACTTTATGTTGCTATTGGAAAGTTTGACAGCTTTGAAATGGAAGATGGTGAATCCATTGACAAACTGGAAGTCAGATTCACTAGCATTATGAATGATCTGAATGCTCTTGGGAAAAGATACCCACAGAGAGAAGTGACACTGAAAATTCTTAGAGGATTATCTAAGAAATGAGATATACATGATGTGGTGATTGAAAACACCAAGAATGTTGATTCCATGCCATACCAACAAGTTTTCTCTGAACTAAAAGCTTATGAATTTGTGATTGATAAGAAAACTAAGAAATCTTACAGCAAAGATGAATCTTCATCTAGCAAGAATGTGGCTTTCAAAGCCAAAGAGAAATCCTGTAAAACTAGAGAGTCTGATAATTCACTTGTCAAAAATCAGGATGAGCAAGAGGATAAGCTAGTACTGTTGGCAAGGAGGTTTGAAAGACTTAATAGCAGATATGGGAAATATAAGAAATACTATAAGAACAACAGTGCACAGAATGGAATAACTTCGTGTTCGAGGACGATCCATTTGAGAAAATGAAGGACCACAAAGCTGAAGGTTCCTCATCCAGAAAGAAGGACTCCAAAACCAAGGAGGAAAGTGATCAGGATGATGATACAAACAGATGCTATAACTGTCAAAAGAAGGGTCACTTCCAGTATGATTGTCCTGAGCTGAGTGCCAAGGAAAGAAAGGAGAGACAAGCCAAGAGAGACAGAACGATCTCTAGCAAAAAGGCTATAATTGCTGAAGAAGAAGAACAATCTGAAGAAGGATCCAGTTCTTCAGATGAGATATTCTCGATAGTGATGTGATGATATCTCTGCCTTGTTCTTTATGGAGGAGGTAAATTCTTCTATCTCTCGTTGTTGCTCCTACACAAGCACCTGAAGTTTTCAAGTTCAACTTGTAACCAAAGAGCTTTTGATCAAGGGGGATTATCTTTGAAAGTATGCTTTTTACTTTGTATAATCGAAACCAATTTTCGACTTTATTCTATGAAATAAATTGTTTATCATCGATGCTTTAAATATGATTGAATGTTATATATATTTACCGCATAACTGCTCAATAATTCATACGTGTTACATCAGAGTTAATTTAGTGATACGGATCACGTAAGATTAAATTAATAGTCCCTTGTAACTAAAAAAAGTACGCCATTCACGACCTAGATGGAAATGAACAACCATCGCGAAAGGTTGAGGTGTAAGGCTCAAATTGGTTTGTCTTGACCAAGAGATTACACTAGTGCATGACTGATGCGCTGAATAGGACCTACAGGAGGATAAATTCTTGAATCCCAACAAGGAAGAATTAGACCTCGGTGGTTCGTTGTTTCTTAACCTTCGTCCCTTAAATAGGATCACGTGGGATTGGTAACTATTGCTTTGACTTATCATGGGTAGCGAATCGGAGAGATTCAATACTTTTTATCTTGGGCAATATTATTGGTCACATGTGATTGCTAAGATTTAATACGAAGAATCGTGTGCAAGTACGCTTTGCTTGATTTGCCCCTTGGGAGGTTCATAAGCTTTATCATACCAAATCTTGCAAGTGGAATTTGTTTCCTATGGATAATAATGTTGAACCGTTCTCGACCAAGGACAAAAGATATTAATTAATGGAAAGCTATTTCAAAGGGCTTGAATTAATTAATGGGCTAGATAATCTTAAACACGGGAAATAATGACCGGAGCCATATTGACCGTAATATGGGTTAAGATGGATAGTCTTAATATTAATTATGTAGTGGGATTAATTAATATTTATGGGCTTGAATTATATTGTGGCTCAATATTAGATATTCAAGATCCATTAGAAGGTCCAATCTTAATTCTCCTAAAGGCCCCCGAGTAGCCCAACATATATAGTCCAATAACCGAAAAAAGGTGATTAAAATAAAATAAATATTGTTGCTTATATTTCCTCTAAAATTTTCGAAAATTATGGATAAAAAGAGGAGAAAGATTTTCTTTGAATTTTGTTATGGAATGAAGATATGTATTCTTGGAATACAAGATTATCTCATTAAATTAAAGAAATCTCCCACTTGGTTATCTATATAGTAAATTTCAATTTTTGAAAATATAATTGGGCAAGAAAGATTTTCTTGATTTTCTTGAAAAGATATTATGGAAGATATGTATTTCTTGAAATACAAGAATATCTCATAAATTCAAGAAGATTCAAATCTTGGATTCTTGTAGCATTGTATTTTTTTAAAAATAACACTATTATAGAAGAGGTGGGATTTTTTGTGGAATATTTTAATTATGGGAAAAAAAAAGAATATAAGGGATATATTCAAGATTTCTTGGTGACCAAGAAAAGTCTTTTCCCACATTGAAATATCACTAAAAATTCATCCAACCCCTCTCCTATAAATAGGGATGATTAGTTCATTCCCAAGTACAATTCCATGTGTCTTTGGAAATATTAGCAAATCCACATGTAAGTGGTGCAACAAAGTTTATTTTTTCCTTTTTGTTAATTGTTCAGAGTATCCTTCCAATCGATTGTCGAGCAAGGGCTAAGAGAATACTTGGGAAGTCCTTTTGGTTAGTCCGTCCGACCAAAGCCACCGCCATCCCGAGAGGCGTTCACGTAAACCCGTAGATTCCGCGACGCGTAGGTTTTACGTGGCTTTTTATATGCATGATTTGTTGTTGCAATTATTATTTGAATTAATATAGGATTAATTCATGCTAGTAATAATTAATGAATTAAATTTGTATTTAAATATTCACCCCAATAAATCATGCAACTCATTCCCCAACAAGCGGTATCGAGCCAATTGTTTTGAGACTCTGAATTTTTAAATTGTAATTTAATTCATGGACATTAAATTTGAAATTGGATAGTAGAACTTTGTTAGATCTGTTTTGCGGTATCCAATTGTCATGGATTTTAATGTTTATTTTTTTGCATGCATATAAACCGTGGTTTTTAATTCGATTAGCTTCGGATTTGTTTTTTGCCTCGTGAAAATCCATGAGTAGACTAGGATTTGTTTGATTTGATCAATGTAATAGACTAGTCTAGATCTAGGTTTATTTATTTTTTGTAAATAAATTGTAACCGGATCGGGAACGAAAAAACGAAGAATTAAAGGACGAAATCCGAGAATCAGGCGTAGTACGCTGGCGCTACGGGCACGCACGGGCGAGGGCGTAGGGCGAAGGCCATGGACGAGGGGTCACACTCCGGGCGGCGCCATGATACGCTTGGCGCCGCTGAGAACCGCCGACTCGCCGAAACCGCTGGCCGTCTTAAATCGGCATGCACGGTTCGCCGGCGCAGTCGGTAGGTCGCCCCGTGCCAAGTGGCCGGCCGGATCTGGGCGCGCATCTCTCGGCCGAGAAACCGCCATGGCGTGGCCCGTTCGAGACAAAGTATTTTTTCGAGACGAACGAAAGGGAGAAATTCGAGACGCAGTTTCTTCAAAGATCAAGCCAAGAAAAATCAAACCATGACAATTGGATAATATGTGCCTAATATGTTTATTTTTTCTGCTTTTGCTTGATTTAATTTGTCTTATCTTATGCTTTATTTAATTTGTTTAAATGTGTTTTGCATGAGGGTTGCCAAATTGAAAAATCTCAACTTCAAAATTACTAAGTATGTTTTAAATAATTAATTGACAATTTTATTCCTAATAATAAAATTGAATTAATTTTGACCTCCATGATTTATTTATTTGTGAATTCTTTTGGAGAAATTCCCCAACCGGAACGGTCAAAAGATAGGTTTCACATGAATGAATTCCAAACGGATGATTGTGGGTTATTACTAGTGGCGATGATGACCTCCCAACGAGGCTCGATCAAAAGCAAAATAGTAATCTCAGATTTAATCATGGTTATTACTTAGGTATAAAATTGATATGCATATACTTCTCTCTCAGTCCCTGTCGATTTTATATTGGTCGAGTGGAGTCAACTATTAATCTGGATATTAAGGGTTTGTAAATCGTTTCTTGTTTGTAACCCGGCTTGAATGTGTTTAAATAATGACCCACCCAACGTGGCTTATTTAAACTGTTTTTTGAGATGTTGGGCTGATCATCTTCATATTTTTTTGAGATTTTAATATGATGCATGTGATCAAACCTTGTGATATATTTGTGCTTATGCATATTATTGTTTATTTCATCATCATGTCGCAACCTTCTAATCCACTATCGAATATACCTAAAGACCTTTTGCTTTTTGGTGAAAACTATTTTGGTTGGAAACACAAAATAAAATCAGTCCTAACCGCATCATCTTCCGAATGGGTACTTGATTCACCAAAACCCGAAAAACCAACTAAGGATGCCGGAATATGGGATGAGATGATTTATGGTGAATGGGAGTCGGCAAACGGTTTGATGAAGGAAACAATTACGCACATATGTCGATCGTTGAGGCGCTTCATCAAGAATATGAGTCACCGCAGACATCTTAAAGAATCTCGAAGCGATGTTCTGGACATCGACCCATATACGACAATCAAAGTGTGAAGCAAGAAATTGCTCGATTAAAATTGGAAAAAGGACGATCGCCTGACAAAGACGCCTTTAGGGTTATGGTGCTATTTGAGGAACTTGAGATCCTCGGCGAAAAATATGACTTCAATACTAAGGTTGATTTCATTCTCCAATCCTTACCAAAGAGCTATAATCACCGCTATCTTGAGTGTCTAATGGAAGATCAAGATTTTAAAGTGGAGGATCTTATAAATGCTTTGACTTTGGTTGAAAAGGAAGTGGAGCGCGAGGAAAAGAACTTGGGGAAACGGAAATCTTCTCTTCATCCTAGATCAAGTGGTGATAAGGATGATGAAAAGAGAAGAAGGTTAAACCAAGAAGACTCAACATCAAATAGAAGCATGGGATCAAGTATGAGGAAAACTTTGGAAAGCGGGAGAGTAGGACAATCGAGGTCAGCCTGTTCCGATCCCAAAAGGAAAGGAAAGAAAGGTAATACTCACGCACTAGTTGTTTGAAACTTGTTTAGCGGCGTATGCCTCCCATTTTGTGGGTGGTGGATACGGGATCCACTAATCATGTTTGTTTCACATTACAGGGGGTTCAAGAGGACCCGCAACTTAGTGGGAGTGAGGTCCTCATCACACCGGGCGATCTTCTGAGAGGCAAATGAAGCGATGGGAGAAGTGCACCCGCTTCCCAAGACAAAGGTTTTAATTTTTTGAGATATTCTTTACGTTCCTAATTTTAGAAAAGAATTCATTTTCAGTTTCTAAACTTTTATGATGGATATTTTGGTTACTTTTTAATAAAGTTGTTACCAATTTTATTTTTGATAAATTTATCTGTCATGGAACGTTGTTGAATTATCTCTATACAATTAACTGTGCACACCACTCACGAAATGTATCCTATAACACATCAATCAAGCTTTTAAAAAAAAAACGTTCATCAGACGTGAACGAGACACTTCTTTGACATCTAAGATTAGGGTCATATAAATCCAAAGAGGATCCAAAGGTTGGTGAGAGACGGTTCACTAGGGTTTTCTCCAAGTTGAACCGATTCCAACCTACGAATCATGTTTGGAGAGTAATATGACCGAGAGGGCATTTGGAGCCAAGGGGAATAGGGCCAAAGAAGTGTTAGAGATCGTTTACACAGATGTGCGTAGTTCAATGTCAACCAAAGCAAAAGGAGGTTATGAGTAATTTTATTGATGATTACTCAAGGTACATTTTTCTTATGAAGCATGAATCTGAGACCTTTGAGAAATTCTAAGAATTTAAGGCTCAAGCAGAGAATCATGTGGAAAAACGTATCAAGTCTCTACGATTTGATCGTGGAGGCGAATACCTCAGCGATGAGTTTTTGAACTACTTATCTGATGAAGGGATTGGATCCCAACTCACCGCACCCGGAACCCCCTCAACAAAACGGGGATTGCAGAGCGAAGCAACATAATTCTTTTGGAAATGGTTAGATCAATGATGAGTTATACGGTTCTTCCCGAGTCGTTCTGGGGTCATACCTTGAAAAATAGCGACTTACATTCTGAACTTGGTGCTATCCAAATCGGTTCCCAAAACTCCCAAAGAATTGTGGACCGGGCGCAAGCCTAGTATGAGACACATGAGAACTTTGGGGTGTCCGGCCTACATGTTGGACAAGGAAACCGGTAAGTTGGATCCTCGATCAGAATTAAGGTTGTTTATAGGATACCCCGAGGGAACAAAAGGGTGTATGTTCTATAGTTCCGAAGATCAAAAGGTGGTCATCCGCACCCACTTTAGATTTTTTGGAAGAAGACTATATGAACCAAAGAAAACCCAGAAGTGAGATTACCTTAAATGAGCTTAGAGGGCAAACCTCAGTGCCAACTGTACTAGATGATATACCAAACGATACGCTTTCACAACCGGAGCCTCGTCCTAGTGGGAGGGTTGTTAGACAGCCCGAGAGAATCATGGGAATAGGAGAGTCCTCGGACTTGATTCCCGGAATCAAACCCATGGACATATGACGAGGCACTCCAAGATAAGGATGCAGATTCTTGGCAAACAGCAATGAAAGCCGAAATGGGTTCTATGTTTCATAATAGAGTGTGGGAGCTAGTCGAACCACTTAATGGGGTCAAACCCATTGGATGCAAGTGGGTATATAAGAGGAAAAGAGGACTGGACGTGAAGGTTAAAACTTTAAAGCAAGACTAGTGGCGAAAGGTTATACTCAGAAAGAAGGGATCGATTATGAGGAAACTTTTTCGCCCGTAGCCATGCTTAAGTCCATCTGTATTCTTTTATCGATTGCTGCGCATTTTGACTTTGAAATCTGGCAAATGGATGTCAAGACAGTTTTCCTTAACGGAAGTCTTGATGAAGAGATCTATATGCAACAACCCCAAGGTTTCATTGAAACAGGCCAAGAACATCTTGTTTGTAAGCTCAAGAAGTCCATTTACGGACTCAAACAGGCATTCAGAGCTTGGAACCAATGTTTTGATCATGTTATAAAGTCTTATGGGTTTGATCAAAACAATTTTGAAAGTTGTGTGTATAAAAGCGTGTCGGGACTGCATTGGTATTCTTAGTACTATACGTAGATGACATTGTGATCATCGGGAATGATGTGAAGGTGTGATCAGACATAAGGGCATGTTTTTCAAAACAGTTTGATATGAAAGACTTAGGGAAGCCGGACACATCCTTGGGATCAAGATCACAAGAAAAGGATGGTCGGGTTATCACAAGTTTCATACATAGACACTGGTTTTGAAACGATTCAGCATGCAAGATTCCAAGAAAGGATTCGTACCTTTCAGACTTGGAATCCATCTATCCAAGAAAATGTTCCCTAAGACGAAAAGGAGATAGATGACATGAAAGGTATTCCTTGTGCTTCTACCCGGAAAACCTTATGTATGCATTCTTTGTGTGCGAGACCCGGATATCTGCTTTGCCGTAGGCATGGTAGCAAGATATCAAAGTAACCCAGGGAAAACGCATTGAACTACAGTTAAAAACATTCTGAAGTGTCTGAAAAGAACTCGGGATAGAATGTTGATTTATTAGTCAGATACTCCAATCCCCATCTGGCCATTTCTGGCGGACTCGGTTTCCAATCGATTTAGATTCCGTAAATTATCCGCCTCGTTAGTGTGTTTCCATTTGGGAAGTGTAGCCATCAAATGGACGAGTGTGAAGCAAATGCATCAACGACTCAACCATGGGACTCGTAAAGAGTGCCAGAAGCGATGAAAAAAGAACCGATTGGGCTCTAGATCTTCTTAGTGGACTTGGATGGTGTTCTCAATTTGTCTAGCAATATCTCGCTAGGGCGGTTAAAATTCAAGAGAACCAAGAGTCCACGAGTCAAACAAACACATTAAAGGAAAGACATCTTATACGAGAAATCGTTAAGAGAAGAGATATAGATGTGGCAAAGATAACGTCTGAGGACAGCCTAGCAGATCCATTCACAAAGCGTCTGCCTCTGATTACATTAGAGAGACATGTGAGTGGAATGGGTGTCAAAGACCGCTTGCCAATCTGCTTTGAGTATAAGTGGGAGAAATTATTAGGTTAGTGTAGGTGACATTAGATGTCACGGAACTACGCGAGACGTGTTGTAGTATACTTAAAAGCGGACTTTGAGTATAAGTGGGAGATTGTTGGGATTATACTGAAAAGTATGCTTTTTACTTTGTATAATCGAAAACCGAATTTTTTCGGACTTATTTACTGAAATAAATTGTTTATCATCGATGCTTTAAATATGATTGAATGTTATATATATTTCTTTGCATAACTATTCAATAATTAAATGCGTGTTACATCAGTAGTTAATTTAGTGATACGGATCACGAAAGATTAAATTAACGATCCCTTGTAACTAAAAAAAGTACGCCATTCACGACCTAGATGGAAATGAACAACCATCGCGAAAAGGTTGAGGTGTAAGGCTCGATTGGTTTGTCTTGACCAAGAGATTACACTAGTGCATGGTGATCGATATTTGAATAGGACCTCTGGGAGGATAAATTCTTGAACCCAAACAAGGAAGAATTAGACCTCGGTGGTTCGTTGTTTCTTAACCTTCATCCCTTAAATAGGATCACGTGGGATTGGTAACTATTGCTTTGACTTATCATGGGTAGCGAATCGGAGAGATTCAATACTTTTTATCTTGGGCAATATTATTGGTCACATGTGATTGCTAAGATTTAATCTGAAGAATCGCGTAATGCAAAATCGCTTGCTTGATTTGCCCCTTGGGAGGTTCATAAGCTTTATCATACCAAATCTTGCAAGTGGAATTTGTTTTCGGTATGGATAATAATGTTGAACCGTTCCTCGACCAAGACACAAAAGATATTAATTAATGGAAAGCTATTTCATGGCTTGAATTAATTAATGGGCTAGATAATCTTAAACACGGAAATAATGACCGGAGCCATATTGACGCAATATGGGTTAAGATGGATAGTCAATATTAATTATGTAGTGGGATTAATTAATATTTATGGGCTTGAATTATATTGTGGCTCAATATTAGATATTCAAGATCCATTAGAAGGTCCAATCTTAATTCTCCTAAAGGCCCCCTGAGTAGCCCAACATATAGTCCAATAACTGAAAAGGTGATTAAAATAAAATAAATATTGTTGCTTATATTTCCTCTAAATTTTTCGAAAATTATGGATAAAAGAGGGAGAAAGATTTTCTTTGAATTTTGTTATGGAATGAAGATATGTATTCTTGGAATACAAGATTATCTCATTAAATTCAAGAAATCTCCCACTTGGTTATCTATATAGTAAATTTCGAATTTTTGAAAATATAGTGGGCAAGAAAGATTTTCTTGATTTTCTTGAAAGATATTATGGAAGATATGTATTTCTTGAAATACAAGAATATCTCATAAATTCAAGAAGATCCAAATCTTGGATTCTTGTAGCATTGTATTTTTTGAAAATAACACTATTATAGAAGAGGTGGGATTTTTGTGGAATATTTTAATTATGGGAAAAAGAATATAAGGGATATATTCAAGATTTCTTGGTGACCAAGAAAAGTCTTTTCCCACATTGAAATATCACTAAAAATTAAATCCAACCCCTCTCCTATAAATAGGGGATGATTAGTTCATTCCCAAGTACAATTCCATGTGCTGGAAATATTAGCAAATCCACATAAGTGGTGCAACAAAGTTTATTTTTTCCTTTTGTTAATTGTTCTCGAGTATCCTTCCACCGGATTGTCGAGCAAGGGCTAAGGGAATACTTGGGAAGTCCTTTTGGTTAGTCCGTCCGACCAAAGCCACTGCCATCCCGAGAGGTACGTTCACGTAAACCCGTAGATTCCGCATGCGTAGATTTTACGTGGCTTTTTATATGCATGATTTGTTGTTGCAATTATTATTAGAATTAATATAGGATTAATTCATGCTAGTAATAATTAATGAATTAAATTTGTATTTAAATATTCACCCCGAATAGATCTGTGCAACTCATTCCCCAACATTGACCTGATGGATTCTTTTGAGAATCTTATGAAGGACTATTACGTATTACAAGAATCTCCACGAAAACTCAAGAGCGAATAAAGAACCGATTCTTTGAAAATCTGAGGTGGAAAGACTCTAATAATGTTGAGATCACTTCTCAATTAATGGGAACTACAGATGAACTAGATGTTCTGAAAGTACAACTCTCAGAAAATGAGAAAGTGATAGAGACCCTGAAAGGAAAATTAGAGAAATCCACTGAGGAGAATCAACTTATCAGGACTGAATTCCATGACCTCTTTGAGAAGCATGAAACTCTAAAGAAAAGTGAGGATAATGTGTGGAGAAAGTTAGCTCTATTGAATTCTGCATCTAAAATAATAGATGAAATTCAGAGTTATCAAAGACCTGCAACTATAAAGGCTGGATTGGGATATAATCCAGGGGGAACCTCACAAGGTCTTCTGAATGTTGCTTCTTCTAGTAGCACTAAGACTGTCTTTGTTAAACCGGTGACATGTACTAATCTTCTTACTGAAGAACAACCCCGTGTTTTAGATAAGGGTAAAGGACCTATGGTTTCGAAAAAACAAGGTTCAGAAAGAAAAGCCCAAACCTCGTGAAAAGGCTAGAAAACTCCGAACACTCTCGGTAGGAAAAATTTCGAAAGCAAGATTTCAAAGCCTCAAAGTGCTAAGAATACCAACCTCAAGAGATCTCAAGACGAACCATCGAGAGGAATTTTCGAAGAAGAGAAACACTCTGCAGATATTCTCAACCGAAAAAGACCAAGTCCTCGACATCGAAAAGACCACAATTTCAAAGACAGTAACCTAAACCCCACTTGCCTAAGGGTAAAGGTTTCCTGACCCTAAGTCAGCAGAGACAGAGACCAGCTGCACCAAGGCCAAAGCATTGGAACAAAAGGCCTGAACCCAAGAAGAACTTTAACGCTCATGTTCATGCTAAGGCTGGCACTCATACACAGGGTACTGCCAAAGCACCTAGGGTGGTGAATGTGTATGTAGATGTTTATGGGAGACAAATCAGCCACTCTAAATTAATTAGAGTTATCAGGCAGATTTGGGTTCCAAAAGGTACAGATAACCTGGTAGGACCCACCCTACACCAAATGGGTACCTAAGGTCTGATCTGTTTTTCAGGTGAAGGAAAAAGAACACCGAAATTGAATAAGAGACAACATAGGCACGATGAGTGGAAATGAATTGGCTCTCACTTTGATGGTATCTCGGACGGTGGATGTTCAAGACATATGACAGGATATAAACAATTACTCACTGACTATGTTGAGCAAAAAGGCCCTCAGATTACTTTTGGAGATAATTCCAAAGGAAAGACTGAAGGATATGGAACTCTTGAAGTTGAATCTGTTCATATCCATGGTGTTTCATATGTTTCTAGTTTAAAGCATAATTTGCTTTCTATCAGTCAATTCTGTGACAAAGGATTAAGTGTTGAGTTCTCAAAGAACTTATTGTTATGTGAAAGATAATGCTTCACAGCAAACATTACTGACTGGTACTAGAAAAGGGAATGTGTATCTTGCTGATTGGAAATTATCTCCTAAAGATACATGTTTGGTTGCAAAAAGTTCTACTGATACCAGTTGGTTGTGGCATAAAAGGCTGAATCACTTAAACTTCAAAACCTTGAACAAACTTGCAAGATTAGCACTTGTGAGGGGGTTGCCCAATGAAGTGTTCAGTAAGGATCATATATGTGATGCTTGTCAGAAAGGAAAACAAATCAGAGCATCATTCAAAAGCAAAGTAGAAGTTTCTACTGACAGAATACTTCAACTGCTACATATGGATCTCTTTGGTCCAGTAACACCTGTAAGCACTAATGGCAGGAAATATACACTTGTGGTAGTTGATGACTACTCTAGATACACATGGGTCATATTCTTACTCAGTAAGAAAGAAACTCAGACAAAACTGCCAGAATTACTGAAAAGACTCAGTACTGAAAAGAATCTGAGTGTGGTCAAAATCAGATCAGGTAAAGGCACTGAATTTATCAACCATATTATATCTGATTATTGTGCAGCAAATGGAATAACTCATGAAACATCAGCTGCAAGGACCCCACAACAAAATGGTGTTGCTGAAAGAAAAAATAGGACTCTGAAAGAAGCTGCAAGAACAATGATTATTGAAGCTGACATTCCTAAGAGATTTGGGCTGAATCTATCAACACTGCATGCTACTCTCAGAACAGATCCATGCTGATCAAGAATCAAGGCAAAACACCTTATGAGTTGTGGAATGAAAGGAAGCCTCTTATTTCTTTCTTTCGTGTGTTTGGTTGCAAGTGTTTCATACACAATAATGGTAAAGATCAGTTGAAAACTTTTGATAGCAAAGCTTAAGAAGGAATATTCTTAGGATATTCTGAAATCAGTAAAGCCTTCAGAGTTTACAACTGTAGGACTCTTATTGTGGAAGAAACACCTCATGTTGTTTTTGATGAATCTACTTGTGTTCAGAAAAAAAATGAACATGACTCAGGAGAACTGACCAAGAGAATCACCAGACTTAGCCTGAAAAGGAATAATAAAGCATCCTTTGAGCCTAAAAAGAATAAGTCAATCACTTTCTATGAATGGAGTGAATTAGACTCATATAAAGAAACTCAGGATGGAAACACTCAGGATGGTGAAATTCAGGACAATAATTCTCCACTGAAGGAAAGCCAACACACTGAAACTGACTAATCTGAACATACACCAGTCCAGACTCAGGTATGTAATGCCGATGAAGATGTGGTCACAGCTGAGGCAAACTCTGAATCTATCAACCAAGGGGAAACAAATGTCTCTGACAATGTTCTGAATGGAATTTTCCCTGAGGAAGATGATTCACTCTCTCTTTTTCTGTTGTTCCCTGAATTTGATGAATTACCTGAACCTAACATTTCTGATGTTGAGGACACTACTGAAGGGGGAACATCAAGGAGAAGATGGTTGGATAGTCATCCTACAAGTCAGATTGTGGGTGATCTATCAGAAGGTGTTAAAACAAGAAGGTTCCATAGAGAAAGTGCTCTATTCTGTTGCCTCTCATCTGAAAAAGAACCTACTGAGATTGAAGAAGCTCTTCAAGATTCATTCTGGATTACTGCTATGCAAGAGGAGCTGAACCAATTCACAAGAAATGAAGTTTGGGAGCTAGTGGACAGACCTAAGAGGCACAATGTGATTGAAACTAAGTGGGTGTTCAAGAACAAAAGAGATGAAAACAACAACATTGTAAGAAACAAGGCAAGGCTAGTTTCACAAGGTTACTCCCAAGAAGAAGGGTTGGATTATGATGAAACATTTGCACCTGTTGCAAGACTAGAAGCCATCAGAATGTTTCTTGCACATGCTGCCCACATGAAATTCACAGTCTATCAGATGGATGTGAAAAGTGCATTTCTGAATGGTGTGCTTAAGGAAGAGGTTTATGTGGAACAACCTCCAGGATTTTGTCAGAATGACCAAGTTTACAGGCTCAGGAAAGCCTTGTATGGTCTTAAAACAAGCACCCAGAGCATGGTATGATACACCAATTTCTTACTGACCATGGTTTTATCAAAGGAACTGTTGATAGAACTTTGTTCAGGATAGAAGATGGGAAGGATATCTTACTAGTTCAGATTTATGTGGATGACATCATATTTGGATCTCCAAATCATCAGACGTGTGAGAAGTTTTCTACCCTGATGAAAGGAAAGTTTGAGATGTCTATGATGGGGGAGATGAATTTCTTTCTTGGACTTCAGGTGAAACAAACTAAGGAAGGAATATTCATCAATCAGGCAAAATACACCAGAGATCTAATTGCTAAGTATGGTGTACAGAATTGCAATGCAGTTAGAATTCCCATGAATACTAACTACAAGATGGATCCTGATCCTGAAGGCAAATCAGTAAATCACACTGATTATAGAGGGATCATTGGATCATTGCTTTATCTCACAGCAAGTAGGTCTGATATTACATTTGCTGTTGGGATATGTGCAAGATACCAAGCTAATCCTAAGGCTAGTCACATGGAGGCTGCTAAAAAGATTCTGAAATATCTTAAGGGCACTATGAATAGAGGATTATGGTATCCAGCTGATGATAACTTTGAATTAACTGGTTACTCAGATGCTGATTATGGTGGATGTAGAATTGACAGGAAGTCTACTACAGGAACTTGTCAATTTCTTGGAAGTAAACTGATATCATGGTTTTCAAAGAAACAAACCTCAGTAGCAACCAGTACTACTGAAGCTGAATACATGGTTGCAGGAAGTTGTTGTGCACAGATTCTTTGGCTCAGACAACAATTGAGGGATTATAAGATTATAGCCAATGAAGTACCCATATTTTGTGACAATAATAGTGCAATTGCTATTACACAAAATCCGGTATTGCACACCAGATGTAAGCATGTTGATATCAGACATCACTTCATCAGAGATCATGTTGAGAAGAAGGACATCAGAATGGAGAAAATTTATACTGATAAACAGAGAGCTGACATCTTGACTAAACCTTTGGCTGAATCAAGATTTCAGGAACTATCAGTTGAATTAGGTATGTTGGACCCAGGTGAATAAGGTAATCAGAGTAAAACTTAATATTTTCAGATGCATGAAGTTTTTCAGAGTTCACTGAAAAACTCTGGATAAAATAAGGATTTTATCACTGAGTCTTGGGAAACTCAGTAACCTTAGTTCAGTTATAAAAAATACACTGACTTTTTATCAAGGTCAAAACTCAGTAAAACTGATGGTTAAAATTAGTCTGAAGGAGTTATTGACTCATGCACCTCATTTATTGTCTAACTGAATCTCAGAAATCATTAGCCATAAATGATAAAACACCTGAGGAAATAAATGGGCGGGACGTTTGAAATTCTCGAGGAAAAGTCAACAGTCTACAGAAACAGTGATTAAAAGTACTGTTCATTAATCACCAATAAGGATAAAAATTGGCGGCTTGTACTCGCTAGTTGTCCTTTCAACTACCCGTTTTTAGCTTAAATTAATCCTAACCGTCGATTCTTTAAATCTACGCAATTATCCTTGGATCAAAATCTTTCCAAAATATATACCCTTTCAAACTTCCATTATACTCTATTTCAAAAACCTTCGTCTTCTCAAAACACTCTGCTTTCAAAACTTCCGATTATCCAGAATTCTCTTCTATATCAATTTCACAAAATTCACCAAAATGACGTTCACTATCTTTGACAAACTTGCTATTTCCAACAAACTCTGGTATGAGAATGTTGTCTCTCTGGAAGGTACAGCAAATGCGGCACACGAGGAGGAGGCGCTGCATATGATCCGATTGGCCAAACTCACTTGTCTGGTCGCAAATCGCCCAGATGCCTAATACTCATGAGAGGTAATCGAATTCGTAGCTAATATGCAACTTGATGAAGATAATTTCATAGATTCTAGGATTACCATCTCGCATTTGGTTCATGGTGCGAAGTATGTGGATTTTGTTAGAGAGCTCTACATAATCCTCAAAAAATTGAATGTTGTTTATGAGTTGAATGATAGAGGGGAGGACCCTACGTTGTACATGATGGGTAGGGAGCAAGAGTTTTTAGATAAAATTACGGAAACCCCTGTTAAGTTTGAGGCCACATTGAACAAGAAGCATTTGAAACCAAAATATCGGGTGCTCCTTGACATTGTAAGCAAATGCCTCATGAGTTGGTCTGGAAGCTTCGAGCAAGTCAGTAAGCCAAAGCTGAGGTTGATGGCAGCCATTGAAGACTCTCCTTTAAGGGTGTTTAATTGGTTACAATACCTGATAAAGGTGGTCAGCGATCAAGTCAAACATGTTAAAAAGGAGAAAGACACTGTAGTGATTAAAGGAAAGATCCAACACGCCACCAAGATTGCTTTCATCTTGGAAACCTGCAGGGAAGAGGAAGATATTTTTCTAATTCAAAAGCCTTTCCTGTATCCAAGATAATGTTTAGGTCAACCAAAAAGGCAACAAGGGGCAGGAAAGAAAAGCCTACTGAGTCTTAGGAGGAGATTGCAGAAGAAGAGGCTGAGGAAGATGCTCCGGTAGTTGAGCCAGTCAGGGAAACCAGAAAAACAATTCAGCAATCCACTGAGCCAAGTGTGGAAGAGGATAAACAAGCTAGGGGGAAAACCCTTCTGAAAATAAAAATGGAGGCCGGAGAAAAACTGTAAACAAAAGTCTTAGCTCCTCATAAAAGAAAAAGGCTTCAGACAATTACTGAGAAGGAAGTCAGTGAAACTGAAGAAAGTCAGACTGAAGCTCAGCAAGGACAGAAATCACCTCTCCAGGTTTTGACTCAGGTGGTAAAGAATATAGAAGAAAAGAAGGTTGCTGAGGAAGAAAATGTGTTCTCTGAGGTGATGGAAACCTCCATTGCAAAAGATAAAATTTCTCAAGAAATCTTTACAGGTTCCCAACAACCTGCTAAGAATAGCCAAATACAGATCCCACCCTCACACCTCTCAGAGCCAAATGAACCACAAGATATTATGAATCTTGATGCACTACTTACTGAACCATTTCTTGATCCATCTGCCCTACAAATTATCAAAACTGAGAAACCTATTCCTCCACCACTACAGAAAGGAGAAGTTGAGGAAGCTGAATGGAGGAGCAAGGGAGAAAGATTTGTTTTGGATAAATATCCTGAGCTCACAACATTTCCTGACCTTCAGAATCTGTTCATCCGACTGAGGACAACAGTATATATTCTGAATCAAACTCTGTCTGACATGCTAAACATTGCTGCATTCAGAGGAGAGGAATGGTGGTCTGAGAAGACAGCTATTCTCACTGAGTTTTCAGGAATCAGAAAATCGAAACTCAGGGTGAAAGTCTCAGACTTTGATGAGCTGGTAAAGAGAAAGATTGCTGAAAGGAGGCCAAGTGGAACAGGAGAAACTAGTGGGAATGCTGAACAAGAAAAGGATAAGGATGGAGAAAATGGAGAAAAATGGAATGAACTAGAGAAAGAGGACACACAAGCTGAAAAGATCATTCCAGCTGTTGATACTGAAAATCCTCAGACTGAAGATAGACCCCTTCAGGTACCTTTTGACACTATTACTCATTATGCCAAAATAACTGAAGAACCTATCATTAAGTTTGCTGATTTTGGTATGCAGACTGAGGCTCAGTCAGAACATACTTCTCATGGTCAAATGATTGATCTGACTCCAATCTTGGATGAACTAAAGAAAGTTGAGCCATTAACAGCCAAAATGACACAGATGGAGATGATGATGGTTGATCAATCAAAGAAGATGGAGGTTGCTTTGCATGAACAAACTCAGACCATGATTAATATGAGCACCTCTACTGAAGGTAAAGCAGTTCAGGAGGAAGTGGCTGCAAAGATAACTGATCTAGATACAAAGATGGGAGACATGTCCAAGAAAATGTCTGAAGAACTTGATGCAAAATACAATGGAAGGACAACCTATCTAGAAAAGAAGCTGACTGAACAGAATGAGGGAATGATCAAGCTAGCTGTTGAGGAAATGAGTTCATTACTCATGTCCAAGATGACATAACTGATGCATGGAGTTCTTGCCAATCAGTTTGCTCCACTTTCTGAAGAAGTCTCAGTTAGCAAGAATGTCCTTAGGCGTATGGAGGATGAACTAGACATTCTGGCTGGAGAAATAAGAGCCATTAACAAAGAACAGTTCCATATGGATGCTACTCTTTCCCAGATTCTTCCTATTTATGATGCCAAAAAGGGGGAAAGGACTTCTCACTCAAAGGGTAAATTAGATGATCATTTGAAGAAAACCCTTGAGAAGAAAGCTCAGCAGGAACTAAAAGCTAAGCATGTTCTGAAAACTCTACAAGAAATCGAAGCAACTGAAAAGTTGAAATTAGTTGAGCCAGAAGACACTGAGTTTATTCAGACAGACAGACAAACAGCTCAGGAAACAATGATCTTGAGAAGATCAGAAAGAAGAAAGGCTGAAACAAGTCTGACGGCTGAAGCACATGCTGTTGTTGAGACAGCTGACCCAAAGAGAGTTGAGAAAAGAAAGTCTGTAGCTTTCATAGAAACTGAGAAAAAGAAGATAAAAGTCTCTGCCAAACCTGTACAGAGAAAACTGATTATTGACTTCTCTGAACCTGAAGAATCCGAAACTCAGAATGAGCCAGAAACTGAATATGAGAAATTGCTTCAAGAAGGTTTTGGAACCTATGATTCAAGTACTCGGATCAAGTACTTTGACTGGCACAATAAGCTCATTGCTCTACGTGTTGAAAAAGAGAAGAGACAGGTCATGTCTGTATCAGGAGCAGAGCTGACCAGGAAAAAGGGGGAAGAAGAGCAGAACAGGAGGGGAAGCTTCAGAAACTTCATGGGCAAAAGATGGGGCAAGACCAGAGTACATACCAAAGTGCAGAAATGGCCACACATTTATAAATGGATGCCAATCCAAATCAATGATGCCTGGGAAGAAGTCAAGAGAACCTTCTGGTTCAATCATGAGTTTCTGCAAGAATGGAGAGGAGGATGCCCTGACCGCAATGAAGCCTTCCTAGAATATCTGCTGACATTTTATCCTGAGTACTTACAGAAATGGATGAATCTGGCTGATGAACACAATGTGTCCCTAAAGTCACCAGGTCAGTATAAGTACCCGGCTCCTAGATTCAGCAATGGAGTCATAAATGAAGCTGCTATATCCAAAGAAGTTGCCGAGTATGCTGCTCAGTTGGGACTGACAGGGAGCCACCCAGAGGTCATCAAAAAGAGGGATGCGTTGAAGAAGAGATACTATGGGATGTTCAATCTTGAAGTCCCTGATGATGAAGTTGAAGAAGATTGAAGACTTTGATTATGTATGTCTTCTGTTTTGAATTTTCATTGTAAAATGTAACTCCTATTTTACAATCAATGAAATCTTTTTTTTTTTTTTTTTGTGCTCAAAACAAGATAATATCTCATTATCTTTTTAATATGTGTTATACTCATCTGATATGCCTTTTTTAATGTAATAGACAACTGAAACCTGAGTATAGGTTAGATTTTCTTAAATGTAACAAGATGGTTTTGGCATCATCAAAAAGGGGGAAATTGTTGGGAGATGAATTTAAATAAGATTTTGATTAGATCCCAAAACCCCTGAGTATGACATGTTCAGGATAATCTTGATAGTCTGAGTCAGGTTTCAGTATAGAATAGTTCAGAAGATATCTGCACCATGTATAGTCAGCAGATATAGATCAGATTTTTAATGTTAGGAACACATATATACTGAAGACTCAGAAGATACTGAAGACTCAGATGATACTGAAGACTTAGGTAAAACTAAATACCCAGACTCTGAAGGATATCTATCTGAGAACATACAAAATTGAGGAAGACGCACATTTATAAGAAATAAATGTTGCTCTAATATTTAAGTGCAGAAAAAGGAACTACAAACTAAGTGTTGTCTAAGGTTGTCTCATTCAGAGAGATTGACCTAAAAAGAGCCGTTTTGTTTGTCTACATTCACTGAAGACAAGAACTAATCAGAGAAAGACAACACTGTACTTTACTGACACTGAAAGCGATAGGACACTGAACTTTGTCAGTAGTACTATGTTCCTGACTGCAAAAATTGGTGATTGGCTACATGACTGCATATTTCCTAAAACATGCAAGGGTGTGTTCAAACCCTAAAAATAGTCGTTCATCAATAACCAGAAGAGAAAACTCTTGATGCTATATCTTCCAACGGATAGTTTTTTAAAGAGTGACCATTAGAGAAGTTGCCTATAAATACCAGTGACCATTCACCATTGAAAGGTGACGGGAAATCAAAGCAACTCCAGAGCTCATTCGCATTATTGCAAATTGAAGCACTCGAAAAACCTAAGATTTCCCAAGTGTTTCACATTGAAGAGAGCTCATTCACTAAGCCTAGATTTGATAGATATATCCAAAGCTTAGTAGAGATATCCTAGCCTTTGAATTTGTTCTTATTGTCAAAGGATATCTCACCCTAGTTGGAAATCAACCCAAACCAAACCCTTTTGATAGGTAGTTTGTGTATTGTGTGTGATTGTTGGTGAGAAAGAGTTGTAAAGAGTGAGTAAGCTGCAGTTGAGTCAGCCAGAAAGCTCTAGAGCAGATGTTAGTAAGCTACTTGTGGTAGTCTGAAAACTTGTGTGTGTTGAGTTAGTAAGCTACAGTAGTCAGCCAGAAAACTCAAGGTAGAAAAGTTAGTAAGCTGTTGTGTTCAGCCTGAAAGCTTTAGAGAGTGGATGTAGGAGCTTGAGTCTCTGAACCACTATAATTTGCTGTGTTGTTTGCTTTCTATTTTGCATTCTATCTGTTGCATATTTTCACTGAAAGCATACTGTTTTCTTGATACTCAGTTGGAATTAATCCACTGAATGTGCATTAACTGATTCACAACCTTAACCACTGTTTTACTGTTGGTCCCGGTGCAAACGAGTCTCACACGTGTATGGGGGGGGCATACACGTGTTCAGTGATTTTTAAAACTTTTTCTTACTGAGATCAGATGGGTCAGGATGTCCTGAGAATTTTGCCCTGAGAAGCACAATTTGCCCAGAGTCAAAGTCTACTGAGACAGTGATCCTGACCTGCTTTCAGAAGCTTCAGATTAGCCCAACTGATCCTGAGTTTTATCAGAGATCCTGAGAAGCTTGGATCATATAATTATCTTACTGAATACTCAGTAGAGTTAGTTCAGTTTGGTAACAATCTGTTCTAGCTTATCAAGAGTGCGGAAAGGTTGGCCCTAAGTTTATACTCGTTTTAGCTTGCTGAAAATCTCTTCCTTTAATAAAACAGTGGTTAAGGTTGTGATCAATTTGATGCAAGTTCAGTGGATTGGTTCCAACTAAATATCAGTAAAGTATGCTTTCAGTGAAAATATGCAACAGATAGAATGCAGAACAGAAAGCAAACAACACAGCAATTATAGTGGTTCAGAGACTCAAGCTCCTACGTCCACTCTCTCTGATCTTCAGAGAAATTCCTTTACTCACTTCTCCTAAAGCTTTCAGGCTGACTCACTGCAGCTTACTAACTCAACACACACAAGTTTTCAGACTACCACAAGTAGCTTACTAACTTCTTCTCTAGAGCTTTCTGGCTGAACTCAACTGCAGCTTACTCACTCTTTACAACTCTAACTCACCAACAATACACACACACTCAAACTACCTTATCAAAGGGTTTGTGTTTGGTTGGTTTCCAACTAGGGTGAGATATCCTTTACAATAAGAACAAATGCAAATGCTAGGATATCTCTACTAAGCTTTGAATATATCTATCAAATCTAGGCTTAGTGAAATGAGCTCTTTTCAATGTGAAAGACTTGGGAAATTCTAGGTTTTTCAAGTGCTTCAATTTGCAAGAATACGAACGAGCTCTGGAGTTGCTTTGATTTCCCGTAACCTCTCAATGGTGAAGGTCACTAGTATTTATAGGCAACTTCTCCAAGGTCACTCTTTGAAAAACTATCCGTTGGAAGAGATAGCATCAAGAGTTTCCTCTTCTGGTTATTGATGAACAACTATTTTGTGGTTTGAACACACCCTTGCATGTTTTAGGAAATATGCAGCCATGTAGCCAATCACCAATTTCTATGAACTGGAAGATATCAGACCTGACATTTCTCAGTGAGATGTTACTTTCAGTGTCAGTAAAGTACGCTGTTGTTGCCTCCTCATTGGTCGATGTCTTCTTTTAAGCAGAGACAAACAAACGTCTCTTTTTAAGTTGATATTTCTGATCTGATATGTTCCTTAAATGTCCACAAATGTCTAACATTCTGTTTGTTTGTACTAGGAATGAACATAACACTATTTCATTAAGATAGTGGTTCAGGGTCCTTTTTTATCAGTACAAAACAGTCTTCAGGATCTTCGGGTCTTCAGGATTTTTCAATCTTCAGGATTCTTCTGAGTCTTTAGAGTCTTCAGGATACTTCTGATTCTTCAGAGTCTTATGAGTCTTCAGGATACTAAAATTCCCTAATCTATATCTGCTGACTATACATGGTGCAGATAATCATGATTCCTAGTATCTATTGAAACCTGATCCTGATTCTATACTATCAAGATGCCCTGATACATGTCGTATTCAGGGGTTTTGGGATCTAATCAAAATCTTTATTAAATTCATCTCCCAACAATTTCCCCCTTTTTGATGATGCCAAAATCATCTTGTTACATTTGAGAAAACCTAACCTATACTCAGGTTTCAGTTATCTATTACAGTCCAAAATGGCATATCTCCCAACAATTTCAAATCAAAAAGGCATATCAAATAATTAAAGACATATAAGAACATAATGAGATATTATCTTTAAGCTTCGCCCCCGTTAACCAAATCCATCATCACCTCTGCGCGTACGTAACCCTCCTTTCCTTTCTCTACCCTAATCTATTTAATTTCTTACGCCTGCTGTCTATGTTTGTTGATAAGATCAAATTTTTTTATGTCGTTTTTTCATGTTTTAAAATTATTCTACTTTTTGGATCGGATATTAATTTTTGTTTATTCTACGTGTTATTAATCTAGATTGTGGAATATAGAGCTGAGCATCATTTTTGAGATAGATGATATCGTGCAATGGACGACCGTGTTCAATTTTAATCTGATATGTTTTTATTTTTCTAATTTAATTCTTTTGACATGCTATTTTGGTCCTAATCGTCGCAAAATTTGAACAAAATTCTAAACTAATTTGGTCTTATAATTTCAATTGTGTTCCATTTTAATTTTAGTTCTTCTAGAACCAATTTTGGTCGTAATTGTCAAAAAAGAATTCAAACTAATTATTTAGTCCCGTGATTTTGACCGTGTTTAGATTTTAGTCCGATATGTTTTCATTAATTAGTTCTAAACCCACCAGAAATTGGCAAAGTGTGAATAAGTTGCACGATGATATCGATTTAGGGGTGTGACTTATATTATTAAAGAGTGTTAGTTATATAACTGAATAGTGTGAATAAAAATGAAGGTTGTGACTTATATTACGACAGAGAGTATGATCGTGATAACTGAAAAGTGTGACAAAGAGTTTAATCGTGATAATTAAAGTATAAAAATGAACCACAATTTCACGGTAAATAAGATTCAACGTATATCAACGAGAAAATACTATTTCCATCGAAAAAAAAAAATATGATTAAAATCGGAAACATTCATAATTAAGGGATGGATGAATACATAACATTATCTGTTATGTGTTGTTTTAAAATTTCTAGTGTATATATGCGATGAGGTTCCATTTCTATGGGCACGACATGACGCGGCAGGTGGAGGCGCACCACTTGTGCGCCCACCAGAACGAGGAATTCCGTCAGTGCCTCATCTACGACCGTCCGGACGACGACGGCCGTCTGATCGGGCTAGAGTACATCGTATCGGAGGAGCTGTTTCTGACGCTACCGGACGACGAGAAGAAGTTCTGGCACTCCCACGAATACGAGGTGAAGAGCGGCGTGCTCTTCTTGCCGGGCGTCCCCGGCCCCATCCAGCGCCAGGATTTGGAGAAAGTTTCCAAGACTTATGGAAAGGTTATACATTTTTGGCAGGTGGATAAGGGTGACACTTTGCCACTCGGAATACCGCAGGTCATGATGGCTCGAATCGGGCGTACATGAAGGGGCCGGATAACGGGATACACCCGATGGCTAACGGTGGTGGGCAAGGGTTGAAGACGGTGCTGAGAGAGGTGGATTGTAAGCCAGTGGAGTCGGTCCCCAGGGTCTTTGTTTGAAGAAGAAGCGTGTTTCAGGTTTATGAATATAAGCGCGTTAGTGCAATCGTGGTTTGTGGTAAAAACGTGTTAGCACTAGCTATCTAGAATATATATTTTATACTACTAATGTAATATTTCGTGTCTGTAACAGCTGCATCACAAGTAAATAAACTCTTTTGGGCGATCGCTATGTGCTTTGTGTCTGTATTGTAAAATCTTTAATGTATATATGTACTACTTGACAAATTACAAGCATCAGTTTGATAATATGCAAGAATTTTAAAAGATGTACTGCTTTACAAATTACAAGCATCAGTTTGATAATATACAAGAATTTTAAAAGAGGGTAACTTGGGCAGCGTTCATGCAAGCGTTTCTCTGAGCAAAAAAGGGATCAAAACAGGTGCCTTATGAGAGAGAATCGAAACAGAGAAGAAGAAACAGAGGACATTGTTCTATTATGGTGCATTTTTCGATAGCCTCGAAGGCTTGAAGAAAGCATGGCTTGGGACGTGTTGAAGGAAATTAAATAAATGAATTATTCTCAACGCTCTCTATAAGTTCGAGTTTTTAGATGAAACATAATTCTCTCATGGTATCATAGCCTTTGGCTCAATCCAGATCCTGGGTTCGATTCTTGTGGAAAGCACTTCACCCATTTAAATTATTCACTCGTTGGGCGTGTTGAGAGAAATTAAATAAATGAATTATTCCCGACCCTCTCTACAAATTCGAACTTTTAGATGAGACGGAATTCTCTCAGACGAGTAAACTCGGATGGTCATCGATGAAGGGACGAAACCGAAAGGTGATACATAACATTGTTACTACAGAAGGGTGCCAAAGTTCGAGCAGAAGCGTATCAATAAATGTGTGGAGAGCGTTTTTTACTAGATGTGTGTTTTTTACTGAATTGGAACTTAGTGCAAATTCTCTGTATCAGGCTTGTTTGATTGTGAATTTATCTCTCCACAGAAAAGCAATTTATATTAGTAAATAATTCTCTCATTAAACTCACCACAAACAATAAATGTGACATTGAATTCAGGACGGAGGAGTATCTATTTTGCAACTCTATTTGAGAGAATACTGTTTCAAACAGACCCTTATAAATGGGATGAAATGTCTTCTTTATGAGTGATTTTTGGTATTTTACTATTTTATGGCAAAACGTGTTAGGTTAGAATTTTGAGATGTCTGAGGGTGTGGTTTAAAGCTAAAATAGAGTATTATTCTATTTGTGTTTTAGGAAATATTGAACCTACAATGTTATCTGCTCACCCCACAGCACGGGTCTTTGATTACTTCCACCTTCTTGGAGGGCTAATTTATATTTATTATTGGGTGAAGCACGTGCGCTAATCTTGAAAATTGAGGCGTATTACTTTATTAATTGCACGGTTAAGTATCCAATGATCTTTTACATGCGGAATAATAGGCATTTTGCAGCTGGATTAGGATTTTCTAATATTTTTTTAGACAAAAAAATTGGGTGGGGTGTACTCTATTTTTCAAATATCATTATTCTTTTTAATTAGAAAAAGAAAATTTTATAAATAAAAATGGGCATGAGAAGTGCCCAATGTTTACATTCTATCGGATAAGTATCGATGGATTTCTAGTACAGTCTAAGGGATACAATATCTTTACAACAATCGGATCATACAATAATAGCTCTATGATTAGTGTTTCACTCATCAAATGTAATTTTATTTTTCCAAATACCTTTTGCATTTATCTAGCTCAAAACTTTTAGCTTAATGTCTTCCACAATTTTCTTGATCTCTTCATTCTCTTTGTAAAAAATCATTGCATTTCGGTTCTTCCACAAAGTCCATAATATACACTCCCACAGGCAAACCGTGAGAGTCCTCCCATCTTTTCCTTTGATAAGCCTACTAAAGTGGAGTAGATTTATCTTGAAATTTGCCGTTATGATGGTATTCAACCTAAACCACTTGACACATTCCATCCAATTATTGTAAGCAAATCAACATTCGAATAAAACATGTTTTACGGAATTCGGTTCATTGAACATCACAAAAGGAGCAAAGAAGATTCGCATTATGTGGGAGTGCATTTCTTCGCTGCAGATTTGTCGTGGTTGGCAGTCGCTCCCATAAGACCCTCCAGGTGTTGATGCTAACTTTAGACGACGCACATTTGGTCCATAGTGCTTTGAATATAGCATTTTCTTCCTTGTTGATGTCCTCGCCAGCTTGTGTTATGTACACACACTGTCACTATTTTTTAAACGATGATAGTGCATAAATATAACCGTGATAATATCTATGCATAACAATGGTAAAATTCACTTTGAACTTCGATTCACGTGAGATCCACTTTTCTTTTGGTATCATTTCTGTAAATCATGTTTATACATGTATTATATTATTGTTATGCACAAATATTATTATTTTTATACACAAAAATTACTATAATTTTTAAAATATTTTTTTAAACCGTAATAATTCTTGTGCATAATAGTGATATTAAAAAAAAAATGTTTACTGTAAATTGAAATTCACATAAAATTTAGTCTTAATCATATATATTATATACATACACACACAATATTATATGCCCGTTTAGTTCAAGGTTTTTATAATATCTTGTTTATACATTAAATAATTTTAGATTTATTCATGATATTTTTAATATATTCTACGAATATTACATCTTTTTCTTTGTTTCTTTTTCATATATAATGGAATTTGTTTGAAAGCACGTTATTGGAATTTGGCACACTATATAAGTAGAATAATTATGAGAAAATAAAACCAGAATTTGCACCATGTAATTGAGTATACATGTAATTTTTTGATGAGGGTTCCAAAGAGAGGGCTATGCCCTCTTTCCTTTACTCATCATCCGGCGTACGCTTCGTCCTCCCAAGGTCGTCCGTCTCCGATCTGGGCAAATTCGACTCGCCGATTAGTCGGATTTGATTTTGTGCAATTGGTTGCACCATCCGGTCTTTCTTTCCTCTGTTGTTTGTAATATTTTGTCTCCACCGCCACCATCACCATTCATTCCCGACGAGACCACCACTTCGGCAGAACAGGTGAACAAGACACAAGATAGAGGAAGCGGCCCTGTTTCGGTGGGTGGATCTCGTTTTTACACGTCTTTGTGGTTTGTTAGTTTTTGTGTGCTTTTTGGTTTAGTGGTTCTTTTTTTAAGTGTTAGGTCTTCTGTTTTTTTTGTTATTCACTGGGATGTTTTGTGTGTTGGTCTGTTGGTAGCGCTGATAAAGTTGATCGACAATTCTGGTAGGTAGAGGCGGCCTTAGTGTGGGGCTGCGTTCGCCTACTTTTATCGCCAACTTTGAGATACTCCTTTGTACATTAGGCGGAGTTGTTTGTAGTCCTAGTATGAAACTCATCTTTAAGCCGTTGGACTCAATCTTCCCCTCCCAATTGGGTTAGACATGAGGTTTCTTTGCACAAGTTGCTTACCCATGTTTTAGATGAGTGAGTCACTGAGTTGTAATTCTTCTTCAAAAAATAAAATAAAATAATTGAGCATACATGTGAAACATGTTATTAATTTTAATTAAAATGTGATACTATATCTTAAATTTAATCGGTTAATATAATTACAACTTCACATTAAATTTGATCAAAAATGTAAATTGAAATGTGACGAGTATACAATATGCATTTGACAAATAGACTATTGATAATCAAAGAATTGGTAAAGGCACCTTTCATAAATACTAGTATATTTCGATTCCCTTTGGGAACGAATTTGGAGTTATGTAAGTTATACGGTGGATTGGTGATTTCGTGGTGTATATGGGTGCTTGATGATAGGTAGTAAAATGTGCATGTTTTTAATATGATAGAGTACAATTTATTGGGCTCGTTTATGTTAGAATGACATGTTAGATTGCGTATATGTGCTTTGATCGTATTATTCTGCACTTGATCGATTTCTGTATTCGTAAGTGTTTTTAGGTATTTTCTTGGTGAAAAGTCTTTGGGCCAATTGAAAAAGACAGGCCACACTGGGTGATCCAGTACAGGCCCATGTTCCAGAACTTGTGATGAAGATCCAGCGTGAGATACTATGTTGGAAAGGATTTGGTCAAAGGATTCACTTAGGAGAAGATCTGGTCAAAAGATACGAAAGGAAAGATGGGATATTGTGAAGATTCTAGATAGAGGCAACAATTGGGCTGATCTAGCCGAGAAGAGGGAAGGAATTAGTGGGCCCAAATCCCTAATTATAAATAAACCTCATTCGTCCAAGGGAAGACACGTTTTATTCTGGAAGAAGAGAGCAGAGGGCTGAGTGGATTATTGGAAGCCAGCAGGAGGTTCGAAATTGAAGAAGAAGGAGATTGGTTGATGTTTGTTTTTATCTTTTGCTATTTTATTGAATTAAACTCTTGCACTTTTAGTATGCCTTTTAGAGGCTAAACTCTTTTACTCTAACTCTGGAAATTTCTGAACACATGTTTAATGTGATTATTTAATTTGAGACGTTTACGATATTTATTTTGGGATTGTTTAATTTATCTGTCTTTAATTCTTGCGTGTTTAAATTAATTAGTTTAGACTGACCATCTAGGTTAATTGTTTAAATATGCCTGTTAAGTTCAAGCATATAATCCGTGTAATTTTTATATGTCGAGACTCTTGGTAACAACTAGTGGGTTCACTAGGGTGAATTAAGTCAGGTTCTTACGGGTCGCGCTAAGTGTACTTGGGAATTTGTTTGCTCTCTATCCTAGGGTTTAATGCTTATAACTGGGTTAAATCTATGGGTTAACTTAGACTGCTTAGTTAGAAAAGTTTTCTTGAAGATGCGTCTTTTCAATTAAATATACTTAAGGGATAGAACCGGGAAATCGAAGCGCTTTTGATCCCCGAAGGGCATTAATCTTGAAAACAAATAAAGTAACGTCGAGATTAAAGTGGTCGTGTTAACATGGGGATGAATGAACCGTGAGTTGGGGTATTTATTTCTTCTTGATTTCATCCATTAAACCTTTAGTATTATTTTTAATTGTTTTGCAATATTTGTTAATTACTGTTTAATTTTCTTTTTAGTCGTAAAAATCCAAACCAAAACCCCCCTTTTGTGTGTTGTCTCATTAATTCATCAATTGTCATAATTACAATTTCGTGCTCCATGTGGATCAATCTCGTACTTATTATTGCTACAAGCTAGTAGGATAGTTTGGGTAATTATTATTTATTTTTGTCGCACCTCGGCCGTGCGGTCACTAGGTGTACTAACAACTAACTTTGTTCGATAAAAAAAATAAAAAAAAATAAATAATAAATAAATACTAGTATATTGATTTATTGTCAAATCCCCCATTACATTACATGATTCAGAATCTTATGAAATTCCGTGAGAAAATGATTTAACAATAAATAAACGGCTTCGCCCCTTTTTAAATTGGCAGATGGCGTCATCGGAAAATCCTGGTCAAAGCCCACAAGAAACCTTTGACCACCCAAACTCCGCCAATCGCCGCCGTCAAATAATACAATCCCCACCCTACAACGTCCATCGCCTCCACATCCATAACCAGCCCCGCCCTCACCCACGGCAGCACTACCAGCGCCTCCGCCTCGTCCCGCAACCACCGCCACCACAGATTCCCGAACGCCACCGCCAGCGCCGCCGTCTCCGCCCAGCTAAAACCCTCGCCGGAGAATCCGAAAATCGCCTCGTCCACCGCCGGTTTCACGACACTCCTCCGCCAGAAAATCATCAATTCATGCAATCCCAAGGCGAAAACCACTCTCCTCGCCGGCACTAATTTCCCGGTCGTGTAACTGTTAATTTCCGCATCCACGGTACCGTAAATCCCCAAGCTCAAACAAATTTGAATCGCGGATAGCAGAGCCCAGGCGCGTGAAAACGACGCCGTTTGCTGATTTGAAAAGGGGATTTATAATTATAGCCACTTAGGGTTTGTGTCAGAGCTCCAATCGCTATTGCGGAAACGAGTAAATTGAGGATTAACGTCGTCAAAAATGTAGAAATTGAAATTGAAATTGAGAATTTGTGGAATTGTTGTTCATCGGTGTTGGATAAGAAGTAACGGGCGGCGGAGAAGCGGGAGAGGAGGAGGAAAGAGAGGGGGAGAAGGAGGCTGAGGAATGTGGTGGCGATGATTCTGCAACCCTCCGTCACGGCGGCGGAGGCGCCGCTGCGCTGCGTATCTGTGGGGTATATTTCTTTATTTTGCACCATTTTGAGATTGAATCAATTTCAGATTTGGGGAAGATTACCATTTGAGGACATGATTATTTATCGCAATTAAGCGACAATCTGATACAGATTGTTAACGTACTTCGATAATCTATGAATATTTAATGTGATAGATTTCAGATAATAATCAATTTGTTGTAGTATTTTAGTATGGAATTCTGCCGATTGCTGTTTAAAAAAAGAATAGGGTTGGCTGGTTTCTGTGATTAGTTTATGGAGTTGTAATCAAATTTTGGATTCACCAAAATATATTATACATAAGTATTCTCTGGCAGTATTATTTATCGTTCTTGTTATTGTGGGTCTTTTTTTCTTGTTCCTTTTTTACGCTAGTCGAGATTTTCTTCCCGATTTCGGGGGTGTTTAGTATTTTTAAATAAAAGTAATTATGGAAGGTTGATGCGCTTAGAAAATATCACAAATGGTCCTATAACTTTGCCCGAATTCAAATATAGTCCTATAAATTTTTATTTTATTAATTGTAGTTCTTTTGATTTTAATTGTAGTCCTTTTCGCCGGATAATTTAATATTTGATCGGAAAATTGACCTAACTTTTTATTCTGGTCACATTGACGGTCGCCACCACTCTCATTTGAATTGTCTTTCATCAAGAAAAACCCTCAATCAATTTCATATTTTGTTTACACCTCTCCTGTGAATTGCAATTTCAAAATTACGAATTTAATTTATTATCGTGGTTAATTTCGAGTGATTTACGTTGAGGAGAGTGTCGAAAATTATACTATTCTCTTCCTTTTCATTCAACCCGTCATTTCAATATTCTTTTTTTGCATTATTTTGTGTGATACATAATATTTCTGGTAATTTTCCGGTCAAATTTTTTAATTTTCCGGCGAAAAGGATTAGAATTGAAACTAAAAGGACCAAAATTGATAAAGTAAAAACATAAAGGACCATTTGTGGATTCGGACAAAGTTACATGACCATTTGTGATTTTTTTTCTTGATGCGCTCGCTGATGCATTTTTTAAATATACAACGTATTTATATTAATATGTGTAGTGTAATAAATTACTCCATCCGTCTCCGCGTATTTGTCTCATTTCTTTTGGTTGAATTGTTTAAGGAATAATATTAAAATAATAGATAGTGGACCTTTATAGTATTTAAGGACATGTTCGTTTTGCGACTACCACGGACGGACTTTGACTATACAATCACAAATACCTTTCTTTTCAATACTCAAAAAAAGTATTTTGAAATCCTACATCATCCACCTCTAATACTATTACTGCACCCTACACCCTACGCCCTACACTCCCATCCTATTTTGAAATAAATAATTTGCTATATATGTATATATAGCCTCACAAATAATAATCCCCTCACTTTTACACAAATTTCAACACATCACATTCATTCAATCATTACAACAATAATATAATAATACAAATCAATCAACTTTTTCTCCACCCTACACAATTCTATCCTATAAAATCCCCAACAAACACATACCCAACTTTTTAAATAAGATTTTAAAATCCAAGAACTTTGAAGTCCAGAATTTTTCACGCTCACTGTAAGCCCAAAACGAACATACCCTAAGGGATGAAAAGTGAAGGTATTTGGGGTAGTTGGGATGAAAATTGAGGGGAATAATATTAAAATAATAGTTAGTAGAGTTTACTTTTTTCTTTTATGAACATAGACAATTATAGTGGGATGTCCATAAAAGGAAAGTGGGACAAATACAATGGAACGGAGAGAGTATATTTTTTTAAAATGTATTATTTATTGCATGGTGTACCGTGTATGTATATGAGACACATTTTTTTTCAAACGTTTTTTGAGTTATTAAATGACAATTTTTTTACGGTATATGCAAAATGAATCTTGAAGATATTAATTAATGATAAAAATTCATATGAGACGGGTTATAAAGTAGCACTCCCTTCTAAAATGTTAAAGCGTCGTATTCAAATTTTATCACGTCTCACCGTGAAGCGAGAGCTGAGGTCTCTACTATTATCTTCCTCCCATTGAACCCGTTATTTTGATACTTTTTATGTTATTTTGCATGTTACGTAAGATTTTTTACTATTTTTCAGTAACTTTTCCTGCCAAAATATACATATATATATATATCACATAAAAGGACCTAAATTAAAATAAAAATGATCAAAATGAATAAAACAAAAAATTATAGAATGAACACAGAATAAACTACAGGATCACAAACACAGGAAAAAAAATTAAGGATCATTTGTAATTTTATCTCCAATTTAGGCCCAAACCCAACCATTACCCAATAATATCATTAGTGCTATTTTTGACGTCTGACTATGTGTTTCATAGTTTGAATTAAGTGATGGACTTAGCCTAAAATTGTGCCCCAAATTGAAAAATATATATTTAATATGTTGTGTATCTATATTTTTGGGAGGCTTCGGATTCTGATTTGGCCTTTGCTCATCTTCACTCCAACAATTTCGGCAGTTGGCTGCTTTATTTGTGGATCTTCATTGCCTTAGCTTTAGGCCGGCTGAATAATTTTTGCAATTCCCCTATATTCCCAATCTTATTAGTCATGCATACTTTTGGGCCTTTGTTTAACTTTTTTTCCCCAGACTTTGGCCATTTGGGATTTAGTTCTGTTGGTTTCTTACTTCTTCTTTTTACATTTTCTTTTGTATATTGCTACTCATTGTCGTATTATAAATACAATTATAATTTTATTTAAATATTAAATTTTTCATAAAAAAATTATTGTGTGAAATGGATCGTGAGACAAAATATAATTTAAGTGTAATTTTACTCACTGCATGGGTTCAGGATTGAAACTCAATAAAAACCCTACATGTCTTATACCCGTTTGACCATGCCCAAAACTATACCATATGATATGGTTCTAATTTGGGTTCGGGTTCAAATCTCAAAAATAGATTTTTTTTTTTTTTGCTTCTTTACTTGTAAATTTTAAATTTGGCCCCTCGATAAAATATATTGTAAAATCCGCCATCGTCAAAATTTTTTTTTTGTGAATTTTATTTTCAATAAATTGTAACAGTCAATATATTGTAAAATATTGTATGTATCAAGTGCATTGTATTTTTTTAATGTGAATTTTATTTTCCTAAAATGTTCAATTTGTATACATCGAAACATTCAACTTATACTGAAAAAGTTGAACATTTCAATGTAAATAAATTAAATATTTTAAAAAAATAAATTACAAATTTAAAAATACATTTAAATTGTACTATGCATGTCGTGCACATGAGACTAGTATAATATATATATATATATATATATATATATGGCCCACTTTTTGGGTAAATGAAAGCAGTTCAACTTCTTGCTCAAATTCAATTGATTTTCTTTTAATAGACTTTAAAATTATCATCTTAAATTTGTTTTCATGTTTAATAATATCACTTTTTATAATTGCTTAACCATTTTTTTTATCGGACAAATAATGACTCGAATTCACGAGTCCATAAACTCAAACAAATACATAAACTTCAACATTTGGTCTTTAATCAATTATGTTCTTTTACTTTTTGTGAAATAATACAAAAAATTTCTTTAAAGTAACGGATTTTTCCTTTCACGAAGTTTTGGAAAAAATATTCAGCGATTTATATATATGCCTATATAATGTGAAATATTATAAAATTAATAATTTTTTTACTTAAATTCCACCCGCGTGGCGACTAGGAATAGGATGGCTACATTCAATTAACATTTGGGCCGTGAAAATTGATTACAAAAATTTGTGTGAGACGATATATAAATTAATACATATTAATAATTTTTTTTATAATGTTAAAATGTTATGTTTAAATAATACGATATATTGTGAAATTATTTTACACAAGTATTTCACGAAATTAATGTATATTAAAAATTGATAGATATCCCCCATAATCATATCAATAGTAATATTTATTTTATATCCAAAGAAAAATAAAAGATATATATACGAATAAAATTCTTGTGCATATAATTGTACAAGTACAACTGATATTTTTCATTAGAAACAAATAATGTTAACAAGTTAACCTAATATTATCTAAAATACATCTGAATTAGTGTACATAATGGATACAAATTTGTCATTTAATTTTTTGACAAAAACCCTAGTTCATACCATGAACTCAGGTCAAATTTGACCCATTTATAAAAACGGGTCAGATATAAACAATTCCAGCTCATCTCTTCCATTTCTTTTTGCGTTGATTTATGTCTTCCCCCTCTCCCACCTACAAGCGCGAAACCGCTGCACTACACTCTCTGCGATTCTTCCCGCGGAACCTCTCCACTCTTCACGATGGCGACGGCGGATCTCAGTGACACGACAACGATGATGCCTCCGCGACGGTGATGGAGACGACAAGTTCTCACGCTACGGCGATGGAGCGGATGGCGACAACGACTCCTCACACGATGGCGATAGAGACGGTGATTCCTCTGCGATGAAGACGACGCGTCTGCGATGATGGTTCGTATTTGTGTTTTTTTTTAACAGTGAGAGTTTTTGTGAACAAAAGTGAGAGTTTTACTTAGTAACAGTGAGAGTTTTAATTAATAACAATGAGAGTTTTGCATAACAACAGTGAGAGTTTTACTTAGCAACAGTGATAATTTTACTAAATAACAGTGAGAGTTTTACATAGCAACAGCGAGAGTTTTTATGAATAAAAGTGAGAGTTTTACTTAGTAACAGTGAGAGTTTTACTTAATAACAATGAGAGTTTCACATAGCAACAGAAGTGAGAGTTCTACTTAGTAATTGTGAGAGTTTTATTTAATAACAGTGAGAGTTTTACTTAGTAACAATGAGAATGTGTGAACAAAAGTGAGAGTTTTTGTGAACAAAAATGAGAATTTTACTTAGTAACAGTGAGAATTTTACATAGCAACAGTGAGAGTTTTACTTAGCAACAGTGAGACTTTTACTTAATAACAGTGAGAGTTTTACATAGCAACAGTGAGAGTTTTACATAGAAAGAGAAATGATTGAGCGCGTGAAGACATATTAATCCTACATATTAATTCGATGGCCTCCGCCGGCGACCCCATCGACGCCGCCGCAATCTTCAACGAAGACGAAGACCTCTTGGATGACGACGATGGCGACGATGACGCCGACGCCGCCGCAATTACTTGATATGGGTCATATTGAATTAGAGTTCACGCTGTGAACCTGGTTTATAGGAGTGTCACTCTAATTTTTTAATATAACTTTTTTTTAAAAGAAAGAGTTAGTTCGAAAAAAGAACAGAGTGTTAAAAAAAATCATTCAGGTACGAGAAGGGGAATTAATTGAATCAATTTTCATCGGAAGATTCGTATTCGCATGTAGGGAAGACAACGGGGCGGGTTTGGCCAAACCCGTAACCCGCCCCGCCCCGTGGATCCGTCGGGTTTAACCCGCCCCGCCCCGTGGATCCACCGGGTTTAACCCGCCCCGCCTCATTTGATTATTTATTATTTTTAAATTAATTTTAAAGTATAAAATATTTTATTTTAATATTAAATAATTTAAATTTAAACATATATATACTTAAAATAACATTTAATATTCATATGATGCTTAAAAATACATAAATAATTTATATACACATAAATTTAAATACACTAATTTGAATATAAATTTATATAAATGCATAAATACATAAAATATATTAATATTTTAATGAGATGGATTTAAATCTTTTTTTTTTTTGTTCACGAAATTTGGGTTTACAAAAAACCATGACCAAATTTTCCTAACCAAATTGATTTGGTTCAAACCCATACGTTAGGGGCGGGTTTTATCTTGGTCCGGTTTAAACCCGTCCCATTGCCATTCCTATTCGCATGCTTTACTAGAATAAAAGTCCATAATTTTTTATTTTTTTATTTCAATTCTTGAATTCGCGATTTATTAAAAGGAGTCGAATTAAATAGAGATTCTGTGGGATTGGTTTCCAATGATTCTGCTGGAGATTCCCTGCTTTGTGCATGCTTGTCAGCCCAAACACCACTACCTTGTTTTACACGTTCATCCATTTCTTAATCCATTAACTAATATTATATTCTTATTAATTTCTATTGATATTAAAATGAATCGATTTGTAATAGACAACTTGCACTAATGGGTTGTTTTCATTTTGTATTTATTGTATTTTTCATTGTATTCGTTCTCAAATAAAATAAAATAAAATGAGACACATCATAATATTAAGGGTGTAGATCCACTGTTGTACAACACCGTACTATGTAGGAGGAAAATCGTTGGATCACACACATATAAACACGTAACCGTACGAGTGTGTGTGATTCAATAATTCCCCTTATGCTTAGTATCGTGTACAGTAGGGTATCTGTTTCCTAATATTAGAGCCCACCAAGTCTACTTTTTGGCACAAAGTCCCTACTTGTTTGGAACTACTTAGAGTGTCCCTATCCAAGATTGGATTATTACAACAAAGAGAAATAAGCGATCAAGATTTGACAAACACTCCCAAACCTAAAGATTTCTTTAATTTCTTTACCTCTACAATCTATTATTATTAATGCCCCCACCTACACCCCCTATCCCCCCACCCACCAAATCCACTAACATAGAGATAGCCAATTTTGAGGAGATTTGTGGAGATTTTGGCATTTTGCTTCTTGATGGGGGAATACAATAATAAGTTTATATGTATGTATATATGAATTAAAATGTGAAACTTTGTGGGTTACTTTCATTGGGGATTGTGGGTGGTGTGAAAAAAGGCATTGTGGGTTACTTTGATGGGCGATTGTGTGTGTGGATGAGGTGTGCTTGTGGGTGGAGATCTTTTATATGTATTTATTGTGCAAAAGAAAAGTAGAAAGCAACTTGTGGGGTATTTTTATCACCCTCTCCTCTCTCTCTCTCTCATAATCAATTTTCTGGTTTTTGATCCAACTTCTTCCTCTCTTTATTGCTTCTGCTACTCCGTATCCTAAATATCTATTTCTGTGATCAAGCTTTTATGCAGACAGAAAAATACTGAGAAGCCTGCAAGGAAATTTAAACCATGCAAGAAACTGATGAACAGCAAGATTTAGAGTCTAGTTTTTCAACACCAGTGACACATGCATCCAAGAAAAGGTGAGTAAAAGAGCATTATTTCAATAGAAGTTGTGAATTTCAAGATTTTAGGGTTTTTTTTTTTTTAAAAAAGATTCAAGAATTATTAATTTTGCAGGAAGATGGTTGAGAGAGTTGTTGTTGTGAAAGTAGAAGAAAATGGAAAAAAACAACAGAGAAATGAAGGGCCTCCTTCTGATTGTTGGTCTTGGAGAAAATATGGGCAAAAACCCATCAAAGGATCTCCTCATCCAAGGTTTATATTCATATTTCTCAACCCCCAATTATCATAAATTTATTGAGTTTTAAAAATAAAATTGTTCATAATTCAAAATTGATGGGGTTTTGTTGATTATTGGATGTAGGGGGTACTACAGATGCAGCACATCAAAAGGTTGCTCAGCTAAAAAGCAGGTGGAAAGATGCAAAACAGATGCATCAATGCTTATCATAACCTACACATCTACCCACAATCATCCTGGCCCTGATTTCCCTCTCTCTCCTCCCACCAAACTTAAACAAAATGATGAAAATGAGGATGAGAGAGAGAACAATTCTCTCACTCATGATCATACTCACCCCACAACTCCCAATCAAGAAGAAGAAGAAGAAATGCCTCAAGAAACCCCTGCAACCAATTCTGAAGAAGACACATTCCAATACTCACAATCTCCATTCAATTCCACATCAATTGCCAATCAAGAAGAAACCCAAACCCCTTTTCAAAAACTTGAAATGGAAATGGAAAAGGCAAATGTGGTTGTTTACAGTGATGATCCAAAGCCATTTTCGGATGATTCTGCGAAAACGGAGGAAAATGACTTCTATGATGAGCTTGAGGAACTCCCTACTTCTTCATTCTTCACAGCTTTCATGAGAAGCAGTTTCTCTGAGGACAGAGTTGCTGCTGTAAATCTCTCTTGATCAAATGTGTTTGTTTGTGTGTGTAATTTAGGATCTCTTGCTTGTTTGTTCATATGAAAATACCCCCTAGTGAAGTTAACTGGTAGTAGTTAATTTGTTTCTACTTTGTTGCAATTGATTCACGTGAAAAACAAAAAATCCAACAAGTAGATAAGGCTAAAAGTAGTAAATTTATATAGTCATACTTTAGCAATCGACTTTGCTACACCCAAAAGTTGCACGAGACTCGCGAGATATTGCCCAAAACATCTAATCATACTTCCATTTTCTTTCCTCGATTTAGTGATTAAAAAAAAAAAAAAAGTGACGCTATCCCATTCCCACCTATCTTGAGCACAATTCCATAGTTAATAATGCATCACAATTAATATATCAAACTGCATGATCATAATGATTTGAGATTGATCACTCACATCAAGGATGAATCACTAAAATTTACAGTGGTTGAATCACAACTAGGAATAGGATAGATGAGGTAAAACGTGGACTGTGTCTCAAAAGAGCAGGGTTGTGAATTTACTATTCCGTACTCTTTTGACAGGAATTGAATCCACGTGATACCATTGCCAACATAAACAAATTTTACCACTCTCATCTTTCTACCACTTGAGCTGCCCTCAATAGCATTACTGAAATTACCATATTTTCATCAAGGCCTAAAGGTGTATTTGCAAACTCTAGTGAAGGGGCATAAACACTTATTTTTTAAGTTGCACTCTCACAACTTTAAATTTTAAGAAGTGATTTTATGTTGTGAGTAGAGTTTGCAAACAACCCCAAAGTCTTGTATGAGCCCATACACTCCATAATGTATTTTAGAACCATGCAACTTGTTGCAGTGAAATATGCAACTTATTTACATTGAACCGTGCAACTATTTATATGAAAAACAAGTTGCATATTTAAGTGTGAACAATTCCTTAAGACCATCAGTATGAGAGAGAGAGAGAAACACCCATCAACAGAGTCCTTTTTCTTGAACCATGCACTACTATTGCAAATCTTTATCCACATAGATTCATAAAAGACAACCAGGTGCTTCCAAAAATTCCATAAAGATATATATGTTTTGTCCCCACACACACATTCATGCTTTATGATTAGTTTATCAAATCATCTTCTTCTTTTTTTTTTTTACCAAAAAGACGAGAGCTTTTATACGTAGAAAATGAAACCAAATATGAGCCAATCAAAGTGGCATAGAAAGCATGTAATTTTATTAGCACAGAAAAGGAGTAGAGAGTGGCAAAGATGGGATTGATACGAATCCATATCACTAAAAGAGAGATTCATCAATCTAAATTCTTTACCCTATTTCTGGAATCAACATAACCAAAATGCTTGCTTATTGGATAAATCAGGGAAGAATATGAAAAAGAAGTAAAGAACAAAGATTAGAGACCGAGCATTATGGTTGTGCAGCTGCAACGGGATGTAGTGCTTTCAGAGGATTCAAGATAACACCATCTACAAGTCCATACTCTTTGGCTTCTTTAGCACTCATGAAGAAGTCACGATCCGTGTCCTCGTTGATCTTTTCTAGGCTTTGACCAGTATGGTAAGCCAGATAACCGTTTAAATTTGCTTTGTGATGCAACATTTCATTAGCCTGAGCCAGAAAATGATCAATGAGAAGGGTGGTTTTTTCCTGAACAGCTGAAATATACAAAAATTTATATCTATATATATTGCCTAAATAAATATACAGGCAGGGAAGACGAAGTGGAATAGCACAAGCAGTTAGAGCATCACAACTATGCCATGAGATCATGGATTCAAGTAACCATTTGCCCGATCAAAAAAAAAATATACAGGCAGGGATAAAAAAAAGTTACCTGAATATCAATGTCAGTCTGTCCACCTTGAGCTCCACCAAGAGGCTGATGGATCATTATCCTTGAATTTGGAAGGCTGTATCGTTTTCCTGAAATGGTCAATTGATAATAAACAAGAGAACTTAGAAGGATGAATGAAATTTGAGAAGCAAGATAGCAGGATCATACTTATTATATGAATAGAATATATACCTTTAGTACCAGCACTCAGTAGAAAAGCTCCCATGCTGAACATAAAAAGAATAGGGAGGTTAGTATCGGTTTAATTCCCAAATGAATAATTCATACACTCATACAATTTGTGAACACCAGATGTGAAGTTACGATGAGCTTGAGTATTTATGAATGTAAAATTACTGCAGAGGACATTTTCAAGTGGAACCAAAGAAAAGATTAGCAGCTTCTTAAACATCTCATGCAAGTGGAGACATCATTGGAAAAAAAAAAAGAAAAAACTGATTTGGCAGATTATAGATAGGAATGGATCTAGTATATTGAGCAATTAAGGCTTGCATATTCATCAATTTGTTTAAGGACTAGGTAGTCTTCGAAAGAAATCACAATTTTTGCATTGAAACAAAGATGCAAATTACATAAATTCATATGAAACCAGAGTCCAAACTCCAAAGTACATTTATTTTCACCTTGCTGCTAGTCCGACGCATACAGTTGAAACATCAGGTCTAATATGCCTCATTGTGTCAAATATAGCCATACCTGAAGGAAGAGGAAGCAAATAACATATCTGAAACCTCATAAACAAGAAATTGTGGCAGAGAATATGATGAATTACCAGCTGTAACCGATCCACCTGGAGAGTTCACATACATGACTATATCCTGATTAATTACACAACAGATATATCAGTAAAGGATATACCTACAATATGATCTAAAAAAGTTCCAGTCAAATGGTACGCCAGCTTGGTTCACGTGTAAAGAAAAAAAAATTCATTTACCATTATCCTCGAGGTGAACATTTGATTATATAACAGACTAGTATTGAAGCAATAGTTATCACTACATTGTCTAATTTACTGTTTTTTTTAAGCATGAAATGGGTGGTTAGATAACAATTGGAACCAACAAATCAAAGAATGTGCTAGATTTAGTAGCAAGAACTACTTCAAGTACTGAACCTACAAATTACCTACATGAATTCAACAATCTTATAACAGAAATGTTAAAACCTGTTTTCTCTAGACATTCCACGCCATCAGGATAAAATAGCTCTCAATTAATTACTCTTATGGCAACACAATGTAACTAATGCATGCATGTTTCACTCTCCATATGGAGCAATCACCAGCTGATCAAAACAAACAGAATTCTCAAAAGAAAAAATTATAGCTCCAAGTTAAAATCAAGCAAAACCACAAATATTATGGAACATACTAACAGCTGAGGCTAAAATAAATCAACAAACCACATAACAACAAAGATGATGGCCATGGCCGCCAGTTTACAATTTGTACTGATATATTCCATATAACTGGAGATAAGTTGTGTTCTACATATATCAGCCTGAGATATGCAAGTGCAAGGAACAACCTAGAGTTGGTACCAGATCGACTTAAACTGACTAAGCCATCAAAATGTTACATGTAAAAAAAACAAAAAAAGAAATCAAGGGAAAACAAAAAGAAATACCTTAGTAGGATCCACAGCATCAAGATAGAGCAATTGAGAAACGATAATGTTCGCCATATCATCATCTACGGCTCCACCACATCTAATTATTCTCTACAAATAAATTGAATTATATCTTTATTATTAACACTGGCAATATCTGTAACGGAAAAGACAATTTAATACAATGAAACAAACTCTTGAAAAAGTTGGCTGATGACACTCATAAAACGCTCTTGCACCATCGGAGGTGGACCCTGTCCCGATTGTGCATAAGCTGGAAAGTATGGAGAAGACGGGATTTGCAAATCATCTCTGAAAGCATTATACTCAATTATCACCATTTAGCAATATACTTCATGTAAAGCATGAATCCACCACAACAGAGTTTAAAATCAAAATGGTCTTATTACTGACAATTTCACATTACCAACAAATCAACTTGCGATAAATGCAATCATAACTCAGTTAATACAGATCAATAACATGCTTCTCTACTGAATATGAATCTCAACTCACGCAATTTTGAAAATTTTGTTTAATCGACTTTTTGAGAATCGTAATACTACCTGGTTTTGTTACCGGAATACCTTCACAATACTTCAACTCTGTCATTCGCACACATCTATAATAGCATTCATTCTGAATCCTAGGTTATATCAATCAATCCATCAAAATTCAAGGTACCTGCATTAAGAACTTACCTAATCGACCAAATACCATGCGGTGGGCTCCTCTCGGGGGTGTAAACAGCCACCGGGGAGCTCTTGCGATCCGATTTCTTCGATTTCCTGAGAGTTTCGTTTCTGAAATTAAGGGTTCGAGAGGGGAAGGAGAAGGTTTTGGAAGAGGACGGAGGGGAAGAGAGAGAGAGTGAAGATGAGTTAAATCTGAGAGAGGAAAAGACGCATGAATGTGCCATTTCTGAGAGAAAGCCGGCGGCGGAACGGCAATTATCCAACTGACGGCGGCGTCTATCGGTGGTGGAAGAGATAATCGAACGGCAATAAGAAAATGCAGTTATTATACTATTTTTAAATTAAACAAGAATTGTAGGGAGAAACAAAATTTCAAATAAAATGTATTAGTTTTTTTTTTCGTTATTACTATTATTTTAACTGAAAATAATATTTTGTGCCAGTTAAAGGAAAAAAAAATTAATTGAAAAATTATTAGTATTATTTTCTGCGTTAAGTAGTATAACGTTTTTCTTGTATCTCATATAAATTTTGACAAAAAACTAGTATTAGATGGTCTTATGCATTAGACGAAGTGCAATTTAGCACAATCAACATTCAACCCTCCCAAAATGTTAAAGCGTCAATATGCAAATTACATTCTATCTCATCATGAGACGATTTCATGTAAGTGTGTCTCATAAATTTTTTGTTTATGTTAAAATGAGTAGGCTCACAGCTTTCCAAATCCAAGCATCCAGAGCTCAATTTTTCACATTTGACAAAAAAAATTTATTTTTTCTAAAATTTATAGGTAAAGAAATATTGTATAAATAAAAATATTTTTTTAAGAAACCACGGACATGGCTCAAAAATAAAAATGACACCTCATCCACAAAGATTGGAAATTCGGTGCTCTCATAGAATCGAGAATTCTCAGCAAAAGCATGTGCCACAAGATTGACATAGATAGCTTTGACAACTTCCCATGCTTCCCCTTCATCGGCTGTCATAAGACCCGTGGCCACAATTGTTGGGCACGGCAGAATGATTTCACCATTTCCATATCTCAACTCCATGTCAATTCCCATCTCAAGCGAATCCACATTTAGCTTAACAAACTTCTGATGTGGAATATGCCATTCATTGCATTTCATAGACGTGTTTATACAAAAACTTGTCTACTATACAGACGAGTTCAATTTACCATGTAACATTCTTTACGAATTTATGAAGTCCCATGAGAATAATATTTTAAAAATGATCAATGACCCAAATACAAAGGTGGAACTCCATCTCATGAATGAGTCTCGTAGGACTCCTTTTTTTGAAATATTTAAATCAGTAGTATTTTATATTATAAACACCTAATCCAACGAACAAACACAGAAAAACAGTGACAGTAACCAGTCCAAAACTGTGGTTTTTTTCTCAGAAATAATTCAATCAGAAAGAGAAGGAAAAATCAACAACAAAAGTTAACTTCATAATAATGACAAAAATAGATGAAAAGAAATTTCCTGCATAGTTCCAATTCCCGGCGATGCAACTGTTCTACTTCCTACTTTTTTTTTTCTACCTTGGGAGAGAGGAACAACATTTTAGCAAGCTCTCTGACTCGGTGTCTGTTCATTGACAGCCTTGTAGCATTGGAGGCTGCAAAGAGGAAGCTTCGACTTGGAATCACGATACTTGTAAGGATTGTTGCAAGACGGACCAGCACACTTCTCCCGTGGGGGAGGATAACTGAAATTGAAAAACGAAAAAAAATAACAATCAAGATAAATGTTTTGAGAAGATGACGAAAATGTGTTCACATTTACCAGATTATTCAAAAGGGCAATAAAACAACCAATACCTGCACTTGTTTGAGCTAAGAAGGGCAGGAAAGCCCATATCTACTGGGAATGTGACAGTAGTCCCTGTGGGGCCCATGACCGTTCGAATGGTGTTCAATGAAAGCATCTCAAAGCTGGTTGCCTTCTCCTGTTTATATTCATTAACATATTAATATATATATATATAAAAAGGAGTTCACTTGGTTGAACCAGCTGCACCATGCAACTAGTTCATAACTAATACTGTTCAATGAAAACAATTAATGTTGTTCAGCGAAAACAACAAATACTGACCAACTATACCTTTTATTATAACAACTAATACTATTTGACAATTTAACAATGCACTTGACTTTACTGTGCAACTGGTGCATAGGAGTATATGCCATATAAAAGATAGCAGTGTTACTCTTTATTAACATGTTCAAGAATCATCAAATATGTGAGCCCATGTAACTTCTAAATATCATAATATTCCAGATGCAGAAAAAAAATACCTGGGCCAACTCTTCCTGGCGTTTTTTTATCTTCTCTTCTCTCTTCTTCCTACTGGAATCTTGACCGAGGATTTTTCTGATTGCCTCTGCCTACAATTACAATTACAAAATAGCCGGGTAATTTTACATTTTGGCTTTTAAAGCTAAATAAACAGTTTAATAAACGGTGCATAGCACAAAGTGGACCTCTGATTCTCGGGCTGCTTTCTCATTCTGCAATCTACGCCTTTGAGCAGCCTCCACCTTCTTCAGTTGTTGCTCCACTTCTGTCAATTTCTCCTTTTGCTCTGTTTCACATAATTTAGATGAGAAAACTTCAACAATTGATTCTAAGAAGTGATCAAAAGGTCAAAAGAGTAAAAGGTCTTTCACACTTACTTCGTGGTGGGGCTGGTGGTAAACCATTAGGGAACTCAATTTGACTAGCACCGGATGGGGTAGAAGCATCCTTGCTTAGAAGGGCTCGTTGACGAGTTGTAAGAGCTATTTCCCTCTTGTTTTCAGGTTGGTAAGTCTGATAAATCTTTCTTTTGTCTCTTCTTCTTCTTATCATCAGCTTCACCATCTGAAACCAATTCGTCTTCCTCCTCGTAATCCATGTCACCAGATCTGGATTTCCGGGCATCTCTACTGTGCCTTGCAACATCTTCCAAGTTTTCATACCTACCCACCTTCTGCAGTCTCCTGCTGGACTGTGATTCAAAATCTTTATATCCTGATATCTTCGATGTCTTTATTTTCTCCAGGTACCGAATCTCATCATCTTCATCATCTTCATCAAATTCGTCATCCAAGACTCGTTTCTTAGGCGCCCTTCTGCTCTTACGAACTGAATCAGACTTATCTCCTTGCTTCTCAGAGGAAGATTTCGCAGATGGTCTTCCCATTTCCTCCCTCCCGATGTTGAAACTATTTTTTGAGAAATCCTTCCACGGGATACCTTGCAAGGATCCTTTCTTATCAAGAGACGGAGAATGGTACTCATCAGAACTTTCCTGAAATGCCAACATTCCAAATATGAACAAAAATCGAGTCAGCGCCACATGGTAAAACTTGTTATAAATGTAAATCACAATCTTTAGACTTGAATGGCGCAGATTTGTTTGCCAAACATCGCTAACTATATCGGCACTTAATTCCAGCATAAACATAATAAAGAACATTTATTAATTTTATCCGAATTTATCAAGATAGTGATAATTTGAGGCTATGAAAAATTAAGCAATAGGCCAAGGATTTATATATACATATTTTGCAGGATAGTGCTCAACTGGAACATCACAACGCCAAAATAAAGTTTCCAAATATATATATATATATATATATATATATATATATATTCTTCATGCAATTAATTCAAATGCAATTAATTCAAATGCAAATTCATTTGCTACATTTTGAAACTTAAACTGCCATGGCTTGGTTCTCAATTTACCAAGTGTGTGCCCAATGAAAAGTAGACATCAGTAAGTTCTTAAAAATGTTAGCTTAATTCCTGTATAAAGTCCATAAAAACATTTAATTATTCTAACATTAACAAACACCATGACCAAAGTGAAAAGTTCAAAAACGTGTTTATGTAAAAGGTTTTGATGGATCACAGTTACAAAAGCAACAAAGGTCACAAACCTGAAGGATCAACCTCTGTCGTGGCCTTGAATTATCTGAGGATTGTTTGGTCTTTACTAAAGACCCACTGTCTGATTCCCCATTAGGACTGGATTTGGTTTGAAGTGTACGTGTTACACCACCAACCTTCAACTTAACTTTTTTTGGTCTATTCTCACTTCCCATTCTATCAACCATACCAGTACTCACAATTCCATTTGATCCACTAACCGGCAAGGATCTTGAAACACATTGACTCAAATTGAACATTTTTTCCCCAGAATTACCATCACCAGTGTTCTCGTCACTCGAGACCTTACTCATATCATCTGAAACTGGTGTCAATGGCAGAGAGGATTGATCAAGGTGTGACTGGGATTCAGGTCTAGGTCGGCGTGATGTCTGGCTTCTCTTTCTCTTGGCAGCAGCGACTCCAATACCCTCCATCGGAGGAACATTAGGTTGGTCCATTTTGGCAAATGTTCCAATAAAATGTTAAGAGGCGCTAAAGCATGCAAACCCCGTGGTGGATCAAAGACTCTGCAAAAAATTCACAACTTAACTATCAGACTAGATACTCATACAACATGTCAACAACTAAAACGTATTTCGGAATCACATACGAGAACAAGTGCAACTTAGTTGTAAATATCAGGTAGGATTGCATAAGGTAACAAAGATATCAATGTAACTGCAATAAACAAGGATGTCCTATTAACTCAAAGTATTTTAACCACAAAACGACCAATTAAAAGTTCAACTCAGAAATGGTATGTAGTCCCCCTCTCTTCACCACACGCACCAAACTAAACGATTAAATACGGAAAACCAAGAAAAAAGATAAGAAACTGCAGGGCAGTCACAGTTACAGTAAATAAATTTAAAAAATATAGATATAAATCCAGGAAACAAAATTAGATAACAAGGAAATAGAAGATAAATTAATACATACATAATCCTACACATTTAAAAAACCATGTTAAATGAACAGTTGGGAGGATGCAAAACTAACCAATACAAGAATCTCACAATTATGAGCAGGGTACACCAAAATACAAACTAAATACCCCCCACCCCCAAAATTTTACAAAAGCTCAAATCGAAGCTAAAATCAAACACATTCCACTTCAAACCCCCGAATAATTCAAAATTCCAACTCAAAGCTGTATCCAGAGAGAGAAACCACGCATCACATTGAGCGATCACCAACGACCCAGTCAAACCAACAAATTTCCCCACAATTCCCCAAACTCCACCGAAAATCACCACCCAATCGACGCGCAAACAGAAAATAATAAAGCAAGAGAAGAAAATTCAAAGAAACACAATTTACCCAGCGAGAAACAGGCCGAGAAGAAACCACCGGACGAGGGGAGTGAGCAGAAGAAAAAAGGGAACAAGGGCTGTAATTGAGGTCGGTGAAGAATAGATAGATACACAAAAGCGTAGGGATTGTAGAGAGAGAAAGAGAAGGACGTAAAGGGTTGTTTGGATGTTTTTGTTAGGGTTAGAGAAGATAGAGAGGGTTGTGGTGTTGATATGGGTTACTATAGTAGTAAAGGAGACTCCCAATTTCTTCTCCATTTTTTTCACGCCTGTTTGTGCGTGTGTGTGTGAAATTTTTGTGTGTGTTTGTTTTGTCTCGGTTTCGCGACTCAGTAAGGTCCCGCCGAGTTGACTCAACTCCCCTCTTCCCTCTTTTATTTTTTTTTTCTCCTCTCTTCATGTTTGTGCTGCAACTATATGCGCAGGATATGCTCCTGCGCCCCCGGCTTAATTTAGTGGCATCTTGCCCCATACACGTGCAAATTTTTGACCTTGTTTTTTTTTTTTAGTAATTAAAAATTGCAGGACCGGTCTTTTTACCTTTTCCAAAATTTGACAGTCATTATTAGTTTGCAATTTTTCATTGTAATTTTCACTTTTTTTTTAAAAAGAACTTACAATGAAAAAGATAAAAGAAGAAAAGACAAAAGATAATCCTACATATGAAGAAAATAAGAAAAGACAAATTCTTCAAACGAAGACAAGTCCTTCAGATTTAATCTGGTCGATCTACCGATCGAAACAGCTCATACCTCGAACCAATCTTGAGGAACAGAGGATGGGAGAACCACAATCCAGACAAACCATAAAGACAAAGGAAAGCCCCACACTAAGGCTTAAACAATGTCCGAAAAGAAAGCTAGGATTGCATCAAACAAAACACCACCAACAAATCACCATGACCCAGAACTGGAAGAAAACAACAAAGCAAGCAAACTACAAACCCAAAGAGGGAGAAAGTCTCACAACAAACCCCAAACAAGGAGAAAGCAGAGCAGAAAAAATAAATCTAAAACCTAACACACCAAATAGAACAAAAGGTAAAGATAACACAAAATAACACAAAAATTAAAGATCCGACGAACCGAACCCGCCCACCAGATGCCGTGACTCCGATGGGAGAGATCGGTCCGACGAACCAATTACGACTGTTGTGTTCGATATAATAAATCAGGATTAATCGAACACGTAAGCGCGACACGTGTAATATTTATTAAAACAATCATGCCCGATGGACAAGTATGCTCGTCGCTCGCCGACCAACCAAAGTTGTTCAATCAGCCTACCGAGCAAACAGGCATATTTGCCACTCAGATCAGAAAAGAGGAATTAAAAGAGCTAAGTCAAAAGGACTCAGACAAACCTGAGGGCTCAGACAAGTCTGAGCCCACGAACAAGTCTGAGGACTCAGATGGCCAAAAGGACTCAGACGACCAAAAAGCTCGAGGATATCCCGAGGGCCAGATGCTTTCGCACTCGATATATCCCGAAAAGACTTCCGATATCCCGAGGGTCAAGATGCTTTCGCGGCTTCAGATATCCTGAAAAGCTCAGATATCCTGAGGATCAGTATACTCGCAACTCAGATATCCTGAAAGGCCCGATATCCCGAGGGTCAAGATGCTCGCATGACTCGATATCCCGAAAGGCCTCGAATATCCCGAGGGTCGGTATGCTCGCACTTTCGAGATATCCCAAGACCAACATCCCGAGGGGCGCGGTGTGCTCAAGGAGGACAATATTCCAAAGATAAAAAAGCTGGCATGGTTAAAGGGGCGAAAAAACATCCAACCGAAAGCAAAAGATTAATTTGGGCGACCAAAAGAGAGTGCCTTGCAGACAAGCAAGCTCCAAGATCAATCTAGAAGACGGTTGGGAACGTGGCAATATCACTGGATTCTTGCATGATCCAAGTCTCCAAATTCATGCTTGTCAACCCAAATTTCATACTTGTTTGGAGTGATATAAAAGGAAGAAAAAAGAAGAAGAGAGAGGTTCAGAAAAATTTCCCAAAAAAAGTTATACCCCACAAGAAATTCCCCAGAGAGGCGAGGAGCAGAAAAATTCGAGTGATTATCCACACATACAGAAACCCTAGCACTCATATGCTAACTCTCCAAATTATCTTCATCTGTAATGATTCATCTTCATAAGATGTATCAAATATTGTACGTGTAAAGCTCGCAATACCACATTCTGGCTTGGTATGCCCCCAGAGTAGTCATTTCCTGACGAACTGGGTCAACAAATTCATCTTATTTACAGTTTATTTTACACGTGCATGTTTTGTTTGTGAGTCGTTCCCAAATTAGCCACATCATATTCCTCTAATAAAACGACTCGCGACAACGACCTCTAATCGACGCTCAAAAAGGCAGGTTGCGGTGTGACACAGGACGGTGGTGAGGATTGGGTGACTGCTGCGCGCCGACGGCGGCGCGCAAGCGACGGAGGGAGGTGGGCGACGGAAGTAAGGTTAGGGTTTTTTGGATGGGTTTTTTTTGGATGAGCTGGATACATCCCAAACCAATCTTTCAATCATTGTAATTTTCACTTAAATTTAGGAAGAATACATTTTGTCTTTTTCTTTTTGAAAAAAAAATAAATTGTTGAAAGAAATAAATAAATGAGGCGAAGTTAGAGCATCCACATTCATTCATCCACTCCCTCTCATCCACATCACTTTCACATCATCTACTTTTAAGATACCTAAATTTTTAAACAAACTTTCACAATAGTTCATTTTATCATTCATCCATATATTCACTATTTATGGGTCTCACCGTGACTTCATCACACTTTATTCATAATATAATTTAATAGAATTATAATCATTTTTTAATATTGATATTATTAATCAAAATTATTAAAATTTAAATGATGTATGAATATAGCAGAAAAGAAATGTGGCGTTTTGCTAGCTTGGAAAATAAATTGAGGAGTAAATTGACATTTATTAATTGGACATTTAATTGAAGAAGTATGAATAAAAGCGTAAAACCCCATAGGAAGAGAGAAAGTGGGAAAAAAACATTTAATTGAACACTTGATCTTCAATATATATTAAAAATTTATATGTTTACATATATTAAAAAGCTTAAATAAAAAAAAATGAAAAAAATACTCTCTTATGTCATCACATTAATTTTTTTGCAAGAAATACATTTTCTCTCTCCATTCATTCCATTGAATGAATGACACTCTCTCTAATCCATTCCATTGAATGGATGACATTCTCTTCAATCCAATGGACACTGACACCTACAATGGTTTTAAACACCACCTTTCATCTATTCAATGATTAAATTCTCATTGAATGAATCATTGTGAATGTCCTTAGGGATGCCAACGTGGTGGATCGGGAAGGTGGATAATTCTCTCTCCCACAAACTAAATGGGAATTTTTTTATCATTTTCCCGATTTCCCCAAATTATATCTATTTTTTGATATTTTATTCTCACAACATGAGATAATAATTCAATTGAAACTTTTAAGAACTAAGCATGGTGTTTTACGCTACCGAAAAATAGTCAGTCGTCTTGATGAACAATCGATTAATTTAAACCATTAGATTTTAAATTCAAAAGCTTAAATTTAATGACCAAACTCACTTGTTGATTATATATCATCTTTTTAATCGTCTTGAATCGTCATTATATACGTCAATTATGTCAGATCTTTATTATAATAAATAAAATAATTTAAAATATATAATTATTAATTTACAAATTTGTCCTTATAATATTTTTTTATTAAAAAAATTATTTCATTCTTCTTTTTTGGAAAGGACATTTCATTATTCTTTCTCGTGAGTTATTTCATTCTTCTTCTTGGTGAGTTAAAAAAAAAAAACACTACAGAACATATTTTTTTATAAAATTTGTTCTTCTTCGTCCCGTGAAGTAAAAACTGAACATAATATTTTTTTTTGATAATCAGCTGCTATCTCTGTTACCATTGTCGATAACCTCCGACGAGGATCTGGCTCATCTCATCGACGAATACGACCTTGCTGCTTTGGCCGCGGTGGCGGCGGCGCCGCCGTCTATAAAATTAGGGCATTCCTTTCCGTCCCAAAAACCATAAAGAGATCTATGTCTCGGCCTCTCTCCTCTGCCTCGATCTGCAGTACCAACTACTCAGCATCAAAATCGTTGTTGTTCTCCGGCGGCGTGCAGCCTAGGTATCCGATCTCGGCCACACGCCGATTCACCAAGCGGTCTTCGAGGCCGCTGGCGTACCATATCGTTAGCCACAAAGCTGCCGGAAAAATTCCTAAGCAATTCGCCTATTAGTATTATAATGGGCAGGCAAATGGCTGCCGCCTTTTTCATCTTATCAACAATGGCAACAACATCTGGCAATAGCAGAGATTCTCTGGTTATAGCGAAAGAAATTACACTAGTTTGAAGTTGAAATGGTTTGAAGGATATGTTATGTGAAAGTTAAGATGCATATGTATTCGGTTGATACTTACTGATGCATAGTAAATTGATGGAATTTTAACTCCATTTTTGTTGACATCTACTGTGCGTAGTAAAATTATATAATTATATAAATAATTTAGATTTATCTAAAAGAAACCTGCAACTTTTTTTATTCTCATTTAATTTATTTCTTTTTGAAAGCTCAGTTAGCTATGCTTATGGTTATATGAAGTTGCTGGACCTGGATAATGCTGCTGACGACGAAGATATATCAATCTCATTTAATTTAATTTCATCTTTTAGATTAAGTTATTAAATTTTTTAATATTTTCTAATAATTTGTAAAAGGGGATATGATGGTAATTTAAAAAATAATTTAAAGATATTAAATAAGTATAAGAGGTAAGAGTTAATGCAATAAAAGACTGACGTCATGTGGAACTATTGTAGAAACTTGACTATTGTTACCAAGACGACACCTGACCGACGTTGTTAAAAAAAACACCTAAAGGGGGTATATTCAATTGAGATTCTATTGGATTTTTTTGAACTTTAAAAAGCCCGTGGATTTAGAAAATCCATAGACTCCATGCAGAGTTTGACTGACTTTTTTTATTGATTTACATGAATTTTCATAGACTTGACAGGATTGTGGAATACACTTTTTTATTGATTTACATGGATTTCCATAGACTCTAACGCTGTTAAAAATTATAACTTGTTTAGATGAAAAATATAACTTATTTAGATAGAAAAATATTATTTCTTTAAATTAAAAGTATTACTTGTTTAAATAGAAAAATATTACTTGTTTAAATAGAAAAGTATTACTTGTATAAATAGAAAAGTATTACTTGTTTAAAAGAAAAGTATAACTTGTTTAGATGAAAAGTATAACTTGTTTAAATAAAAAAATATTACTTATTTAAATTAAAAGTATTACTTGTTTAAATAGAAAAATATTACTTGTTTAAATAGAAAAGTATTACTTGTTTAAAAGAAAAGTATAACTTGTTTAGATGAAAAGTATAACTTGTTTAAATAGAAAAAGTATTACTTGTTTAAAAGAAAAGTATAACTTGTTTAGATGAAAAATATAAATTGCTTAAATAGAAAAGAATTATTTGTTTAAATAAAAAGTATTACGAAGGTTTTTTTCTTCTGACTTTTCGTCTTCAGAGTCCTCTGAGAGAATACGTTGAAATCTCTGGTTGTTAGAAGAGATTTTGGAGAGTGAAATTTATTCATATTTTTGAAAGAGAATCAAATAAAATCCATAGAGTATTAAAATCCATAAAATGTTGAATATCTAAAGATTTTTTAAGACTTTTTAAAACCCGTATTGAATACCTCAGAATTTTTAAAGACTTTTGAAAATCCGAATTGAATACCCCCAAACTTTGAAAGTCTAAAAAAAATTATACAGACTCCACAACCAATACACCCTCCTAAGAAATAGACATGTCAATTAAGAAATTAAGAACATGAGATTACGAACAATAACAAAGACTCAATACACAAGATGGAAAAAGAATTTTATCTTTAAAAATATCACTATATATGTAAATATATAATTGCATAATATATTAAAATAATATAAATAAATAGACAAAAACTCATATGAGACGGTCTCATGAATGAGACGGAGTTCAACCAAGCACAAATTACACCCACCCCTCCCAAAGTGTTAAAGCGTCAATGTCCAACTTATACCCGTCTCACCGTGAGACGGTCTCATGCAAGTGTGCCTCAAATAAATATATTAGTAAGAATTTATCGGTCCCGAGATAAAGCGAGTGATGTGGTCTGCGTCCCGTCCCATGGAGAAATAATCGGGGATTTGTCACGTCCCGTTCGGGATGAATCCCTGTGAAGACTGAGATTCCCTGACCATTGTCATTCATATGCAGATTTAAATAATAGTTATATTAATTTTAGTAAAGAACAGTAGTTCGGATACAATTAGAATTAAATAATAATGCATTTTCACTCACAAATTCTAGAGACTTAGCCTCTCGTAATTATTTGAGGATCTATATTGGATTCATGCAATTTTTCTCATAAGTCATGACCCACGATCCGTCTCTCTCTTCAACAAATGCTTTGAAGGATTGTTTTCTTTGTTGTCTTACCTCGCCTTAGAATAAGGGATGGCTAAGATAGTTGGCCGTCGGAGAAGAAATGTTCGTGCACAGGCTAAGTTGAAGAAGAAAGTTTTCACGGGAAAAAAAGAAAACTAACCCCCCACATCTAATTCTAATGCACATACCCCATAATATTTTTAGATAAAATAATTTAAGTGCCGATATTAACCTCTTTTTTTAACACAGTGTTCATGAGCAAATATTTGTACGCAGTGTTTGCTTACTTTATTGCAACAAACAATTGCATACACATTATTTAAAAGAATATATATATATATATATATACAGTTTGTCCGCTTATGTAAAGTAAACAAAATGGATCGCTTCAAAATTCATATCAAAATTGAATGGAATTATAACATCTTGGCAAGTCTTGTGCGGCCCACTCATGTAAATAGGTGGCCGGATTTAAAAAAAAAACGGGTCAGCCTATTTATTTTATAAATTATTACGTCGATTAAGTAACACCTTTAGTGTGTGGTCCAGCGGTGTAACCTCCCAGCTATTGGGTTCAGTTCCCAATTTTTTTTTCCTTTTTATAAGGACATCTTTCTTTATTCAATTTTCTTTCAAAAAAATTAACTACTTATAACTTAAATGATATAACCAAAACGTGTAACTACTTAATTATAACATAAACGTACTACTAAGCATGAAACTACTTATAATATATAAAAAACATGCAACTACATAATTTAAACAAACTATCTTAATAGAAATGTGGAACATACCACAAAAAACGTCTAACAACTTTTAACATAAAGGTGCTATATTAAAAACATAATAAATACCCATAACCAAAATGTGCAACTACTTATAAATTAAACGTCCAACTTTGTATTTTTTTTAATGACCCAAGTTTTGGTTTTTTTTTCTTTTAAATTTTAAATGACGATAAAAAAAATAGGATAAAAATGTAAAAATTGGTCAAAAAAGAGGATACACTTAACATCTTTACTAATCAAAAAATGCACTAGTACATTAATAAAAAATGCATCTGAATACTAAATATTTCTCAAATTAAATCTCATCCACATCGAATCTTTAAAAGGATTTTTTTCCTTCGACTTCCTGAATACTAAATATTTCTCAAATTAAATAAATTCTTTATCAACAACATTCTTTTCTTTATTGCTTCGTCTTTCTTCTCCTCCGCAATGTGCACAATATCATCTGATTTGGTCTGATAAAAGTGTGAGTTATTTCATAACATTTGATCTCGCTTGATTCACATTAAAGAGCACATTGTTGACGTAGACATCTACTCTCAAACCCTGTCCTAATGTTGCCTTCAATCAAACAAAAAAAATGCAAAATTAAATATATTATTCTTTGAACACGCAAACCAAATTGTTATATTTCCACTTTCACATAAGAGTACAAGTTGCACCCAATACAGTTTAGAGCTGTTTTACAATCCAGAACATCTTGTCTTTCTTGCCTCACTTAATACACCTAGCCATCTCACCAACTATTAATAACAACACACAATTCTTTTCTCAATTATAAACACTTACTCGGATCCGCAATGCAAAATTAGTTTAAATTAACTTAACTTAGTCCATATAAATTTTCAGATTAACTAAATATAACATCATTCAAAATGCAAATTTAATAGTTTATATCACGAATGTGTCCAACACTCATATGACAAGAAATTTAATAGAAACGTGCAACTACCTATAATAGAAGCGTGCAACTTCCTATAATAGAAACATGCAACTAATAGAAACGTGAAACATGCAACTATCTATAACAGAATCGTGCAACTACCTATAATAGAATTGTGCAACTACATATAATAGAAGCGTGCAACTTTCTGTAATAGAAGCGTGCAACTACTTATGACAGAAGCGTGCAACTAAATATTATAAAAGCGTGCAACTAGCATAAACATGCAACTAGTTATGACAGAAGCATGCAACTACTTATAATAGAAGCGTGCAACTATCTATTACATAAAACATACAACAAATTCCATCACAACACACAACTCTTAAATATTTACTCAAGGCACAACAATTTCAAATGAAACATAATTTGATCAATGCTTTCAAATTCATCGAATGTATAACCCACAAATCGTAAAACAATTTCAATTATAGATGATTTTTTTTTTAAATTGAGGATTAAATTCCCAAAACATTACATAACAAGAGTTGTTTTACCTTCGAATTACAAAACACCTTAATTAAAAGAAATCAAATTCAACCAATCCATACTCAAATTACATTACCCAGACTGGGCCGAAACCTCCATGGCCGCTGCGGCGGCGTCGTCGAAGAGAAAACTCCAGTCGGCGGGAAGTGGAGGAAGCGGCAGGTATACGGCGGGGCCATGGCGGATGTCGGACGGAGTAGTCTTACGGGGGGCACGTCTTCCGGTGATGCGCGGTGGCCTTTTTCTGGGGTCTGGACGAGCATTCTATCACCAAACCACGGTCCGCAACTAGTCTTTGCGGCGGTACCGCCTTGGTAGCAGTGGAGAAGTAGGGCGGCGGAACCACCAGGCTTGAAATTTGGGGAAGATTGGGTTTTCACAGGAAGGAGAGAAGAGACGCTGCGGCAAATGATAAAAAATGAATTAAACGCCCTTGCTTACTTTATATGACCCGAATTTGGTTGATTGTGTAGGGGCGGGGCAGGTGCACGGATCTAAATTCTGCGCACTTGGTGTATATGAGATATTGTAACCAAAATTACGTATCAGTTTGCTCTTTAGATTAAAATACTTAAATAAAAATAAAAAAAATTACAAAATTGAAACTTAAAAAATTAAAAACCTAGCTAGAAACTAATAAAATGTCAAATGTTAAGAGTCTGGTTGAAAATCTTCTTCCTCATTTGAATAAAAAAATTATACTTTTGTTGTTTCTTCTTCTTTTAACCATGTAACTACACGTAAGAGAGAGAGAGAATTAAACGTGTTAGATTTGTCTTTTTTATGCTTTAAGTTGAACTTTTTTTTTTCAGTTTTTTATTTCTCCAAGAGCTCGTTTGCTAGATGGGGTAGGATTATTTACACTTGAATGTGTAAACCTTAGTGTATGTATGTATCTCCTGTTTTCTTGCATCATTAACAATTCGGTTAACCTACCAATATATTGTTTGTTATGTTGAATATTTGAATGACTTGATTAGATAAGCACAAAATTTCTATTAAATTTTCAAATATGTCCTCCCCTTAATAAAAAATTTAGGTGACAAAAATAGTTACGGCTTGTTTCCAGCAATATTCATCCCTCATGTCTTCTTCTTCATTGAGAAATCTGAAACAAACCTTGAGTGAAATTAATATACTTTTATTTAAATTTTCATATTATTATTATTTGATATATGTGTTTTTTTAATCACCTTTCTCACCCCTGACATTGAACTCATATGCCTTCTACATTCAATTTTGACCTTCTTCTTCTTTTTTTTTTTTTTTTTGATCAATAAAAAAAATACTTCATTAAGTAAAAAGTGGGGTACAAGGGTACACCATCCCTTACAAATGAAGAAACAACCAGACCTGAGGTCAATAGAGTCCCAGACTCCCAGGCTATCATAGTACCAAAATTACACGGGACAACACTTGGGGTTAGTTCGCCAACTCATTGAAGAAATCTCCCTAGCTTGTGTCTTTTTTGCCATGATCCATGACCAAATTCTTGCAACGACTTCGTTTGAAATACATGTAACATCCAAACTCTTTATTTTCGAACACCAACTCGTTCCTTTTTTTGTCGTGATCCATGACCTTCTTCTTCATTTTTATTCATCATTGCACCTATTCAATTCTCCTTCTCGATCTCAGGTGATGAATTATATATTTTGTTTTCATGATCTTCGTGTTAACATTTGTTAAATCTGCATGCATGCTTTTTCTAATTTTAATAACAGATATTTTGGGAAGAAAAAAAAAACTAGTGGAAGAACCGTCGGAATTGAAAGTGGGCATGTTTTGCACAGGGGAGCAACGAATTTCGCAACTCCCAAGAGTTGGTCAAGTAGTGTAAGCTTGAGACTTATGAGTATGTTCATCTCTATGTTTCAGGTTTGAAACCCTCGATCAACTCTTGAGATGAACCCAGATCATATAGGGCTTTGCTCCAACTCTCTGACTTGAAGTGGACCCGCACTTATTTTCTCTCAATGTCAATTCTTATTAACACACCCTAGCAATAATTAAAAAAATAATAAATAAATTATTGACATTGTATAGAATATTGTGTTTTGATAAAACCTAAAATTAATGTACTATAGTATAAGATTTTGAATCCTGAAAATTTTACTTTGAAATAAGGTACGGATGAATCCATAAACAAACAAACCCTCTCAAAGAAGAGTCACTATCCTGTGAATTTTGTTCATGATAACTTATTTTTTTTTACTGTATCTCTTATTTTATTGAATATTATTAATTATTTTCATTAAATAGTATCCACAGTTTTTGTTAAACAGTTTTAGTTGTTTTTATAATATAAAATTAGTGCAAGTGATACGGTTCAATATAAATAATAAATAATTAATATTATTTAGTAAAAACTACTAATATTAATTAGGAGTAATTTTGTTATTGTGCACTGAAATCAACTACATTGTTTAGTGAAAACAAGGAATTCTACATAATTAACAAGTTTAAATGAAGAGTAACACTCATGTGAATCAGATCTATACATAAACTCTATCACTGTTATGTGCAAAAACTATCACTATTATACACAATAATTTTCATTGTTTAAAAATATAAAATGTTTTTTAAACAATGATAACTTTTGTATATAATAGTGATAATTTAAATACATAATAGTAATACTAAAAACTGAGTTCACGGTGAACTCGAGTTCACACAATTTTTGTCATAAATGAATACCTAAAAATGTTTGTTGTGATTTATCCCTATTTAATTATGGCAATGGGACCTATTGCCTCTTGGCACTTCTCTCCCGTTTACTAATTACTAATACGATAAATTAGGATTTGCATATTCCCCCAAATGCAATTCTAGGGTTTAATACATTCGCAGGATGTCGAAACGAAAATTCGGGTTCGAAGGCTTCGGTATCAATCGCCAAACTACGTACAATTTCGAGCGATCTCAACCGCCCCAACGTTTGTATGTTCCTCCTTCCTCTCGGGGAGGCGTCGGCGGCGGTGACGACGACGCCGACCTCGACAATATTGAGTTCTCTGACGACCGCGAAACTTCAAACGACGCCGTGCCTGGCAACAATAATGGTGCTGCTGCGGATGATGACGAAGTTGATCCTCTCGACGCGTTTATGGAAGGATTGCAGGAGGATTTGAAGGCGGCTCCGCCACCGAAGGCGAAGGATAAGTTGGATAAGTATAAAGATGACGTTGAAGATGACCCGATGGAGAGTTTCATGAGGGCGAAGAAGGATTTGGGGCTGCAGTTGGCTGCGGATGCGCTGAACGCAGGTTATAATTCGGACGAAGAGGTTTATGCGGCCGCGAAGGCGGTGGATGCTGGGATGCTTGAGTACGATTCCGATGACAATCCTATTGTTGTTGATAAGAAAAAGATTGAGCCCATTCCGGCGCTCGAGCATAGCTCAATTGATTACGAGCCATTTAATAAGGATTTCTATGAGGAGAAGCCTTCAATTTCAGGTAATTAATTTTAACCTGGTATTTTCTCGTATACTAGTGTGTGTGTATATTTATTTAGCTCTAGAAGGAGCTTTGCTGTTAAGTAGTTTTCACTTGTTCGGGTTCAATTGCTGCTTTGATCTGTTTCAGTTTGGCTCGGGCTATAGGGGTTTTCGTTGCAAAAGAGTTTGTTTATTATAATGGCATTGGTGCTATGGTTCAGAGTTGTAGTATCACCGAATTAGGGATAACACCTGTAGGCGTTTGTTTCACGTTAAGCCGTTCTGTATATTGTCAAGAAATTTTAAACTTAATGCATTATAGAATGCTCAATAAAAAAAAGTTTAATAAAAGAGTTAGTTGAGTTTATAGATAAACATAATATCAGAACGATAAAAGCCCTTTTTGAAAGATATTTGTGAATTGGAACCTACAGTTACTGTCAAAAGTTGATTACTTAAATGTGTAGAGATAATAGCTTTATCAAATGTTCATTTTACATTATTATGTAACTCGGTAGTGTTACAATCCAAGTATCCATACGACCTGTGAATTCATTTGGATATAACATTGAAGAAAGAAAATTATTGATATTATGAATGATGACATTTTGATCCTGCCATTGCTATCTGATATTATTGGTTATACTTGTAAACCCAACATTTGTAGATATTGTTTAATATTCTCTGATGGGCTACAGTTAATATGATATGCATTGTCCGCTACTTTGGACTCCGTTTTGTATATTTCTTATTTTTAGTATCATTTTCTTTTTTGAGTCAATGCCTATGAGGAGCTGCTGTAGTTTTGCTCGCCTGTATACCTTTGGAATTATTGTGTACGCATAGCAAACCTTAAGTATTTTAATTTGAATTTATACATAGAGAATCTGTTTTATGATTTCTCAGGTATGAGCGAGCAGGATGTTGCTGAGTACAGGAAAAGCTTAGCTATTCGTGTCTCAGGTTTTGATGTTCCAAGGCCAGTTAAGAATTTTCAAGATTGCGGGTTTTCAGTGGAGCTAATGAAAGCCATTGAAAAACAAGCATATGAAAAACCCACGCCAATACAGTGCCAAGCTCTTCCAATTGTGCTTTCTGGAAGAGACATAATTGCTATTGCAAAAACTGGTTCAGGAAAGACAGCTTCTTTTGTGCTTCCTATGATTGTGCATATTATGGATCAGCCTGAACTTCAGAAAGAAGAAGGTCCCATTGGAGTGATATGTGCACCTACTAGGGAACTTGCTCATCAAATAAATTTGGAAGCTAAAAATTTGCCAAATCACATGGTATCCGTGTCTCAGCTGTTTATGGTGGAATGTCCAAGCTCGATCAGTTCAAGGAACTGAAGGCAGGTTGTGAGATAGTCGTTGCTACCCCAGGGAGATTGATAGACATGATAAAAATGAAAGCAGTGACCATGTTGAGGGCAACCTATTTAGTACTTGATGAGGCAGATCGTATGTTTGATCTTGGTTTTGAGCCACAGATAAGGTCGATAGTGGGTCAAATAAGGCCTGACCGCCAGACATTACTCTTTTCAGCAACCATGCCTCGAAAAGTTGAAAAGCTTGCTAGGGAGATCCTTTCAGATCCTGTACGAGTAACTGTGGGAGAGGTGGGTATGGCCAACGAAGATATTACACAGGTTGTCCAAGTGATACCATCCGATACAGACAAATTGCCCTGGTTGCTTGAAAAGCTTCCTGGAATGATAGATCAAGGGGATGTTCTGGTCTTTGCTTCAAAAAAGGCAATGGTTGATGAAGTTGAAGCACAACTGGTACTGACGGGTTTTAAAGTTGCAGCACTTCATGGAGACAAGGATCAGTCTTCTCGTATGGAGATATTGCAGAAGTTCAAGTCTGGAACGTACCACGTCCTTATTGCAACTGATGTTGCTGCTCGGGGTCTTGACATCAAGTCAATTAAGTCTGTGGTAAACTTCGACATAGCTAAAGACATGGACATGCATGTACACCGAATTGGAAGGACAGGTCGTGCCGGTGACAAAGATGGAACTGCATACACTCTCATAACACAAAAGGAGGCAAGATTTGCTGGTGAACTAGTTAACAGTTTGATTGCTGCTGGTCAAAACGTGCCCTCGGAGCTTATGGATCTGGCGATGAAGGTAAGTCACTGGTGGTTTTAGTTTTTTTGCTTATAAATATGAGAACCGGAAATTGTACACTCTTGTATTTTGGAATTTTTGAATGTCTTCTCAAAATGGTTATTTGGACCAAATTATATGTGATTTGTTTGGCTTCAACAGTTTCCATGATAGCTTGTAGTATGTGCTTATCATTGTTGCTCCTGTTTTGTTTTTGAATGACATTTACTTTTTACATCATTAGGATGGAAGGTTCAGATCGAAACGTGATGCTCGAAAAGGAGGTATGGAGTTTCATTATATATCATATGCTCATGATTTAAATCATATTGTTCCAACATTTGCGTTTCTGAGATTTTGATGGTTTTCTTATTAGTGCCCACTCAGGATTTTCTTAATAGGTTGTAAGATCTAGGTCGTAATTGCTATTTGAGTTCTGAGATCATATTTTCTGATGCAGGTGGAAAAAGAGCTAAGGGAAGGGGAGGAGGAGGAGGTGGTGGTGGTGGTAAGGGAGTTCGAGGTGTGGACTTTGGGTTGGGCATTGGGTATAGTGCTGAATCAAATGCTACACCCAGTCGTTCTGCAGGCAGTTAATTCTCTGAGAACGGGAATGATGGCACAATTCAGAAGCAACTTTGTTCCAGCATCATCAAATTCCCAGAATCAGTTTGTGCAGAACAGCTCTGGAGTACAAGCCAATAAGAGGATGGTGTTACAGGGGTTTGTATCTGGTGGGACAATTGGTGGTGACATGCCTGCTGCAAAACTAAACAGTGCAACCAGTACTGCCCCTGCATCAAACAATACTACCCCCAACTCTGGAGGAGTCGCCAAACAGACACATTCTGAAAGGTGAGTTTCCCGTGCTGAAGTATAATGTTGAGTTTTTGCCGAGTGGTTTAATAAGGGTTGTAAATGATTTTAGTCGAGCTTAGTTTTCGCAAACTCAGGAGACTAATGAATTCAATCAAGCCTAAAGAAATTTAACTGGATGTAAATAAAAGTTAAATTACGTATCTAACTACTTATATAAAAATTATAGTATGGTCAATCATACATACCCACTGATATCTATGTGGTTTTACATCCCATGGGAAGCCTCTGTTGCAACTTCAGCATTCTAATCAAAATACATTTGAGCTTGATTGATCTTCCTTCAGCATTCAGCTTTTTGATGTGATTGTATGTGTATACAAGTGAAACTCTTGTTGGTGCTTTCATGTTAATCTGCTTTTGTGACTTTTTTTGCTGCTAACCTTACTTATTTTCCAACTTAATCTGCCTGGACTTTTAGGGATAAAGCAAGAAAAAGACGGAGACCCTCTGGCTGGGACCGCTAATGCTGCATAAATAGTAAGTTTGTGGAAGCCAAGTATGTTTTTGGTTGAGTTATTATATTTTATCCTGTTGTATCTACCGACGGCTTGGGCCTCTAACTGTCTCCCGCATAATGCATTTTTGGTTTGGTCCAATGGGGTGTGCTATCTAGAATTCCCTCCATGGAAGGTCCGGTTTACTAATCATCTTATTTCTGGACAACACATGAATCTATCTGTTGGTCATTAGTTAAATTACTTGTAAAAATATAGATGGTTGTCTTAACATGAAGCTTCTTTGGCCACTAGGATTTGGTTCACATGCAAATGACATTGTTGCTTCTGTTTTTATGATCTTTATATGATAAAAATGTTGATTCTTGAGTCGATTCATCTTTGGAAAGTTGAAAATATGTTATTGAGAGCGTTAAATTGTTTGCAGTGACCCCATGTTTTGGATACAAGCCTAGAGTGGATCTCATGTGCACCCGGGTGCACCGTGCACTTATAGTGCATTTTAGAGCATTCATCTATACAAAATAGAAATGTGCAATTATTCCAAACAAAAGCATGCAACTATGTTCTCATATTAACAGTTACACTTTTCTGTGTAAATAAGTCGCACTTTTCAACATATCAAATTGCACGCTTCTAAAATGCATTATGAATGCACGGTGCACCGGGTGCATACAAGATCTAGCCTCGAGCCTAATAGCCATTTATATATAATAATTTGCTAGACTATTTTAATATTGTTAACCTGGTGTCTATGTTCACGTTTAGAAATGTAATGAATCAAAGTCTGCTCAGAAACTATCCATTTTTACTTGAGATAAGCTAATCAGATATTGATTATTAAATTACTTTCAAGAAAAGATATTGATCATTAGATTTACCTAGCTGAGCTCCAACCAAATTGTTTTTTTGGTACGGTTTGTTTGAGTTCGACCTCCTTAAGTCGTTTATATAAAACATATTAAAAATAAGTTTATACATACACATTATTTTGCCAAAAAGATTATGATTAATCATTCTCAAACTAACATAAATTAATATTTATTTTCTTTAAAACATTAAAATGTTATTTTTAAATTATGCTCCATCCCATCCGTGTCAAACGATCTCGCACACTCCCTACTTCATTATTTTTATGAGCATTTTATAGTACTATTTTCATACCATTTTTTATATTAATTGAATATTCATTGTTATGTTTTCAATAAAAATGAATGCGCTTCAAGTCTTCAATAACTCAAGCTCAAAATTTTAAAGCTCAAATGACCCCATGGAGAAAAGTAACCGGGCCATACTGTGGTTGGTTCTCCGTTTTCTTATTCAGCTTGATTTAAATTTTAATATTACAATTCTTAGATAGTAAGCACTAATTCACATAGTGCAGCATCGAATGACATTTCTAAAAATTAGTTGTATATATCGTCTAAAAATTAGTTAACACACATTGATTAATTTTGACCATCATGATTATATATTGACAATATTGTGCATCGGAGTTGCTTAATCAAGATTGACGATAAGTTCAAATAATGAAAATGGATGAGAAATTTATTTCTTTGATGGTGGGAATATACTTTCAGACCAGACCACGGTTGTGTACCCTGAAACAGGAGTGAAGATTGGTCTGATTCAATCTCACATTTCTCTGTGAAAGCAGCATAAGCCTAAGCCTTGGGACATTTTGACACATCAATTATGCTGTTAACTTGCTTACGCTGATTTGCCGTAGGGCATGCCTCGAGGCATGACTCCTTGAGTGCTGCATCGTCTTCGGGTGGAGGCGGAAGCACCCCAAATTTGAACTGCCAAACATGTCCCAAGAGCGAAAAAGAAATGTAAGAGATCAACTCGTCTATGTTGAATTTGTGCATGGTGCAATGACATGTTTTATATTTTATTGATGAAGTCGTTCAACACAGTTGGGGTGCGGTGAAAATCAATCAAGATCACCTATTCTATTTTGGTGTTTCATTGTAATGTACCGATACATATATAATGTGATTATAATTTTTTGTATGATTTTCTGGGTAAATGTACGAAGAACAAGGACAATATGAATAAGATAAGAATGATGATGAGAGAAAGATGAGAGAAGAGAAACAGGTGAGAAGTTAGAATATTTTTCTCAAGATAACCAAATTTCTCAAACAAACCGGGTCCCTTAAATCGCAGAAATGGACCAAAGGGGCTTATCACAATTTTAGGGAAATAAAGATATCAAAAACAATTAAACGAAATACCAACCGAATCAGAATTATTTCTGGGCCCATTTATTGGCCAACTCTTCAGGCCCAATTCCCTTTAAACACCACCTGAGGCTTAGACGGAAATCCCACCTGAGGCTCAGTAGAAAAGCCCTCAGGCTCAGATGCAAACCCCCACCGAGGCTCAAAGAGAAACTCCTCAGCTCGGGATGAAAACCCCATCTCGAGGCTCAAGAGAAACTCCCTCAGGCTCGAGATGCAAACCCCACCGAGGCTCAAGAGAAAACTCCCTCGTGCTCAAAGATAAAACCCCTCGATATCAACAAATCGTATTTTTTTTTAATAACTTCAAAACCCTAACACCACTTATTCCTCCTTAGTTGCAACATCAACCGGTGGTGTCGATTAATGTCTATGACAAGATTCTCCGGTGGGCGAGAATCCTTGTCCCCAAGGATAGAGCGTCGAAACAAGCGCCAAGGAAAAAAATCAGATCTTCCACCGAAAGTGAATATCCCATTCTTCACGCACCCCACAAAACACTAACCTCAGGAATTTATTTGCGATGCAGAGGATGCGGATCTGTGGATTTTGAACGACGACCACCGGAAAGATGTGGAATGCACCATTCAAGTCCACCGGAGGCAAGGTTGTAGAAGGTACAATTTTTTTCACCTAATTTCTTTTTTCAACAGAGGCGTGAAAAAAACCGGGTGAATTTGGGAATTAGGAGGTAGATCTAGTTTGTAGGCTACCCGACCAATTTTCTCAAGCACTTGGTATGGACCAAAAGTACTTTGAAGAAAGTTTGAGATTCCTTCAGCAGATGTAGGAATTTTGCCTAAAAGGTTGTAGCTTAAGATGTAGAAAAGTCACCCACTTGAACGTAGCGTTCTGCTTTATGTCTATCGGCCAAACCCTTTCATCCTATCTTGAGCTTTGATGAGATTATCTCGAATCAACTCGTAAAACCGTTGGCGTTGTTGAACCCAGCGATGAATCTAGATTGGTAGAGTCCAAATAGGATCCCATAGTCGAGGAGAAGGAGGATGATATTCATACAAAGCTTGAAAGGGTGTTGTTTTCAAGCTTGTGTGGTAGTTGGTATTATACCAAAATTCAGCCAGGGGTAACCACTTGATCCATTGCTTAGGTGTATCTTGAACCATACACCTAAGATAGTGTTCTAAGCATTAGTTCAATCTCTCGGTTTGGCCATCGATTGTGGATGATGATGGGTCAACTCATGGCTAGTTTAGTGCCCATGAGATGAAACAATTCTTTCCAAAAAGAACTTGTAAAGATTTTGTCTCTATCAGTTAGAATACTGATAGGTAGCCCATGCAACTTGTAAATCACATCCAAAAAACACTTAGCCACTGTTTGTGCAGTAAAAGGGTGAGAGAGAGCAATAAAATGTGAATATTTTGTGAACCTGTCCACAATTACCAAAATAACATCTTTTCCCCAAGACTTAGGGAGCCCTTCCACAAAATCCATTGATATATGAGTCCAAGCTTGAGAGGGAACATGTAAAGGCTGTAGTAGTCCAGGGTAAGGACCTTGATCAGGTTTGACTCTTGCACACACATCACACCCTTGAATCCATTGAATAACATCACCCTTCATCTTAGGCCAATAGAAAACTCTCTTCAACCTCATATAGGTACCTAAGATGCCAGAATGGCCACCATAAGCAGAATGGTGCATCTCAGAAACAATAAGTTTCCTGAAATCAGGAACATCTCCAATAACAACTCTACCTTTATACCTCACCAACCCATTAACAACTGTAAATTGAGGATAACTAGAAGAGTCAATTGCCTTAGCAGCAATGACCTTAGTAATGAAATCATCTGATTTATAAGTAGATAAAACCTGATCAATCCACTTAGGTACAACAGTAGTAAGAGAAGTCTGAAGAACCTCGATATCAATCTTCTAGATGAGCATCAGCTACATTGTTGTCAGAACCTTTCTTGTACTGGATATCATAATCCAAACCCAAAAGCTTTGTGATCCACTTCTGTTGGAGAGGAGTCATGATCTTCTGATCCAATAGGTATCTTAGAGACTGTTGATCAGTCTTAATAATGAACATGTGACCTTGTAGATAATGTGTCCACTTTTGGACATCCATTATGATAGCCAAAAATTCCCTTTCATAGATGGATAGAGCCTGGTTTCTGGGACACAAAACCTTACTCATGAATGTCAAAGGCTTACCCTCTTGCATCAACACAGCTCCAATCCCCTGCTTCCACTTGCATCGGGTTCCACAACAAAAGGCTTAGTAAAGTCCGGTAGGGCAAGAACATGGGCGTAAACCATAAATTTCTTCAATTCGGAAAAAAAAAAAATCGGTATCTGAATTCCAATGAAATCCATCTTTCTTCAACAAGGTGGTGAGTGGTCTGCAAATAAGGCCATATCTCTTGATGAATTTTCTATAGTAGCCAGTCAAACCCAAAAAACCCCTTAACTGTTTGAGAGTTTTTGGAGTTGGCCAATTAACCATGCAAGCAATCTTTTCAGGATCTGTAGCCACACCCATATGAAAATAATATGGCTGAGATATTCAATTTCAAGTTGGCCAAAATTACATTTACTCTCTTTTGCATACAAATTGATTAGCCCTTAGGATACCCAAAAACAATAGATAGATGGTGTAAATGCTCTTCCCAAGTGGAGCTATAGACCAAAATATCATAAAAAAGACAGAACAAATTTCCTTAGAAAATCATTGAAAATTTGATTCATCAAGGAATTTGGAAAGTGGCGGGGGCATTGCGAGAGCCCAAAAGGCATGCTAAGAACTCATAATGGTCATTATGAGTTCTAAATCTTCATTAAAAACACGTGCTCTGGTTTTCATTAAGATCTGGAAATAACCAGATCTTAAGTCAATCTTAGAAAAGAACCTTGCACCTTGTAATTCATCCAACAATTCCTCAATTATAGGAATGGGATAGTTGTGTTTGATTGTAAGATCATTTAAGTATTTATAATCAACACACATCCTCCAATCCCATTGTCCTTTTTCTTGACCAAAATGATTTGGTGAAGCAAAAGGGGCTCTCTATTATCTTTGATAGTACCAGAGTGTAACAACTTCTTTGCTATCTTCTCAATTTCCTCCTTGTGGGAGTGAAAGTCCTGTAGGGAAACCGTTGTTTAGGAACACTATCTCTGTTTTCAAGATGATTTGATGTTCAATACCCTTGATGGAGGTAATCCCATAGAGCTCTTCAAAAATGTCGAGATAATCATCTAAGATTGCAGATAATTTGGAATCCCCCTCCCCAGTAGGAGTAGCCAAGTAGACCACATAAAAATCTTGGACAACAGTAGGGTTGTCCAAATGTAACATTTGGAAAAGAGAGAACTCAGAAATGAGTTGGCAATTCTCAGTGGAAGTAAGTGCATGTAGTTTAACCCTCTTGCCAAGTAATGACACCGTGATTGTCATGTGCTTTTGTAGTCGATTCAATTGGGGTGCAAGATTTCGACCCAATCACCTCCCAAAATCAAATCACAACTTTCAGTATCTAATAATCTCAAAGGATATTGAAAATCATTGAATTGCATAAACCGACAAAAAGAATCCACCAGTTGTGAGCTGACCATCGTTTGCCCATTTGCCACCTTAACCAAAATAGGAGTGGTAGGGAAAAAGGGCGATTCAACTTTTTGATGAGTTGCCTTAATAAAAGCCGATTATCTTTTTGTATCAATCAATATATATACGAAGTGTAAGACCCCCACAATCCCCAATAACCCTCGTTGTAGTGACATCGAAGTGCACGACATAAAGACGGTGGGTCATCCCCGAACCTCTTCCATAAAAAACCGCTCGGGATCGACCTCTTGTGTGACCTTAGTAGGAACATAGTCAGAAGATTCATATGAAATGTCCTCAGCCAAAATCATGTAAGTAATCATTTGTTTACACTTATGGCCCCTTGTAAACTGCTCATCACAATTATAACACAACCCTTTTCTCCCTTCTAAAGCGGCCCATTTCGGTAGGAGTAAGGAGTTTAATGGGAGGTTTGAGAGAGTTTAAAGGTGGTTTCTGTTGAGGTGGGATTGACAAATCAGATTTCTTCCAAGGAACAAAGTTAAGGTTAGGGTTAGAGTTAGGGTTAGGGTTAGGGTTAGAGCCCATATAAGGAGGCTTGAACTTTCTAGTTAGAGTATCCATGGTATATTCCTGTTTCTTGCCCAGAATAATAGCTTGCTATAAAGAAGTGGGTGCAAACATATTTAGAAAGCGATTACAACTCGGTGTCGGCCCCACTAATGAAGCTCTCCACAAAATAGTATTCAGAAAAATGATCACCCAATTTAAGAATTAAACTAGCTCTGAGTTCCTCAAATTTTTCCACATAATCCATATAAGACTCAGTTTGCTTGAGCTTATTAAACTCAGCAATAATAGAAATATCCCTTATCTCTTCAAATCTCACAGAAATTATCTCCACAAACTGATCCCAAGTAACATCAGTAGGTTTCAAAGCAAAATTCTAAAACCATGAGACAGCTCTACCCTCAAAGTGAATAGAAGCAAGGTTAATCTTCTTAGGATCAGAAACATTAGGGATTAATTGAAAATAATTGTTGCATTTCAAAACCCAACCCCTAGGGTTAGATCCATCAAATTTAGGGAACTCAACTTTAGGAATAGGGCTGTGAATGGAAATAGGAGTAGGATTGAGAATTAACCTTCCATTTGAAGAGTCAGAACCATGAAAGGTTTGAGGAGCCCTGAAAAACCAAAACTAGGGCTTCCCGAATAGAAGAACCCATCTTTAGGACCTTTTCCTCTATCAAAATTCTGAAACTGAAGCTGTAGGCCAGCCAAAACTGCAGTGACATTGTCAAACTTATCTCCCAACATGGAAAGTTCTCCACTCATACCAGCAAACTTGTTATCAACCTCTGTAGAAAGAGTAGTTATAGCATCCTGCATTTTATCATCAGTAGCTTTCCATTTCGAGGATTCAAAAAGAAGAAGTTGCTTTCTAATTTCGTTTGTGTCTCTTGCGGGGCTTTCAAGCGGGTGTTTTTTACCATGACGATAAGAAGAAACACATCTCTGGATACCAAATGTAATGTACCGATATATATAGAATGTGATTATAATTTTTTGTATGATTTTCTGGGTAAATGTACGAAGAACAAGGACAATATGAATAAAATAAGAATGATGATGAGAGAATGATGAGAGAATGATGAGAGAAAGATGAGAGAAGAGAGAGAAACATGTGAGAGGTTAGAATATTTTCCTGCATAACCAAATTCTGCAAATAAACGTCCGCCTTAAATCGGAGAGTGGGGACCAAAGGGCTTATCACAATTTTAGGAAACAAAAATATTGAAAAAAACAATTAAATGAAATCTTTGAATTTGGCAGAATTATTTAAGGCCCATTTGTTGGCCAACTCTTCAGGCCCAATTCCCTTTAAACATCACCTGAGGCTCAGATGGAAATCTCACCTGAGGCTCAGTAGAAAAGTCCTCAGGCTCAGATGCAAACCCCACATGAGGCTCAGTAGAAACTCCCTCAGGCTCAGATGCAAACCCCACCTGAGGCTCAGTAGAAACTCCCTCAGGCTCAGATGCAAACCCCACCTGAGGCTCGGTAGAAAAACTCCCCGGCTCAAGATAAAAACCCCCGGATATCAACAAATCGTACTTTCCCTTTTTAATAACTCCAGAAAACCCTAACACCAATTCTTCCTCCTTAGTTGCAACATCAACTGGTGGTGTCAGATTAATGTCTATGACATTCATCTAGTTTTTCATTACCTTTAATACATGACACGTATCATTAACGATGCCATCATGTATTAAAAGCAGTGGAAAACAAGATGAAACACCAAGGTGGAATAGAGGATCTGTGTTGGGTGGTCGATCAATTCACTATCTGAGAACAAAGAATCTTGAGTGTGCAAATACACCTGACAGCTGTAATCGTTGAAGTTGGGCTCCATAACTAAAGGAACTCCCATGTACTCCTTGAAGAAGCTCTACAATATAAAAAATAAATCCAAGTCATATAATGGAATGTGGAGAGTGAAAATCACATTTTCTTGTTATTAGTCTTTCTCCAAATTTATAAGAAATATATCAAACTGCTTTTCTTGAATGGATATACTACTAAAGAAGATAAATTAATTGATATAGAAAAGGAGACTATGTGCAAAACCGAAAGCTTTCATAGTTTTAAGTTTTCACAGTCCCATATAAGAATAAGAAAGCAAGAGTGACTAACCTGAGTAGGAAGCTTACAAGTATTGATACATACACCCACACATTTGCTCTCCTCTAAGTACTTGCATTTCTCAACAAACACCTACGCCAACGAACCCGTCTCACCAACACGAACCAAATCAATTTCAACGAGTAACAAGCTCCACATATATCAAATATATTTGTAAACAGGAATTTGAAACATTACCCCACTAGACCACGTCGATCCATTAGGCAGATCAACAGAGTTAACACTACACGTTCCCATGAGCTATTGGCATGAAAGCGCCGTCACCCTAGCTTCCAGAAGCACAACACCAGAGCAACCATCCAATCACAGACACTTCCAAAATCAACTAATTATTGACTAAATTCTAGCTTTATTTCACAAATGGAAAGCAAAGACAAATTTAGACAACAAAAATGGTCGAAACTCACCAACCATCAAGGCTGCTACTTCCCTCCAGCAAGAGGGGAAATAAGCTTTTGTAGAGCTCTAATAACCATGGAGGAAACAGCGATCTTAGTATCCGTATCTGCCACAAAGATTACATCCTCATTAACAACATCACAACTTTATTATTCATGTAAATATAAGCATACATACAAAATGAAAAACATAATTACAAAAAAATTAACAGCATCGTGGTAATGTATCATAAAACTAATATAAATTAAAGAATTATATGCAAGGAATGGATGCTGCATCAAATGTAGCAACCTTCAGTTCAAGCTGTATATGTCAAACTCAATTCAAAGAACACCTATTCTATTTTTCAATTATTCTGTAAAAACAACAATTTTTTTATAACACAATTAAAATAGAAAATGGTGGTACTGCAGCTTGTGTAGCATCAGAATTGGATCTTCCAACCATGATCCGATGAGCAACATCAATTAATCCATCGTACCCAGGTTTCTCAGAGTCCCACCCAATCTCCTATCAATCAATAACACAATTCTAATTAAATTAAATTTAATCAGTTGCAAACTACCATTAAACTAAAATAAAAAGGGGAAAAGAAAACAATACTAGTATTTTCACCTGAGCCATTTTGCTGCGAAACACGTTTAAGAAAAGATCATCGATAAACCCAGGGGTGTACTCTTTCCTTGAAGACTTCAATTCAATGGCTTCTACCTGAGAGGAATTGATTTATACATGACAAAAAAAATTAGCAAAATTTTCGTTATGGTTGTAAGAATTAATTGAAGAAGAAAGTGTTTACAGAATTGGATCGGGTAGATAAGCATGAAATTGGAGGACGAGAGTTGATTTTGGAAGAATGGAGAGCCGTGATTGAGATGAATGGGCGGGGACTGAGAAGCGCCATTGCCGACCTGTGTGATACAATCCTTCAACCAAAATGATAATGAGAAAAGATTATTTCTGTTGAATTCACAATTCAGATATACTTTATTGTAAGGTGCTAATATCTTTTATCCAAACATTAATGACAAAAACTGTCGTGTTTCACTAAAACACGATTCTAATTAAACTCTCGTGGGCCATCCGAGTCTTGGGCTATGTTTATTTTGAATAAATGGGCTTAGTTACTTCGGCCCAACTTCCACTCTTGTTCCAGCTTCGTTACTTCGGCCCACACTCAATTCAGCGAGTTTGTTAGACGAATGCACGTGGCGTTTCTTCATTGGGTATTGGAGATTCGATTCTCTGTAGCAGGCGAACGTTTACAAAAGAGGTCGCAACGGATTCATGGCGTTTTTGTGAAGTTGTTGAGGTATAATCCTCAAGCTCTCTTGTTTTCCTTAATTCCGATCATATATACTGATTTGGGATATATTTGCAGAATCCATGGCACCATACTCGAGTGTATTCATTTCGACCTGGGAGGCAATTACATATCCAAAGCCATTGTGAGTGGAACATATTTAGAACATTACTCTGAGAGAATTATCATTAAATACTCATATATCCTTGTTTCCAGGCTTTTCATCGAGCAATGGCGATTATTTGATCCGAGCTAGAGCGCGGATAATGGGATGCTCTGTTTTTTTATTATTAATGTTGTGCTGGAGTTAGCTAATACCTTTGAGTCTAGTTTCTAATACTTTTTGGCTTACGAACTGATACTGGAAAGGCTGAATTGCATTATTATTGCTATTATTGCGTAGTTGATTGCTGTTTTGGTTAGACTTATAATACGTAATATTGTCTGGGACATCACAAGTGGTATCCAGAGCCTATCCGCTGCCCAACTATCATGGCGGAAGCAGTACAGGGTGCGCAAACCCGATTGAAAGATTTGTTTGAAGCAATCAAAAAGCATGATGATGTATTTGCTGATAACGATGATCGGAAGAAGAAGGTAGAACAAAAAGTGCTGAAACTCGAAGACTTGATAATTGGAGTGGGTCAAAACGTCAAGAATATTAGTGACAACATGGAGTATCTGATGCAAAAAACCACTGAAACTGGGCAAGGGTCAAATGATGCAAACCAGGACTGAGTTCAATGGTGATAATCCATTGAGTTGGATTAGGAAGGCAAACAGGTTCTTTCAAATTATGCCAATGAGAGAAGTAGCTAAGGTACACCATTCTGGATATTACATGGAGGAAGTGGCTGACATTTGGTACATGGAGTATGTGGAGGGCAAAGAAGGAAATGAATGGCAAGAATTTTGCCAGATGCTGCTCACTAGATTTCTAAGGCCTGGAAAGGAAGATGTGGTGATTGAATTCACCAAGCTGCAGCAAACTCAAGATGTAAATGCTTATCAAGAGAAGTTTGATGAGCTGAAGTCACTGGTGAAGGTGAAAAATCCTGATTTGAGTGAGGAATTTCTTATCTCATGCTTCTTAAGAGGGTTAAAAGAAGAATTGAGCCTACCAGTACAACTATTCAAACCCACTAGCCTCACTCAAGCAATCAACACTGCTAAAATGCTTGAATCCACTTTGGATATTTGGGGTAAGAAGGGCAAATTTGGAAGCCAGAAACACCAATTCAACAACTACAACAAGCCACAAGCCACATCCAACCAAAACCAGAAGGAAAAGATGGAAAAGCAGAACAATGTGGAGAATCCCACCAAGTTCAAAAAAATCACAGATTCTGAGTACCAAAAGAGGAGGGCCCTTGGATTGTGTTTCCACTGTGATGAGAAATATGCTTATGGTCATATTTGCAAAAATAAGCAATTCAATTTGATCATTGTGGAGGATTCAATAGAAGGGGTGGAAGAAGAGCCAAACATTGAAGAAATAACAGAAGAGATACAAGATGGAATTTCCATCAATGCATTGATGGGAAGCAAATCTAAGAACACTCTTAAGGTCAATGGTTTGGTGGGAAAAAGAAATTGAACATTCTCATTGATAGTGGGAGTACTAGCAGCTTCATAGATGTTAATACTGCCACAGATTTGCACTGTGTGATAGAGGAGGCTACACCCTGGGTAATCACTGTAGCTGATGGAGGCAAAACTACAAGTAGATTCAGATGTCCTAACTTTAAACGGTGTATGCAAGGGGAGCTGCTTTCTGCTGACATGAGGATACTCAAATTGGGAGGGTGTGATGTTATACTTGGGGCTGACTGGATGTGGGAACACAACCCCATCACTTTTAATCTCAAGAATGACCAGATTGTTGTATGGAAAAATGGGAAAGAAGTAGTGTTGGAAGGAGACACTTCCAAACATGAATTGAGGGTGATCACTGCTAGAGGGCTGAACAACTTTCTTCACAAAACTTCCCATGGAATTGTAGTACAGTTGGAAAGAAGTAGTGTTGGAAGGAGACACTTCCAAACATGAATTGAGGGTGATCACTGCTAGAGGGCTGGACAACTTTCTTCACAAAACTTCCCATGGAATTGTAGTACAGTTGTTCAGTGCAAATGTTGAGGTAGCTATGAGGGAGGAATGTGACAAGATGGTGGAGGCAGTACTACTTCAGTATGAAGATGTATTCTCTGAACCTAAGGGACTACCACCTAAAAGAGGGATTGAACATGAAATCAAGCTGAAACCTGGAACTCAACCTATTTTCCAAAAAGCATACAAGTATTCTCATGCTCTCAAAGATGAAATTGAAAAGTTGGTAAAAGAAATGCTTTCACAAGATTCCATTCAAGTTAGTTCCAACCCCTTTGCTAGTCCATTTATACTAGTCAAAAAGAAAGATCATACATGGAGGTTCTGTGTGGATTATAAACAATTGAATGAGCATACTGTGAAAAATAAATATCCTATGCCTGTTATTGAGGATTTACTTACTGAATTGCATGGGGCTTCAATATTTTCTAAGATAGATTTGAGGCAGGGCTATTTCCAGATTCTTTTGAAAGAGGAAGATATGTATAAGAGTGCTTTTATCACTCACTGTGGCTTGGTTGAGTTTAAAGTGATGCCATTTGGGTTGACAAATGCCCCTGCTACTTTTCAAAATATGATGAATGAGGTTTTCAAGGAATTCATTAGGAAATTTGTGCTGGTGTTCTTTGATGACATCCTAATTTACAGCACATACATGATTACTCATGTAAAGCATTTAACTGAAGTATTGGGACTGTTGAGGAAACACCAATTATATGTTAAAAGAAGCAAATGTGTTTTTGGTGTGAAAGAAGTAGAATACTTGGGGCATATAATTGCTGGGAATGGAGTGAGAACATACCCTGATAAAATCAAAAGTATGGTAGAGTGGCCCAAGCCAAAGAATCTCAAAGGGTTGAGAGGGTTCCTGGGTCTTACTGGTTACTACAGGAGGTTCATCAAGGGGTATGGAATCTGTTCCAAACCCCTCACTCAATTGCTCAAGAAGGATAGTTTTAAATGGGGAGTAGAAGCAGATGAAGCATTTGAAAAGTTGAAGAAGCTGATGACACAAGCACCAGTTCTAGCAATGCCAGATTTTTCACAGCCATTTGTCCTAGAAACAGATGTTTGTGCTAATGGGATAGGAGCAGTGTTGATGCAAAAAGGACAACCAATTGCTTATTTCAGCCAGAGCTTATGTACTAGAAATCAAGCTTTACCAACCTATGAGAAAGAATTGCTTGCCATCATGACAACAGTTACTAAATGGAGTCACTATTTGAATGGGAGCCAATTTGTGATCAGAACTGACCATGCAAGCTTGAAGCACTTAAAAGAGCAGAGATTGAGCAACATTCTACAACAAAAGTGGCTGCTTAAGCTAATGGGACACAATTACATTGTGGAATACAAGAAAGGGAAGGAAAATAAAGCAGCTGATGCTCTATCCAGGCAATTTGAAGATGAAGAAAAGGAATTACAAGAAGTTAAAATCATCAACACCAAGATTGAGCCCTTATGGATGGAAGAGGTCAGAGTGAACTATCAGAATGATGAGTTGGTTAAGCAAATTATTTCACAAGTTTTACTCACTCCAGAAGACAACAAGATGTATTCTTTTAAAGAAGGGATACTCAGATATAAAGGAAGGGTTTACATTGGGAACCATGAAGAAACCAGAGTCAAACTCATGAGGACCATTCACTGTTCAGCTATAGGAGGACATTCAGGGGTGCAAGCAAGTTATCAAAAAATCAAATCCCTATTCTATTGGAAAGGGATGAAAGGGAATCTGGTTGAATTTATTGGGGCATGTGATATCTGCAAGCAATGTAAGACAGAAAATGTGGCAAGTCCTAGTTTACTACAACCATTGCCTATACCAGAAAGGCCTTGGAGTCAAATCACTATGGATTTCATATAGGCCTTGCCTAATGCAGAAGGGAAAAGTGTCATCTGGGTCATTGTGGATAGGATGACTAAGTAAAGTCATTTTCTAGCCCTCAAGCACCCATACACTGCAGAAGGTCTGTTGGGGTTATACTGGAAAAGTATGTTTTTACTTTGTATAACCAAACTGGATTTTTGTCTTATTTATTGAAATAAATTATTTATCACTGATGCTTTAAATATCATTGAATGTTACATATATTTACTGCATAACTGTTCAATAAATAGTACGTGTTACATTGTAGTTAATTTAGTGATACCGGATCACGTAAGAAAATTAAATTAAAGTCCTTATAACTAAAAGTACGTTGTTCACGACCTAGATGGAAATGAACAATCCATCGTGAAAGGTTGAAGTGTAAGGCTCAGATTGACTTGTCTTGACTAAGAGATTACACTAGTGCATGACTGATGCACTAAATAGGACCTACATGAGGATAAATTCTTCAGCACTGAATTAAGAAGAATTAGACCTCAGTGGTTCGTTATTTCTTAATCTTCGTCCCTTAAATAGGATCGTGTGTGGTTAGTAATTATTGCTTTGACTTATGACGGGTAGAGAATCAATGAGATTCAATACTTTATATCTGGGGCAATATTATTGGTCACATGACGATTGCTAAGATTTAATACGAAGAATCGTGTATGTAAATGCACGCTTTGTTCGACGGTTGCCCCCTTGGGAGGTTCATAAGATTTATCATACCAAATCTTGCAAGTGGAATTAGTTTCCTGTATGGATAATAATGTTGAACCGTTCCTTGACCAAGGACAAAAGGTATTAATTAATGGAAAGTTATTTCAGTGGCTTGAATTAATTAATGGGCTAGATAATCTTAAACACGGGAAATAATAACCGGGAGTCATATTAACAGTAATATGGGTTAAGATTGATAGTGCAATATTAATTATGTAGTGAGATTAATTAATATTTATGGGCTTGAATAATATTGTGGCTCAATATTGGAAATTCAAGATCTATTGGAATGTCCAATCTTAATTCTCCTAAAGGCCCCTCAAGTAGCCCAAACATAATGTCTAATAACTGAAAAAGGTGTTTAAAATAAAATAAATTATTGTTGCTAATTTTTTCATAATTTTCGAAAATCATTGAAGGAAGAAAGAGAAAAGATTTTCTTGATTTTCTTGGAAAGATTTTATGGAATATGTATTCTTGGAATACAAGATTATCCCATAGCTTCAAGAAAAGTCAAAGATCCAATTTCTTCCCTATTTAATGTGATATTTTTCGAAAATCCCTTCATATAGGGAGTTGAGATTTTTGTGGAATATTTTAAATATGGAGAAAAAAAAAATTTGATATATTCAAGATTTCTTGGAGAGCAAGAAAAAGATTTTCCCATCATATTCCTAGGGCAAAATCGGCCATCCCTTGTATTATAAATAGGGGATGAATTTTTCATCCCTAGTGCAATTCCATGTGTTGAAAATATTAGAAATCCACAAAGGTGGTGCAACATAATTTTATTTTTCCTTTTGTTAAATTGTTCGCGAGTTCCTACCACCGGATTGTTGAACAAGGATATGGGAATACTTGAGAAGGTCTTTTGGTGTGTTCGTGTGAACGAGATCCATCTTCTCAACGGTTGTCACTCCGAGAGGTTAGTTCACGTAAACCCGTAGCAATTCCGCATGCGTAGGATTTATGTGAACTATTTATATGCATGATTTGTTGTTGAATTATTATTTGAATTAATATATGATTAATTCATGCTAGTAATAATTGTTAGAATTAAATTTGTATTTAAATACTCATCCCGAATAGATCCGGGCAAATTAATTTCCCAACAAGGTCTAGCAGAGATTTACCTAACTCGGGTATACAAGTTACATGGATTCCCTGAAACTATTGTGAGTGATGGAGATGTAGTTTTTCAAAGTACATTTTGGAAAACACTTTTTAAGCTCTCAGGGGTCCAACTAAACATGAGTACTGCCCACCATCCCCAGACTGATGGGCAAAGTGAGAGGGTTAATAAATGCTTGGAAACCTATCTAAGATGTATGTCCCATCTTAAACCAGCTAAGTGGGTGAAGTGGTTAGCACTAGCAGAATGGTGGCACAATACCAACTACCATCAATTTATTCAGATGACCTCGTTTGAGGCACTTTATGGATACAAACCGACTCAGATAGGTATTGGTCCTTTTATCCAAGGTGGATCGGAGGAAGCTAAGGGTGTATTTTTGGAGAGGCAAAGAATTATACAGATATTGAAAGAAAAAATACAGGTGGCCATGGACAGAATGAAGAAATATGCTAATATGCATCGGTCAGAGAGGGAATTCGAGGTTGGCAACTTTGTATTTGTTCGAATGCAGCCATTTAGGCACGCACCGGATCAACTACGACGACAGACCAAACTATCAGTTCGCTATTTCGGGCCATATCAGGTAATTGCTAAAATCGGAAGAGTAGCATACAGGCTAGAACTACCAGTAGGGTGCCATTTGCACCCCGTATTTCACGTTTCCCAACTCAAGAAGCATATCAAAAATAAATACACTCCACAACCATTGATACAGGAAGTAAATGAGGAAGATGAAGCCATCGTCGTACCTGTGGAGATCTTGGCGCGGCGTTCAGTGAAAAAGAGGAATCGCACCGTGGAGCAGGTTCTAGTCCGATGGAGCAACAACTTGCCGGAAATGGCTAGTTGGGAAGACTGGACGGTAGTTAAAACGAGATTTCCGAATCTTGTTGACTTGGGGCAAGTCAAATTTCAGTAGGGGAATTGTCGGGGAATTGTCGTGTTTCACTAAAACACGATTCTAATTAAACTCTCGTGGGCCATCCGAGTCCTGGGCTATGTTTATTTTGAATAAATGGGCTTAGTTACTTCGGCCCAACTTCCACTCTTGTTCCAGCTTCGTTACTTCGGCCCACACTCAATTCAGCGAGTTTGTTAGACGAATGCACGTGGCGTTTCTTCATTGGGTATTGGAGATTCGATTCTCTGTAGCAGGCGAACGTTTACAAAAGAGGTCGCAACGGATTCATGGCGTTTTTGTGAAGTTGTTGAGGTATAATCCTCAAGCTCTCTTGTTTTCCTTAATTCCGATCATATATACTGATTTGGGATATATTTGCAGAATCCATGGCACCATACTCGAGTGTATTCATTTCGACCTGTGAGGCAATTACATATCCAAAGCCATTGTGAGTGAAACATATTTAGAACATTACTCTGAGAGAATTATCATTAAATACTCATATATCCTTGTTTCCAGGCTTTTCATCGAGCAATGGCGATTATTTGATCCGAGCTACAGCGTGGATAATGGGATGCTCTGTTTTTTTATTATTAATGTTGTGCTGGAGTTAGCTAATACCTTTGAGTCTAGTTTCTAATACTTTATGGATTACGAACTGATACTGGAAAGGCTGAATTGCATTATTATTGCTGTTATTGCGTAGTTGGTTGCGTAATAGATTGTTGATTGCTGTTTTGGTTAGACTTATAATACGTAATATTGTCTGGGACATCACAAAAACTCTGTGAGAGAGAGTATAATTTAGCATAAATCAACACTATCTCTCCCAAAATGTTAAAACATTAATATTTAAATTATGTTTCATCTCATCGTAAGACCGACTCACGCAATTGTGCCTCAATATTAATTTACAATCAATATACACCAAGTATACGGTGTAATTCATATTTTATTGTTAATGCAATTCAAAATCACAATATAACTTATCTTTGTCCTAATTGCTCATACGTTTTGAAATAAAAGAAAAATATTAATGTGACTTCAAAATGAATTTATTATTTGAAAATAGCAAATTGTAAAAATATAGTTTATTTTTACCGCTAATTGTATTTTGAAAGCTAAATTTTCAATTTTTATAGAATAAATATTGAATTTTTAAATAATTAAAAAAAGAATTTTGAAAATTTTTGCAGATAAAACTGTGAAATATTTTCCTCAGTTTACATGTGAGTCTGTGACTGTGTTTGACTGCAAAATGTTTGCAAAAGTCAAAAATTCTATCTTCAATATGCAATTGGTGATAAATATGAATGCGATTTTTGCAATCTCACCGGATGCATTTTCAGGGTCAAATATTTGGTAATTTAATTAGACTATGAGCATACATAATGTCCATTCAAAGGGTATTTAGAAATTGAATTGATAAAAGTTATTGTTTAAAATTATTATAAATGATCTTTAGATAGGAGAGAGAGCGGGTGTTTGCAAAAAATTATCTTTTTAAAGAATTTATTAAAATTTGTGATTATGAAAAATTGATTAATGATAATAGAAGTTAACTATATTTATAAAATAATTCAAAAAAAATAATTTGATAGCGTTTGAAAAAAAGTTAATAATACTTAAAAAAATGCTCATAAACTGTAAAAAAAGCATCCCTCTTTTAACTTTTATGAGTTTATTTAATCTAATAAAAAAGAAATAAAACACTTCAAATTGTTTATGCATATAATCTAGATGATTATAATCACTTATAATTTTTTCAAATATTCTCAAAGTGTCATCCATCCAAATATATGAATATATATAAAAAAATATTTTGTGCAAAAAAGTGAATGAATTTACTTCCACACATTGTGAATACTCTATGAGACTGTTTTGAAACACAAAAGTTGGTGTGACAATCTTAAATAAAAAACATTTTTATCTTTTTAGATGTGTTTCATAACATACATTAAATTTTATATGCACCAGATGCACCCTGCACTTCATAATATATTTTAGAATCATGCAACTTATTTACACTAAATCATGCAATTATTAATATGAAACACAAATTGCACGATTTAGTGTAAACAAATTGCTTATTTTTTAAAACACTATGGAATACACAATGCATGCAAGACCCACTCATTTAAGAGTGAGTCTCATGTACACCCGAGTGCACCGTGCACTCATAATGTATTTTTAAAAGCGTGCAAATTATATAAAACAGAAACGTGCAACTATTCCAAACAGAAACATGCAACTATATTCACATATTAAGTGTAAATAAATCGCATTTTTCAGCATAATAAATTGCACGCTACTAAAATATACAATGAGTGCACAGTGCACCCGGGCGCATAGAAGATCTAGCCCTCATTTAATGGCTCATTTTAGTCGTAAAACAGTTTATATTATTAAAACATATGTAGATGATAAAAACCGCTAATGACGGAAACATAGTTTAAAGAAAGATTTTTTCTGCAGTTGAATAAACCCTAACTAGTCGTTAAACCCTCTCCGAGTGAGAGTAGCGCTGGGGGTGACTGATTATGAATTTCCGCCGTCAATCGGCCGCTCGAGCTCCGGCATTGGTTCGAAGGCTTTCTACGGAGGTAAAAGCGGCGGCGCCGATCAAACAGGATGACCGCTTGTACCAGAGGCTGTCTAAATTGGGGAATGTCAAAGGAACGGTGGCGACTACCATAAATGAGTACATAAGGGAAGGAAGAACCGTCGGAAAAATTGAGCTCGACAAGTGTGTCAAGGGACTCCGTAAATTTAAAAGATATGACCAGGCTCTCGAGGTGCGTTGAATTTAATTTGTGTGATTTTCAATTATGGTGTGTATAGAGTTGGTGTGATACTTCAATTTTGTCACTTGTTTTCTGTGGAAATGAGAACGGACAACCTGTCATTTATTATTAGTGAAATTGATAATGGAAATCGGAGCTATGTAATTGTAGCCTCTAACTAGGTTTACTGAAGGATACTTGAAGTAAGAATCTGTACACTGTAATGTTTTCTGGAAATGAGAAAGCAATGCAATATTCATTTTCTGAACCATTTTGGTAGTGTTTTGGTGCTTCTGGTGATTATTTTTTTTGGAGAAAAGCTTTGATATGATGTATTGGAAATGTGATTGTCATTGGAAATTTGAAATGTGTTGATTATGTCTAGAAGAAAGACTTGGAGAAAAGAATTTTGCTGGGAGATTAAAATCCGAACAAAGTTTTTATCCCAATTCTGAATGATATGTTTTTGGTTTTTGATTGATTTTTCATTTGATGAGTTATACTGCCTATTAGACAGAAAAGGATGGTTAACATTTGAATACATTGATAACAGGCGTTTTCTACTTAATCAATGAACACCACTTCTCATTGTTATTGCCTAGAAATGGCTAAATATTTGAGCCTTCACTCATTTCCCATTAATGTTCTTCGGATAAAGAATGATTTCTTCTTTATCTTACACATCCAGTTAATGGAGTGGATGGAGTTTCGGAAGTTCAACTTCGGGTACAAAGATTATGCAATTCGTTTGGATCTCGTTGCAAAAGTCAATGGAATAGCTGAAGCTGAATTTTACTTCCGCCACCTCCCCGACTCTGCGAGGGTCCATTGCACTCACGGCGCACTTCTTAACAGCTACTGTGTGGAGAAGATGACTGATAAGGCATTAGATCTCTTTGATAAAATGGTTAAAGAGAACATGGTAACCGTACCACTGCCTTTTAATAATCTCATGACATTGTACCTGAGATCAGGACAGCCAGAGAAGGTGATTCCCCTGTTTAAAGATATGAAGAAGATGAATATTCGTCCAGACACGGTCACGTACAACTTATTGATGAACAGCTATTCACTTCTAAATGATGTCGAGGGAGTAGAAAGGGTTTTCGAAGAGATGAAACTGGAAAATTGGAAGCAATGTGATTGGACAACCTATAGTAACTTGGCATCTATCTATACAAAAGGTGGATACCATGAAAAAGCTAAGTTGGCACTAAAAAATCTCGAGGAGGAAATGGGAGCCCATGATCGTGAGGCCTACCATTTCTTGATCAGCTTGCACGCTGGGATTTCCGATCTTGATAATGTCCATCGTGTTTGGAAGCTGTTGAAGTCGACAATGAACGTTGTGACAAACAGAAGTTATCTAGTGATGCTTCAAGCTCTTGCGAATTTAAATGATATAGAAGGGATGGAGAAATGCTTTAATGAATGGGAGTCGGTATGTTGTAATTATGATTTTAAGCTGTTGAATACAGTTATTGGTGCGTATTTGAAACACGATATGCTTGAAGAAGCCGAATTGGCCCTTCAAAGGGCGTCGAAGAAGACTGAACGGCCTTTTCTCAGGCCATTGGAAATGTTCATGGTTTACAATCTGAAAAAGGGTCAAATAGAGCAAGGTTTGGAGATCATGGATAAGATTACATCCAAAGTTGAAAACGAGGAATGGAGATTCAAATCGGGCACCATCAGTGTATTCTTGGATTATTTCAAGCAAGAGGGAGATGTGAATAGTGCTGAGGAATTCTACAAATTGATGAAGAGGATAGACTGTGGATAGCAGTTTGTACATATCGTTGCTTGAGACTTACGTGGGGGCTGGATGAACAGTGGTGGATATGCGAGCGAGGATTGAGAGGGACGGGGTTGAAATGAGCGAGGAAATCGAGCGTTTGCTTGCGAGCGTTTGCCCCGAATGTTAATGTGCATAAAGAAGCCCCACAAAATTCTTCTTCTGTATCTGTTATGGGAAGGAAATTAGGTATTCAGCTAAGCACAAGTTTCTGAGTGTTGAACACAATGAATGATACACATGCATTCCTTATAATTAAATCTTTTTATTACTTTTTTTTCATTTTGCAATGAAATGAAATTTGGTCTATCATGTTGTGTTCGTCAGATTTCAAATGATATTCAGAAAAGACATTACTAGAAGAGGCTGTGTAAATTATTAAAACAAACGTGCAATAGATAAAGACAAGGGGAAAACTGAAATATGTAATTTATTAAAATAAAGGAGCTCCTCAAAACGAGGCTACGGAGAATAAATATCTGCTATAGAGAATAATCTCTGCCGCAACCGAAGTTGCCAACAATTCCAATGGTCTGAGATAATAATAATTCTAGAGAAATTTTATTTAAATAGACTCAAACCCTAACCCTAACTTATGCCCTAGGAAAGAAAGTCCATGAGTCATTTATTTATTTTTGACTTAATTAAAAGACTCAATTTAAACTAAAAGTCCAATAACATTAATAAATAAAAGCTAATTGAAGGAGAGGCGTACACAATATCGTGTCGAATTTCGAATATGATATTATATTATAAGACAATACAAAAACTAGCGAAACAATGTAATACCTGAGACGGAGTGTGTATTTTTTATTTTTTCCCCAAAAAAAGCCTACTATTTCCGCCTGGTGGCTTAGTATATTCACATTCTTTTAAATTATGCTACTTTAATTTCTTAATATAGTTTTTAGAAAAAATTATAAACTAAAAAGAAAAGAAGTTACATGCAGATTTATCATGTGATTAAAAGATTTATGTATGTTAATTAATTATTTTTTTCATTTTAGTTTTATTTTTCGAAACCTAAAATGCATTTACTGTATTTTTTAAGCTAGCATGTTAGTGTTACTGTTAACCCACCCACTCCCAACAAAATTGGTAAGGGGTTAAATTTGTCATTTTAACACGGCTTATTAATTTATGAATAACCCTTTCCGAGTGAGAGCGGCAGGGGTTGAGAATTGAGATTATGGCGAGTATCCGCCGTCGATTGCTCGCTGGAGCTCCGGCACTTATTCGAAGGTTCTCTACGGCGGTGCAGGCGACGGAGCCGCTCGAACAGACCGACTGCTTGTACCGGAGATTATCTAAACTGTGGCGTGACAAAGGAACGGTGGCGAGTACCATAAATGAGTACATAAGTGAGGGAAAATCCGTTGGAAGATTTGAGCTCGACAGCTGTATCAATGGGCTTCGTAAGTATAAGCGATTCGACCACGCTCTCGAGGTTTGTAGAATTTGTAAGATTTTCAATCGGTATTTATTGTACATTTAAGTGGTTTGATAATTCAATTTTGTCTTTTGTTCTCTGTGAAAAATGATACTGGAATTTTAAGCAAATAAGTAGGATTAGAACTAGGTTTATTGAAGGATGCTTGAATCAAGGATCTATAGTACATTGTTTTCTGGAATTTAGAAACCATTGCAATATTCATGTTCCTGAACCAGTTACTATTTGGTTATGTTTCGAGGTTCTGGTGGATATTTTTCTGGAGAAAAGTTTTGATATGATATATTGGAAAATGTGATTAATTAGTGAAAAAAATGCGTTGTCAAAGATAGGAATGTGTTTATTACATTTTTGGGGAAAGAATTTTGCTTGAAGATAAGAAAAGAAACAAAGCTTTAACCCATTTTTTGGAATGATATGTGTTCTAATTTTTGATTGAATTTCTCGTTTTAGAATTATACTGCCTATTAGGGGAGGAAAAAATGGTCACCTCTTGAACCAATCCCATTTTTTATTGCTTAGAAATTGGTAATGTTTTAGACCTTTAGTCTTGTCCCATGGATGATGATATTTTGGATAGTGAGGCTTTCTTCATTGTCTTACGCATCCAGGTAATGGAGTGGATGGAGTTTCAGAAGTTCAACTTTGGGCCACGAGATTATGCAGTTCGTTTGGATCTGATTGCGAAGGTTAAGGGAACAGCCGAAGCTGAAAATTACTTTAGTAGCCTCACACCCTCTATGAGGGTGCATTCAACTTACGGTGCACTTCTAAACAGGTATTGTGAGGAGAAGATGACTGGTAAAGCATTAGGTCTTTTCTGTAAAATGTTTAAAGAGAACATGATACTCAGACCGCTGCCTTATAATCATCTCATGTCGTTGTACATGAGATCAGGACAGCCAGAGAAGGTGGTTTCCTTGTTCCAAGATATGAAGAAGATGAATATTTGGCCAGACACAAACACATACAACTTAGTAATGAACAGCTATTCGCATTTGAATGATATCAAGGGAGTGGAGAGGGTTTTCGAAGAGATAAAGCTGGAAAACGGAAAGCTATGTAATTGGACATCATATAGTTACTTGGCAAATATCTATGTACGGGGTGGATATCGAGAAAAGGCTAAGTTGGCTTTGACTAATGTTGAGGAGATGGGAGCCCATGATCGCGTGGCGTACAATTTCTTGATCAGCTTGTATGCTGGAATCTCCGATCTTGATAATGTCCATCGTGTTTGGGAAAAGCTGAAGTCGACAGTGAAAGTAGTGACGAACATGAATTATCTTATCATGCTTCAGGCTCTTGGGAATTTGAATGATGTGGAAGGGATGAAGAAATGCTTTGAGGAATGGGAGTCGGTATGTTGTAGTTACGATATTAGGTTAGCTAATTCGGTTATTGGTGCTTATTTAAAACACGATATGGTTGAAGAAGCCGAGTCAGTCCTGCAAAGGGCGTCGAAGAAAACAGATACGCCTCTCTTCAAAGCGTTGGAAATGTTCATGGTTTTCTATCTGGAAAAAGGTCAAATAAAGCAGGCGTTGGAGATCATGGAAAAAGCTGCATCCAAATTTGAAAACACTGAATGGAGACCTAAATCAGACACCATCACAAGATTTTTCGACTATTTTAAGCAAGAGAATGATGTGAGTGGTGCTGAGGAATTCTACGAGTTGATGAAGACGATGAACTGTGTGGATAGCAGTTTGTACGAGTTGTTACTTGAGACGTATGTGGGCGCAGGACGAACAATGGTTGATATACGAGCGAGGATTGAGAAGGATGGTGTTGAAATGAGCGGCGAGCTCAAGCATTTGCTTGCGAGTGTCTGCCCTGAATGATAACAGTGTAACTGGAATTTTGTTTCTGATAACCATTGCTCAAATTAGGTTTGCAATTAAGCAAAAGTTTTTTTTCAATAATATTCTTGTACACTAATTGCACGGTATAATTGTATACTACTAATATTTCTTAGTAAAAACATATGACCAAAAATTTGATCGATCACAAGGTTTTGTATAATATCACAACTATCCACATTTTTATTTTTTTTTCATTTTGGATCTGGCCATGTATGAAACTCCGAACAGTATATTGCAATGTACAACAAAGCTATATTACTGATAATAATAATACTTTACAGTCATGACATCCTGCTAAAGAACATGAGAAACCATCCACGTAAAAACCCAAAGGAGAGAACGAATACACCACTTGTCATTGCTATTGCCTTGCTAATATTTGAACTTTTTTACTCATTTTCCATTGATTTTCTTTGGATAGAGAATATATGATTTCTTCTTTATTTTACACATCCAGATAATGGAGTGGATGGAGTTTCGGAAGTTCAACTTTGGGTACAAAGATTATGCAATTCGTTTGGATTTTCGGAAGCCCCACAAAATTCTTCTTCTTTATCTGTTATGGGAAGGAAATTAGGTATTCAGGCTAAGCAAAAGTTTCCGAGTGTTGAACACAATGAATGAATGATACACATGCATTCCTTATAATTAAATCTTTTTATTTCTTTTTTCATTTTGCAATTAAATGAAATTTGGGCTATCATGTTGTGTTCTTCAGATTTCAAATGATATTCATAAAGACATTATTTGAAGAAGCTGTTGTGTAAATTATTAAAACAAACGTGCAATTGTTAAGATTCAAGAGTGTAATTTAAAATGGTGTTTTATTGACTTATTGAGAAGGGAAAAACAGAAATCTACCCATTTTTTTATTAAGAATAAAGTTTTTTCACAGTGAATGATCTCATACACTCTATTTATAGTATCAGTACAAAGACACTTTACAGTGTTGCAGCACTATTTCTATTTCAATGCAAAGTTGGCTCCTTTATCACTTTATCAGAGTCACGTGCTTGACTCATGCAGCATTTGAACGTTTTCAATCTGTTAGCTAACCTGAGGTTGTTAGCTTTTAGAATACAAGTAGAACACAAAAAGCACTTTTTTTTTTTAAAAAAAAAAGTTGGGTCCCATCCTAAAAAAAAGTGTTTTTTATTGTTCTAATTAAATTTTCTTTTTAAAAAAAAATGTTTTTCATTATACAGTGTCGAATTTCGAATCAGTTGTGTTTGGGGGTGTCCACGGTGCGATTTTGCGGGTTTTTCGACTAAATTCAAATTGCATTGCTACATGCGGTTCGGTTGATTGTAAGCTTTCATACTGCAATTTTTCATATAAAAATGATCATGTGATTTCGATCGGTTATTTGCTGTTTGACGGTTTTAAAGAAACATAAATGTTAGTAGAAGATATTAATGTTTATTTAAATTAGTGACAACACATTTGATTAAATAATGTTCTATAAAATGGTTTAAGTTGGAAAAGTTTATATGGAATTGAAAAATGAAATAATATCTTTGAACATCATAACATGATTAATTTGTAGAGGTTCAACTCTTTAAAAAAATATATTGAAAGATGTTGAAAAATAATATATATACAACTATGAAACTATGTGGCTTAGCCCACCTGGCCACTGGGCTCCTCAATTGAGTAGGAGACCCAGGTTCGATTCCCTTTGGGAACGAATTGGAGTATGGAAGTTATAAGGTGACTTGGTGAATTTGTAGAGTGTTTGAGTGCTTGGTGTACTAACTATTAACATCTAACAACTAACTTTGTTCGATCAAAAAAAAAATAATATACAACTATGAGCTTGTTATCTATAAAAGCTAAGAATACAAACTAGAAAAATCATGAACATGATCTATTACCTTGTGGACTTAGTTGAAGAATGAGGGTTAGAGATATAGGATACTGGATTTAAATTACAATTGCAACTATGCGGTGTGGTCGGTGCGGTTTGCAATGAAAATTTAAAATTGCACCGAATTTGCGGTGCGATTTTGCACCAAAAAATTAAACACGATTTATTGAAAAAATTTATCAATGGCGGTGCAATGCGGCTCGATTCGGGTGGTTCGGGCGGTTTCGAGAATTTAATGGTCACCCCTAGTTGTGCTCATGCTTGTATAGGCTGGCTAATTTAGAATATTTTCGAAGGAATATGATATTATTATTATTAGACAAAACACAATTTTTTTTTAGTGAGACGGTATTATACATGAGCTGAGATATGAGACACTCTTGTGTGAGACGGTCTCATACATGAGACGAGTTTCACACTTGACCCATATTATATCCACTTGATTGCTTGGATAAAATCCCGACTATACCCTTAATTAAAAGAATACGCCCAAATGAAACTGAGAAGAGAAGGATGGAGAAGATGAGGAATCAAAAATTTCAATCTCTAATTTAGATTCTAGTCACCAGATAGAGAGAGAAGCGACGATGGGGTGGATCGAAGAGCGGATCGATTCTGTCAAATTCTTGTACTTCAGAAAAATCCTCATTCAAGCCATCAACCTCAATTCATACGAAGAATTAGCTTCCTTTCCAGTTGTTTATTGTAGAGTCTCTTCTTGTCTAGTTTGAATTTCTGAATTGCATCTGCTCATTTCTGATCATTTCACGATTATAATTATCATTGTCGTTCCCTTTTTTTCTTATGTTTCTATTCTTGACTTTTTTCGATGGATAGAACTCATATGTATATTACCTGGGGAATTAAAAAGAAGAGGGTTAAAATGTGATGATTTCGAGTGTAACTTTTATTATGATTTCTATATATTATTTTTTATTGTTAAGATTTGATCTTCTTTAATTCATTTTCTTGCGTTTAAGCATGGAATGAAATATATGCGATGATTTAAAGAATAGAAATAATATCAAAGTTGGGCAAGATCAACAGATACCAGGGCATTGATATGTCCCTTTGAGTCCTTTCTTCTTTTGCCCAAGTAAAAAAGGAAGAGCTCAAGGCTATTGTAGAGACCATACCATGGATATAACAAAAAAATATATATATATGAATATCCTTCTCAATCAAGCAACTGATATCATCAATCTTTGGCAACGGAATGGTGGAAATTTATCCTAGGATCCATGCAAATTTATTTGTAATATTTCATAATGTACTTCATAACAAAACACAGAGAAATTAGCAGATTTATTGATGTAATATTGCATAGTATAGAGGGATTGAGTACAATTTTTTTTATGTAAAATTATAGGTTGTGTGACTTGTCATTGACAGTAACTAAACAGAGACAGTAGGCAATCATGTCCACTACATAATTATATATTTTATAGATATAACTATAGCAATATTATCTTTTTTAATGTTTGGCAGGTTGTCTCCTATAAAATTATTATGAGTCAAAAGTATCACATACTTGTTTAGGAGAATCACTTATTACTTTAGAAGTATCATCATTTTTTAGAATAATATTATAGTGTTATTCATAAAAACATAGAGTTATATCAAGAGCATCAAAGTTAGGTCAAAATTGTCACTCTCTAGTTACAAAATATAGGGAATATCTGTCTATAGTTTAAGAGTATCACTTTTTTGTTCGGGGTATCAAGTTTTGATTCAGGAGTTTTGCTATTTTTTGTAAGACAAACAATGTTTAAAATTGACCACAAATATAATAAAAATGTGATGTACATTTAATTCTATAAAAATATTGGAATAATCACTTTGTAGCTCCAAAATACAAGGAGTATCGATTTATGGTTCTAGAGTATCACTTCTTTATTCAGAAGTATTAGTTAAGAATTCAAAAGTACCACTCTTTTTTAAAGACAAATAATACTTAAAAATTAAAACTGGTTAAGGTAAACCTTAAACATGGAATACATGTTAGCTTAAAACGAGTATTTAAATAATATTACTCTTTAATTTCAAATGTCTGAAGTACATGTTTATAGTTCGAGAGTATCAATTTTTAGTTCATAAGTATCACTTTTTGGTTCAAGAGTATCATTACTTTCAGTAAGACAATTAATAAGTACTTAAAAATGACCAAAAATATATAGCTACAGTGTGGAATACATGTAATTTAAAATAAATATTGGAATAATATCACTCTGTGGTTCTAAAATACCATAAGTATTAGTAATAGTTCTAGAGTATCACTTTTTTGTTCAAGAGTATCACTCATTTTCTAAGCCAAAGAATACTTGAAAGTTAAAATAGATCAAGGTACAAATAAAATGTGGAGTAATATGTTACTTAAAAATAAATATTAGAATAATGTTACTCTTTAATTTTAAAATGCCTGAAGTATCAATTTTTTTTTTTCATGAGTATCATGTTTTGGTTCGGGAGTATCAATTATGAATTAAAAGACAGCTACCGATTGAATGACAAATTAGGAGTGATTTGAATACAAGCAATACTTAAAATTGATTAATATAGATATAGAATAAATTTGACTCTATATTTCTAAAAATCTTGGGTATCATTTTATGGTACGAGAGTATCACTTTTGATTACAAAAGTGTCACTATTTTATGGAGGTGATTTGTGAATATTAAAGAGCAATAATACTGATATGAATACAACTCAAATGTCTAAATATTAGAGTAAATGTCAATTTAAAACATATAGTTGTTGGGATTATACTGGAAAGTATGCTTTTACTTTGTATAATCAAAACTGAATTTCAGACTTATTTACTGAAATAAATTGTTTATCACTGATGCTTTAAATATTATTGAATGTTACATATATTTACTGCATAACTGTTCAATAAATCGTACGTGTTACATTGTAGTTAATTTAGTGATACCAGATCACAGAAGATTAAATTAACAGTCACTTGTAACTAAAAGTACACCATTCACGACCTAGATGGAATGAACAATCTATCGTGAAAGGTTGAAGTGTAAGGCTCGGATTGGCTTGTCTTGACTAAGAGATTACACTAGTGCATGACTGATGCACTGAATAGGACCTACAGGAGGATAAATTCTTCAGAACTGAACAAGGAAGAATTAGACCTCAGTGGTTCGTTGTTTCTTAATCTTCGTTCCTTAAATAGGATCACGTGTGGTTGGTAACTATTGCTTTGACTTATCATGGGTAGAGAATCAACGAGATTCAATATTTTTTTATCTTGGGCAATATTATTGGTCACATGTGATTGCTAAGATTTAATATGAAGAATCGTGTGCAAGTACGCTTGTTCGATTTGCCCCCTTGGAAGGTTCATAAGCTTTATCATACCAAATCTTGCAAGTGGAATTAGTTTCCGGTATGGATAATAATGTTGAACCGTTCCTTGACCAAGGACAAAAGATATTAATTAACGGAAAGCTATTTCAGTGGCTTGAATTAATTAATGGGCTAGATAATCTTAAACATGGGAAATAATAACCGGGAGCCATATTGACTGTAATATGGGTTAAGATGGATAGTGCAATATTAATTATGTAGTGGGATTAATTAATATTTATGGGCTTGAATAATATTGTGGCTCAATATTGATAATTCAAGATCCATTGGAAGGTCCAATCTTAATTCTCCTAAAGGCCCCCTGAGTAGCCCAACATATAGTCCAATAACTGAAAAAGGTGTTTAAAATAAAATAAATATTGTTGCTTATTTTTTCTCATTTATTTTGAAATTTATGGATAAAAGGGGAGAAAGATTTTCTTTGAATTTTGTTATGGAATGAAGATATATATTCTTGGAATACAAGATTATCTCATTAAATTCAAGAAACCTCCCACTTGGTTATCTATAAGAGAATTTCGAAAATTTTGATAAATTAAGGGCAAGAAAGATTTTCTTGAAAATATATTATGGAAGATATGTATTTCTTGAAATACAAGAATATCTCATAAATTCAAGAAGATCCAAATCTTGGAATCTTGCCTATTATTTTCGAAAATATCCCATAACAAAGAGTAGGTGAGATTTTGTGGAATATTATAATTATGGAAAAAAGAATATAGGAGATATATTCAAGATTTCTTGGAGATCAAGAAAAGATTTTCCCACATTATTTTTTGGCCAAAATTTCGACCACCTATGCTCTATAAATAGGGGATGACTCTTTCATTCTCAAGTACAATTCCATGTGCTGGAAAAATTAGTAAATCCACAAAGGTGGTGCAACATAATTTATTTTCCTTTTGTTAATTGTTCACAAGTGTCCTACCACCGGATAGTCGAACAAGGATTAAGGGAATACTTGGGAAGTTCTTTTGGTTAGTCTAATCACCCGGATCAACGCCATCCCAAAAAAATACGTTCACGTAAACTCGTAGATTTCCGCATGCGTAGGATTTACGTGAATTAATTATATGCATGATATGTTGTTGGATTATTATTTGAATTAATATAGGATTAATTCATGCTAGTAATAATTACAAGAATTAAATTTGTATTTAAATATTCACCTCGAATAGATCTGTGCAACTTATTCCCCAACAACTGATATCAAAGCCACGGTTTCGGGCTCTGAATTTTTTAAATTGTAATTTAATTCGCTGACATTAAATTTGAAATTGGATAGTAGAATTGCTAGATCCGTTTTGCAGGTATCCAATTGTCATGGAATTTAATGTGTTTATTTATGCATGCATATAAATTGTGGTTTTTAATTCGATTCGTTCGGATTCATTTTGCCTCGTGAGAAAATCCACGAGTAGATTAGTATTTGTTTGATTTGATCAATGTAATATACTAGTCTAGATCTAGGTTTATTTATTTTTGTAAATAGAATTGCTTAACCGGATCAGGAGACGAAGAGGCAAAAGACAGGATCGAAACCGGGCGTAGGCAGCGTGCGTCGCGCGAAACGTGCCAAAGGAGGCACGCGCGACGCGGACGCTACGGGCGCTTACACGGGCGTAGAGGCGGGCGGAGGAGGCCGAGCGCACGCGGGATCCAACGGGCGGACGCGGGCGCGCGCAGGCAGGCGGGCCGCCTAGGCGCGCGCGGGCGATCACCGGAGCGACGCAGGGCGACGCGGGCGTGCGCGGGCGGGTGATCTTGCCTAAACAGCGGGAAGACGTAATCTCTTGTGGGCCAGGCGGCTGGTAGGCGGCTTGAAAGCGGGTAATATTTGGCTATTTCGAGAAGGCGATCGCGCTGCGAAAGCGATTGTGATTTGCTTTCGGCCGAAGGGCGGCGGGATCGCGGTGCATCGTTGGGAATAAGTTGCCTGCCGAATCTATTGAGGGTGAATATTTAAATACAAATTTAATTCTTTAATTATTACTAGCATGAATTAATCATATATTAATTCAAACAATAATCCAACAACATATCATGCATATAATAATTCACGTAAAACCTACGCATGCGAAATTCTACGAGTTTACTTGAACGTACCTCTTGGGATGACAACGGTATGGCTGATTAGACTAACCGTAAGGACTTCCCAAGTATTCCCTTAGTCCTCGTTCGACTATCCGGTGGAAGGATTCTTGTGAACGATTTAACAAAAGGAAAATAAAATATGTTGCACCACCTTTGTGGATTTACTAATTTTTCCAGCACATGGAATTGTACACTACTCACAATTGTTGATTTTCAAAAAAAATACAATCTGTCGACATTACAAAATATTTGATATTTTATCGACGCCAATATTTTTCCGAAAAACCAATTTTCGTGTGTCTCTGGGAATGAACCATTCATTCCCTATTTATAGAGGAGAAGGGGACGAAAATTTAGTGATAAAATAATGTGGGAAAACCTTTTCTTGATCCCCAAGAAATCTTGAATATATCTCCTATATTCTTTTTCCCATAATTATAATATTCCACAAAAATCCCACCTTCTCTATTATTATGGAATTTTCGAAATTTATGTGCAAGATTCCAAGATTTGGATCTTCTTGAATTTATGAGATATTCTTGTATTTCAAGAAATACATATTTTCCATAATATCTTTTCAAGAAAATCAAGAAAATCTTTCTTGCCCACTATATTTCAAAATTTTCGAAAATATCATTATGAATAACCAAGTGGGAGATTTCTTGAATTTAATGAGATAATCTTGTATTCCAAGAATACATATCTTCATTCCATAACAAAATTCAAAGAAAATCTTTCTCCCAACTTTATCCATAATTTTCAAAATATTCTTGGAAAAATAAGCAACATTATTTATTTTATTTTAATCACCTTTTCAGTTAATGGACTATATGTTGGGCTACTCAGGGGGCCTTTAGGAGAATTAAGATTGGACCTTCTAATGGACCTTGAATATCTAATATTGAGCCACAATATAATTCAAGCCCATAAATAGTAATTAATTCCACTACATAATTAATATTGCACTATCCATCTTAACCCATATTACAGTCAATATGGCTCCCGGTCATTATTTCCCGTGTTTAAGATTATCTAGCCCATTAATTAATTCAAGCCACTGAAATAACTTTCTAATTAATTAATATCTTTTATCCTTGGTCAAGGAACGGTTCAACATTATTATCCATACCGGAAACTAATTCCACTTGCAAGATTTGGCATGATAAAACTTATGAACCTCCCAAGGGGGCAAATCAAACAGGCGTACTTGCACACGATTCTTCGTATTAAATCTTAGCAATCACATGTGACTAATAATATTGTCCAAGATAAAAAGTATTGAATCTCATTGATTCGCTACCCATAATAAGTCAAAGCAATAGTTACCAATCCCACGTGATCCTATTTAAGGAACGAAGGTTAAGAAATAACAAACCACTGAGGTCTAATTCTTCCTTGTTCAGTTCTGAAGAATTTATCCTCATGTAGGTCCTATTCAGTGCATCAGTCATGCACTAGTGTAATCTCTTGGTCAAGACAAACCAATCTGAGCCTTACACTTCAACCTTTCACGATGGGTTGTTCATTTTCATCTAGGTCGTGAATAGCGTACTTTTAGTTACAAGGGACTGTTAATTTAATCATCTGTGATCTGGTATCACTAAATTAACTACAATGTAACACGTACGACTTATTGAACAATTATGCAGTAAATATATGTAACATTCGATAATATTTAAAGCATCAGTGATAAACAATTTATTTCAGTAAATAAGTCTGAAAATTCAGTTTCGATTATACAAAGTAAAAGCATACTTTCCAGTATAATCCCAACAATCTCCCACTTATACTCAAAGTGTGCTTTTAAGTATATTACAACACGTCTCGCGTAGTCCGTGACATCTAATGTCACCTACACGAACCTAATAATTTCTCCAACTTATACTCAAAGCAGATTGACAATGGTCTTGACACTCATTCCTTCCACATGTCTCTCGAATGTATTCAGAGGCAGACTCTTTGTGAATGGATCTGCTAGGTTGTTCTCAGACTCTATCTTTGCCACATCTATATCTCATCTCTTAACGATTTCTCGTATAAGATGTATTTCCTTTAGTGTGCTCGTTTGACTCGTGGACTCTTGGTTCCCTTGAATTTGCAACTGCCCTTAGCAAATATTGCTAGACAAATTCGGAACTCCATCCAAGTCCACTAAGAAGGTCTAGAGCCAAATCGGTTCTTTCACCGCTTCACAAGCAGCTACTTACCCGACTTCCATGGTTGAGTCAGTGATGCATTTCTGCATCACACTCGTCCATTTGATGGCTACACTTCCCAAATGGAAACACACTAACTGAGGCAGATAGTTTATGGAATCTAAGTCTGATTGAAATCCGAGTCCGTGTAGCCGATGGGGATTGGAGTATCTGACTGATAAATCAACATTCTATCCCGAGTTCTTTCCAGATACTTCAGAATGTTTTTAACTGTCGTCCAATGCTCTTTCCCTGGGTTACTTTGATATCTTGCTACCATGCCTACGGCAAAACAGATATCCGGTCTCGTACACAGCACTGCATACATAAGGTTTCCGACAGCCGAAGCACAAGGAATGTCTTTCATGTCATCTATCTCCTTTTGCGTCTTAGGGTATATTTTCTTGGATATATGGATTCCATGCCTGAAAGGTACGAATCCTTTCTTGGAATCTTGCATGCTGAAGTGTTTCAAGACAGTGTCTATGTATGAAACATGCGATGACCCGATCATCCTTTTCCTGCGATCTCGAGTTATCTTGATCCCAAGGATGTGTCCGGCTTTCCCTAAGTATTTCATATCAAACTGTTTTGAAATCCATGCCCTTACGTCTGATAACACCTTCACATCGTTCCCGATGATCAGAATGTCATCTACGTATAGTACTAAGAATACCAATGCAGTTCCGACACGCTTTTTGTACACACAACTTTCAAACTCGTTTTGATCAAACCCATAAGACTTTATAACATGATCAAAACATTGGTTCCAAGCTCTGGATGCCTGTTTGAGTCCGTAAATGGACCTCTTGAGCTTACAAACTAGGTGTTCTTGGCCTGTTTCAATGAAACCTTGTGTTTGTTGCATATAGATCTCTTCATCAAGACTTCCGTTAAGGAAAGCTGTCTTGACATCCATTTGCCAGATTTCAAAGTCAAAATGCGCAGCAATCGATAAGAGAATATAGATGGACTTAAGCATGGCTACGGGCGAAAAAGTTTCCTCATAATCGATCCCTTCTTTCTGAGTATAACCTTTCGCCACTAGTCTTGCTTTAAAAGTTTCAACCTTCCCGTCCGGTCCTCTTTTCCTCTTATATACCCACTTGCATCCAATGGGTTTGACCCCATTAAGTGGTTCGACTAGCTCCCACACTTTTATTACGAAACATAGAACCCATTTCGGCTTTCATTGCTGTTTGCCAAGAAACTGCATCCTTATCTTGGAATGCCTCGTCATATGTCCATGGGTCTGATTCGTCTTGTCCGGGAATCAAGTCCGAGGACTCTCCTATTCCCATGAATCTCTCGGGGCGCCTAACAACCCTCCCCCACTGACGAGGCTCGGTTGTGAAAAACGTATCGTTTGGTATATCATCTAAGATGATTGCAGCGAGGTTTGCCCTCTAAGCTCATTTAAGGTAATCTCACTTACGTTTTTCTTTGGTTCATATAGTCTTCTTCCAAAAATCTAAAATGGGTCTTTGATGACCACCTTTTGATCTTTCGGGACTATAGAACATACACCCTTTTTGTTCCTTTTGGGTATCCTAAACAAAATTTTTAATTACGATCGAGGATCCAATTTACCGGCTTCCTCGTCCAACACGTAGGCCGGACACCCCCAAATTCTCATGTGTTTCATACTAGGCTTGCGCCCGGTCCACAATTCTTTGGGAGTTTTGGGAACCGATTTGGATAGCACCAAGTTCAGAATGTAAGCCGCTGTTTCCAAGGCACGACCCCAGAACGACTCGGGAAGATCCGCATAACTCATCATTGATCTAACCATTTCCAAAAGAGTTCTGTTTCTTCGCTCTGCAACCCCGTTTTGTTGAGGGGTTCCGGGTGCAGTGAGCTGGGATACAATCCCTTCATCAGATAAGTAGTTCAAAAACTCATCGCTGAGGTATTCGCCTCCACGATCAGATTGTAGAGACTTGATACGTTTTTCCCTATGATTCTCTGTTTGAGCCTTAAATTCTTTGAATTTCTCAAAGGTCTCAGATTTATGCTTCATAAGGAAAATGTAACCGTACCTTGAGTAATCATCAATAAATATACTCATAACCTCCTCTTGCTTTGGTTGACATTGAACCACATACATCTGTGTGAACGATCTCTAACACTTATTTGGTCCTATCCCCTTGGCTCCAAATGCCATCTTGGTCATATTACCCTCCAAACATGATTCGCAGGTTGGAATTGGTTCAACTTTGAGACACTCCAGTGAACCGTCTTTTACCAACCTTTGGATCTTCTTTGGATTTATATGACCCAATCTTAGATGCCAAAGAAGTGTTTCGTTCATATTTTCTTTTGTCGGAAATAGTTGATGTGTTATAGGATGCATTTCGTGAGTGGTGTGCACAGTTAATTGTATAGAGATTTTCCATCAATGTCCCGTAACAGATACACTCATCATTTCAAGAAATGATGTCATTCTTATTAGAAGAAACTTAGTGTCCTTTAATCGAATTTTAGAAACTGAAGGTGAATTCTTTCTAAAACTGGGAACATAAAGATAATCTCAAAAAAAACTTTATCTTCAAAAGATAGGTGCACTTCTCCCGCTGCTTCAGCTGCCACTCTCGTAGCATCGCCCATTGTGATGAGGATCTCACTCCTACTAAGTTGTCGGGTCCGTTTGAACCCGTGAAGCCAACATGATTAGTGGATCTCGTATCAACCACCCACGAATGAGAAGTATACACCGCTAAACAAGTTTCAACAACTAGTGCGTGAGAATTACCTTTCTTTCCGTCCCTTTTTGGGGTTGGAACAGGCAAAACCTCCATTGTTCTCTCTCACCGCAGCTTAAGCACTTCCTCTTTGGATTTTCCTTAACACAACAAGCATTCCTCATCTTACCATTGCCCTTGGCAACAGTTGAGTTTTATTGCTTATGACCTTTGGTCCTCTTCTTTATCTTGCCTACCCTTGGCCTAGAAGATGAAGACGGACCACTTGTCGTCAAAGCTTGAGTTTGGTGCCTTATCATCATTTCTGCCGAGACCAAAAGCTTGCAACAAATTAGCTAGCGAGGCCAAAATGCTCAAAAACTTTTGGGCAGAGAGTGAAGTACCAAATTCATCTGAGTCTCCAGATCATAATCTGCACTTAGAATCTCAAGTTTGTTCAGATGGGCCATCTATTTTGAGGACATAATCCCTTACGGGTTTGCCCTCCACCATTTTCAGCGACGACATCTCTCGCAAGGTGATCTGACTAGTCCCGCATTTTTGACTCGTCAGTTGGCTCATCTGATTTTGGTGTGTCAAGAATCCACTTGTGCTTTTTGTGCGATTAGGACAATTATAATTTTTCATTTCCAATCAATATAGTTTCCATACATATTGTATTGACTTTAAGTATAATAATAAATGGATTAAAAGGTAACGACATCTTTGAATCAAATAAACAACTATATGCAATAGCACAAGTATATCACTAGGTTCGATCACATGCATCATATTAAAATCTCAAAAAAAATATGAACATGCATCATACAACATCTCAAAACAGTTTAAATAAGCCACATTGGGTGGGTCATTATTTAAACACATTCAAGCAGGTTACAAACAAGAACAATTACAAACCTCTAATATCCAGATTAATAGTTGGCTCCCACTTGACCAATATAAAATTGACAGGGACTTCGGGGAAGTATATGCATATCAATTTTATACTTAAGTAATAACTATGATTAAATACAGGATTATTATTTCGCTTTGAACGAGCCTCGTTGGGAGGGTCATCGTCGCCACTAGTAATAAACCACAATCATCCGTTTGGAATTCATTCATGTGAAAGCTATTTTTGACCGTCCGTTTGGGGATTTCTCCAAAAGAATTCACAAATAAATAAATCATGGAGGTCAAAAATTAATTCAATTTTATTATCCTAATAAAATTGTCAATTAATTATTTAAACATACTTAGTAATTTTGAAGGTGAGATTTTTCCATTTGGCAACCCTCATGCAAACACATTTAAACAAATTAAATAAAGCACAAGATATCACAAATAAATCAAGCAAAACAAAAAATAAACATATTGGGCACAAATTATCCAATTGTCATTTGGTTTTTTCTTTTTTCTTGGCTTGATCTTGAAGAAACACGCCTCTCAATTTCTCCCACTTGATCGTCTCGAAAGAACTCCGTCTCAAAACGCCACGCCATGCTTCTTGCGATACGCCATCCGGCGGCCGCCTCGAACAATCCATCGCCTTAGCACGGCGTACGCCATACCGCTGCCCGATCCCAGCGCCAATGTCGCCCCGCCCAGCGCGCGATGTCGCCGCCAACAACGATATCGCCGCCAGTCAGCGATGTCGCCCGCCCAGCGCCGTGTCGCATCGCCCGCCCCGCGCACTCGCGTAGGCCTGCATCGCCTTGTCGTCATCCGCCTGCCCCAACGCCCTAAGCGGTTCCAGCACTGCTTGCCTGTTCCTCCCCGCCCGATCCCTCCATTACCCGCAGTACCTACGTCGCGCTAGTACACTTGCGTCGCGACGCCGCCTCGCCCTACTTTTTCGGGATGTTACATCGGATTTCATCTGGCGTGCCCTTAATTTTTTTCGTTTAGTCCTTTAATTCTTAAGTCTGCAACCATAGATCCGATCAGGTTACAATTTATTTACAAAAAATAAATAAACTGAATCTAGACTAGTCTATTACATTGATCAAATCAAACAAATTCTAATCTACTAAAAGGATTTTTCTCATGAAGCAAAAATCGAATCCGAACGAATCGAATTAAAAACCACGCTTTATATGCATGCATAAATAAACACATTAAAAATCCATGACAATTGATACCGCAAAAAGCATCTAATGTTCTCTTATCCAATTTCAATTTTAATGTCCACTAATTAAATTACAATTTAAAATTGAGAGTCTCAAACCGTGGCTCGATACGGTTGTTGGGGAATAAGTTGCACGATCTCTATTCGGTGAATATTTAAATACAAATTTAATTCTTTAATTATTACTAGCATGAATTAATCCTATATTAATTCAAATAATAATCCAACAACATATCATGCATATAATAATTCACGTAAACCTACTACGATGCGAATTCTACGAGTTTACGTGAACGCATTCCTCTTTGGGATGGCAACGGTATGGGTGATTGACTAACCGTAAGGACTTCCCAAGTATTCCCTAACCCTCGTTTGACTATCCGGTGGAAGAATTCTTGTGAACGATTTAACAAAAGGAAAATAAAATATGTTGCACCACCTTTGTGGATTTACTAATTTTTCCAGCACATGGAATTGTACACTACTCACAATTGTCGTTTTTCAAAAAAATACAATCTGTCGCATTACAAAATATTTGATATTTTATCGACGCTGATATTTTTCCGAAAAACCAATTTTAAATCTCTCTGAAATGAACCATTCATTCCCTATTTATAGAGGAGAGGGGACGAAAATTTAGTGATAAAATAATGTGGGAAAACTTTTTCTTGATCCCCAAGAAATCTTGAATATATCTCCTATTTCTTTTTCCCATAATTATAATATTCCACAAAAAAATCCACCTTCTCTATTATTATGGAATTTTCAAATTTATGTGCAAGATTCCAAGATTTGGATCTTCTTGAATTTATGAGATATTCTTGTATTTCAAGAAATACATATCTTCCATAATATCTTTTCAAGAAAATCAAGAAAATCTTTCTTGCCCACTATATTTCAAAATTTTTGAAAATATCATTATGAATAACCAAGTGGGAGATTTCTTGAATTTAATGAGATAATCTTGTATTCCAAGAATACATATCTTCATTCCATAACAAAATTCAAAGAAAATCTTTCTCCCAACTTTATCCATAATTTTCGAAATATTCTTGGAAAAATAAGCAACATTATTTATTTTATTTTAATCACCTTTTCAGTTAATGGACTATATGTTGGGCTACTCAGGGGGCCTTTAGGAGAATTAAGATTGGACCTTCTAATGGACCTTGAATATCTAATATTGAGCCACAATATAATTCAAGCCCATAAATATTAATTAATCCCACTACATAATTAATATTGCACTATCCATCTTAACCCATATTACAGTCAATATGGCTCCCGATCATTATTTCCCGTGTTTAAGATTATCTAGCCCATTAATCAATTCAAGCCACTGAAATAGCTTTCTAATTAATTAATATCTTTTATCCTTGGTCAAGGAACGGTTCAACATTATTTTCCATACCGGAAACTAATTCCACTTGCAAGATTTGGCATGATAAAACTTATGAACCTCCCAAGGGGCAAATCAAACAAGCGTGCTTCACACGATTCTTCTTAGAAATCTTAGCAATCACATGTGACTAATAATATTGCCCAAGATAAAAAGTATTGAATCTCATTGATTCGCTACCCATGATAAGTCAAAGCAATAATTACTAATCCCACGTGATCCTATTTAAGGAACGAAGGTTAAGAAATAACAAACCACTGAGGTCTAATTCTTCCTTGTTTACAAGAATTTATCCTCCTCAGAGGTCCTATTCAAAGGCATCACCATGCACTAGTGTAATCTCTTGGTCAAGACAAGCCAATCCGAGCCTTTACACTTCAACCTTTCACGATGGGTTGTTCATTTCCATCTAGGTCGTGAATAGCGTACTTTTTAGTTGCAAGGGGATCATTAATTTAATCTTCCGTGATCCGGTATCACTAAATTAACTACAATGTAACACGCATTTACTTATTGAACAATTATGCAAAGAAATATATGTAACATTCGATAATATTTAAAAGCAAGAAGATAAACAATTTATTTCAAGAAATAAGTCCGAAAATTCGGTTTTAGATTATACAAAGTAAAAGCATACTTTCCAAAGATAATCCCAACACATCCCTTGCGAAGCTACTTGGCGTGGCGTTTGAGATTTTTATTTTTTTTGAAACGATCGAGTGGGAGAAATTCAAGACGGCGTTCTTCAAAATCAAGCAAAGAAAAAAATCAAACCATGACAATTGGATAATTTGTGTCCAATATGTTTATTTTTTACTCTTTGTTTGATTTATTATTATCTATCTTATGCTTTTATTTAATTTGTTTAAATGTGTTTGCATGAAGAGTTGCCCAATGAAAAATCTCACAATCAAAAATTACTAAGTATGTTTAAATAATTAATTGACAATTTTATTCCGGATAATAAAATTGAATTAATTTTGACCTCCATGATTTATTTATTTGTGAATTCTTTTGGAGAAATTCCCCCCCTGGATACGATCAAAAGTTAGCTTTCACATGAATGAATTCCAAATGGATGATTGTGTATTATTACTAGTGATTTACGATGACCCCCCCCACGAGGCTCGTTCAATCTGAAATAATAATCCTCAGATTTAATCATGGTTATTACTTAGGTATAAAATTGATATGCATATACTTCCCTCAAGTCCCCTCGCCGATTTTATATTGGTCAAGTGGGAGCCAACTATTAATCTGGATATTAAAGGTTTGTAATTGTTCTTGTTTGTATCTGCTTGAATATGTTTAAATAATGACCCACCCCACGTGGCTTATTTAAACTGTTTTGAGATGTTGGCTGATGCATGTTCATATTTTTTTGAGATTTTAATATGATGCATGTGATCGAACCTAGTGATATACTTGTGCTTATGCATATAGTTATTTATTTCAGTTCAGCATGTCGTAACCTTTTAATCCACTGGTAATATACTTAAAGTCAATACAATATGTATGGAAACTATATTGATTGGAAATGAAAAATTATAATTGTCCTAACTGCACAAAAGCACAAGTGGATTCTTGACACACCAAAATCAGATGAGCCAACTGACGAGTCAAAAATGCGGGACTAGTCAGATCACCTTGCGAGAGATGTCGTCGCTGAAAATGGTGGAGGGCAAACCCGTAAGGGATTACGTCTTCAAAATAGATGGCCCATCTGAACAAACTTGAGATTCTGAGTGCAGATTATAATCTGGAGACTCAGATGAATTTGGTATTTCACTCTCTGCCCAAAAGTTTCTAAACATTTTGGCCTCGCTAGCTGATTTGTTGTAAGTTTTGGTCTAGGCAGAGATATTGATGGGGCACCAAACTCAAGCTTTAACGACAAGTGGTAAGTCTTCATTTTCTAGGCCAAGGGAAGGCAAGAAAAAGAAGAGGACCAAAAGCCATAAGCAATAAAACTCAATTGTTGCCAAGGGCAATGGTAAGATGAGGAATGCTTGTGGTGTCAAGGAAAAATCCAAAGAGGTAGTGCTTAAACTGCGGTGAAAGAGGATAATGGAGGTTTGCCTGTTCCAACCCCAAAAGGGACGGAAAGAAAGGTAATTCTCATGCACTAGTTGTTGAAACTTGTTTAGCGGCGTATACTTCTCATTCATGGGTGGTTGATACAAGATCCACTAATTATGTTTGCTTCACAGGTTCAAACTGATCCGGCAACTTAGTGGGAGTGAGATCCTCATCACATTGGGCGACATTACAAAAGTTGCAATGCTACGTAAGTGGCAGATATTGCAATGCTACGATAATAACGATTCTTGCAATATTACGCAAGTAGCAGATATTGCAATGCTACATGAGTAGTGTTTAAAGCAGTGGGAGAAGTGCACCTGTCCTTTTAAAGATGAAGTTTTTTTTTTTTGAGATTATCTTTATGTTCCCAGTTTTGGAAAGAATTCACTTTCAGTTTCTAAAATTTGATTAAAGGACACTAAGTTTCTTCTAACAAGAATGACATCATTTCTTGAAATGGTGAGTGTATCTATTATGGGACATTGGTCGAATAATCTCTATAGAATTAACTGTGCACACCACTCACGAAATGCATCCTATAACACATCAACTATTTCCGAGAAAAGAAAACGTTCATCAGACGTGAACGAGACACTTCTATGGCATCTAAGATTAGGTCATATAAATCCAAAGAGGATCCAAAGGTTGGTGAAAGACGATTCACTGGAGTTTCTCCAAGTTGAACCAATCCCAACCTGCGAATCATGTTTGGAGGGTAAAATGACCAAGAGGGCATTTGGAGCCAAGGGGAATAGAGCCAAAGAAGTGTTAGAAATCGTTCACACAGATGTATGTGGTCCAATGTCAACCAAAGCAAGAGGAGGTTATGAGTATTTTGTCACTTTTATTGATGATTACTCAAGGTACGGTTATATTTTCCTTATGAAGCATAAATCTGAGACCTTTGAGAAATTCAAAGAATTTAAGGCTCAAGCAGAGAATCATAGGGAAAAACGTATCAAGTCTCTACGATCCGATCGTGGAGGCGAATACCTCAGCGATGAGTTTTTGAACTACTTATCTGATGAAGGGATTGCATCCCAGCTTACTGCACCCGGAACCCGTCAACAAAACGGGGTTGCAGAGCGAAGAAATAGAACTCTTTTGGAATGGTTAGATCTATGATGAGTTATGCGGATCTTCCCAAGTCGTTCTGGGGTCATGCCTTGGAAACAGCATCTTACATTCTGAACTTGGTGCCATCCAAATCGGTTCCCAAAACTCCCAAAGAATTGTGGACCGGGAGCAAGCCTAGTATGAGACACATGAGAATTTGGGGGTGTCCGGCCTACGTGTTGGACAAGGAAGCCATAAAATTGGATCCTCGATCAGAATTAAGGTTGTTTGTAGGATACCCCAAGGGAACAAAAGGGTGTATGTTCTATGGTCCCGAAGATCAAAAGGTGGTCATAAGCACCCACTTTAGATTTTTGGAAGAAGACTATATGAATGAAATAAGACCCAGAAGTGAGATTACCTTAAGTGAGCTAAGGGGGCTAACCTCAATGCCAACTGTACAAGATGATATACCAAACGACACACTTACACAACTGGAACCTCGTCGTAGTGGGAGGGTTGTGAAACAGCCCGAGAGATTCATGGGGATAAGAGAGTCCTCAGACTTGATTCCCGAACAAGACAAATCAGACCCATGGACATATGACGAGGCAATCCAAGACAAGGATGCAGATTCTTGGCAAACAACAATGAAAGCCGAAATGGGTTCTATGTTTCATAACGGAGTGTGGGAGCTAGTCGAACCACTTAATGGGGTCAAACCCATTGGTTGCAAGTGGGTGTACAAGAGAAAAAGAGGACCGGACGGGAAGGTGGAAACCTTCAAAGCAAGACTAGTGGCGAAAGGTTATACTCAAAAAGAAGGGATTGATTATGAGGAAACTTTTTCGCCCGTAGCCATGCTTAAGTCCATCCGAATTCTCTTATCGATTGCTGCGCATCTCAACTTTGAATCTGGCAAATGGATGTCAAGACAGCTTTCCTTAACGGAAGTCTTGATGAAGAGATCTATATGCAACAACCCCAAGGCTTCATTGAAAAAGACAAAAAACACCTAGTTTGTAAGCTCATGAAGTCCATTTACGGACTCAAACAGGCATCCAGAGCTTGGAATCAATGTTTTGATCATGTTATAAAGTCTTATGGGTTCGATCAAAACGAGTTCGAAAGTTGTGTGTACAAAAAGCATGTCGGAACTGCATTGGTATTCTTAGTACTATACGTAGATGACATTCTGATCATCGGGAACGATGTGAAGGTGTTATCAGACGTAAGGGCATGTCTTTCAAAACAATTTGATATGAAGGACTTAGGGGAAGCCGGACACATCCTTGGGATCAAGATCACTTTCGAGATCGCAAAGAAAAGGATGATAGGCTTATCGCAAAGCTTCATACATAGACACTATCTTGAAACGATTCAAAGATGAAGATTCCAAGAAAGGCTTCGTACCTTTCAGACATGGAATCCATCTATCCAAGAAAATGTCCCCTAAGACGCAAAAGGAGATAGATGACATGAGTGGTATTCCTTATGCTTCTACCGTCGGAAGCCTTTATGTATGCAATGTTTTTATGCGAGACCGGATATCCGCTTTCGTGAGGGCATGGTGGCAAGATATCAAAGTAACCCGGGAAAGAGCATTGACGGCGATTTAAAAACATTACCAAGTATCCGAAAAGAACTCGGGATAGGATGTTGATTTATCGGTCGATATAGTCCAATCCCCATCCAGTTACACGGACTCGGATTTCCAATCGGACATAGACTCGAAAAAATCTACCTCCCAGAGTGTGTTTTGCATGGGGAAGGAGCCGTGACATGGAGAAGTGTTAGCGAAATGCATCGCAGATTCTACCATGGAAACCGAATATGTAATCGCTATGAGGCAAATGAAAAGCGGTTTGGCTCTAGAACTTCCTAGTGGACTTGGGCGTAGTTCAATTTTGCCAAGACAATCATTTGTTTATTGTGACAATGCAGGAGCAGTTGCAAATTCAAGGGAACCAAGAGCCCACAAGGCCAACGAAACACATTGAAAGAAAATACCATCTTATACGAAAATCGTTAAGAGAGGAGATATAGATGTGGCAAAGATAGTGTCTCGAAGACAACTGGCAGATCCATTCACAAAGGGTCTGTATCAATACATTCGAGAGACATGTGAAAGGAATGGGTGTCAAGACCGTTGCCAATCTGCTTTGAGTATAAGTGGGAGAAATTATTAGGTCCGTGTAGGTGACATTAGATGTCACGAATTAGGAACTACACGAGACATGTTGTAGTATACTTAAAAGTAGACTCTGAGTATAAGTGGGAGATTGTTGGGATTATACTGGAAAGTATGCTTTTACTTTGTATAATCAAAACTGAATTTCAGACTTATTTACTGAAATAAATTGTTTATCACTGATGCTTTAAATATTATTGAATGTTACATATATTTACTGCATAACTGTTCAATAAATCGTACGTGTTACATTGTAGTTAATTTAGTGATACCAGATCACGAAAGATTAAATTAATGATCCGCAAACTAAAAAAAGTACGCCATTCACGACCTATATTGAAATGAACAATCCATCGTGAAAGGTTGAAGTGTAAGGCTCGGATTGGCTTGTCTTGACCAAGAGATTACACTAGTGCATGACTGATGCACTGAATAGGACCTACATGAGGATAAATTCTTCAGAACTGAACAAGGAAGAATTAGACCTCAGTGGTTCGTTGTTTCTTAATCTTCGTTCCTTAAATAGGATCACGTGTGGTTGGTAACTATTGCTTTGACTTATCATGGGTAGAGAATCAACGAGATTCAATACTTTTTATCTTGAGCAATATTATTGGTCACACGTGATTGCTAAGATTTAATACGAAGAATCGTGTGCAAGTACGCTTGTTCGATTTGCCCCCTTGGGAGGTTCATAAGCTTTATCATACCAAATCTTGCAAGTGGAAATAGTTTCCGGTATGGATAATAATGTTGAACCGTTCCTTGACCAAGGACAAAAGATATTAATTAACGGAAATCTATTTCAGTGGCTTGAATTAATTAATGGGCTAGATAATCTTAAACACGAGAAATAATAATCGGGAGCCATATTGACTGTAATATGGGTTAAGATGGATAGTGCAATATTAATTATGTATTGGGATTAATTAATATTTATGGGCTTGAATAATATTGTGGCTCAATATTGATAATTCCAGATCCATTGGAAGGTCCAATCTTAATTTTCCTAAAGGCCCCCTTGAGTAGCCCAACATATAGTCCAATAACTGAAAAAGGTGTTTAAAATAAAATAAATATTGTTGCTTATTTTTCCTCATTTATTTCGAAATTTATGGAAAAAAGGGGAGAAAGATTTTCTTTGAATTTTGTTATGGAATGAAGATATGTATTCTTGGAATACAAGATTATCTCATTAAATTCAAGAAATCTCCCGCTTGGTTATCTATAAGAGAATTTCGAAAATTTTGATAAATTAAGGGCAAGAAAGATTTTCTTGATTTTCTTGAAAAGATATTATGGAAGATATGTATTTCTTGAAATACAAGAATATCTCATAAATTCAAGAAGATCCAAATCTTGGAATCTTGCCTATTATTTTCGAAAATATCCCATAACAAAGAGTAGGTGGGATTTTGTGGAATATTATAATTATGGGAAAAAAAATATGAGATATATTCAAGATTTCTTGGAGATCAAGAAAAGATTTTCCCACATTATTTTTTGGCCAAAATTTCGACCACCTATGCTCTATAAATAGGGGATGACTCTTTCATTCTCAAGTACAATTCCATGTGCCGAAAAAATTAGTAAATCCACAAAGGTGGTGCAACATAATTTATTTTCCTTTTGTTAATTGTTCACAAGTGTCCTACCACCGGATAGTCGAACAAGGATTAAGGGAATACTTGGGAAGTTCTTTTGGTTAGTCTAATCAGCCAGATCACTGCTCATCCCAAAAGGTACGTTCACGTAAACTCGTAGATTTCCGCATGCTTAGGATTTACGTGAATTAATTATATGCATGATATGTTGTTGGATTATTATTTGAATTAATATATGATTAATTCATGCTAGTAATAATTACAAGAATTAAATTTGTATTTAAATATTCACCCCGAATAGATCTGTGCAACTTATTCCCCAACAATAGTTTCACTCTGTAGTTGCAATTTGTCAAGTGTATCATTTTCTGATTGAAGAGTATCGCTCTTTTTTTTATAAACAAATTAAAAGTGATATTTGATATAAATCACTACTCTTATATCTCTACTTTTGGAAATATGCATATCCATATCCATATCCATCCATACTATATTAAAAAATGGCTAACCTATGAGAAACATTTTTGAACGAAGTTACCCATCCCATTTTTTATCTTGTGCAATTAAGTCCACTTATTAATTAATTTAACTTTTTATATTCTATTTATTATTATTAGAATATTTAATTAAATCTTCTAAACTACTTCAATCCCATAAATAAATTATTGAAATTAAATGGGCCTATTCAACTTCACACGTTTCAGTTTTATCTTGTGCAATTAAGTCCACTTATTAATTAATTTAACTTTCTATATTCTATTTATTATTATTAGAATATTTAATTAAATCTTCTAAACTACTTCAATCCCATAAATAAATTATTGAAATTAAATGGGCCAATTCAACTTCACACGTTTCAGTTTTAGGTAAAAAAAAAAACATCCGCCCATCTTCTTTAATTTATTTTATTTATTTATTATCATTAGTATTTTTTAAATCTTCTAAACTCCTTCCATTAAATTCCTGAAATTAAATGGGCTACTCAATTTCTTCAGTTTTAGGTAAAGAAACATCCGTCCATTTTCAATTCTCCAAATAGCCACGATGGGCTCGGCTAAATACGGAGAGGAGTTCCGGAGGAACCGGGGTGAGGATGACTCATGAAGCAAAGTGGCTTGCATATGGAAATGAGGCGCCGGCCCTCGCGATCAGCGGTCTCAATTTGGTCAGATTTATGAAAGAAAATGAGAGGGAGAAAGAAGCAGACAATGATTTTGAGAGAATTCAAGAAATTCAAGAATTCAAGATAGTTTCAAAACTTCTCGATTAGCACTGGAGGCGAACAATATGACTGACTTGACAATGCATGTGGAGACTATGACACGGGTAAACTGAATGCCCCAAACCAATGGTTGATGGGATTTTGTTATGGTGATTACAGTGAGTTCACTGCAAGGGGATCGTAATATGTATTATTTGCCAATATGCAGGAGATGATGATATTGAAGAACTTGAAGAAGGAGAATGGCCCCTGATGATCCTGTTTTTTGGAGGAATTTGAGTGAGAAAACTTTGGATGAAGGTTCGTACATTTTGAAATTTCTAGCTTCTTATTTTTATATATATCTCATGTCCATCAGACCATTGAATTGCGAGTATGTCAATGCTGATCCTGGATTTGCAGATAGATTATAGGAGGTGATATTGCTTGGTCATTTTTGTCGTCGTCTCTGCGCTTTGTGTTTCTGGGCCGGCTTTGTATTTTAAATTCAAGAAAGGAATTGAAAGGAATTTCATCTTCTTGTCCTCCCTGCATTTGTGGCTCTGCTCCTCCTCAATCTCTTTTCCAGATTATTCCTGGTATGGTTAGAAATTCTTGATCCAAGTTTTGATCTTTTTTGCATTATTGTGGTTTTTAGCTTGTGGGGTTCTGAGATTTGTTAATTTCTTGGTGTTTGAATGTTGATCTGTTTCAACTGAAATGCACTGAATTGTGTGTTGCTCTGTTTATGTCTAGGAATTTTTTTTATTGGTTTTGAACAAGTACTCTTAGCTGCATCAATTCAAGTTTGATTTCTTTCAACTGGTTGGCGAAAATGTGTCTATTGGACCTGTTCTTGCTGGATACTGATGGATGTGCGGTTCTTTATATAAATCTTGTTTGTTTCAGTGGCAGTCTGATTCCCGAAGAATTGGAATAGAATTTTCTGGTAATTTCTTCGATTCCAATTAAATTTCTATTACTTTCAACCCAGAGTTTAAGTTGATGGGTTTAATCAATCGCCAGAATTAGTCAAAAAATTCACGGATGCAGAACACAATTTTTGTGGTACTTTGATATTGAGTTTAACAATGTACAATATTGTGGTTTTGAATCGATACAGAGGTATAATGAGACCCGGACAATGGAGGCGATGCAAGTGGATCCGGCTGCGGAGTGGGTGGCGCCGGGTGGCGAAACAAGCTTAAAGGTGAGTTGCATTTGAATTTCACTTGAATCTGAGTTAAATTAACTGAATTGAGCATGAAATTTTATGATGCAAATTGATGTGAGGACTGATTTTCTAAATGCAGAACCTATGTGGCAATTGGGGCTTGGTGGTGGTACAAAGTTGTGCACTGAACAGCTGATGAGTCCGGCTGTATCTATTACTTGAGGACTGAATTCTGTAGACACGAAAATCAGTTTCATTTCAATCATCTACATAGTCTTGGCACGGTAAAGTCCCTTAATTTTTCAGTATTGGTGTACATAATTGATACTTTAATTCGTGATTTGTATGATCATTTGCTAAAGATGGTAAGTTACAGTAGTTTAATGTAGAACTGATTCCGATTTGGTTGGGAAAAGTGGATCATTTCTTATTTAGGGGGGATGGGGTCTTGAAGAAAGGAATTGGAACTCGCCAAACGACTTAACAGAGGTAATCAATGCTAACTTCGTCCAGGTTTTTCTCTCACCCTTGTAAATTTATTTACATTGTTTGAGTTTCTGGTTTATTTTTTTTTTTTACAACCTAATTCATGGTTATTGGATTATATGTGGCAGGTGTATAAAGGTCTTGATATTAGGTCGGTGAAACCTTCGGATAAAGAAAGACAGGTTTTCCTTAATTAATTTCAATTTATTTGGATCATCTTATGTGTTCGATTATGGGGGTGAGTTGTTTTATGGTTACTCTTCTGCATTGTATTTAATTTGGACTCTTACATTTTTAAATGAAATTAGTTTAGGCGATTGATTTTGGGAGGAGGTAGCTAAGTTGATAAGCATGACATTTGTTTATACCCATTCTCAGTTTTGAATTTCATCTAAAAAACGCTTTCAACATGTGTTTTCAGGTAATTGATTCAATTAAACTCTTATATAGTTATTTATTTTTACTTTAGACTTGGAATCTTGTAGATTGTTTTCCAATTAAAAATATAAACCATCGTGGGAGGAGATCGTTGTACTAAAGCTTTTGTGCCACACCGTGAAGATTTTCTGGGAGTTTTCTAACATGGGCAGGTAAGGATTGTGGTTACTCACATTTTTCTCTTCTCTTACTTGATTTTTCTCTTCATTGCTGTAATTATTATTTTTCCATTCGTCCCCCAACCCCCATTCATCTTTATTTTCTGGTGCCGTGAAATTGTCGTCTCAAGCTTGAAGCAAGTAACTCATTTTTTTCCCACTTGAATTGTTTTTCGTGATATATAGCAAGTATATTTACTTTAATGATTACTAATTAATTTGTAAATCACATTTCTAGGATAAAGTTACTTCAGTTGAATCAACTAATTTGTTTCTATTCAGGTTAGTGTGTATTCTTTTATTATTATAGTTGTTCTTATGATTTTTGTTAACATTTGCATGAGATCTTTACATGTGTACATCTACTTATTTTTCTAACGACCAAAATCAATGAGTTATATGCTGATGCGATAGTTTCTCTTCTATGTTTTGTATTTCTTATGATCATGCCCTCTGAAATTTCATGTGGAGCACTTTCTTAAACACTTTATGTTATGGTAAATCATTGTTTAATGAATTATACGGAGCTAATCTCTCAAGTTTGTAGACCGATTAAATTAGTTTTTTATTTTGGTTGTAGGTCACTTAGACCCTGCATTACATGCTCACTTGGTATGAATATATTATCCCTTTTTCAACGAATTTTCTGCTATAACCTCTCCCAGTCCCATCAATTACATGAAGTCTTAATTTTGGTCTATTACTTGATTTAATTTCTGCATCTCTTCCAATACCTTCATCTTACAATAAGCATGTGTATTATTCCATGTATTGTTATATTTAGCCGGAGGTCGTGGAATGTATAAGAATTTGCATAATCTAATTTAATTTCATAAATAGGATGAGAGTGTTGTTTCCATTTTTTTGCTGACCGTCAGACTATCTGTAATTTATTTATGTCATGTCTATGTGGAATAAAATGCAGCCAACTTATGCTGCAAACATGTGGAATGAAGCTAGCCCAAGGTACCTCTTCTTTAATACTTGAGATTCTAATGTACTGTTTCGTTTTCCTGAAATCAAAATTCCTAGCAGCTTAATTATCATTTATTATAATTGTTTCTTATGTCCTGTGTCTCAATCTTTTCATGAGTTTGCAATCGCGTTTTTGTATATCTGTTTGGTTTCAAGCATTTGGGCCTATAAGTCGAAGAATTTTGGTTGTATTTTTTTTTTTGCTCTAATTTCAGAAGCTTTCGCTATTCTCGTCGGAATTAGGCGATTTAGTTTGTCGGAGCAGGTGGATGTGCACCATTTGTATCAGTTCGTTAGCATGGGGCTTATTTATATTTTTGAATCATCTACTTGCCTGAGTACATATTCATATATGTTGCTAGACCAGACTGTGGAAAGACTTTCGCAGTGAAGAGAAATTACATTTAAGGCAAAAGTTGTTGTCACAATGGGGAGAAGATTATGAGGCAATGGATGCAGATCAGTTGGTCATTGAGAGAATTCCGTCTCATCTAAAAGCTCGAGCTTGTAGAGAGGGTCGGGAATAATCTATTTATTTAATTTCCCTCAACACTCCCCCTCACTCGTGGGCCGAATCATTGTCTCTGCTCTCTGGAGAGGAGGCCCAACAGAGTGGACAATTTAAATGGGTGGAGTGCTTCCACGGGAATTGAACCCACAACCTGGGCTCTGATACCATGAGAGAATTCCGTCTCATCTAAAAACTCGAGCTTGTAGAGAGGGTTGGGATTAATCTATTTATTTAATTTTCCTCAACAGTCAATATACAGTTAGCCTATTGCTATACATTTCTGATGTCAAGTTTATTATTAGGGACAAATGCATTTGTACTAGTAGTAAAGATATTGTGTAATGAGTTGTACGTGTTCATGTGGTTAGAATGCCTTAGTGAAGAAAGGTTTGTGTATACTCTTTAAAATTATGTATTTTCTATTTTATCTTTCTAAATATTTACATGCAACGTGCAACGCACGTGGTAAGTCACTAGTAGTATAAATTGCACAATATGAGTTCCCAATGCACAATACTCAATAAATTCCTAATAGAGTTTAGCATTTTTTCTTCTTCAATTTCTTCTTCTTCTTGTGCTAGTATTCGTCTCCCATTTTCTCCGTCTCTTTTATTTTAAATAAAAAAAAGCAAGTCCTGCAATTTGAAAACAATCATCTTAAGTAATATAAGTTTGAGAGAGGGAAGCAACACAATATAATCGAATATTGACATCACATGGGGACCTTTAATCTCCGCAATCCAAACATGATTAGTGCATAATCATCATGTGAAATGAAGTTAAAGCTAAAAAAGAAGAACAAATAAGCTCGTCCAGAACGACACGGTGCTTACAACCAAGGAAGACAACACAAATAGAACAAATTGGTAAATCCAAATTAGCAATTTGGGTAGATCTATTGTCTACATCCATGGTTTTCATGAAATTGTGTTTAAAGCAGTTTTTAACCGCTGTCCAATATATATATATATATATATATATATATATTTAATTTATATTTTTAAAATCTTGTTTATATAAAACCAAAACCAAAACTAAAAATTAAATTTTATACCACACGATAATATATATACGTCCAATTAATACCAAAACATCAAATAAATTAATAAACACATACACATCATGAAATAAATATCCGTCCAATACAACAAATTAAAACATGCATGAAGTATATCAATACAAATATATATATATATATATATATAAGTAATATGCTACCAAAAGTTATTCCACTCTATCTATAATTATATGAGAATCGATTGTAAAAAGTACACTTGTCGAATCCAATTTCCATTTGTTCATTCTTTGTTTGGAGTAAGACTTGACCCCACGATCATGTATACAATAATTAAAAACAACGATCAATTAATCAATATAGTTAGATACACTATTTTCAAAACCGGGTTGAACAAGAATTCAACCGGGTTGAACCCGATTAAAAAACACTATATAACCCGATTAAAAAATACTATATAACCGGATTTGGTTGAGCATTGAAAAGAACCAAAACCGGTTCAACACCGGAATAACCGGTTTTTTTTTTTTTTTTTTTTTTAAAATTAAATTATTAATTTATATGAAATATTTAGAATTTTAAATTTATATTCCTCTCACATTTTTCTCCAACACTTTCGATGTGGGATAAATGTATGAGGTGAGACAAAATTTATAAAATATGATATGAAAAGTTATAAAATATATATTTAAATTTTTATAGGTGTATATACTTATTTTGTTTTTTTAACTAAACATAGAAAAAAGCGGTTGAACCACGGGTTGAACCGGTCCGATTGTTGAACCACGACCGACCGGTGGTCAATCTTGATTCGATCACCGGCTCGATTATGAAAAACATTGGTTAGATATATAGTATGAATTTTTATTCAATTAATAATAATTTAAATAAATCGATAAATTGACTTTACGTTGATAGAAATCATTGTTTGAGAAACGATATTTATATTTTCAATATAACAACACACAAAATGTCCACAAAGGATCACTATCTCGTTCTTCTATGACTGCTTGATTAGCAATTATAATCACGTATTACAATTATAATTATTTTATATTAATTTGATAACTTAATAAATTAAATTTACCTTAACATTACTCCAGTTCACTTTATTGAAATTAGCAACTATCTAAAACACATGCATTTGATCAAACACTTGGTGTGCATCTTATATTCACCTCTAAATTGATATAAAAATCACCAATCAACTCAAAAATATATCACAATCCTAATTATGCTTAAATCCTACACATGCATTTGATCAAACACTTGGTATATATATATGCATCATATATTCATCTCTAAATTGACATAAAAAATCACCAATCAACTCAAAAACATATCACAATCTTAAATTATGCTTAAATCCTACATATGCATTTGATCAAACACTTGGTGTGCTTGATATATTCATCTCTAAATTGACATGAAAAATCACCAACTAACTCAAAAATATATCCCAATCATAATTTATGCTTAAATTCCTACACATGCGTTTGATCAAACACTTGGTGTGCATATCATATATTCATCTCTAAATAAACATAAAAATCACCATTCCAAACTAACAATTTATTCACAAATTACCAACAACAATCAAGCCACACAACATATATACATATATACATAAAGACATATATATATACACAACATGATATATATATAACACATAAATTTATAACCCTAACTAATTAATTAACAAAAAGGATTAAGCATTATCTTGTAGAGGGGAGGAGGGCGGCGGCAGCAGGGGAAGAGGGCGGCGGCAGCGGCAAGAGACGGCAGCGACGGAGGGAGGAGAAGGGGAAAATCGCCAAGTTTCGTCGAAAAAATGGTGGAAATGGGGGGTTCAGTGGGCTGAACCTGTTTAAATTGAGATTTTAACTTGGAGTGCGGTTCATAACCGCTGTGTAAGTGAACTAGTAACTGTCTAAGTGATTTTCTTGGACAGCGGTTACAAATCGCTGTCTAATTTTTATTTTTTAGTCTAATTTTTATTTTTTTTAAAAATAAAATCGCTCTCCAAGCTAAGGGTTGTTCAAGTGGGGTGGGGTTCTCCAAGCTTAAATGTGTAATAGTGTCAATGAAGCTCATTATCCAGAAGTTAAAATACTACACGATTCCTTTGCGAATTAAGAAGAACTAAAAACTAAACATAATTCTCAACCAAAACCAATTGTTTTAAAATTTTGAAAAATCTCAATTATTAAACAAATCTACAGCTTTCCTCTGTCAAATACCATGAACCTTCCATTCATTTTAGGAATTTGACCACAAAACTTACCTAACGAACAACGACGGAGAAAGGACGACCTTCGTTAGCGGAAGCGTAAACATTGCGCATCGAAAGAGATTAAAAAACGAGCGGATTTCAAGAGCGGAGAAAAGACGGCGGACAACGGCGAAAGACACAATCCGGCAGCCTTCGTGATCAGTGGTGAGCAACGACGAACGGCGGCGAAGCACGAAGGGCTGAAAGGAATTTGAAGAAAATGCAATGGAATTGAAATAGATAGTGTTGAAAAGGGTTTATCGGGTATTTCGGCTGATTGGTCAAATAGTCAAATAGTCTTATCATGATAATCGGTAATTGGACCCTGAAAATTGAATATGGGTTAAGTATGAGACCCGTCTCATGTATGAGACCGTCTCATACGAGTTTTTGTTGATGAAAAATATTTGCATTTTAATATTTGAATTTTTTTTACTATTTCTGTCTTATTATTCACATTTTTTTTAAAAATAATTCTACTTTAATCTCTTAATATTGTTCTAAAAAAAAACTATAAAGAGAGAAGAAGTTATACATGCAGATTTATCATGTGATTAAAAGATTTATTATGTATGTGAATTAATTATTTTTTGTTCATTTTAGTTTGGCTGAGACTTGTATGCATTCAGGTGCGCCGTGTACTCATAGTGCATTTTAAAATCATGTAATTTATTATATTAAAAGATGTAACTTGTACATTATACTGAACCGTGCAACTATTAATATAGATAAATAGTTGCACGATTAAGTATAAACAAGTTGTATCTTTTAGTATAATAAATTACATGGTTCTAAAATGTATTATAAGTGCACGGTGCACCTGGATGCACATGAGAACTACTCTTTTCTTTTAATTTTATTTTTCATAACCTAAAATGTGTATTTTTTTAAGCTAGCATGTTAACCCCCGAAAATTGGTAAGGGTTAAATTTGTCATTTTGAGACGGCTTATTAATTTATGAATAACCCTTTCCGAGTGAGAGCGCCAGGGGTTTATATTATGGGGAGGTATCAGGTCGATTGCTCGCCGGAGCTCCGGCATTTGTTCGAAGGTTCTCCACGGCGGTGCAAGCGACGGAGCCGCTCGAACAGACCGACTGCTTGTACCGGAGATTATCTAAATTGTGGCGTGACAAAGGAACGGTGGCGAGTACCATAGATGAGTATATAAGTGAGGGCAAATCCGTTGGAAGATTTGAGCTCCACAGCTGTATCAATGGGCTTCGTAAATATAAGCGATTCGACCACGCTCTCGAGGTGCGTAGAATATGTAGGATTTTCAATTCGGCATTTGCTGTACATTTAAGTGGTTTGATAATTCAATTTTGTCTTTTGTTCTCTGTGAAAAATGATACTGGAATTTTAGCAACATAAGTTTAGGATTAGATCTAGGTTTACTGAAGGATGCTTGAATCAAGGATCTAGTTCATTGTTTTCTGGAATTTAGAAACCATTATGATATTCATGTTCCTGAACCAGTTACTATTTGGTTATGTTTTGAGGTTCTGGTGGATATTTTTCTGGAGAAAAGTTTTGATATAATATATTGGAAAATGTGATTAATTAGTGAAAAAATGCATTGTCAAAGATAGGAATGTGTTTATTACATTTATGGGGAAAGAATTTTGCTTGAAGATAAGAAAAGAAACAAAGCTTTATCCCATTTTTTGGAATGATATGTTCTAATTTTTTATTGAATTCTCATTTTAGAATTATACTGCCTATTAGGGGAGGAAAAAATGGTTACCGTTTGAACCGATCCCATTGTTATTGCTTAGAAATGGCTAATGTTTTAGGCCTTTACTCTTGTCTCATGGATGACGATATTTTGGATAGTGAATGGTTTCTTCATTGTCTTACACATCCAGATAATGGAGTGGATGGAGTTTCAGAAGTTCAACTTTGGGCCACGAGATTATGCAGTTCGGTTGGAGCTTATTGCGAAGGTTAAGGGAACAGCCGAAGCTGAAAATTACTTTAGTAGCCTCACCCCCTCCATGAGGGTCCATGGTACTTATGGTGCACTTCTAAACAGTTATTGTGAGGAGAAGATGACTGGTAAAGCATTAGGTCTCTTTTGTAAAATGTTTAAAGAGAACATGATACTTAAACCGCTGCCTTTTAATCATCTCATGACGTTGTACATGAGATCAAGACGGCCAAAGAAGGTGGTTTCATAGTTCAAGAATATGAAGAAGATGAATGTTTGGCCAGACACAAACACATACAACTTAGTAATGAAAAGCTATGCGTATTTCTATCGAATCCAGGAAGTGGAGAGAGTTTTCGAAGAGATGAAGCTGGAAAACGGGAAGCTATGTAATTGGACATCGTATAGTTGCTTGGCAAATATCTATGTACGAGCTGGATATCAAGTAAAAGCTGAGTTGGCTGTGACTAATGTTGAGGAAATGGGAGCCCATGATCGTATGTCGTACCAATTCTTGATCAGCTTTTATGCTGGATTCTCCGATCTTGATAACATCCATCGTGTTTGGGAAAAGCTGAAATCGACAGTGAAAGTAGTGACGAACATGAATTATCTTATCATGCTTCAGGCTCTTGGTGATTTGAATGATGTAGAAGGGATGAAGAAATGCTTTGAGGAATGGGAGTCGGTATGTTGTAGTTACGATATTTGGTTAGTTAATCTGGTTATTGGTGCTTATTTGGAACACGATATGGTTGAAGAAGCCGAGTCAGTCCTGCAAAGGGCGTCAAAGAAAACAGATACGCCTCTCTTCAAAGCATTGGAAATGTTCATGGTTTTCTATCTGGAAAAAGGTCAAATAAAGCAGGCATTGGAGATCATGGAAAAGGCTGCATCCAAATTTGAAAACAATGAATGGAGACCTAAACCAGGCACCATCAGAAGTTTCTTAGACTATTTTAAGCAAGAGAATGATGTGAGCGGTGCTGAGGAATTCTACGAGCTGATGAAGAGGATGAACTGTGTGGATAGCAGTTTGTACAAGTCCTTAGTTGAGACGAGGATGAACTGTGTGGATAGCAGTTTGTACGAGTCCTTAGTTGAGACGTACCAGTGCGCAGGACGAACAATGGTTGATATGCAAGCGAAGATTGAGAAGGATGGTGTTGAAATGAGCAACAAGCTCGAGCATTTGCTTACTTGGCGTTTGCCCGAAATGAGTAACTTGATTTTGTAAATGCTCGAGCATTTGCCCCTTAATGATAACATGTGTAACTGGATTTTTGTTTCTGATAACCATTGCTTGAATTAGGTATTCGATTAAGCAAAAGTTTTTTTCAATAATATTCGTGTACACTAATTGCACAGTATAACTGTATACAGTTAATATTTCTCAGTAAAAACATGACCAGAACTGTGTTATTTTTCTGATCATGTATGAAACTCCTAATTCCAACATTATGTTACAATGCACAACAAAATTATATAACTGATAATAATACTTTACAATCATGACATCCTGCTAAAAACATGAGAAACCATCCACGTAAAAACCCAAAGGAGAGAACGAAGACAGTTTTCCAAAACTAAAGAGCCAAGACTTCCAAGAAATCAAAATCAACGTACCGCTACATATTCAATTTGTGTACAAAAAACATTAGATTTTTTTTCTCAAAAAAAAAAAAAAAAAAGGGTTTAAAGATTAGAACAATTATACAAATAGATCAAATGAAGCCTAGTGCATCGAGGATAAAAGGTGGGTTTAGTGGATAGAATCAGAGAGTGATAATGCTACAACAATTGAACAACTCAACCATAGAGAACTTTCTTTGATATGCAGATAGTTTCATCCTACAAATAATCCCATTCTTTAAATCTTCTGCTTCAACGTAATCTCCATCATCCGTATGGGTGTTTTAGGGTCGATAATGCTCATCGGTGTCCACCTCTTCAATTTCCTGAAATAAACATCATACAATAATGCATTAAACATAAAAGTTGTCAAAATTAAATGCCAACAGCCTGTTCAATGGAATCAGAAAGAAAATACTTAATCATTTGATTAGCACATGGATATATGAACCACGTGCACCATGCAATTCAAGCGCATTTTTAAACGGTATTAGTTGTGTACTGTTCCACCGTACAATTGGTGTATAGGAGACTTACTCCAAGATCACAAACTAGTTCGGGTTTAGGGTTATTACCTGAACAACATCTTCACCCTTTATAACGCGCCCAAATACATTAATTTTCTCACTTAGATCAGGGATTGGTGCTGTAGTAATAAAAAGGTCAAATCCCCCACCATCTGGTTTTGTCTTGGAAGTGCCGAGCATAAAAGCTTCATGCTTGAGGCTATACAACGACAGATGATTCAGTAAACATGGCCTTTATACGATAAAGAGAGATAATTTGAGATGTGAGATAAGGCAGACCTTGTATCAAGGTGATTGTAATGCTTTCCCCTCGAAGTCCAGTCTTCAGTACTTCCAGGCTTATTGATATCACCTCCTTGAATTACAAAGTTCTTTATTACACGGTTAAAGAGCATTCCTTTGAAGCGGCCCTTTTGGCTGCAAATGAAATGGTATAATTGAACCATGTGAGTTGAGGTTTTCAAAAAAAATCAGGGAAAAAATAACTTTAGCATGGAGGTGAAAAACAGGGCACATTTTCAGAGATAAAATGCAATTTATTGGAAAAAATCAGCATAGTACATACCATAGATCAACAAATTCATAAACAGCTTCAGGAGAGCCTTCCTTGTAAAGTTCAACAGTTATTGAGCCTTTTGAAGTCTTTATCATCTGTTAACATATAAAACCAGGAAAGAATAAGAAAAAACCAAAAACAGCAGACCAAAAATGCCGGACCAGAAAATTACAAAAACAACCATGAACTATACAAAGGGATCTAACCAGATTTTGGAATGAAATTGTACGCAAGAACAACTATAACATAATAAGTAACTGTTCGATAACTTTAATACAAATCACTCAAATCAGAACTGCCATATTTTACAAGCTAAGAAACCTGAATGACATATGATAAGAAATAACTAACACCAATGTTCATTTTTGAGTATGTAAATCATGTTATACCTCATGATATCCTCATGACAGTATTCAATGCAAGGAATATATCAAGTCCAAAACCTAAAGCAGTGACGAGCAATCCACAACAAAACTAGCAGACCAAGAAACTTACAGCATATTTGGGGACATCAACTTTCTTCGCATCACCAAATGAACTAGCATGCTGCAAAAGAGTAGACAAAGATTACTTGAGAGGACAGCTAAAAAATAAAGAGAATGACCAATGTGTCCCTACATACTTTTATCATTCATAAAAAGTAAAGAAGAAACGTAAGACCATATAATAATTGGTTGTAAAACTAGTAATTATTTCCAAGAAGAGGATCTAGTAAAACAAGAACTGAAATAATTCAACATTAATGAAGTATAGGTTATGCAATGACTGTACCTCTACACCTGATGATACATCCTCTGGCTGATATCCTGGCCTGAGGAAAATAAACATATAGGTTAACAAATATGCAATAGTCACTTGACAAACTTCCTGCTTTAGAAGAATGAAAAATTATGCACAGGTCACATAAAATCTTCTAACTACTTGTCCAACACCTATTTCTATAATTCTATCACACATTCATAGAAGTTTCTTCATGGACATGAATCGGTGTCTTTAGGTCTGAAGAAATGCATATCTTCAACCAATTTAATTAAATAGCACTTGTACACCCAAACTGCTACATCTAAAGCATGGAGTCATTCATTGAAAACAAAATGTCTATCATAAAACCCTATTTATTCAAAACTAGTAGCACTGAAATCAATTTAGTTTGAGAAAAGAAATCAGGGGGGCCATTCTCAAAATGAATGCTTGCTAGAAGCCTAAGAACATCTTACATCAACATAACTTAGCTGTATCTATCTTCTTCTGTATATTCAGTTTGCAAAACAATCAAATATAGGTCCCCAAGTAGCAGTCAGGATTCAAAATCAGCACAATTACATAAAATGGCATGGAAAAATATTGTAACTTAAAGCAAATGATTAAATGAATCTAACCTTTGGGTCCAGTGTTGGTAGGAAGTGTAAAGAAAAAACGCCATGACAACAATAATGAGGCCATAAATTGCAATTGTAACAACACTAACTCGACTAGGCCCCTTCTTCTTCTTACTCTGTTGTAAAAGAGCTTGAGGTTTGATTTTCGCCATTATTTTTTGGCCTCAAACTTTAAATCTCAAGCTCTACAATAAAATAAAATAACGCATCAATAATAGAAATTTTCAAGCATCGGCTACTTACATAAACCTACAATCTTAGATTCAACATAAACATGAGATTCAACATAAACATATTGAGCACCACATCGAAAACATCAAAAATCAACATACTATCCAAAATCCACGCGAAATTATTCGAAAAAAAAATCAAAATATTCCATTATCAAACTAACAATTTAGAGCCATAACCTTCAAAGCCTTACAACTTCAACCAGCATAAAAGCTGGAAAAAATTCAAATTTATAGGAACAAAAAAAATGGAAACGAAAAAATACCTGATCCTGATCTATGTTGGGGAAAATTCCGCAAATAAAGAGCAGCGATTTATTCAATATTTCCGAACAAAATTCCAACGTATTCCGCAATCCGAAGGGCAAAAAGGTTTGCAACCTTGAATTCAACTTCAAAATTTTGTACTTTTCTGTTCGCTTTCACCCTGTAGAAATTTTACCTCATAAAAATAAAATTCGAAATTCGGATATGAATACTTCTTTATAGGCGGCATATAATTTCTAATTTATTTATGGGTAATTGGGTATATTTCCTTAAGCTTCGAAACGACGACGTTTATTATAGATGGACTCATGGACACCCTTTTATACGAGTCAAAAACCACTTTATTATTTTAATATTATTTATTTTGCTGGAAAATAATTTTTAGGTAATTTAAGCACACGACATGAGCATTACTTTTTAAAATAAATAAATCATACTATAGAAAATAACTTTTGCAATTTAGCATGTGACATGCTTTTATCGATTCAATTCATTGATTTTTTTCGGTTAAAATTAATTATTCCAAAACTCCTAAATCTTTTAAATATCTTTTTTTTTTTCATTCCAAAGTAAATGGCGTAAAAGGTAAATAAACATTTTTTTTGTGAGTAAAATCTCGTTGAATTTGATTTCAAAAAAAAAGTGATATCCATTTTAAAAGATAATTTGGATATTTAAAACCTTTTGATAATTTATCTTCTAAAACAAACCAAAAAAATACTAAAAATTTAAAATCCCCTTACTCTTTTGGTTTTTAACAATATCTTGTAAACCTTAAGTAACTTTTGCAATTTGGCACGTGACATGCTTCCTAATTTTGCCTTGATCTCGATTTTAGTGGAGAATATGGAGAATTTGATTTCAAGAGAAAAGCAAAAAAGATATCAATAATTTGACATAGGTAGTATTGTTTTAACTGTTTGAACTATTCAACTTCGTAATATACATACTCAATTAATATCACTAGGCTTTTAAAAATGCCTTTTCTTCGAGCTTAGGATGGCCTGATATGAAATCAAGAATAATCCAATCGTCTTTTGTGCCGACCCATGCCATTTTCCGTTTATTTCACTTTCGATTCACATAAGAGCATCCTGTTCAATGAATATTTCACTTTAGAGTAGAATTTTTTTAATGAAAAATTAATAAAAAAACCAATTTGCAACAACCAAAAAACTTGTATTACAACCCAAACAATAATTTAATCAATAAAAAGCTATCTTATACAGGGCAATGAGATCAAAAGGAGAAAAATTATTATGAAGAAAAATCCAATGTAGCCTAATGAAAAAGAATGGCTATCACTAGATGAATATACTCGTATGGACGTAGAGAAAACCTAAAGAGTGTCAATTGATCACTAGTTGTTAAAAATTCTCCATAGGGATGAAGGTTGCCGTTCTGCTGCTTCTAGACATCCGATGACCTGCTTCATAGAATGCTCATAAGAATAAAAATCGATCGAGTAAAAAAACTAACTGTAGTCAGAATGTGTAAACACCAGTTACAAATAACCATCGGAGATAGAAGAAGAAACAGTCCCAATTTATTAGGCTGTAGCTGCATCCCACGAGCTTCTTTGGGCTGCCGTTTCTTCGAGCTTAGGATGCCCTGATATGAAATCAAGAACAATCCAATCGCAGCTGATTGAATAATGCGCTGACCCATGCCATGATTTCCCGTCCTCCGGGTACCAGAATGCGGCCGATAACTTGCTTGATTCACCGAGTGTGAACTGAGCATCCTGTTTAGGGTAAAAAAACATGAAGATTTTATACGATTTCAACAACACATTTCAATAAGAAGACCGTGCAACTGTTTTGCATCTATTACTTTATAGTAGAACGACTAATACCTTTTAATGAAACAACTAATACTATGAAACTAATACATTTTAATGAAACAACTAATATTGTTTAAAAATACACCCAAAATGCACACTAAAACTGGTTTGCAAGACTTTGCCTTATCTGAGTACAATTGGGGTGGGTTTGGGGGGTGATTGGAAAAATCTTTAAATAATGTATATCATACTAAAAGTCCATATACTTATCAATGTCACCCCATCATGCAAAGTAAACGAGGCCCTTAGGCTATGATGTCTCCATAAAAAGCAAGGCAAGGGATAACAGATAACACATATCTCACTATGATAAAGGATTTGTGGAAATGTTGCCAACAAGAAGGTATTACACTCTCTTGGTTTTGATGTTCCGTTGAAACTACTTATTAGCAGTGATTGGAGTTACCTGTTGAAGAGAATCCATGGTTCTCAGAGGCCTTGAAAATTCAAAATAGTATGTTCCCGTTTGACCTTCCGATGAATATGGACTGTCATCCCTTATGAAGCCTGCTTCATAGAATTCTTATAAGAATACAAAATCGACTCGAGTAAAAAACTAACAATAGTCAGAATGACTAATTTGTTTAGAACTATGCACCATGTCATAAAGAGGCTCAGGTGTTTTATCAGAGTTGGGCATATATGGAATTCATTTGTGGAAGGTCAAGGCAATTTTTTACCACGTGCAGAATATGAAGGATGAAGCAAGCTTCACAATTGTTAACATTAGCCCAACACACACACATACACAAAATCTGATTTTTACATCTCTCTTAAAAATACATATACACAATTTTATATATTTGTGCACGAGCTGCAACCAACAAGCATTTATTGCAATAGCAGAAGAAATAGAGAAAAATATATTAGCAGAAGAAATAGAGAAATATATATTTGTGATGAGCTTACCTGAATGGTCACTCAAGCTGCTGTGCCACCACGACCCTTGCCAACCATTCTGTGCAACGGTGTCATTTCCTATTTTAAGTGAAATGGAACATAACTATAATGAGAAAAAATAACAGTGGACGTCAATTTTGATATTCTGGTATACTGAAGCCAAGGCCCTAAGTAACAATTCTCATAGCAATCTTAAGGTTAAATGATGATCCCATCCTGTTCTGAAAGAAGTAACTAAATTCTGCAAATTCTCCTTCTAGTTTCTACAGATGTAATCAAAGAACATGAATATAAAAATATACTTATCAGATGAGCAAATCTGTATACTTCCTTCCATAAATTATTTTGGTTATTCATTATTGTTAAAGTTATACAGACTAATCACTTCATGTGTTACTCGCTCTATTTCCAAACAGAAAACGTGTAAGGAAAGATAATGAAAAACTGATTTTGTTCAGTAAGCATACCACAAGGGCCGAGGCCATCAAGAAATCTACAGTGCGGATTCCAAGCATAAACATCCACCAAATGACCAAACCTGTTAGTTGGGACCAAAACATAATACAAATATTAGCCTACAACCGCTACTGTTCAATGAAAACACTTAATACTTTTTAGTGGAAACAGCTAATACTAACCAACTAATACCTTTTAGTAAACAACTAATAGTACCATCTAAAAATGCACTTCAGTTGCACAGTGCAACTGGTGCATGGAAGTATGTGTTAGATTTCAGAGGAAATCAAAAGCCTACACTACAAAAATACGTAGCGTAGAACTACATTACCTATCACCTCCATAACCTTGTCTGTTGTCTACTGGATTTCGTCCATAGAGTCGTCCAGGAATAGCATGTCCAAGCGAGAAGTGCATAATATCAACTTCATGCCCGCGGCAGGTCTTGTTCGTGCAAGTATCTGGTCCTTCTTCACACCCACCCATCTTACAATACATAAGTTCCTCAGATTAGAAAACAAAAAATGAGAAATTAAAGACTGCCAAAAAAGATGCCACACTACATACTTACTCTGTGATAAGTTGCATTTTCACCTATTTGAAACATTAGAGCTACAGACGCACATTTTGTACTGTCTCTGCATTAGAGAGGAAAGAGAAAGATGAAGCTCATATCAGATTTGACAGCAAAAATACCAATTAAAAGGTCTCAAGGTGAACAATTGAATATCAAATAAAATGTCATGAAACCTAAAAAGTACCGTTAAGCCTATCATGAGAATGGAGATCGTAATATTGCAAGACTTCCATGATTTAAGACTGTATTTGCAATTTCCAACTGAATGCATCATAACTGAATTAAGCTAATGGAATGATCAACAGAAAAGATTGTCTATAGCACAATTATTCAAAAAATGAACCATTAAATCCCATCCACAAACACTATCGAAAAGCACCATATCAATAGAACAGCAAAAGACCAACAAAGTCAACTAATCCATCCTCAAAATATCCTCCCTCATCAAATTTACTCAAAAAAGCAACCAAAAATTAAACACATAATCAAACAAATGTTCTCAAACTGCGAATTTCCACTAAAATCCCAGAAATAGTACCCTTGAGTATAGGCATAGTTCCCATTAACTTGCAACATGAAATACGCCTCTTTCCCATCATGCACTGCCTAATAATAAACCGAAAAAAACACCAACGAATTAATACCATAAAAAACAGTTTGAACGCATAATCAAATACAGCTCCTGATCTCAAACTCTTACCTTGAGAGTCATTTTTCCAGCATTGTACTCTTTATCAGCATCCGGGTCTAAAGCGGGCAGCAGGGGAAAAACCGACCCCTCGATTTCCTTCCAATCATCCACTTTCCCGTCAACTGTGATGACGCCGGGCCTGAAATGGGCCGGAACTCGGATCCCGGAGCCCGAATCGCAGTGCCATTCACCGGATTCTTCGTGCGACTCCACTCGCCGGATCCGGGCCGGGTCGAACAGTAGAGCTGTGGTGAGAAGAAGCAATTGGAGTTGAATTCGAATCATCGGCGCGGTTGAAGAAGAGGATGATTCGAAGAAATGGAATTGAAGTGGAGTTTTTGAGTGTGGTAGATCGATCATTCAGGAATGGCGGCTGATTTAGTTGGTTAGTTGGCAATCACTCCCTATCTTTTATTGAATGTCCAAATTTAGTTTTTTCCTTTTTTTTTTTTTTTTTTGACGGAATGTCCAAATTTATTTGTGCTATTGTCAGATGACAACTTCTTTTATTTTTCTGGCGATTGTTCAAATACGCTCTTATTTACCACCTATTTTAGCGCCTTACATATTTTTTTTAATCAGAAAAAGGGTTAATTTTATTGATAAAGAATGAGCATGAGAAATACCCATTAAGTAAAATGTTCTTGGTAAAAAGATACTCCATATTTTGAGTCTAATAAAGAAGAAATGAGTTTTATCAATTTAGGATCTGAAAGTAAATCTATCAATTTAAGGTCTACAAGATTTTTTCTATCGGTTCAAGGTCTAAAAGATAGAAAACTATCAATCCTGAATCTGAAAGATAGAAACTATATTTTAAGGTCATGTTTGTCACTAAACATTAAACCCTGAACCGTAAACCCTAAACTCTGAACCATGATCCCTAAACCCTAAAAATAAAAATAAAAAAGACATGAAATATAAGTGTCAAACATGATCTTAAAATATGTGAGCCTCAAATTGATAGTTTCTATCTTTCAAGTCCTTGATTGATAGTTTTCTATCTTTCAGGTCTTGAATCGATAGAAAAAATCTTTTAAGCCTTAAATTGATTAGATTTATTATCTTTTAGGCCCTGAATTGACTTTTTTTTTCAAGAAAAACTAGTAAATTCACAATACTCACCAAGCAAATCAACAAAGGATGTATTTAGAATCCGAACACCATTCACTGAATATAATCTCGTGTCTCCATTTTCCTCAAACATTTATCCAACTTCAAATTCTTGTCTTAATGTCTTCGATAAGATCATTGATCCCCACCTTTTTTTTTTCTGGAAAATAGTACTCCATCCGTCCCATTATTTATGGTAAAGTAACCTATATTTTTGTCCCAATTTTTATGGTAAAATTACTTACACACTTTATCATTTTTTCACATAAAATATTAATAAACAACACTTTTTATCCTCAATTATTCACTACTTTATCACTTTATCATATAAAATACTAATAAACAACTCTTCTTAACCCACCATTTTATCACTATTCCACTAAATTTTTATGAACAGTGAGAATCTTATAAAGATTGGGATGGAGGGAGTAGTATTTTGTGCTTTTCAAAGTGTTCAAATGATGCATTCCCACAAATAAATCATAAGATCCTCCACCCTTACCTTTAATAAGTCTACTAAAGTGAAGTAGACATATTTTAGCACCTTATATAATTACATACCCATATAAATGAGCACATTCTCAACTATTCCAGTTAAAACTTATTCATAGAAATTGATACAAATATAATTATAAATTAATATAATACTCATTATCGATTAATATTAATTATATTTATAAATTAATATCAACGAATAAACGTTATGATATTAATATGATTTTAATTTCATATGCTGAATAAGAGGGGTGTATTGGTTGTGGAGTTTGTAGGATTTTTTTAGACTTTTAAATCTGGGGGTATTCAATCCGGATTCTCAAAAGTCAATAAAAATCCTGAGGTATTCAATACAGATTTTAAAAGTCTTAAAATATCTTTAGGTATTCAACAATCTATGGATTTTAATACTCTATGGATTTTAATACTCTATGGATTTTATTTGATTCTCTTCCAAAAATATAAGGCTCCATTTGGATGGATGGATTTAGAAATCCATAGATTTTACACATAAATCATGTTCTTCAATGGATTACAAATACTTAGACGTGAAAGTTTAGGGAAGAGAGTGAAGGGGTAGAGATGAGGGGATTTCACGAATGACTAGGTTTTGATGAGGATTTGAAATTCCTCCATTTTAAACTAACTTCTCAAATCTAAGTATTTGTAAATCTATTGAAGAGTGATGATTTGTGTGTAAAATTCATGAATTTCCAAATCCGCCATCCAAATGGAGCCTAAATAACTCTCCAAAATCTCTTCTAACAACCAAAGATTTCTACGTATTCTCTCAGAGAATTTTGAAGACGAAACGTCAGAAGAAAAAAACCTTCGTAATATTTTTCATTTAAACAAATAATATTTTTCTATTTAAACAAGTAATATTTTTCTATTTAAACAAGTCATACTTTTCTTCTAAACAAGTAATACTTTTCTATTTAAATAAGTAATACTTTTCTATTTAAACAAGTAATACTTTTCTATTTAAACAAGTAATATTTTTCTATTTAAACAAGTGATACTTTTCATTTAAACAAGTAATACTTTTCTATTTAAAAAAGTTATACTTTTCATCTATACAAATTATATTTTTCTTTTAAACAAGTAATACTTTTCTATTTAAACAAGTAAATTTTTTCTATTTAAACAAGTAATACTTTTCATTTAAATAAGTAATACTTTTCTATTTAAACAAGTTATACTTTTTATCTAAACAAGTTATACTTTTCTTTTAAACAAGTAATACTTTTCCTTTAAATAAGTAATACTTTTCTATTTAAACAAGTAATATTTTTCTATTTAAACAAGTAATACTTTTCATTTAAACAAGTACAGGAGCTAACTACAACAAAGAACGAAATTGCTTTCTCAAAGCCAACTACAACAAAGAACGGAAACAAATTAATGGAGAACGAGTATTTGCTAATGCTATGTGGGAAATGAGACCGAGGTATAACGGTGGAAATGAAGATGATGGAAATGAAGATGAGAATAATAATGATGAATAATAATATATATTTTTTTGTTGAACTAATGTATTTCTGGTATTTTTTCTAAACAATTTGGATAACTTTTTTTATATACAAGTGTGTTCCATATACATTTGCATCAATAATTCCAGCGATGGAGTCTATGGAAATCCATGTAAATCAATAAAAAAAGTGTATTCCACAATTCTGTCAAGTCTATGAAAATTCATGTAAATCAATAAAAAAAGTCAGTCAAACTCTATATGAAGTCTATGGATTTCTAAATCCACAGACTTTTTAAAGTCCAAAAAAATCCAATAAAATCTCAATTGAATACACCCCCTAAGTCTTTCTTTGCTTTTGTTAACACATGAATGCCTATAACAAGTATTAAAATCGCATCCATACATTACATTATCCATTTTTTGTCGAATTGATTGTAAATTTCCAAAGTTTGGAGCGCCAAATGTTGGGGAATAAGTTACACAGATCTATTCGGGGTGAATATTTAAATACAAATTTAATTCTTATAATTATTACTAGCATGAATTAATCATATATTAATTCAAATAATAATCCAACAACATATCATGCATATAATTAATTCACGTAAATCCCACGCATGCGGAATTCTACGAGTTTACGTGAACGTACCTCTTGGGATGACAGTGATATGGCTGATTAGACTAACCAAAAGAACTTCTCAAGTATTCCCTTAATCCTTGTTCGACTATCCGGTGGTAGGACACTTGTGAACAATTAACAAAAGGAAAAATAAATTATGTTGCACCACCTTTGTGGATTTACTAATTTTTCCAGCACATGGAATTGTACTTGGGAATTGTTGTGTTCGATATAATAAATCAGGATTAATCGAACATCAAAGAGCGACACGTGTAATATTCGAACAAAATAATCATGCCTGGTGGATAAGTTACTTTTTGTTCGCCAACCGATCAGAATTGCTCAACCAGCCTACCGAACAAACGTATCCGCTACTCAGGTCAGGAAAGAAGGAATCAGATAAGCTAAGTTGAGAAGGCCATAAGCAAAACTGAGGATTCAGGCGGCCAAAATACTCGGAAATCCTGAAGGGTCAGAGTGCTCGACACTCAAATATCCCGAAGACCCAAATATCCTGAGGGCTCAGTGTGCTCGAGGCGAACAAAACATCCAACCGAACAAGAGATTAATTTGGACGATCAAAAGAGCATCCTACAGACAAAGCTAGCACGAAGATCAATCTAGAAGACGAAGTTGGAAACATGGCAACACCACCGGGGTTCTTGCATGATCCGAAGACTCCAGCTCATGCTATACCAACCCAGCTCATGCTTGCCGGAGTGCTATAAAGGGAAGAAAAAAGAAGAAGATAAAGGTTCAGAAAAATAGCTTACAAAGATCCCCAGAGAGGAGAGGAACTAAAAAATTCGAGTGATCATCCACATATACAAAAACCCTAGCATTCATTTGCTAATTGAAAAAATTATCTTTATCTACATCGATTCATCTTCATAAGATGTATCAAGAACTGTACGTGTGAAGCTCATAATACAATATCCTGGCTTGGTATGCCCCCAGAGTAGTCATTTCTTGACGAACTGGGTCAACAAATGCATCTTATTTACCATTTATTTTACACGTATATGTTTTGTTTGCGAGTTGTTAACAAATTAGCCACATAATATTCATCAACTAAAACGACTCGCGACAATTGGCGCTAGAAGGAGGGTCTTCACCAAAAAAAAACCAACCCATACACGAACCCTTAGTTAGCCGAGGCAGAAAAAAGAAATAAAATGCCTCAATCTAGGAACACACAAACGGAGAGGTCGGAACAAAGCCGACCATATGACCGTAAAGAGGCCCAGCGTCAGCCTCATAAAGATCAGGCAGTGGAGACTATCAATCTTGAGGATATAGCCAATGATCCGGCGGCCACTACAAAAGCCATCACTTTCTTGTTGTGAGCACAGAAAGAGAGGGCCGAAAAAGAATTGGCAAAGTTAGAAGCTCAAAAGCATGAAGAGCAACACTCGCATACACCCGACAGCGAGCAAGTTAAAAAGAAAACTGCAAAGCGGGCCAGTAAAAAAGCCGATGATACGTCGGATGACGAACAGCCTCAAGGGTCTAGACCATCAGCGTTTGGACGTTTGAGGCTCTCCGCCAAAGACCGAATCGGCAATAATAGGCGACAGGATCCAGGAAAGGAACATCCAATAGAGATGCCCGCACATTCAGATCTTCATAAGCATCCGCATGCCGAACAAAAATCGGCGGGAACAAAGTTGTCTATCCATCACCGATTGGGTAGTCAAGCACAAACTTGGAGAGGGGGACTGCCCCATCACGAGCATGATCCACGGGATCCTCATGATGGGAAACAACCCCAATCTAAGTCTATCAATCCCACAAAATTTGCGGAAATGCAAAAAGCCATCGAGGGATTACAGGCCGATCTGGCCGCGACTAAGAGCCACCCTCGAATGAGCACCATACCCTGCTCGCCATTATCACCAGCGATCATGGCGGCCGAAGTACAAGAGAAAGTCGCAAAGACCCGACCGCCAATTCCCATTTTTCGATCTTTGAGCCGGATCCTCATGTCCATCTCAAAGAAATATTCGGACTTTATGATCGCGATGGGGGGCTACAGACGCGACGCAGAGCCGATCATTCCCCATGACTTTGGGTGATCGGGCACATAGATGGTTTTCTACTTTACCCGCTGCGTCCATCACATCTTTCGCACAAATGGGGCGCAATTTTTGTCCCACTTTTCATCCATGTGTGTTTCGACCTGCGCGAAACAAAGGTTGGACTTTTCCCAACTAAAAGGTGAGTCCGACGAGCATACATAGAAAGATTTGATAAATGTTTGTATGATGGAGCCCCAGCTTGAAGAGGATGCAAAGATCCTCGCGGTGGTCGGAGGCCTGACTTTAAATACAGATATGTGGAAGGCCATGCATCAAGATTGGCCGAACTCATACTCGAGTTTCGAGAAATGAAAGCAAATAAAAATCATAGCCATGCAAGATTTGCTCGCACAATCACAATTGAGACAGAGAGCTCATCACTAGGAAAGTTTTCGAAAGAAAACGACGAATGAAGAAGACAGACCCGTGCTCTTTCAAACCTTTTGAAGAAAGAATAAGAAACGCCTCTACGAAGTCTCTTCTTGGCGTTTTCAAAAAAACTATCTTTAACCAAATTAAAGATCGGGACATGTTGGACAAAGCCAAGAAGAATTGTAATGGATAAGATCGACTTAACGCCTAAATATCAGAATTATCACGAGTACATCGGGCACAATACGTAAAAATTGCCGCGATTTACTCGGCCAACTTTGGAAGCTATATGAAGAAAATCATCTTTCCCAGTTCTTAAAAAAAAGCCAAATAACGAGGATTCGCGAAACGTAAAAAAATGAAGATCGAAGGGGAAGCGAAAGGTCGAACAAACATCCGACGAAAGGATCCCGAAGAATCACGTAAGAGATCCAAACGCGTCCAAAAGAGGGCCTCCTACTGTGGGAAGAGGTCGAGAAAGCCAAGAAATCCACATGATACGTCCTGAATATGGTCCTGTGGGTGGATGTTACCAGGCACCAACATTATCTAACAGACGTAAAAAGATGGAGATGCGTGCCATGCAGGACATCCATCAGGTGAAGGTGGCGAGCGCATCATCTAGTTCCCCACCTACACACCAAATCATTTTTTCAGAGGACGATCTCGACGGAATTATAACTCCCCACAATGACTCCTTAACCATCGCTGCTTTCGCCTCCTTGGGTTGAAGGTACATCGCCTCTTAGTTGATACTGGAGCTTATGCGAACATTTTGTTCGTCAATACCCTTCGCCAGATGGAAAAACAAGTTGGGGATTTGAGCAGTTATATTGAACCATGTGATCATACTATAATGGGTTTTGGGGAATCTGTAACCCGACCCTATGGTATGATTAGGTTAGGAGTCGAGTTAGAATCAACTTTGAATTCGGACATTCGACGAACTAGGATGTTAGATTTTGTAATCGTCGATGTTCGGGCCTACTTATAATGGGTTTTTCTAGGTCGCCCGTTTATTTAGGAATTCAAAGCGGTCTGTTCTACGTATTACTATTGTGTTAAATTTCCGACACAATATGGAACGGGGAGTGTAAAAGGAGATTAGAAGAAAGCTCGAGATTGTTTGCTATCATGTGTACCAGAAAACAAAATATTGTCAACATGATGGAACAAACGAGGAGATTAGTGAGTCAAGCCCAAATGAGCAAAAACCCCGCTTAAACATTTTCCGACGAACATAAGTTCGACGGGCATAGCTTTCTTGCGAAAGCACGTAATCACGCGAACACAGATTCCGGGTTGGCAACTAGTTCCCCGGATCTCCTAGATCAAATGAATATCGATCCGCCGAACGAGCAAAAGCGGACCTAGAGCCTCGCGATAGGTTTTGAACCCATGGAGGTTGATGACGACCACCGGGGTCCATCCAAGATCCTCGGTGGAAGCAAAAAGAAAGCAGTAACCCCTATTGAACAACTCGAGCCAATCCGTGTCGAATTCAAATGCACCCGAAAGTTAGAAGTGTTCGTTGGCTCGTAATTACCTCGAACCAATCCGAATGTAAATGATTGCTTACCTTCAAGCAAACTTAGATGTGTTCGCATGGTCACACGAGGACATGGTTGAATAGATCCAGAGCATGCCCGCCACCCCTCAACCTTGATCCAATACAAGCTCCAGCTTGTCCAAAAACGCAGAAAAGTTTAGTCCGTAAAAAAATATGCGATGATGAATAATGAAATCAAAAAAGCTACTTGACAACAAACCGATCCGAGAGGTAAATGCCCAAGATGGCTTCATAACCCCGTGGCTCGCTCGCAAAAATCCAATGGATCTTGGAGATCGTGGTATTGATTTCACTTATTTGAATAAGGCATGTCCAAAAGATAATTTTCCGATGCCGCACATTGATTATTTGGTTGATAATATAATGCCATGAACTCATGACTTTCATGGATGCATTTGCTTTGTTATCACCAAATACCCGTGCATCCCTGACGATCAAAAGAATACGGCATTCTCACAAAGAAAAAGAATATGTATCAACAACGATGCCTTTTCGGACTAAAGAATGCCGGAGCAACATATCAACGTTTGGTGAACAAAATGTTCGACGAATACATCGGCCGGACAATTGAAGTATACATTGACGATATTGTGGTAAAGAGCGAACATAAGGAAGACCACATCATCCACCTCACACAAACGTTCGATATACTCAGGAAATACAATATGAAGTTAAATCCCAAGAAATGTAGCTTTGGGGTTCACTCAGGAAATTCCTCGACATATGGTTAGTCAATCTGGGATTGAAGCGAACCCGTCAAAGATTCAAGCCATGCTCGATATGCAAGCCCCCAGAAATTTGAAAGAGGTCCAAAAGTTAACCGGGCGATTAGCCTCCGTGAGCCGGTTTATATCACGAACTGGGGACAAATGTAAACCTTTCTTTGATGCATTAAAGAAGGGGAAATTTCAGTGGACCGAGCATTGCCAAAATGCATTTGAATCATTGAAGCAAGATTTTGCGGATACTCGGACAATCGCCTAAGCCTATCCCAAAGAACAACTCTATCTCAGATTCTTGTCAAGCGTCCAACATGCAATCGATCTTTGTGCTTTCACTCAGACGGCGAAAGGGACCACACACTTGCCCGTTTACTATGTTAGCCAAGTGCTAAAAGAGGCCGAGCTCCGGTATCCTCCACTGGAAAAATTAGCATACACCCTCGTAATGAGTGTGCGAAAATTGCGACCATATTTTTTCGACCACTCAGTTGAGGTATTGACCGCATTTCCATTGCGCCAAAGTCCTCCAATCGACCGATATTTCGGCAAAAGTTGCTCAAATGGGCGGTGGAGTTAGGATACCCGGATTATTACGTTAAACCCCACGAACAGCAATGAAGGGCCAAGCTATGGCCGATTTCATGGTTGAATTGACATATCCACAAATTCCTGAAAAAGTTGTCGATCAACCATGGCACATGTATGTTGATGGTTCATCAACAAGTTCAAGAGCCGAGCAGCGAGTTCTCATCAAATTTCAACCAAACAAACATTTACAATGACCATCCGATTTGATTTCCCACTACAAATAATGAAGTCAATATGAAGCATTGATCATTTGGACTACGATGGCAATGACAATGGGAATCAAGAGGTCGATGATCTATAGCGATTCCCGTGATAATTGTTTATCAAGTAACATCGTCACGAAGCCCGAGAGGCGCAACAGATGGCACAATATCAACAGCTAGCAAAAGAATTGCTCGAGCATTTTGAACAAGTTTTTATCGAACAATTACCACGATTGGGTAATTCTTTCGCTGACGCTTTGGCACGCCTCAATAACAATAGGAGGAGTGACGAACACAATGATATTGTGGTCGTCCACAAACCTTTACGCCATCGGGCCTGCATTATGATCGCCCAAATAACAAGCGGACAAGAAACTTGGATGACTCCAATAATGAGTTACTTACAAAAGGGACTTCTCCCTGAAAATAGGGCACAAGCTGCTCGCCTCAGGTTACAGTCTGCTCGATATACTATTATAGACGAGCATTTGTACAAAAGAAGCTTCTCACTTCCACTTCTGAAGTGTATTACTCCTGAAGAAGGACATGTACTTCTGCAACAAATCCATGACGGAGTATGCGGAAATCATACAGGGCCTGGCTCGCCCCGCACATAAAATAATCGAGCAAGGTTATTATTGGCCAACCCTTAAAAAGGATTCGCTCGCATATGCTCGCGCGTGTCATCAGTGCCAGGTACATGCTCCGCTTATTCATAGCCCACCTGAAGAATTGGTGTCAGTTTATAGCCCATGGCCTTTTGCCAAATGGGGGATCGATTTGATCGGCCCATTTCCTACTGGCACATCGGGAGTTAGATATGCTGTGGTGGCCGTTGATTATTATACTAAATGGGCGTTCGAGGCCATTGTCAAGATCACCGAACAAAGAATGTGGAACTTTGTTTGGAAAAGTATCATTTGTCGATTTGGGCTTCCCCAATCATTGGTCACTGATAACGGCAAACAATTCGATGGAAGTGAATTCAGACAAAATTGTGCTCGCTGGGGCATAAAAAAGCACTACTCAACTCCATATTATCCCCACCAAACGGGTCAAGTTGAAGTTGTTAATAAAATTATCAAGCATACCCTCAAGGCTAGACTTGATAATTCCAAGGGGGAGGATGGGTGAAGAGTTGCTGAAATATTATGGGCTTATCGAACAACTTTCGAACATCAATCATGGAGACCCCGCTTTGCTTTAAGATTTGGTGCGGAAGTCATTATACCCGATAAATCAAGATTCCAAGTCATCGAACAATGACTTTCGGAGAGCATATTAATGACCAGGCGCTCGCCCTGAATACAGACCTGTTGGAAGAAAGAAGGACGGAGGCTGATTTCAAGAATGCTATGTACAAAAAGAGATCAGAAAAGTTTTACAATTCCAAAGTCCGAACGCGCAGGTTCAATGTGGGCGAGCTGGTTTTAAGGCGATCAATGGGGGTACCAAGTGGTGTGTTCGGTCGAGCATGGGAAGGTCCTTTCAGAGTCACAGAACGTTTGCTAAACGGGGCATATGACTTGGAGGACCTGAATGGAGTCCCATTGTCTTACTCGTGGAACGCGTCAAATTTGAAAAAATACTATCAATAAAGGCGAGCATAGTGTCGGCCGAACAAAGTTAAAACAGCTAAAGCGAGCATATTGTTGGCCGAACACAATGTCCTCAGATAGTCAAAAAACGAATACAAAGGGCCGAACATAATCACCATTCGGTTCAAAAACGAGTAGGGCGACCATAAAAGAAGAAGAGTACATTATTTTCGATGCATATCTTCAAGAAAGATCTTTGACAAAGACTATCGTTAGATGTAAGATACGTGTCAAAACAGGTTGTCAGCAGAAGATACATATCGGAACGAGTTGACAAGTGGTGGCAGCCATGCAGGGATGAGTTAATTTTTAAGCAAGAGAGTCAAAAAAAGCCTAACAGATGTCAAAAGAGGAACAAAAATAAGAGAGCTAGCACCACTACATGCATCAAAGACTAGCTTGGGATAGTTCTATAAATAGGGCATACCGATAAAATTGAAAAGCGAAAAAAAAAAACATATGAAGAAGAAAAAGGAAAAATATGCGATTCTCGGGAGGAAGTTTCGGTTTAGTATGCCCCAGACGCGTAGAAACGAAATTGACTCTCGATTCAAAGAATCATTCAAATTTGAATCAAGCCCCGCCTGACATCTAGTCTTTTACCCAGATGACTTTGCGAAAGCACAAAGTTGAAGCTCGTTCACGGACTCAAGATGCTCGGGCGAGTCATGGTTGCCACTCCATCGTTACTCATCGCCACGCAGAATAAGCCATGAGTCCCCCATGCATCCCCAAAATCTCCTCCGGGGCGGGAGGGATGTCATAGTGTCCGCTCAAAACAAGATCTTGATGCTCGCATCTACCGGAGGGGGGACAGAATGGTGCGAAATGAAAAAGTTTTGCTCAAGATTTACTTTAGGCGAAAGCAGAATGCATGCGCCACATGCTCATGCTCATAATAAATACCAAGATAACCACAAATTGTCCAGAGGGACAAAAGTTTATCTTCTTCTTTGCGAGCATGTTACAAAAGAAAGAAGGGTAGACAGGATGATGTGCCACATCCTTGTCAACATCAATTCTGCGGACAAGGTGAGGCCAGTTCGTGTCTACTCAAGACAAGGTTTAAATTCAAAACCCTAGTCTGATGACAATAAGTTGTGTAATAGATAGTCTTCTTCAGATATGAAGGATGTGATAGAATACAAAGTGTTGCAAAAAGAAAAAGAAAGATATATGTACTTTTGTTCGCTAAGATTTTCTAGTTAAGCCTATTTTGAGGTCGCACCTAAGCCGGACGACCCGAACAAAGACGAACGAGCCCAGGTCTATGTTCACCTGACGAACGAGTTCGTACTCTGATTCCCGCAAAAAAAAAATGAAGTAATGGGTACGCAAATGATAAGATGACTAGTACTTACAGATACCCGTAGCACAAGCGGGTGACGAGTGCGGGGTCGCAGCTAAATAAAACGGCCCTAGTACGAAGTGATCGCACCTAAATAAGACGATTGCGCACCAAGAAAGGGGGGGTTCATAAAGTAACCCATCTGGTCGCACCTAAATAAGATGATCAACCGATTGCAACGTCAATAAGACAATCAAAAACGAAAGAAGTCAGGAGCGGGCATAGGCAAACCCAATGTTCGAATTCATTCAGAAGAAAAGGGGCAAAAACTGGAAAGCAATAAAGCGAACGCAAAGCAACAAAGCAAACATCAAGCAACACAAGTATCAACATTCATCCTCAACAAACAGGTTAGAGGAAACAGTTTAGTATGTAATCCATTCGTTCAATTGTAAATATGTTCGAACAAAAGACAAGAAATCAACAAGAAACAATGTTAAAGATGTTGTTCGAACAAAAGAGTGAAGAAGACCAAAAAATTACACAACGCATGTTCGACAAAGAAAAAATAAACATCAAGGAACAAAGTCAAAATTGGGGGTAAACGGGAGAGAAACATCGAACGAATTGTGCTCAGCCCCCTCAACAACAACTCCTTCGGTATGGTCAGGTACCAAACGCTCGTCAGAAGGTACATTCTGCTCAGGAGGTCCCCTTTGCTCGTCCTGCACCTGATCGGTCCCAGTGCTCGGTCCAAGAAGATTTTGCCAAAGAACCTCGCCGATATTCATGTCTGAGCCCTCTTCCTCATCCAGAATCGGATCATCAACTTTGATCCCTTCAGGAAGAACGGAGAAATCGCACAGATCATTTAAATCTGACATTGGAAGGTTGCGATCCGGAGGGTTATCAATCGTGCTTCTTTGAAAATTTGGATATGAGAGGAGAAATTTGTTATTTGTTGAGTATTTGGCGAATGGTCGAAAAACATCGGCGAAGGCACAAATATACGAGAAGTTCGACATAGAGTCGACATACTCATCATCGTGCAGTTTTGAATTTTCGAGACCTAAACGAGTATTAGTCTCCTCAGCAATGATGAGCTGTTGGCCGAGTGCGTCCCTCTCATTTTCCATGTTTTCAACACCAGCTCGGAGTTTGCGAAGCTCAACATTCATTTCTTCCTGAGCTCTTCATATATTGATCACCTCCTCCTGAGACTGATTCAGTGCCTCTCTTGTTTGACGAGCATCTTCTTGAGCCAGGCGAGCATTCTCTTGAAATCGGCGGGCATCCTCCTGAGCCCGATGGGCACCAGCTTGTGCCGAAGCAGATTGCTCCTGAGCCAATCTCAGTTCATCCTGGACCCTGTTCAGCTCGACCACCTTATCTTCAAAGTTCCTAATCAAAGCCAAATAATTGGCTTGGAGGTTAGCGGATTGAGCATAAGCTTTCTCAAGAGCGACCATAGATTGGCCTTGAAGACCAAAATTTTAGACGATATATTTTCCAAGGGGGGGGACCCGTAGTGGACTCCTCCAGGATCGGGTAGTCCATGCTCGAGCGAGAGTCCGCAAGCTTTTCGAACATGCTCCTAACGCTGGAACTTTGCAAACACTTTCGGCGAAAAAAAGTAATTCTTCGAGTTGGGCATTAAGAGCGACAACTGTTCAACCTACAATATATATATTCGAGCAAGTGAGTATAAAGATATCGACCCGAAACCAAAGCAAAGAACAGATCGAAAGCAAAATGTACCCATCCACGCCTGAAATGGATCCCATCCCAAGAATGATTTATCTTCGTGAGACCGAGCTCGAGATCTAACGGAGTCCATGATCTGGGTCCAAATTGGAGGTGGAGAAGATGTGCCAACTTCCATTTCAACAATCAAAAAGCGTGAAATGGGACCGACAACGGAGGCGGCGGCCTCCCATCGCCTCGACAAGAAGGGTCCGAGTCGACCGGCGGCAAGATCGCTTTCATCGCTCATGTTGTTTGTTCGCTCGCCCCCCTCGGCCGCTTCTACCCTATTCGCGATCTCCACCTCGGTCTTTTTTCGTGGTGGAGCTTGTTCTCCAACCCCATGTTCAAATTTAACGGAGCCCCTCTCAGGTTTCGGCTTGATTCCCTAGGACCGGATGAGGGTCGTTTAGCCCCCTTCGCCCCCCCTATTGCTCACGAGCCTCTCGCCAAATTTCCTTGAATCCGAAAGCAAGCTCCTTCGTGGGCCTTTTTTCTCCGAGCCATCTCAAAAGATGTTCGGATGTACTCACAAAGAATGGTCACAAAATGGGGAAAGTCATAAATAAAATGATTCAATGAGAACCAAAGGATAACAAAATAAACAAAAAGGCACAAGACATATGAAAACAAAAGACAATCCTTACCAAAGAGGGATTAACAAAGAACAAGATGATGAGGAGGCACGAAAAAAACCTCCTTTCTTTCTCTCGATCAAGAAGATTCGGAGTTATCACAGATCGCTCCAAACGAGATTCCAGATCAATTTGCCAAACGCCAACGAAATAGCCGCCGTTTGTCTCCTTGTCCGCTGCAAAAGAATCCCCGAAATAAAAAGTGAGTTAAAATCGGTTCAAATTGAAGAATGAAAGATACAAAAATCACTTACTTTCGTACACTCAAGTCAAGGGGATGTCTAAACGAGCATTTGGTTCGCTTCCAGGGGCTTTTTTCCAATCGCCCCCTCACGAACCGTAATTTTTCCTTCCAATCACTAATTTTGTTCGCACATCTTCAATGATTTTGCACTTAAAGATTGGCTTGCATAAACAACCATCCGTGTTCACCCCTCGGATGAGTCAAGTGCACCAATCGAGCAAGTTCAAATTTCCGAAGGATAATATCTTGGTTTCATTTTACCGAACAAAGTCAAGAAACTCATAATCATATGCCATCCATTCGGTTTAAGCTACGAATGGTAATGCTCCATTCTACAAAAAACGGGTGATTGCCTGGATGAAGAGGAAATCGGAGGCCGAACTTCCATGGTGTCCAAATTCATCGCGACACAACCTTCGGGAGGTTGATCAAATTTCATCGGGACCCTGCGTCTTAAAAAGACATCCTTGGGGTTTCATAAATTTTTATGCAAAACCGAAAGAGCATATCTTCATCAATTATGCTCGCTATTTTGCTCGCTGGGTACTCGTTCTCTACCCTAATCCTATGAGGTTGCTCGGGCAAATCGAAACTATAACGAGCATTATACTCGCTATATGTTGGACTATGAGGGACACCAACAGGTATATCAAGTTCAAAGCTTTGCTCACCATCTACTCCTATGTTCGATTCGGTTAAATTTACCTAAATTACCAAAAATTTCCCCTCACAACATTGTCATTTCTATCTACATTAACATTATCAATGACCCTAGACCTAATCAATTTGGGGCAAAGAATCATAATTAGAATCGTCCGACGGATCATTACGGGCCAAGTCCCTATCCGACTCCGTTAGGGCTTCATTGGAATCGAAGGAAAGAACGACAAATGGTTGCCGAAATTGCCAACGAAATCCTGAATTCGAGACATTTGTCTCCGATGTATTTACATTACTACGAGGGATTCTACTGATAGGGGGAGGAGAAGAGGAACTATGATGGTCGGATTGAACAGAGGAGTTCGAGCAAGAGGCCATAATTACAAAATAGAAGAAGAATGCAACGGTTACCCTCGAATGAATTTCTTCACGAACGATGAGGCCCTCACCGAAAACTTCGAACGCGAGACAATTAAAAAACAGAGGAAAAAAGAGAAAAGGGGTTAAGGAGAGAAATATGGTTTATATAAACATCGACACGAATTCAAGATCCAAATATGAATACTGAAGATACCAAATATGGCCCAATCGAGTTTAACAAACTTCAGTGCCCCATGTAGAATACGGCTTAATTCTTACCGGGGGTATTGTTGTGTTCGATATAATAAATCGATTTAATCGAACATCAAAGAGCTTACACGTAATATTCGAACAAAATAATCATGCCCGGTGGATAAGTTACTTTTTTTCGCCAACCGATCGAATTGCTCAACCAAATTTCATCCGAACAAACGTATCCGCTACTCAGTCGGAAAGAAGGAATCGATAAGCTAAGTTGAGAAGGCCATAAGCAAAACCGAGGATTCAGCGCCAAAATACTCGAAATCCTCGGCGGGTCGAGTGCTCGACACTCAAATATCCCAAGACCCAAATATCCCGAGGGGCTCGGTGTGCTCGAGGCAAAACAAAAACATCCAACCCAACCTAACAAGAGATTAATTTGGACGATCAAAAGAGCATCCTACAGACAAAGCTAGCACGAAGATCAATCTAGAAGACGAAGTTGGAAACATGGCAACACCACCGGGGTTCTTGCATGATCCGAAGACTCCAGCTCATGCTATACCAACCCAAATTTCATGCTTGCCGGAGTGCTATAAAAAGGAAGAAAAAAAGAAGATAAAGGTTCGTAAAAATAGCCTACAAAGATCCCCGAGAGAGAGGAGAGGAACTAAAAAATTCGAGTGATCATCCACATATACAAAAACCCTAGCACTCATTTGCTAATTGAAAAAATTATCTTTATCTACATCGATTCATCTTCATAAGATGTATCAAGAACTGTACGTGTGAAGCTCATAATACAATATCCTGGCTTGGTATGCCCCCAGAGTAGTCATTTCTTGACGAACTGGGTCAACAAATGCATCTTATTTACCGTTTATTTTACACGTATATGTTTTGTTTGCGAGTTGTTACCAAATTAGCCACATAATATTCATCAACTAAAACGACTCGCGACAGGAATGAAAGAGTCATCCCCTATTTATAGAGCATAGGTGGTCGAAAATTGTGGCAAAAAACAATGTGGGAAAATCTTTTCTTGATCTCCAAGAAATCTTGAATATATCTCCTATATTCTTTTTCCCATAATTATAATATTCCACAAAATCCCACTTACTCTTTGTTATGGGATATTTTCGAAAATAATAGGCAAGAATCCAAGATTTGGATCTTCTTGAATCTATGAGATACTCTTGTATTTCAAGAAATACATATCTTCCTTAATATCTTTTCAAGAAAATCAAGAAAATCTTTCTTGCCCTTTATCTTTCAAAAAATTTCGAAATCTTCTTTATAAATAATCAAGTGGGAGATTTTTTGAATTTAATGAGATAATCTTGTATTCCAAGAATACATATCTTCATTCCATAACAAGAATATTATGGAAGAATACATATCAAGAATACGGGAAATTCCATAACAAGAATATCTTGTTATTGGACAAGAATAGCATCCATAACAAGAATATTCCAAGAATACATATCTTCATTCCATAACAAAATTCAAAGAAAATCTTTCTCCCCTTTTATCTATAAATTTCGAAAATAATTGGGAAAAATAAGCAACAATATTTATTTTATTTTAAACACATTTTTCAGTTATTGGACTATATGTTGGGCTACTTAGGGGGCCTTTAGGAGAATTAAGATTGGACCTTCCAATGGATCTTGAATTATCAATATTGAGCCACAATATTATTCAAGCCCATAAATATTAATTAATCCCACTACATAATTAATATTGCACTATCCATCTTAACCCATATTACAGTCAATATGGCTCCCGGTTATTATTTCCCGTGTTTAAGATTATCTAGCCCATTAATTAATTCAAGCCACTGGAATAGCTTTCCGTTAATTAATATCTTTTGTCCTTGGTCAAGGAACGGTTCAACATTATTATCCATACCGGAAACTAATTCCACTTGCAAGATTTGATATGATAAAGCTTATGAACCTCCCAAGGGGGCAAATCAAACAAGCGTACTTGCACACGATTCTTCGTATTAAATCTTAGCAATCACATGTGACCAATAATATTGCCCAAGATAAAAAGTATTGAATCTCGTTGATTCTCTACCCATGATAAGTCAAATCAATAATTACCAACTACACGTGATCCTATTTAAGGAACGAAGATTAAGAAATAACGAACCACTGAGGTCTAATTCTTCCTTGTTCAGTTCTGAAGAATTTGTCCTCATGTAGGTCCTATTCAGTGCATCAGTCATGCACTAGTGTAATTTCTTGGTCAAGACAAGCCAATCTGAGCCTTACACTTCAACCTTTCACGATGGATTGTTCATTTCCATCTAGGTTGTGAATGACGTACTTTTAGTTACAAGGGACTGTTAATTTAATCTTCTGTGATCTGGTATCACTAAATTAACTACAATGTAACACGTACGATTTATTGAACAATTATGCAGTAAATATATGTAACATTCGATAATATTTAAAGCATCAGTGATAAACAATTTATTTCAGTAAATAAGTCCGAAATTCAGTTTTGATTATACAAAGTAAAAACATACTTTCCAATATAATCTCAACACCAAACACTGCCAAAAAATGGTCAAGTAGTTGTGTGGCCGTATGTCTTATATATTAGAGATACATTCTCACACAAAAATGTATCCTTAAAATTTTATATATTGATTAAAGAAATATTAGTAAAAACATAAAAATTCAAAAATTAAATATAAATAAACTAAAAAAGTTTAAATTCCTATTACAATTGTTCTCATGCTAAAATTTAATCAAATATTGATACCAACTCATCGCACAAGAGAAATATTAGTTATCCAAACATATTTCGCTCACACTCTTAATTATTTGTTCGTGTGTTTTATCAATTACCCGTCAAAAGAAATTCAATGTTATTTTTTGCATGTTATATTACATTCTTAATATGTTATGCAGTACAATACATTAATGCAGATAAAACAATATTCTAATGCACTTTAAAAAAAAAGGCATAATGCATCAAAAGGCCCCTAAACTATTAATTTTTATTTCAAAAGGCCCTTAAACTATTGTTTGTTTTAAAAAGTCCTCAAACTATATAAATAATGTTTCAGGAGGTCCTAATTTAACAATCCGTTAGCAAGTGTTTTTCAAACGCTGGTTTATGCGAGTGGTTGTGTGTTTAATAAGATAAGTAGAATTAAAATAGGCACATATATAGGTAAATAATCTTTCTTTCTCAAAACTCATCAAATTTTTGTTTCGTGGAAACTACACGACGACTCCAGATTTATAGGGCCGAAAATGCCCAACTCCACCCACTCCATCGCCGCCTTTTCCTCCGGCCACCGCTTCTTCTACTCCAACGATATATTAGTGTATTGAAAGCAATGACGACGTCGTTGATGTTCGATATGGACCTCACGAAGGAGCAATTGAGAATCAGCCAATTGAACTTGCAATTAGTCGTAATTTGATTCATCCTCTCTTTTCTATAATCTGAAATTAATTAGTCATAATTAATTAATTAATTATAAGGGTTTTTGAATAATTAATTCAGCCACACAAAAATCATGTATAGGCATATACACGTATATGATTGTGTTCTTCTGCATCCTTTTGAATAATATTTCTAAATCTTGACACATTTTTTTTTCTCGTTCATCTTTAAGGAAACCTACCACGACTTTGTGAGTTTCATGAAGCGCTGGAAGCGTAAAACTGCGCCAAAAAAGAAGGCAGGGAACATATATATGCACAACATCTTCTTTGAAAATTGGGGATTTTCTAATGGAAAATTACAATATAAAATGACATTTGAAAATGAAATTATTAAAATAATACTAACATATTATTTGTTAACAGAATGTTAAGTCCAACTCAGCAACTTCCGTTAGTTTTCTTTTCTGGGGCCTCTCAAAATATGATTTACGTAGTTTAAGGGTTCTTTAAAACAAAAAATAGTTCAAGGGTCTTTCGAAACAAAAGTTAATAGTTTAAGGGGCTTTTAGTGCATTATGCCAAAAAAAAAACACGATACCACCATCTTCATATGGCGCGTGGATGACACGAACATCCATCGAGACTAGAGAGCAAGTAGACAGGGAGTACCATAGAAAATAACGCAGATCTCCTTCTGCCCATTTTTTGGCCAAAATCCGTATTATATTCAATCTCTGAGGTGGAATTTCCTATGTTGGGATACTAATTAGTAATTTCATTTTTACTGTGTGAGATTTTAAAAAATAAAATATTTTAATGTGAAAAAAGGTTAATTCAAACAACTATTTTCACTCGCTGTTTTCAACTTTCTCACTTATTTTAGCTGACTTTCTCTAACTGGAATCTTGGATTCCCCTTTCTCTCACTAAACATTTTTATCTTCAATGGCGTCCTCAACTCCGCCACCGCACTGTACACTCACCACCACCAAACCCTACCAGAATCACCACTACCACCACCCTCACCAGAGCAATCCCTCTCAGAAAAATCATAACTGGACTCAGAAAAAGGTCGTTTTAAACAATGTTTCTCATGCCGCAGCCGCCGCCGCCTCCGCAAGGGGTCCTCCTCCCTCCGCCGCCGCTGCAGCTGCCGTCGCAGGTCCCAATTTCTCCTGCCTATCGGCGGCTGATTTTTCCGGTCGCCGTTCGACGAGATTTGTATCGAAAATGCATTTTGGTCGCCCTAGGTCCACGGCGTCCAGCCGGCATTCCACCACCGCGGAGGAGGCGCTCCACCAGGCTATTAATTGCGGCGGGGAGGTAAAATGTATTGATAATGTTTTGCTTAGTTTCGAGTCGAAGCTTTGTGGATCTGATGATTATAAATTTTTGCTGAGGGAGCTGGGTAATAGAGGGGATTGGGTGAAAGCAATGCGATGTTTTGAATTTGCAATTAAGCGTGAAAAAAGAGGAAATGAGTTGGGAAAATTGGCTAGTGCTATGATTAGTACTCTTGGTATATTAGGGAAAGTTGATTTAGCTAAGAAAGTGTTCGATAATGCTGTGAATGATGGATATGGGAATACGGTTTATTGTTATTCTTCTCTGATTAGTGCTTATGCAAAGAGTGGGTACTGTAATGAGGCTATTGGGGTGTTTGAGAGCATGAAAAACATGGGCTTGAAGGCCAATTTAGTGACTTATAATGCTTTGATTAATGCGTGTGGGAAAGGGGGTGCCGATTATAAAAGGGCCTTGGAGATATTCAATGATATGTTTGAAAACAGAGTGCAACCCGATAGAATTACCTACAATTCGCTTCTTGCCGTGTGTAGTGGTGCAGGGTTGTGGGACTGCGCAATAAGTTTGTTTCATGAGATGGTTTATAGGGGGATCAATCAAGATATTTATACGTATAACACGCTCTTGGATGCTGCTTGTGGTGGTGGGCTCATGGATGTGGCTTTCGAGATAATGGCTGAAATGCCAGCAAAGAATGTCTTCCCTAATGCAGTAACATATAGCACTATGATTTGTGGGTGTGCTAAGGGAGGGAGGCTTGATAAGGCATTGAATTTGTTCAATGAGATGAGGTATGCTGGTATTAGACCTGATAGAGTTTCGTATAATACTTTGCTCGGTATTTATGCTAGTCTTGGTAGGTTTGATGAGGCTTTTGCTGTTGGTAAGGAGATGGAGGGCATCGGGATTAAGAAAGATGTTGTTTTTTACAACGCTCTGTTAGATGGTTTCGGTAAGCAAGGGATGTACGGGAAGGTTAAGGAGCTATTTACGGAGATGAAACGTGAAAATGTGCAGCCTAATTTAGTAACATACTCTACCTTAATAAGTGTTTATTCAAAAGGAGGTTTGTTGAAAGAGGCGATGGAGGTTTACAGAGAATTCAAAAGACGAGGTTTGAAGGCAGATGTGGTTTTCTACAGCAAGCTGATTGATGCCTTGTGTAAGAAGGGGCAGGTGGACTCATCTGCAGTTTTACTCGATGAGATGATCAGGGAAGGTATCCAACCTAATGTCGTTACCTACAACTCCATCATCAATGCCTTTGGTGTGTCGGAAACATTTGAAAATATCGAATCTCTGTCCTCAAAAGTTGGACATGATCTTGAACTCGAGGTGGACAATAAGGAGGATGACAGAATTATTGAAGTGTTTAAGCAGTTATCTTCTGGGAAATTGGTTAACGGAGAGAATGATTGGAGGGGAAAAACGGACTTTCGGTGTGTTTTGGGTGTTTTCCAGAAGATGCACGAGAGGAAGATAAAACCTAATGTTGTTACTTTCTCAGCAATTCTCAACGCTTGCAGGTATACTTTGACCTCAAATCTCTCTCTATAATATTTCTGATTTCAAGAAAAAAGTAGGAAGCATATTTAAGCTTTCAATTGTAATCTTTGTGTGGTTGCAGCCGTTGTAGTTCGTTTGAAGAAGCTTCTTTACTGCTTGAGGAACTCCGTCTTTTCGATAATCAAGTTTATGGGGTGGCACATGGACTTCTGATGGGTAATAATGACAACACTTGGTCTCAAGCTCTGTTACTCTTTGATGAGGTGAAGCGCATGGATTCTTCAACAGCTTCTGCTTTTTACAATGCTTTGACCGACATGCTGTGGCACTTTGGCCAGGTAATCTACTTATTAAGCCAAATATTATCCACTCACAATGGTGAGCCCTGGCTGGAAAATATAACTATGAGATTTGATGTTAAACTGCTCTGTAATATTAAATATTCCTATAATTTTGATTATAGAACTATTTTGGAGTGATTTTGGTGTATTGAAATCCCTTTATATTGAGTTATCTGAAATCTTATTTTTAAATCCTTTCCTCTAATCAAATCCTTCAAGTTCAAGCCAAATACAACCTTGTTGAAATATGATCACTTTGATGTGCTACATTTCCGACTACATTAGGTTTTTTTTTTTGTAATGGGTGTTTGAAAGGATCACATTAGCTGATATCTAATGGCCAATGTCTGCCGTAGCTATAAGCTCAGAAGATTTTTATACTAGTATTTGCATAGGTTAACATTTGTTACACAATAGTGAATGGTTCTTATGAAGAGGGGTTGGAGTTGGAAGAGTCCTGCTGAGAAAAATTAACATAATAGTGTGTGCGTATTTCAAACTATATTTCTCTTTTCTGGAACGGAGTTACTTAACTTGTGCCATGCTCCCATTAGTCATTGCAGTTTCAGTGCTTCTATTTGAACATCAAGTAAGAAAGATTTGTAGTTTTCTGCTTTATGATAAGCCTTATAGAAAAAATTCTGAGATAAAAAGACATTGAACTGAGTTAGAAGCAAGTGAGTTCAATAGTTTCTGGAATAGTTGAATCTATGAAATATAGAGCCGTGTGCTAAAAGACGTTTCTACTAGTCTATGACATAATATCTTAACATCCAGTACATTTTGGTATGTAGAGTGTTGCTGATAAAGATTTCCCAAAATAAAATAATTGGTTTTATATTTGTGTTCCCCAGAAACGTGGTGCTCAGCACGTTGTGCTTGAAGGAAAGCGTCGAGAAGTATGGGAAACAACTTGGACGCCTTCTTGCCTGGACTTACATCTCATGTCGTCAGGCGCTGCACGAGCAATGGTCCATGCTTGGTTACTCAATATACGCCATTGTCTTTGAAGGCCGTGAGTTACCAAATCTCCTAAGGTATATATTTCTTTATCCATCATTCATCTAAGTTGCATTCTTTTCTCAATTCACTGGATTTTGGTAGGTAAGCGAGTATTTACTGCATTAGAAATAAATAGGAACAACCCCAACAAACAAGAAAATTAGAGGAACATGTTTGAAGTGCAGGTTTTGGCATGTGCTTAGGAGAAACGTAAACTGAAAAGGGGACCTGGAACTCAAAATATCAATTCTCCGCCCATTTAAAAAATTTATTGATTTAACCCCCCAAATGTTTCTTTCTTCTCTTTAACCCTTTCATATAGTTTTGTTTAGCTCCATCGTTGAATGTGATGACCTAATATGGGTAGAAACTTCTCACTGGGCAGATTTAGGACGGGTTTGGCCTATCCCAAGATTACACGCACCCTTCCCGTGGACCCACTATGTCCAACCCGTCCCATTTAGTTTTGAGTTAATTTTGAAATATAAAAAACTAAAAAATTTAACATTAAACTATTCGTATTAAAACATGTAATTGTTTAAAATCACATTTAATATCTATAAATGTATAAAAATAGAAGTTTGTCAAATTTCCTTATGGTTAAGGACTTAAGGGTGAACTTCACTCTCTAGCAAAGAGTGACTTATTATTAACCTATTAAATTTTTTCTTTTTGCTTTTTTATATTTTACTTTTCACTCACATGTTCAAGATTTGATAAGTTTTCGGTTTCAAATTTATTTTGAACGTACTATACTACTATGTATCTAATTAATCGTCTTTTTACAATCTTTAAAATAATTTTCAATTGAAAAAATATTTTATAATTTAACTTAATTTAATAAATTCAAAATTTCTAGTATTTGTGATGAGTTTAGTGTGTAATTAAAAAGTCTATATAATTAAATTAATAATTGTGAGATAGAGATACTTACATGTGTACTATCTCATGAAATTTATCTATTAGTAAAAAATATCAGTAAGTGTTAATTCCACAACTCTTACAAGTTCAAATATTTAGATGAGATAGAATTTTTTCAGTAAGAAATTAATGACGAGCAACACTTCTCCACAAATATACTTGAAGTTATAACAGAAAGATGATTGTTTTCTCAATACATGTGCATTAGTTTAGAACAACATACTTCCTTCGTCCCGGAATCGTTGGCACATTTTTCAAAAAAGTACGTCCTGAATTCGTTGGCACATTTTTAAAAAAGGAAATAAAACAACTACACACATTACTTTAAACTCTACCCTCAAAACATCTAAAAAATTAAACGCAATGCCATTCCTTTTCCAACACTAAAGTCAACTTTATTCTCTTTTATTACACAACATGTCATTATTTTACCATTTAACCCTCACCAAAAAGTAATTTATACTAATAAACAATTCTCACATTAAACTACGCGTAAACAGTAAATGTGTCAACGATTTCGGGACGGAGGGAGTATATTTTAAACTGGAGGGAGTATTAAAAAGACGTGTGTTACTTGAATATAAATGAGAAACATGCTCGTAAAACTGCAGCATACTAACTGGATGGGGCAAGCACAGCAAAGTAGTAGGCGACGGTGCCCTCAAACGGGCGATTGAAGCTCTGCTGATCAGCATAGGCGCTCCGTTTCGAGTGACCAAGAATATCGGGAGATTTACATCAACGGGGTCTGTTGTGGCAGCGTGGCTGAAGGAATCGGGCACGCTAAAAGTGCTGGTTCTTGAGGATGATAGAACTGCAAATCATTCAAGGAGCAGCAGAATGATTAATCATGTTCCTAGTTTACAACCATTGCCATTGTAGTAATTAATGTACAACGTTGCTGAGGCTTTTTCTGGTGTGTAATAAATGTAAAATAGACCTCTCTTTGACTTTGATTGCTCTATCGCTTTCTTAACCACCATGTGCGTGCGTTTGCGCGGTTTTATGGAGAACATAACATAATTTTGTAACAAGTATTTATGGTGGTTATGATTTTGTAATATTTATTTATATTTTGGGGGCGAGTCTCTTGAACATCGGTGTAATTAGTGTAAAATTAATAATGTTTAGCGATGACAATTAATGTTAACGAACTAATATTGTTATGTGAAAATAATTAATAAATTTAAAATGCAGTTAAATTGTATGGTACATTTGGTCTGTATATAAATTATATATATATATATGTGTTGTGACCGTTGGGGATTTTGAAATTAAAAGTATCAGTTCGTATTTAGGGCTTCAATAAAAGTTGAAATCACATTTCGTCAAATGCGAGTTCATTTAAGAATAAGAAGAGCAACTTTGGGCGCGTGTTTTCCTGTCTTGTGAGGCGCTTCCGAAACACAATTATCATACGCGCACGAGATTCGTTCTTGACAGAATTGCAGAGCTCGTGCCAAATTCATGGAAGTGTGATTAAGGTATTTTCCTCTCATACTCCTCAGATATTTTCCGACGATGTTAGCTTATTCCGTTTTCGTTCACTTTTCAAGTTATCGTTCTCATTTGGAGTGATTCTGTTTCCCCTGTTACTCCGATTGTTCTATTTACAATTTACTGTTTCATTGAGTTTGAGTTATTGGTACTTTTGTAATCGTTTGTTGTGATTAATACACTTGCGACTATTCATATCGCATTTATCTGCTATTTTGGGTATAAGAGCCATCACAATTGGTATCTAGGAGTCCGGCGATCATGGTGGAGAATACGCGTATGAAGGATTTGTTCGAAGCACAACAGAAGTTTGATGGGGAACTTACCGATTATCGTGCTCGTCTCGGTGGGGTGGAGATGAAGTTGGGTTCCGTGGCGACGAGACTCATTGGGATTGACGACAACATCGCATCCTTAACCGAGAAGCTTGATGCTCTGCTCAAGCTTCAAATCGATGAAGCGAAGGGCAAAGAGAAATTCTCTCAAGGGGAGTCTTCGTCCAATGTTTCCCATTGCCAGGAGGCCTACACACCGCCGTTTCAACGCACTCAGCAGAACTCTTCCAACGACCAGCTTAACCATGTCCCTCACCACCACAGCCGTAAGGATTTTCCAGAATTCAGTGGTGAGACCCCGCCTTTGGCTTCGCCGGGCGGCAGGGTATTTTAATTTCAATCCCATGGATGATTTTGCTAAGGTTAAACTAGCTTCGTATTATATGGTGGGTCAAGCTGATTTGTGGTTTATGGAATATGTTGAGAATCGACAACTTGTTCCCTGGGATCATTTTACTTTCTTATTGTTGGATCGTTTTCTTGTCCCGGATCATAAGGATGTTGTCATTGAATTCACTCAATTGATCCAGAAGTCTGATGTTAGTTCTTATATTGAGCAGTTTGAGGAATTGAAGTCTTTAGTCCGCGCTAAACACCCATATTTGCGTGAGGATATCTTGGTTTCTTGTTTTCTGAAAGGCTTAAAGGGTGAACTCCGATCCCTAGTTCAATTGTTTAAGCCTACTACTCTCACTCAGGCTATGTCTCATGCCCAAATGTTTGAAACCACTCTTGATGTTTGGGGTAAGAAATCCAAATTTCCAACTAAGTCACCCTTTACACAACACAAATCATATACCCCTTTTTCCATCACAACACCAGCACCTTCACCACACATGATCCCTCCCAAAACCTTTTCCAAAGATGTTGTTCCTCCTTTTCGGAGACTCTCTAGGGCTCAAGTACAAGAGAAACGAGAGAAGGGTTTATGTTTTACGTGTGATGAGAAGTACTCTCCTTCTCATATTTGCAAAAATAAACATCTCAATGTGGTAATTGCTGAAGAGTCTGAGGAGATAGAAGATCATGAGGATGATGTTTTACCCATTGATTGTGATGGGGGTGAAATCAGTCTCCATTCGTTGAATGGAAACAAAACCCGGAATTCAATGAAACTTAAGGGCAAATTCAAGGGCAGGGACTTGTCTATTTTGGTGGATAGTGGCAGTACCCACAATTACTTGAATTCTTTCACTGCTTGTGAGGTCCAATGCATGATTGAGGAGATACCTCCTTGGGTAATTGCTGTTGCTAATGGTGAAAAAACCGTAAGCAAGGAAAAATTTCTAAAGTTTTCTTGGACTATTCATGACCATTCTTTCGAGGCTGAATTGAGGTTGATTCCGTTTGGGGGTTGTGATACCATTTTGGGGCATGATTGGATGTGGAATTATGACCCTATTACTTTCCATCTTAAGAAAAATTGTTTGGATGTTACTAAGGATGGTAGAAAAGTTCAATTACAAGGGGTGGATGAGGGTGTTTCTCTCAAACTCATGAGTGCCAAAAATTTCTCTATCTTTATGAGAAAAACAACTAATGGCATTATGGCTCATATTTTTGTGATGGAGGTTTCTACTGCACCAGTTCAGCAGGGTTCTCAATATACTATTATTAAGGACTTATTGGAGGAATTTGAGGATGTCTTTCAGGAACCCAAGGGTCTTCCTCCTGCTAGACATTTGGAGCATGGTATTCAGCTAATACCCGGTTCATCTCATGTGCAACAAAAACCATATCAATATTCTCATGTTATGAAAAATGAGATAGAGAAGATGGTGGAGGAGCTGTTACAACATAAACTTATTGAGCCTAGTTCAAGTCCTTTTGCAGCTCCTGTTATACTTGTTAAGAAAAAGGATACAACATGGAGGATGTGTGTCGATTACAGAAAGCTTAATGATGTTACGGTGAAGGATAGGTTTCCCATGTCTATTATAGAAGAGTTGTTGACAGAGCTACATGGTGCTTGCATATTCTCTAAGATTGATCTTCGCCAGGGTTACTTTCAAGTACGGTTGAGGAAGGAGGACGAATTTAAATCTGCTTTTGTCACTCACCATGACCAATTTGAGTTTAAGGTGATGCCTTTTGGGCCTTACAAATGCCCCTGCTACATTTTAAAAATTGATGAACAATATTTTTGCTGAATTTCTGAGAAAATTTGTTCTCGTTTTTTTTTATGACATTTTGATCTATAGCCATGATTTGGAATCCCATGTTCATCATCTCAGAATTGTGTTGTTCACCTTGAGATCACATACTCTCTATGCTAAGATATCTAAATGCAGTTTTGCACTTGATCATGTTGACTACTTGGGTTATATAATTTCTGGTCAAGGTGTTTCTACTGATCCATCCAAAATTCAAGCTATGTCAAGCTGCCCTACTCCTAAAACGGTGAAGGGCTTGAGGGGGTTTTTAGGCCTCACTGGTTATTATAGAAGATTCATAAAAAAACTATGGCTCCATTGCTAAGCCTCTCACTAATCTGCTCAAAAAGAATAGTTTCACTTGAACTAAGGAAGCTGATGATGCATTCTTGTTACTCAAGGATATGATGACTAGAGCACCTGTTCTTGCTCTACCTAATTTCAAAGATTTTTTTTTGTGATTAAGACAGATGCTAGCCAAACTAGGATTGGGGCTGTTCTCATTCAAAATAAGCAATCTATAGCTTACTTTAGCCCAGCTTTGTGTCCACGAAACCAAGCCTTATCTACTTACGAAAAGGAGTTGTTAGCTATTATGACAGCAGTGGGAAAATGGAGTTCTTATTTGGCTGGTGGTCATTTCATCATTAGGACCGACCACTGTAGTCTTAAGTTCTTGAAGGATCAAAAAAATCACTAATGCTCTTCAGCAAAAGTGGCTTTATGAGCTGATGAATTACAACTTTTCGATTGAATACAAACAGAGCAAGGATAATTGTGTTGCTGATGCTCTTTCACGAAAGTTTGAAGAGGACTTGATCGAGCCTCTTATTGATTGCAATGTGGTCACACATATTAGACCTCTTTGGATGGAGGATATTATTTCCAGCTATGAAGGTGATACTGAGGTCCAACATTTCATCTCTCAGGCTTTACTTACTCCAACACACCAGAATCCATTTCAGTATTTGGAGGGCCAGCTTAAATATCATGGGAAAATTGTGGTGGGTAAGTCCAATGATATACGACGGAAAATATTGGACACTATTCATTCTTCGGCCATTGGAGGACATTCTAGGATACACAGTTGCTATCACAGAGCTAAGGCTGTATTTTTTTGGAAGGGCCTTAAGCGAGACATTTCTGAGTATATCTCTCAATGTGATACCTGATCCAAATGTAAGGATGACAACACTGCTTATCCAGGCCTTCTCCAGCCTTTAGAAGTTCCATTGACACCTTGGACCCAGATTTCGATTGACTTCATCGAGGGCTTACCCAATTCTCATGGCTTCACCGTGATTTGGGTAATCATTGATAGGCTCACCAAATTTGCTCATTTCATTTCCCTTCGTCACCCATATTCAGCTGAGAGCCTCGCTACACTTTTTATGAACAATATTCATAAGTTACATGGGATGCCGGAGTGTATAGTAAGTGACAGGGATGTGGTGTTCCAAAGTAATTTTTGGAAGGAGGTGTTTAAATTACATGGCACCAGGCTGAATATGAGCACAACTCACCATCCTCAGAGTGACGGACAAACTGAAAGGTTGAATAGATGCTTGGAATCCTATTTGAGGTGCATGACTCATCACAAGCCCAAACTATGGTCTCAATGGCTTTCTCTTGCGGAGTGGTGGTATAATAATTGTTTTCACCAATCCATCAAAACTTCCCCATTCCAGGCTCTATATGGTTATGAGCCTCCTCAACTATCCTTAGGCCCTTACCTCCAGACTACTAATTCACAAGCTCAAGCTCTCGTTCAATATAGGCAGCGGATGATACATGTGCTACGGGATAATATGCTTCAAGCTCAATTTCGAATGAAACAATATGCAGATGCTAAAAGATCTGAGAGAGTTTTTCAGGTTGGAGATTGGGTTTTTCTGTGCATCCAACCGTTCAAACATTGTCCCACTCAATTGGGAAAATACACTAAATTATCAGTAAAATATTTTAGCCCTTATGCTATTGTGGAGAAAATTGGCCCAGTCGCATACAGGTTATCTCTACCCCTGGCACAAAGATGCATAATGTGTTTCATGTCTCTTTGCTAAAGAAGAAGATTAAAGGAAAGCATAGTCCGCAATCAACTTTACCTGACGTGGGTGCCGATGGCTGTCCTAAGGTCGTTCCCGTGGGGATTTTGCAGTGGAGTTTAATTAAGGTACGTAATCTGCCAGTGACTGAAGTTCTGGTACAATGGAGTAACCTTGCTCTGGAAGAAGCGACGTGGGAATGTTGGGACACTCTCGCTAAGAAATTCCCTGATTTTTGCTCGGGCTTGAGGACAAGCCCAGTTTGAGAGGGGAGTATTGTTGTTACCGTTGGGGATTTTGAAATTAAAAGTATCAGTTCGTATTTAGGACTTCAGTAAAAGTTGAAATCGCATTTCGTCAAATGCGAGTTCATTTAAGAATAAGAAGAACAACTTTGGGCATGTGATTTCCTGTCTTGTGAGGCGCGTCCGAAACACAAATATCATACGCGCACGAGATTCGTTCTTAACAGAATTGCAGAGCTCGTGCCAAATTCATGGAAGTGTGATTGAGGTATTTTCCTCTCATACTCCTCATATATTTTTTGATAATTTTTCGACGATGTTAGCTTATTCCGTTTTCGTTCACTTTTCAGGTTATCGTTCTCATTTGGAGTGATTCTATTTCCCCTGTTACTCCGATTATTCTATTTACAATTTACTCTTTCATTGAGTTTGCGTTATTGGTACTTTTGTAATCGTTTGTTGTGATTAATACACTTGCGGCTATTCATATCGCATTTATCTGCTATTTTGGGTATAAGAGCCATTACAGTATGAAACATAGTTTAAAGATAAACATGATCAAAATATCAAGGTGAGGTTTGTCTCATGTATGAGTCGCTTTCAAACAGGACAATTTTAATTTTTCGCCCACAATATAATCTTTTTCTTCCCACATCTCGCTTTCCTCCTATACAATTCATTCTTTTACTATTTTTTTTTTAAATTATGGAAGTTCTTTTGAATTGTAAAATTAATATTTTTTTGGCATTGAAATAAATTTGTCTTATATTAAATTAACTCAATTAATCCTAGTCCATAAGCAGTAAAAATAGATATTAATTGTCTTCATCGCCCACATCGCTGTCAAACTGCTCGTCTTTCACATATTTTATTGTGGTGTTATTCTTGTTTTGACTTTATGCTTATTTTGGTATTAAAAAAAATTGCATACGAGTATAGAGACGAATTTTTTAAAAAATTGTGAAAATATTTAAATTTCAGTGATAAAAATGAGTCTCATGTATATTCAGGTGCACCATGCACTCGTAGTGCACTTTAGAATCGTGTAATTATTAATATGAGATTACAAATATAAACAAGTTGCATAGTTCGGTGTAAATAAATTGTATCTTTCAGTATAATAAATTATATAATTTTAAAATACACTATAAATGCACGGTACACCTAGATATATAGGCTTAACCCGGTGATAATATAAAATAATTAAAAAAATAATAATCATAATCCCACCATATTTTATCCAATATTTTTTGCAAACATAGGTCTTAATACTCGTACCTTATCGTACCCATAATGCCCATAAATGTTGTACCCGTGTCAATGTACCTTATCGTACCCATAATGCACGGTTAGGTTGCTTTGGATTGCGTTTTGAGTGTTTTGACTTACGGAATTGAAAAGTAAACCTTGGACACGAGAGGGTTTCAAATGCATTTAATTCACTTATATCCTTAAAATGACATTAAAATGATGGGTGGATATCATGTACATTTAGGTGTATCGTGCATTTATAATGCATTTTATAAATATGCAACTTGTTAAATTGAAATATGTAACTTGTTTATACTACATCGTGCAACTATTAATTTGAAAAAATTGCACGTTTCAGTATAAATAAGTTACATATTTCAATATAACAAATAACACGATTCTAAAATGCATTATGAATGGACGGTGCACCTACCGAGTATGGTTTTTTTTTCCATATTCATTTATGATAGGATTGAATAAGATTTAATAAGATTGAATTGACTGGACTGGATTATTTGTGTCAAGATATGCGTTTAGATTGTAGGATTGCATCTACTAATCCTATACTGAAAAATCAATATTAATGTTTGGATTGAGGGATTAGATGAGATACTTATTGATAGTCATAAATATTTAAATTAAATTGAAACAATCACACTTCATTCTTGTAAATCTATTGAAACAATAGAATGACAATATTGTAATATTGCACTTGGAGGCACACTTGTATGAGTCGGTCTCATGGTGAAACGAAGTATAAATTGGGCATTAACGCTTTAACACTTTGGTAAGGGTGGATGTGATTTGTGCTAAAATGTACTCCGTCTCATGCATGAGACCGTCTCATATGAGTTTTTGTCTTGTACACTTGCAATATGTTCTATCCCACATTTCACATGAGATTGTCATATCCTTACATGGAGGAATTTAATACATTTTGTATCCGGGCTGAAAATGTATTCTGGACTCTTATCCCACAAATCAAACTATAAATTAATTGGGATTAAAATCATAATCCTAACTTATTCCGATCAATCCCACAAATCAAATGTGTAGTAAAGGATAGCTAAAAAAAAGTCAAGGACTTAAAATTTACCGTGAATATATGATTTCAAATTCATTTAAATCCACCCATATCCCTTAAAATCTAGTTAATAAAGAAAGTCAAATAACCTGGTGGCTGCCACTGGGCTCCTCAATTGACATGAGAGACCCAGGTTCGATTCATTTGGGAACAAATTGAAGTATGAGAGTTATAAGGTGGCTTGATGAACTTGTGGAGTGTTTGAGTGTTTGGTGTACTAACTACTAAAAATTAACTTTGTCCGATTCAAAAAAAAAAAGAAGTCAAATTATTAAGATTTTCAATTTACCGAAAATATGATTTCAAAATTCATTTAATCCACCTATATCGATCCTCCAAAATCTAGTTAAAAAAGAAAGTCATTGATTTTAATTTCATGTCGGCTGACATATATTCTCAATGAATTTCTTATCATGGATCAATTATATAAAAGTAAAAGCAATGAAATTATTAATAAATAAGATTATATATTAAAATTCAAATTTACCGATTACCATGCAATACATTTAATCCACCTATATTGATCCTTTATAATCTAGTTAAAAAGGAAAGTCAAGTATTTTAAATTCATTTTATTTTCAATGAATTTCCAATTGTGGATCAATTAATTAAAAGTAAAATAAAATAAAATTAGTAACAAATAAGATTATTAAAATTTTATTTTTATTTTTGTTTTTTAATCGGACAAAATTAATTGTTAGAAGTTAGTACACCAAGCACCCAAATACTCCACGAAATCACCAATTCACCTTATAATTCTCATAACTCCAAATTCGTTTAGAAAGGGAATTCAACCTGATTTATTAAAATTTTAATTTGTTTTACCACCGTCTTTTATCTTTTCAACAATGCCCTTAGAAACGGGTTTCACGAAGTAAGAAGGCGTTAACATAAAAGCCTCAAAGTTGCCAAGAGGTCCAACACAGAATCATACGATTCATAGCTTATAAATTTAATAAAATTAAATTAAATTAAGGACTCAATTGATTAATATTTCATCATATTAATTGTGTACTTATCATGAACTTATTTAATTCCTTCCAAACTTATTGAAATTTGCATGAATTCATATTTCATATACCCAAATTGCCTCTCAGGATCAGCTTTTCTGTCAAAAAATACACGTAATAAGCTCCTTATTATAAGTATAATTAAATATTAAAATTTTCAACCTGGCCTACTCTTAATTAAAAATAAATAACCACACAATTGACCTCCTACATAATTAACCAGGATCGATTTTCACTAAATCTATCAATTAAATTATATTTGCCAAAAATAAAATCACCATTAATACTAATGCGCGTGAAAGAGGATTAGTACAGCTAATCTATTAAAGCCCACCAAAAGTCGGTGGACATAAATGAAGATGAGATTGAGCAAAATTATTTGCAACAAAAAGGAAATTAATGTGATTGAGAGTTGGAATGCAATAGTTAATGCAAAATCTACAGAACCATATGATACAATGTGAAAAATGTAGTTAGGTCAATGAGAGTTTGACAAACTTTTGCTTTAGCTCGGTATAAAAGGACGCTATCTCTAACTCAACTGCATGCATTTATGAGTCATAGTCCTATTGATTCTTATAAATACTATCAATTGATTGGTTCATATTACAAAACAAGTGCACTGATTTGCAATCTTAATAGAGTTGCTATATCACATATTTAATTAATAAAAAATGGGGAAGTTTTTCAATAATTGTGGGGTTCTTGTCATGATCTTGGTGTTGGGATTGTGTGTGATGGAATTTGTTGATGGGAGGAAGCTTAAGAAAGATTTGTTTATGGGAGATGGACTTGATGGTGGAGGGGGATTTGGAGGTGGGGGTGGTGGAGGGTTCGGTGGTGGAAAAGGTGGGGGAGTTGGAGGAGGGATAGGGGGTGGATTTGGAGGTGGTGGTGGAGGAGGTGGAGGTGGTGGAGGAGGTGGAAGTGGTGGTGGATTTGGAGGTGGTCATGGTGTTGGTTTTGGTGGTGGAGCCGGAGGTGGTGTAGGTGGAGGAATAGGAGGTGGTATTGGCGGAGGAACAGGAGGCGGTGTAGGTGGAGGAAGTGGGGGTGGTTATGGTGGAGGGACAGGAGGTGGACACGGTGGAGGAGCAGGAGGTGGTCATGGTGGTGGAGCAGGTGGAGGAACAGGAGGTGGTCATGGTGGTGGAGCAGGTGGAGGTGGAGCAGGTGGAGGAACAGGAGGTGGTCACGGTGGTGGAGCAGGTGGAGGAACAGGAGGTGGTCACGGTGGAGGAGCAGGAGGTGGTCATGGTGGTGGAGCAGGTGGGGGAACAGGAGGTGGTCACGGTGGTGGAGCAGGTGGAGGAACAGGCGGTGGCCATGGTGGTGGAGCAGGAGGTGGTCATGGTGGTGGAGCAGGTGGTGGTCACGGTGGGGGAACAGGAGGTGGTCACGGTGGTGGAGCGGGTGGAGGAACAGGAGGTGGTCATGGTGGTGGAGCAGGTGGGGGAACAGGAGGTGGAGCAGGTGGAGGAACAGGCGGTGGCCATGGTGGTGGAGCAGTAGGTGGTCATGGTGGTGGAGCAGGTGGAGGAACAGGCGGTGGCCATGGTGGTGGAGCAGGAGGTGGTCATGGTGGTGGAGCAGGTGGAGGAACAGGCGGTGGCCATGGTGGTGGAGCAAGAGGTGGTCATGGTCGTGGAGCAGGTAGGAGGAACAGGTGGTGGTCATGGTGGTGGAGCAGGAGGTGGTCATGGTGGTGGAGCAGGCGGTGGAGGAACTGGAGGTGGTCAAGGTGGTGGTATTGGTGGCGGAGCAGGAGGTGGTGCCGGTGGAGGAGCAGGAGGTGGTGCAGGTGGAGGAATTGGAGGTGGTCATGGTGGCGGTATTGGAGGAGGAGCTGGAGGCGGTACCGGGGGAGGCATTGGAGGAGGAGTAGGAGGTGGTGCTGGCGGAGGCATTGGAGGAGGAGCAGGAGGTGGAATTGGTGGTGGTATTGGAGGAGGAGTAGGAGTAGGAGCTGGTGCTGGAAGAGGAGCAGGAGGTGGTTTTGGTGGAGGAATTGGAGGTGGAATAGGAGGTGGTGCTGGTGGAGGATTTGGAGGTGGAACGGGCGGTGGTGTTGGTGGAGGCGCGGGAGAAGGATATGGTGGTGGTTTTGGAGGAGGAGCCGGAGGCGGTGGATTTGGTGGAGGATCTGGAGGTGGTGGAGGATTTGGTGGTGGACATTAAATCTTATTTGAGTGTAATATCGTCCAACATAAGACATGCATGTCATGATCTTTTTTATTTCTTTAAAGTTGAAATTCAAATTTCTTAATAAATTGGACATTTAATTGATAGTATTAATTATTAGCAAAATTGATATTTTTAACTACAAATCTTGCTTTTTAATTTTATTGTTGTTCACGTAATCATGAAATTTGTTTAAGGAAAAAAAATATATTAAATTGAAGATATATTAATCCCAAGTTAAAGCAAGGTCCCCCTTTTCATGTCAATTTATAATGGGTATCTGATTCTTCGAGGTCTCGTACTACTGAAAGGACAAGAACAACTAAAATTTTAATAAATAATAATGAATGAGATGAAATATTGTGAAAATATTAATAAATGTTATAAGCAAAATTTAATACATTAAAAATTATTAGAATTGTAGAGGAAATTAAATTTATTTTATAAGGTAAAAAAAAAGAAGCAAATAAAACACCTAGGATTCTTATTATGGGATCATAAAGAAATATAAGAACTGGGATGGTCTTTTTATTTTATATTTACATTTGTATTGATTGTATCTATTATACAATATCAACTTGAAATTATTTATAAAACTGGGCTAATAATCCCGAAATATGCATAAAGTTTCTAGGCCCTCTCTATAGGTTCAATTCAAATGGTATGAAACAATTAGTGCTCTAATTTAAAAGGCTTAAAATTTCATATATTGATAGTGTGATACACATCAGACAAATGTAATGGAAGCAATCGATCTGACTCAGTGTAGTTAACAATTTTGAATATAAATTTGTTATTTATTTAGTTTTTCCGTTAAATTTTTCTTGATGATTAATTTTTTTTTAAGTATATGCATGTTAGCTTAGATTTTATAATGAGTCACACTTGTTTGCACCGTGCCATTTTAAATCAATTTTAAATAATTATGACCTGTTTAATTTTCACACGGTTCCACGTGAACATATTTAAATAACATACTAATTCATTCTTATGACAGTGATGTTGCATAGTCTGATGGTTAATAACAAGTATTTCAAGGTCAAGGTGGTGGGTTCGGCCTCTAAATCCCCCATTCTTAGTGTGTAATGTAATGACCTTCTTCATTTGTATTTAGTATTTTTTTTTGTCTCTTTTTTTTTTGAAGGTATTTATTGGAAGATTCATAGGAGTTTATAAGACAATTTTTGCATATTGTCGTCTTTAATATATTAGAATATTTAATTAATTTGATTAATTCACTCTCAATCTTTGCCTTTTTAATCTTTTAGAATATTATATAATAAATATCATTCTAACATTTTTTCCCTCATTATCTCATATATGATATATACCCCAGGTAATTTATTTTCATGGCTATTTAAATTTTCTTATGTCAACATTAACCTTAATTTATGATAATTAAATATTTTTAACAATAATTATTATTGGTTGAAAAAATTATTCACACAACATATTTGTAGAAAAATTAAAAAATTTAATAACCATGAAAAATAATCATTAACGGTATATATAAGATAATGGGGGTGAAAATGTCAAAATGACATGTGCTGCATGTTGTTAGCTAATAAACAAATGACTTAGATGTGGAATATGACTTAAGCTATTAGCTAATCAAACAATGAATGTTCTGAGAATGACCAATAAATGTGTTCTATAGCATTCAATATGTGTAATAAATGTCAAAGAGATTTGTAAGAATGTATGTTTTTTTGTATTGAATTTTTGGTGGTTCAAGGGTCTTTAATACCTATATTTATACATCGGAGAGCGGATCTCACTCTCCATCTACCTAGTTCGGCGCATTTAATGTCATATCTACATTCAATGCCCGAAATCGTGGGCTTACATTAAATGCTAAAGATCTTCTGAGAGCTTGAGGTAGCTCGTCCAGCTCCGGATCCAGGGATCTCCGCTGGAGGGCTCTGATCATTCCCATACTTAGGTACTAGACCTATTATTTCGCCGTTTACTGTTGACATTCTTACCATTCTGAGGAGATTTCATGCTCCGACTCTGTCAAACCATCCCATCGCATTTACTCCTAAGTGTACTTGCTATCAGTTGCGCAGGGAGCTCACTCAGATGCCTTAGTGGTCCGACTGAACATGGCGAGCTCGATAATTTTTAGCCTTGGTTGAGCGCGCCCTTACGCGCATCAGGTGAACTCGCTGCATTGGAGCCGAGCTCGCTTGATGCCTTGGTTAAAACAAATGGGCCCTCTTGGTCAAACACAGGAAAGCCTTGAACTCGATAGTTTCAGGGTTGGAACAGGATTGAATATATTAATGGGCCGGTGAGCCCAGTTCAATATGCACACAACAATGCACATAAAATATTAGAATATATAAATTATGTATGCAATTAAATTAATCAAAATAATTAAATATTTAATATAAAATTAATAATATAAAAATTATTTTGAATCCGCGTAAGACACGGTTACATGCTAATATTACTTAGAGTGGCGAACGACAAATATGCCATGAATCTATTGAATTTTGTTCAAAATTAAGTTTTTTTTTTTTGTTATTATTTTTATGCCTTATTAAGGAATTTTAGTCACTTCCAAGTTGTATTAGAATATATCTAACAAATAAAAGGAGAGGAGAGTAAAAAGAGAAGGAGAAATATACTCGATCCAAGTTGATCATAATCTGGAGTATATGCATACACACATATATATAGAGTATTAATATATATAAATTGATGTCCAACTTTTATGAGTCAACTTTATTGTATATAAAGTACACTTTGCAACTTATTGCATCATATTTGTCAGTGTTTTCAAAAATCGGTTGAACCGCCCAGTTGAACCGGTCGAACCGTGAACCGCTCATGTCGCCGGTCCAATTACTCCTTAAAAACGGTTAATTCGATTTTATTATTTTTATTATTTATTAAATCACTTTTTTTATTTTTTTATTATTTTTTTCTAAACCTCTCTATATAATGTTATTGTTTTTATCTCAATATCATTTTCTCTCAAATAAATTCATTCACAAGTCATTAATTTCATTTAATCTCTTTATCGTCGTCACATATTGTGTGGAATTAATCCACAACGTCATCATCTCTGGTCTCCAAACTCTATTGTATTTATTTTAATATAAGATTTATAAGTTATAAATTAGTATAATTTTAATATTTTATGAATAAATATTTATTTTTAATGTAACATACAAAATATAAAAGAAATATGCATAAATCAATTTAACGGTTGAACCGTCGGTTCAACCGGTCCAACCGATTGGACCGGCAACCGATGCCTAAACCGGTTTGATCACCGGTTCGGTTATGAAAACACTGATATTTGTTATCAAGGAATATTGAGCAGATAAAGAGAGAGAAATGTGGAGAGATTCTAATTTCTTTTTTCAGTGTTCATGCATATGCCATGAATTTATAAACGCATATTCTTGTTACATAGTTGCATTGTGCGGCAGAAATAAAATTAATATACATTTTATAAATAAATGTGGCGATCACAGTACAATTTTTAAAATCTTCTGTAAATTTTAAATTGCATTTTGATGGACATGTTAATGAATATCAATATATTATAATTATGTTTTGACATTTATGTTTAAGATTTTGATTTCTCAGATATTCTATAATATGAATGGATGACACGTGAAGGAGTTGGTATGCTGTGAAACTTGTTCATCGTGAAATTGATTTATTTTTACACTTTAGTTATCAAGATTACACTCTTTAGTAATATAGGTCACACACTTCAGTTATCACGACCACACTCTTTGCTGTAATATTTATCACACCCTTCATTTTTATGAGTAATACTCTTTATAGTAAAAAATCACACTCTTCAGTTATATAAATCACACTCTTTGGTAATATAAGTCACACTCCTAAACCAATTTCACCGTGAAACTTGTTCACTCTATATTTTGCACATGTGAAATAATAAAAAATATCCAACTAATTATCATGTGTTAAAAATTCAATAGAGTGAGACACCAATAAAATACGGAAAATAAAATAGGAGAATCGAATCGCAAAAATTGTGCACTTGACAAAACTTGAACAGTTTGTTTTGATAGCCCAATATTCCAATATGAAATACGGTTCATATTCTTATTTAGATATATTGTGAGCCCAATACAATTTAAAGAATAAAGTTGTATTAAGGACCCAATCTAGATGAAATTGGGCTAAAATGGCTTAGAAAGCCTGACAAAGACTTGCACAGTTTAATTACAACACGCCGTCTATAGAGGCCCAACTAGTGAATTCCACAGTATCACTTAAATGAAATTATAAAGCTGGTTTTTTTCATAAAATTCTAGGCCAGTAAATAGCATTTTTAAGAATAATTGTTATAATCTATTTACACTTATTGAACTTGCACACGTAACTATTACAACTGACGAATTTGATCCTATGTCTGCAGGTGGGCACAAATAATTACAGTTCACGAAGAAATATCCCGTCTGGTGCAAGAATTTGTTTTAAACATTTTTTTGCCACTTTAAAAATCATTTGATTATGTAGTAGATAAAAATCATTCGTAATTAAGCACTCTTTTAACTAAGTAAACCATTTTTTATTAGAAAAAAAACAAGTAAACATTAAAATATTAAATATGCAGTGCAACTAATAAGTAGTTTTGAAGATACTAATTATTATACTAAAAATATTAATCATTTCCGTGAATTTTATTTTACATTATTTTACTAAAAAAATGTGATAGTGATGTATAATTAATTACTCTATTTATAATATATTTTATAATAATAAACCCTATATACATAAAGTGAAAAGGATACAATAAATGCAGAAGTTTCCCGTTCTCGTAATTTCCTTCTTCACACTTCACTTTTCTCCTGCATTCATTCTGCTCTCTCTCTCTAATTAGACTCTTTAAACAATACAAATTTTCAGTCAATTTAAACAGCAGTCATTTTCAGAACCGATTCAAATGGCATAAAGGAACAAGATAGATTCACAGAGCATAAACCGCCCAACCCCCCCTTTTATTTTGATTCTTCCTTCTTTTTAACAATAATTCATTTTCCAATTTCTTTTCCCTTTTTCTGAATTTTTTCCATCTCTATATATACCCCCACTCCCTGCATATTTCCACACACTGCAAAAAACACTCTTCCCTTTCTTCTCCAAAAACAGAGTCAAAACAGAGTAAAAAACAGAGTCTCTGTTTTTCATTTCTTGTAACTTTACTCCCATGGCGCCAACAAACGATCCAATCAGCTCGATTTTCAGCCCTTTAATTTCCGCCAAAAAAGACAACGCTTTCGAACTCGTCGGCGGGAAACTAACCGTGAAGAACGTCCCATTGCTTTCCGAAATTCCAAGCAATGTTACGTTCAAAAGCTTTTCTTCCATTTGTCAATCTTCGGGGGCTCCTGCCCCCCTTTATAAACGGGCTCAGTCCCTCTCCAATAACGGCGGATTCCTCGGGTTTTCCCATAAGGAATCCGCCACAGGCTGACTAATTCCCTGGGCCAATTCACCAACAGGGAATTCGTCAGCATTTTCAGGTTCAAAACCTGGTGGTCGACCCAATGGGTCGGCACATCCGGTTCGGATATTCAAATGGAGACCCAATGGGTCATGCTGAACCTGCCGGAGATCAAATCTTACGCCGTCGTGATCCCCATCGTTGAAGGGAAGTTCCGGTCGGCCCTGTTTCCAGGGAAAGACGGGCACGTGCTGATCTCCGCGGAGAGCGGCTCCACGTGCGTCAAAACGACGTCGTTCACCTCCATCGCCTACGTGCACGTCTCCGAAAATCCCTACACTCTGATGAAGGACGCCTACACCGCCGTCCGGGTCCACCTCGACACGTTCAAGCTAATCGAGGAAAAATCGGCGCCGCCGCTGGTGAACAAATTCGGGTGGTGCACGTGGGACGCGTTTTATCTGACGGTGGAGCCCGCCGGGATATGGAATGGGGTGAAGGAGTTTTCCGACGGGGGGTTCTCGCCTCGGTTCTTGATCATCGATGATGGATGGCAGAGCATCAACATCGACGGTCAGGATCCGAACGAGGATGCGAAGAATCTCGTGTTGGGCGGGACGCAGATGACGGCTAGACTTCACCGATTTGAAGAATGCGAAAAGTTTAGAAATTATAAAGGTGGGTCCATGACGGGGCCTAAGGCCCCGTACTTCGATCCCAAAAAGCCTAAGTTGTTAATATCTAAGGCTATTGAGATCGAAGGGGTTGAGAAAGCCCGTGATAAGGCTATTCAGTCTGGTATCACGGACTTATCTCAGTACGAAATTAAGCTTAAGAAGTTGAACAAAGAGCTCGATGAGATGTTTGGAGGCGGGGGGAACGAGAAGAAGGGGTCGAGCAAGGGGTGCTCGGATTGTTCATGCAAGTCTCAAAACTCGGGGATGAAAGCTTTCACGAACGATTTGAGGACGAATTTCAAAGGGCTAGACGATATTTACGTTTGGCACGCGTTGGCGGGTGCTTGGGGAGGTGTTAAGCCCGGGGCGACTCATCTTAATGCAAAGATTGAGCCTTGCAAATTGTCTCCGGGGCTCGATGGGACCATGACCGATCTTGCGGTGGTTAAGATCCTCGAGGGCTCGATCGGGCTCGTTCATCCCGATCAAGCTGAGGATTTCTATGACTCGATGCATTCTTATCTTTCTAAAATTGGAATCACAGGAGTGAAAGTTGATGTTATTCATGTAAGTAATACTTACTGTGTGGTTTTCTTTCTTGGATATATGATTTAATCTAACAATTTTTTATTTTGTTTTTTGAAAATATAGACTCTTGAATATGTGTCCGAGAATTATGGAGGCAGAGTTGAGCTTGGAAAAGCCTATTACAAGGGGCTTTCGAAGTCTCTTAATAAGAACTTTAATGGAACTGGTTTGATCTCAAGTATGCAACAATGTAATGACTTCTTTATGCTTGGAACTGAGCAGATTTCCATGGGAAGAGTTGGTAAGAATAATTCTATATCACACTTTTTTCATTGACAAAAACTTGTGTATACCCGAGTTTACGGTGAACTCGGGTTTTTTTAGTATCGTGTTATGTTTAAAAATTATTACTGTTATACACAAAAATTGATACAGTGAGAATTTTTGTGTATAATAATGATAGTTTTTACATATACCAGTGATAGAGTTCATGTATAGCCATGGTTCACATGAGTGTTGCTCATTTTCATTTATAAATTCAAGAAAATATAATATTTTGTTTGTGTGAATATAGGGGATGATTTCTGGTTCCAAGATCCGAATGGTGATCCAATGGGAGTTTATTGGCTACAGGGGGTCCACATGATCCACTGTGCTTACAACAGCATGTGGATGGGGCAGATCATCCAACCAGATTGGGACATGTTTCAATCAGACCATTGTAGTGCAAAGTTTCATGCTGGCTCAAGAGCTATCTGTGGAGGTCCTGTTTATGTTAGTGATTCTTTGGGAGGACATGATTTTGATCTCTTGAAAAAACTAGTTTTCAATGATGGTACAGTCCCTAAATGCATACACTTTGCTCTCCCAACAAGAGATTGTCTCTTTAAGAATCCCCTCTTTGATAGCAAGACCATTCTCAAGATTTGGAACTTCAACAAGGTACAACTCATCTTAGCATCTTTCTTTTCAATGTGTAAAATATTAAATTGTGTTTTTTAACCTAACTCGTAAAATTATCTGCAGTACGGAGGCGTCGTTGGTGCCTTCAACTGCCAAGGAGCCGGGTGGGACCCCAAGGAACAAAGGATCAAGGGCTACTCCGAATGCTACAAGCCTCTCTCGGGTTCTGTCCACGTTAGTGACGTCGAATGGGACCAAAAGGTCGAAGCGACTAAGATGGGAGAAGCGGAGGAGTACGCCGTTTATCTCACCGAATCGGAGAAGCTACTATTGACAACTCCCGAATCTGACCCCTTCCCGTTCACACTTAAGTCCACCACGTTCGAGATTTTCAGCTTCGTTCCGATCAAGAAGCTAGGTCAGGGCGTGAAATTCGCGCCTATCGGGCTAACCAACTTGTTCAACTCGGGAGGGACGATTCAAGGGGTTGTGTACGATGAGGGCGTTGCGAAGATTGAGGTCAAGGGTGACGGGAAGTTCTTGGCGTACTCGAGCAGCGTGCCGAAGAAATCGTATGTGAATGGGGAAGAGGTGGAGTATAAGTGGTCTGGGAATGGGAAGGTTGAAGTGGATGTGCCTTGGTATGAAGAGTGTGGAGGGATTTCTAACATTACTTTTGTTTTCTGAATGTTTGATGCATATGGTAAGATGTGTGCTTGTTTGATGAATTAACAAGCTAAGAAAATTATGATGTATTTTGTGTTTTTTGTTCTTGTTTAATTATAAATAATGTCCTATTGCAAGCCCAAGAGCAGCCGTGGGATGTTCGTTGTGTAAGAAATGCTTTTGAAGCAATATTCTTAGTTTTTCTTAATTATGATTTTTAATTTAAATTCAGTTTATTTGATAAATTTATGACAGTCACAAATCTTGGTTTTTTAAATCTTTTAAATTCAGTTTGTTAGGTAAATTGAGATGATTAAAGTGGAGAAAAAGATTGAAATTGTGAATCTTTCGATTCTCTAATTTAACATGTAATGTACCGGGGAAGAAAAATACACCCTGCATCGCTACACATATATATGTAAAGAGTTAGTATGTTGTGAAATTTGTTCACCGAAAAATTAATTTTTTTTTTACAAATATGACCCTTCAATTATCACGTTTAATATCTTTTTGTAATATAAATCACATCCTTCATGTATCATTATTAATATCTATGATGTAATACAAGTCATACCCTATAGTATTCTGAGTAATATTCTTTATAGTTAAAAGTCGCATTCTTCAATTATACAACTAATATTTTTTAATAATATAAGTTACACTTCTTAACCAATTTTACATATTCTTTTGTGAAATTTGTTGCCCTATACTTCTTCAAATGTAAATGATTTCTAGTAATTCAAAATATAATAAATTCGAACATACGTAATTCTATTAAAATGACACACACATTTAATATACTTTATTGTATGTTGTATTTAAGATGTTGTGGGTAGACGTCAATAAGTAGTAGTGTTTTAATAATTAAATAGTGGTGGTTGGACTAATAAAGATTAGGGGAAAATGATGAGTTATTTAAATGATGCAAAATGAAGTCTTGTCAAAATTAAGGCTATGTTAGGGAGCTACTTTGTGCAACTAGAATCTTCCTCCACGTGTTGTGTTAATTAATCTTAAAATTAGTAAATTATAATTATATAAGTATATTTATATATGTGTTTATTGAGAATCGTCATTTATTAATTGTTGATATATATTAATTTAATTGCTCGTCGGTGAAGTATCAAAATCACAAAATATGTGAGTTCCTTCTCTTAATTTTTTGCAGTCGTAGGATTTTGTTTTGACACTTTACAAATAATCATAACGCGTGTTCAGAATAAGTTGATAGTATAATATTATTATTCTCTTAAATTCCTGCCAAAAGAGTGACACACGATTGTCATATTATTAGGTGGCGGCCAAAAGTATTCACAAGATAATGATAAATTTAAAGAAAAAATACTCAACAATCTTCCGCCAAAAGTATGTCGATTTTTTTCAATTGACAAAGTTTAGGATACAAATTTATATACATACAAATTTCAATTGACACTTAATTTTACTTTATTCAATATATCATTGACCCGCTTTTGACATTTTTTGACCATTTGACCCGCTAATCCTTCCTAAATTGATTGATTTATATCTATACAAATTTGTACAGTAGATTGCTCTTTTTCATTTGTCCGTTTATCAAAAATAAAAAATGTGTTTATTCTCTTTACATTAAAAATATGTCCACTTTCTTCATTTGTCCGTTTATAGAAAATGTATTCAATCTCTTTATAAATGCATTAACTTTATGTATATCTCTCAATCATCACTTAATTATTTAAATTGTCATTATACTTTTTTTCTCATTTGAACGGATTTTTTTTCATTTTTACATTGTTGGACAATGTCAATAATGTTTTAGCACATTGTTTCATCTGATTAATATGTTATATAATATAATACACTGATGCAATGGTACAACATGCTAAAAATACCGTAGACATTAGTCAATTGTGTATTCCATCTTAACTGCACATACATTGTGTGTTCGGAATTTAAGAAATCGTTATTCATTACTCCATCCATCCCACAACACTCTGCGTCAACTTTTCGGCGCGAAGATTAAGAAAAGTTGCTTTATGAGGGATAGTAAGTGTGTGTTGTAAGGTTATAAGTGGAGAAAGAGTATGCCAATTTTTTGGGTGTGCAAAGTCTTATGGGACAGACCAAAAAAGAAAGTGTGCTAAGTCTTATGGGACGGAGGGAGTAATATTTTAGGTGATAAAGTGACACAGTGTTGAGGGTCTATTGAAAATTCAATTTTATTAAAGAGTAGAATAATATTTATTAAAAGTGATAAAGTGACAAGGAGTATGAGTGAGTAACATATTGTAAATAAGCGTGTGTTTGAATGATATGAGTTAAAGTGTGTATTTCTATTTAAGAAAATGTGCAGTTAAGATTGGAACAGACTGAAACAAAATATGTGCAGTTAAGATTGAGACGGAAGTAGTATCATAGAACAAACATATTATATTTAAATATTCATATGAATTATAGCTCAATAAAGAATTCACTGAAAAATACCTCAACTAAAATATATTACTTTAATGCGTGGTTGATTTAGCTTTTGTTTCTAATTCCCTACTTAAAATTAATATTCCCAGAAAAAGGGCACAAACAATAATAAAAAGAAAGAAAAGTAGGTTTTATATATAGAAAATGTAAGCATATTTGAAGAGTACTGTATTCCAATTGCTACGTGGTGCTTCTCAATATCGTGTGTGTGGCCCATCAATTTTAGGTTTGAATCATATTAATACACCAAACGACAATTTTACTTTTATTAGAATATACATACAAAATAGAATAATTATGCAAATTTCAAATAATTACACGTTTATCGTTTTCTTCCAATACATATATATATATATATATATATATATATATATATATATATTTGAAAGATTCCCATAGATAGGTGTTTTACTTATTACTCTCTGATTTGGTGATTCGATCTGTGTGTATTCCTGATATACAGGGTTGAGTACCCCTTTGTACTCAAATTAATACGGTTACCTTTTTGCTGTGCCAAAAAAAAATAGAATTAATGTGATACGCTCGCTCTAGATTAAATACTTAATTTTGGTTAGGTGTTATATGTAATTGGTGCACCGTGAATTTCATAACGTCTTTAAAACATTGAAATTTGCGATTTGTTACACTAAAACGTGACAATTATATTTTACGATAACATATTTTTCATTTCAATGCAACAAATTTTAAATTTATATAATACACTATAAAAAACACGATGCGCCTAATGCATATGAAACTCACTCCTTAATTTTTTGGGAATTGCGTTTTATTATGCTGTGATGGATAGAAGATAAAAAAACGAAAATGTAACAACAAAAAGACATAAAACGCAACCCTAATTAGTTTTATGCATGAGCTGTCTCACATTAGTTCTTTTTTTTTTATTTAAATATTTACTATTTACACATATTTTAATGTAAAAGTTATTTATTAATATTAAAAATGATAAAATTATTTTTTAATAAGAATTAAATGGTAAAATTATAATATTTTTGTAAATGAAAGGAGATAAATTAGTTGTCTTTCATGTGAAAAATGGAATGACATATGGTGTAATATTAAAATATTTGAAGAGATTTTTTAATCTTCCATCGATGTGGACCAGTGTTTAGTATTTCAATAGTTTTTTTTAAGGGTAAAGATGAAACTATATTGAACCTGAGTATAAGGGGTACTCAAATCCCATCACGATACAACAAAACAATTACGAATTACAGAGCATGTGGTTTAAACAATCTAGTGGTTGTCAATTCCAAGATGAAAACTGAACAACAAATGAAATTGGATAGTAGGACCGAATCCACTTACACAAACGCAAAATTTTATTCCATCAATAAGCTTCGTCTAATGTGTACTAACTTTCTTTGAAGATCCACCAATTTCGCATCTTTCAGATTTTTCAAATAGTACTCTGTCAAATTAATTCGACCGCTCTTCTCTAGACCTCTTCCTTTTCCGATTGAGTGAATTTCATTTAAGATTTAATTCACCCCATCTTCGATCCAATTAATTATGAAAAAAATTATATGAGTTGATTTCATAAATGAAATGAAAAGAGTTATAAATCAGTATACACCAATTTTTTGTTTTAAGTGTTAAAAGTATTAATACTTAATTTATATCCTGTCTCATTAGACCGTGTGTCTCAAAATTAAAGTACGCGACCTCACAATATTAGCGTCTATAAATATAAGTTTGCACTAACTCAAATTAATGAAACTCCAATCACAGAAAACTCAGGATCATGTTCTTTGATTTACTGGCGAACTTTCATTTCATAACCTTCATTTAGTATTCAATTGAGCATTTCAAATTGAAATTTATATTTAAGTCTTTCTCTTATCTGTAAAATATAATATCATTATTGTATATATTAGGTTGATGCATTTTAGGGAAATGGAAAATTTTGAAAATACTTTTACAGAAAAATAAAATTGTAAAGACATGAAAATAATTTATTTTGTTTAGGTTTCTTGGCTATCCACTAATATTGCTATATTTGAGGAGAAGATTATATTTAGGTCTTCATATTTTTATTATTTTTAGAATAAAATTACCTTATTTATTTTCATATGAGTTTTTGTAGTTTTATTATGTATTAATAAATTCAATGTCGGCTGAGATAAATAACAGCTAACTACAAGGATATTAAATTAATGTGTCACATCATCACAAAGTAATAAATTTCAATGTTATTAGCAGTGTTTTATATAACTTAAACCCATGATTTAATCCTGACAGACCACCGGGCCACATTCAATCACCCGTTCAACCCATGGCTCAACCCGGAATTTTGTTTAGTTAAAAAACAAAATAAATATACACCTATAAAAATTTAAATATATATTTTATAACTTTTCATATCATATTTTATAAATTTTTGTTCACCTCCATACATTTATCCCACATCGAAAGTGTTGGAGAAAAATGTGAAATCTTTATAGATTTAAAATTTTAAATATTTAATATAAATTAATAATTTAATTTTTAAAAAAAAAAATATTTTTGAACCAAGGATGAGCCAATTTTCAACCTTGCTCAACCTTAAATCCGGTTATGATGTGAGATTTTAACCTAAAATTTACATCTAACTAAAAACTTCAATCAGGAATCCCATTGCTCAATTCTTGAAAAAAAACACTTTTTATTAGGATAAATAATGGCTAACTACAAGGATATTAAATTAATGTGTACTAAGATTTGATCACATCATCACAAAATAGGATAGAAAAGTGAAATTAGGGAAATTTTGTTTTTTTGAAAAGTGCCAAAATCCTCCCCCAGATATATTGGGTTTGACTACACTTTTTGGGCCCCATATATATTACGGACAAATTTCGTTCAGGAAAAGGAAAATCTTTAATTTACTTTTCGATTATTTTTAAAACTTGGAATAGACAACGTTGTAACTGACAAAAAAAAATCTGCATATTTAACACTCAAGGGTATAGTATCTATTAAGATTTTCATAGGTGATACAATATTATAAAAATAGATAACGAGAATACATTTCGTTATCCCACCTCATTCAATATTTAAATCACATTAACAAATATTTAAAAAAAATTAAAGACAGAGTTTTAGATGAGACTATTTCATCATGCATGAGACAGAACTTCACTCTAAAATTTACATCTAACTTTATTTTAAATAATGATTTAGAAAGTATCATAAATTCACGGACCATATAATATACTCTCTCCATTTTATAATAGATATCATTTTGGAATTTTTAAGACAAGTTAAGGACATGTTCTTTTTCAAAAATTAAACTTAATTAATATTATTTAAATATTCTTAACAATAATTACTATTGACTGAAAAAATATACACACAACACATTTGTAGGAAGTTTAAAATATAAAATTACCATATTAAGGGTAATTATGAGATAAAAGAGGATAAAATATCAAAACGACATCTATTATAAAAATGTCTAAAAAAGCTAAAATGACATCTAAATAAAAATAAAGGGAGTATATATGAAAATAATCTATCTCATACTCCCTCTACCATTAAAACTGCTCTTCCTTTTAATATCATACACCTTTTTGTTAGCGATATTTGTATTAAGAAATAAAAATAATTAGGTTTCGTAGAAGAATAAATATGATAGATGAAACCTTTATCTATCATACCATTCTTTAAAATTAATTTATCATTTCAATTACTAATACAAAAAATCGCCACAAAAAACACGCAAGCGAACAAAAAATGCGAAAAACGAAGTCCTGGATTTTATGGAGTATAATTTTTTGTCAAATTTAAATTCATTCATTTCAATCGTGGCATTTATTTACTCTATAAAATCAAAGACTTTACTCACCATTTATTATAAGTTTATAACAAGATAATACTACCAATTGCCAAATCTCTGATTTAAAAATCAAGAGGTACAAGGTTAGATTAACGGACGCAGAGATGAGAAAGCGTGTTTGGATTGTACACCGACCGCGCTTTTTCTTGATGAAAATCAAGGTCAAAAATACCAAACACGACAATTATGTCATAACTAATAACTAACTGCCACTAACGAAATATACCAACTCATGACTTATTATCAATATCATGACAAGGGGTGGGAAATAGACCAGGCTACCCGATGGACCTATGGCTCGACCTACTAAAGCTCGGCTCGGCTTGACTCGTTTAATAATTAAGCAGACTCAAACATTTTTAAAAGCCTATTTACTTAAATAGGCTAGATTCGAGTAGGGATGCTTTTTCCGAACCGCCGGTTCCTGTTCCGAACCCATGGTTCCAAAATTTCCGGAAACGGAACCGAACATGATCAAAAGGCGGTTTTCCTTCTTCGTTCCGAACCACGTTCGATTCCAACCACCCGTTCCAAAGTTTTTTTTTTTTTTTTTTTTTTTATTTCTTGATTTTTTGGATCTAAAATTTGAAAGAATGTAGATGAGAAATTTAATTATTGTATTATTGTTAATATGAGAATTTAAATTAAAGATTACATTACAAAAAATTAAAAGTTAAAACATAACAATAACATTAGTACAATACCAAAATGCAAGCAACAATGGTAAATTAGTAAGATTAGTCTAGTAGAATTAAATTTCATCACCATTTGAATTAATTGAATTGTTGCAGTATTAACTATTAAGTATGAACTAAGTATCTTGAATTCTAACATTCTAAGAAATACACTTAGAAATAATTGAATGAACTATTATAAAATACAAAATACAAAAAAATAGTAATTCTAACTTAAAATAAGCTAGTAATTTACTATTACAAATTAATTGAACTATTACAAATTTACAAATTACAAAGTGAACTATATCGAATTAGTAATTACAATTACAACTTCAAATTTTAAACTTTACAAAATAAATTTGGGGGAGGGGGGATTTAAAGAAATTGGACTTGAGCTTAAATTTAAGAAATAAACTTAGAAATTCTAAGTTTGAAACTTAAAATTAAGTTGCCTACGATTCCAATAGGAATCAAAGTCCACGTAGTTCTCTTTACCTCAAACTTACCTCGTTGATTTGGATCGATTCGATTCTTCATGCATCACTTTGGGTGGTTTTTCTTGAGCTATCTTGATCATCATTATCAACAAATTCTTGACTTCTCTTTTCGCCTTACCCAATCATCAAGCAAGCATTGGTTTTCCACGTTTTCAACGGTCATATTCGATCTCACAGATCCAAAGTGTAGCCTCCCAAACTAAAAAGCTTGTTCAACCAAGAACGGTTGAGGCGGAGATGCAAAAATTTCTCTTGCTAGCATTGACAATATTGATAGATATTTTTCATCCTCGACCACCACTTTAGTATATTAAAAGTAAATATTGTCTTCATCTTCATCGTCAAAAAATGAAGAGGATAAATAATGATCAAGTTCGTAATAAGGGTTAGAAGTAGACCTTGGACGTTTTTTGAGAACGCTCATCATAAAAACCCCGTTAATATATCTTCTTCTTGACTCATAAAGAGCCACCGCCACCAAAATTTTCTTCAAAACCGGACCACTATATTCTCTAAATAAAGACATTAAAGAAACTTTAATCCGATTACCAATCTCTTCCTGGATTAGGATATACATCATCTTCACCCATGACCATATGTCTATTAGGAAATAAATAATTATAATACATATTTAACATCATTATTAATCCATCCAATCTTACTCTAGGATCAAACACTTTAGCAACCAAGAATAGATCGAATATTTGTAGAATATTTTTTTCCATTTTTGCATCATAGAGAAAGTAGCACCACTTAATAAAGGATTTGTAATATTTTCATTTAACACGTGAGCAACTTTAATACAATAATTAAAAAATTACGAAGGATAATAAACACAGATAACACTTTTTGTGGAATCACTAAAAATTTCCAAAATTTTACACAAAGAAGTGCATGAATCCCAATATTGAGGATATAAAATGAATACCACAATTTTCTTGAGTAAAAAATGTACATAAAACGCCTTTATAATCCATAGACTCCTTTAACAATTTATACGTGGAATTCCAACGAGTTGACACATCAAGAGAATTTTTTTTTGGGATGCATATTGTATGTTCTACAAAAAACTTTCCATTTTTTTCAACAATTTTGAATGTCTCGACATATAATAAATAGCGGATCTAATAGGACCAACTTGTTCTTTTTTCAAAGCATCTAAACCATCTTGAACACATAAATTTAAAATATGACACATACATCTAACATGAAAAAAAAATTTTCCACCAAGATATGGTTGACAAATATTTGTAAGATCTTCAATAGTAGCCGATTTACACTAAAGATTATCAAAACCAATAGAATTTTTTTTTTTAGTAAGAGCATACTCATTTAAAATATCATGCAATTTATCTCTAATATTAACTCTAACCATTTGTGTTCCGTATCAAAATCTCTATAATCAATCAATCTTTTGTTAAGAGTCCACGAATCATCAATCCAAGTGCATGTAACTCCTATATAACTATGCTTTTGAAAATTATCACCCAAATATCCGCATATATACAAAGTTTAACATTTAAATCGGCAAATAGATTAATCAAAGCATATTTATACTCATAAACAACTTTAGCAACATCACGAGTAGTAGTATGACGTGAAACTTTTTTTTTTTTGCATGGGTTGAAGACCAAGGTTAAAAAAAATCATTCCAATAATGAATTATCGGAAATTGAAAAGGAAGGTGTTGTGTGCACACAAATTTAGCTAACAATTTTCTATATTTCATTTGATCAAATGTAAATAGAGAAGTTACTTACCTACCTCGCTTTGAACTCCACCACCGCCACCGGTTGACGTAAATCCACGGTTGTGCTTGGTTTGAACTAATTCCAACTCTATCCCATGAATTTTTTTTCAATGCTTCTCGAATGTTCCATATCCTCCTCCTTTGACAAAAAAGAATATATTTTTGTCACAATAGTTGCAATGAACTTTAATAGTACCATCCTCGTTGATCACTTTATTAAAGTGACGTGCAAAAAATCCGACTTAAGTTGAGCTCGACTTGGAGTTGGGGTTGGAGTTAGCTTCGGCATTGGACTCGGTTGGGTGGTTTTGGCTTTCTTGAGTAGGACGTCGTGGACCTTGTGGTATAGCATCATCTTCAAGAGAATTCATTCATTTGGCCTCAATCATATAAACTCCATTTATTTGGATGTAAGAAAAGGTGGAAAGACTTTACTCACCATTTATTATAAGTTTATGGTTTGCCAAATAATAATATGTATGTAATTGTATATGTAAATAATATATGATTTAAAAAATGTAATATGTATGTAACTATGTAAGTTAGATTATACTAACGCAGAGATAGACTATAAGTATACTTTAGTATAGTGTATATAATATATAGTGTAGTTAAATATAATATGATAGAAAGTATGATATATAGTGTGTGTAGTATAAATATAAATGTAATGTAAATAATATGTAAATAATAAACTTTGAGAATTGAGTGAGAGTAACTGCCGAGAACGAAATATACCAATAAACTTTTGACTTATTTTGGATCAATGAGTTGGTATTTATGACAAATATTGAAAAAAAAAAATAGACCCAAACCCGAACCCATGACGGACCTATCTGCTCTTTGATCTCAATCTCAACTCTTTTAATCTTTGGATCTCAACTAGAATTTTCAAATTTTGGGCGGTTTTAATAATTAAGCTCGGTTTTGCTAGAACATTTTTAAAAGCCTTATTTACTTAAATAACTGCTTAGACTGTGAATCGGCGTTTCAAAAACCCCAGTTCCGGGTTTGAACATATCCGGTTTTTTTAAGATGCCTTCTTCGAGCTTTTTCATAGACTTTTAAGCCCAATGACCTATTATTTAATTATATATATAATTATATAATTGTAAATAATATATTAATAAAATAAATAATATTTAATGTTAATAACTAGTAGTAGTATATTTTGATGATTTGATGAAGCACTTAGTATTGTTATTTGTACACTTAAAATTTCTATAGGTGCGATTTTGAATTTTTTATAATGAATAGTAGTCATAATAAGATTGAATATATTTTATATAGACTTTTTAAAAGCTTCCGTAGTCATTATTAAAAAACCTATGATTGAGGTTGTTGTGCTCGAAAAAAGATCACCATCTTTAATATAACAAATTATCAAAAAAGACTGAATCGAATTAGGGAAGATGATTTATCGTGCTTTATGATTATTTTTGTCATGCTTTAAAAATGATTTGTCTTGCTTGATGATTTGTCGTCTTTGATATAAAGGACCTCACCTTTCATTGTAAAAAAAAAATGTTTCCCTTCCAAATATACCTAAATATGGTTCATCCCGCAAAGCAGATTTTTTTACTTTATTTTTTTTTTGGTGGTCAAATTCAACAAGCCACATTCCCATCGTAAATTATTTGACCGTAATCATGACCCTATTCTTAAAAAAAAAAAAAATTGTTAAAGAAAATTACAAGTTTGTCATAACTTATGGTTTGATTTCGTTTCATCTTTATATTTTTTAGGGGTAAAAAGAATATATTTGGATTTTTTTAATGTATATATTAGGTGGTAACCAGTGACAGAGTCGACCCAATTAAATAATAATAAAAAAGTACCAAATAAAATTTTGAAATAAAAACATACACCAATACCTATATTTATATAAATGGATAGGCAGATTTGAAAGATTAAACTTGACAAGTGCAAGTGCAAATCTCAATTTGAATAAGCCCACAACTCACCTCCTTGTCTAAGACCGGCCCAACATTTTTCATATATCAATTTAATTAACCCCTTCTACAATTTAACAAAATCTATTTTCTTGATTATAAAATTAACAATTAAACCTAATTTATTATAGTTCTGGTATTTTATGAGGGTATAAAACCCTTTACTAAGTGATACACATCACTGTTTCTCGAAAATAATAAGAGGCACACTTGCATGAGACGGTCTCACGCTGAGACGGAATATAATTTAAACATTAACGCTTTAATACTTTGGAAAAAGTGTATGTGATTTGTACTAAATTTTATCCCATATGATATGAATTTTTGTCAAATAATAATTATTATAAGGCCACTGAGGTAATATGCCTAGATAAGAGGGCCCAAAACTAATTTGTATAAGGCAAACGGCCCAAAATTTAATGGGCTTATATTATCAAATGAAAGGGTTCGGTTATATATATACATACACCCCATGATTAATAAATTCATCTACTTAATTAATAAACTACCTAATACACCCTTTCTCCCAAGACACTAATTCCTCTTTCCTCTCTTGTTCATTTACAGTTCCCCTCTGAAATTTGCACCAGACTTGCTCATAATTAGATATATGAGTATGGTAGCAAATACCAGCTTCAAATAATTCATTTTACATAAATCTAGACAGTGGTAGCTAGCCTTAACTAGTTATGCAATATTGTTTACAAATAATAAATATATTAATTAAATATAAGAATTTGTAGAGATGTTCGATAGATTATGAATCTCAGTTATTGAACCGTTACAGTTTACAAAATACCATTACTGTTCAGCGAAAACAATTGCAACCGGTAAAAACCATCGATACTATCTAATAATACACTTAGATGCATACAAACGTTGCGATAAATATCGAAATAAGTGCATATTAAGTTCATATGTTAGGGCGTCTCCTCTCTTGATTTTTGAGCAATCAACATAATAATAACAAAAATAATTATAATATGATTTTGACATGAGCCCATATTTTCGTTTCTAATCAGCCAAACTATGCACAAATTACTTGTACAAATTAATCGACCAAGTGTTCGAACCGCGTGGGACAAATTCTCCATTGAAATATTATGGAGGTTTGTCCTGAGGATTGAATTTTGTTGGCTCTCTCCCACAAGTGTCTGCCACTTGGGCACATCCTTCGATTTACAACCCGCCAGGCTGAGGGGCCAACGGCACGGGTGGGGGGAGTTTCTCGTCTCTTCCTCACAAAAAAAAAAAAAAACGGAAGCTGCTATGGTTGGAAATACCCCTAGTTTGACTTTCAACGAGGGTACGAGATTGGGCTAAGTCTGATATGCAACCAGGTGTACCGTGTACTCATAGTACATTTTAGAACCATATAACTTATTATACATAAATATACAATTTGTTTACACTAAACCGTGTGTATTTTAGAACCGTGCAACTTATTATACTGAAAGATGCAATTTATTTACACTGATCCGTGCTAAAATGTATTAGAGTGCACGGTGCACCTGTATGCACATGATACTCACTCACAAGATAAGAACCATTGCTTAAGTTGATGTTGAGAGTACCCCTAGTCCAACTTTCAAAGAGCATACAAGATGCAAAACCATTACTTGGGGGTATTTACAAATTCTATTCACAATTTAGAAACGCTTCTTAAAAGTTAAAATTCTGAAAGACAGAATAAAAATAAGTGACTATGCCCCTTCACTGAGTTTGGAAGCACTCTCTTATTCTTCTTTGACATCTTTCCCAAAAGTTATTCCTCTGATTATCTATCTAGAGTTTCATTACCATTCTAACATGATCGACTTTAACTTGAACCTGCGCCTGCATCATGCGGCTCGTCTCGCCAATACCGAAAATACAATACAATGCCCTTAAGAAGAAAAAAATTGCATGAAACAATAACAAAGAAAAAGGTCTAAAATTTGGATGTGCCAATAAGTGAACTTCGAATTTTGATCTTGAAATTAAAGACTTGTTCTGTAGTTTACCGTATTCCATAATAAATTCCACGTGTTAGATTGTGAACCATTTATAGTATTTCGTTATATGTTCCACATGTTAGATTGTGAACTATCAAGCGGAACATGAAATCGAAAATTCATTAAGACTCCATTTGAATAGGGGAGATTTGAAAAATTATAAAGGTAAAAATGCATAAGTTTTAAATTATGAATTGTCAAGAGATGGAAGAGAAGAGAAGAGAATGAAGGAGGGAGAGAGAGGGGAGGGTAGAGAGAAGAGATTTCAAATGACTATGTTTTGATAAGGATTTGAAAACCCTCCATTTTAAACTAGACTCTCAAATCTAATTATCTAAGTATTTGTAAATCCATTGGAGAGTGATGATTTGTGTATGAAATCCATGAATTTCAAATCCATTCATCCAAATGGAACCTATAAATATACTACAACAATTGTGTTAGATTGTGAACCGTTTATCGTATTTCATCATATATTCCACGTGTAAGATTGTGAACTATAAAGTGGAACACAAAAACGGAAATCCATTAAAGATTTACTATAACTGTTGTGTTAGATTGTGAACCGTTTGTCGTATTTCATCATATGTTCCTCGTGTTAGATTGTGAACTATAAAGCGGAAAACAAAATCGGAAATTCATTAAAGATTTACTACAGTAGTTGTGTTAGATTGTGAACTGTTTGTCATATTTCATTTGCCACATGTTAGATTGTGAACTATAAAGTGGAATACGAAATCGAAAATTCATTAAAGATTTACTACAATGGTTGTGTTAGATTATGAATTATTTTTCGTATTTTATCATATGTTCCGCGTGTTAGAGATCGTGAACTATAAAGTGAAACACAAAAACAAGAAATTTACTAATGATTCACAAGTACAGCTAAATATGACATTGATTTCTTGATGAATCAAGGAACTAGAATTATATGAAAGTGCTGCAGCAAATTATTCATCACCAACAAACATCTAAATTTTTCTGTCAAAAGAAAAAAAAAACATCCACATTTTTTAATTAAAACAAAAACATCATTCTTACTCAAGAAGAGATAAAGAACATGAAGCTAAAAACAGAGTGCAAAATATTAAGCAACAGATTTTCTTCTCAAACAGCTCGTCACAGAAGAACCTAAACATGAAGATGACGAAACAGAGAGATCTAAATTTGGGGACAGAGAATAACAATAAAATCATCATTCACGAAAAACCAAATACACAGATCCGTACACAAGAAAAAACAATTCATTCCAAAAACTATAAATCAATAATTCAATACGCAAATCTAGTCGATATTCAACAAATTAAACAAAATTAAGTCATACCGGTAATCAGAATCATCGTGCAACCGATCTTTTTTCCAGAATTTGAATCTGAGATCGAAACTAATCGGCAGGTAAACAAGGAATCAGATCGGCAAAATTAAGAATTTTTCTTATTGAAAAGACAGATTACGAGTTTGTGCGTGAATCTAACGTATCATCAGAAATACAGAAATTGGTAAATCAAAATCAAAATCTGCAATTACTGGTACACGATTAGGGCGTTGGATTCGCGCACAAACTCGAAATATGCCTATTCTATCAAATCGGCTGCAAAGCAAAACGGCTGCAGATTGTCAAAACACAAATGGAACCCTAGTGTCTGATTTCCCAATTTATGGTGATATAAGACGTTTGCGGCGGTCGGCAAATTAAACTTTTAGTCCTTTAACTTTTGAGAATCTCATGGTTGGTGCTCCAACTTTTCCAAATTGGATCCAACATTTTTTAGGGGAAAAAAACTTATATGAGACGGTCTTATACATGAGAGCTACAATTTAACACAAATCACACTCACTACTCCCAAAATGTTAAGCGTACATGCCCAACTTATGACTCATCTCACCGCGAGACTGTCTCATACAAGTGTGTCTATTTCTAAAGTAAGCAATAAATCAACTCAATCAATTTAAACTATTTTCTCACAAATATATTAATATTATATATATTTTATTATTTTTTTCACACTAACAATAATTTTATCAATTTTTATTTATACCATAACATCAAAGAGTAATTTTATCTATTATAATGCTAATAAATAGTTTTTACATTGAACTTCGTGTAAACAGTAAATATTCAGACGAAGACGAAAGAGCATGTTATATTCAATAAAAAAATTGAATTTATTACTGATTGAGATAGTTATGCATTTATTAAAAACATTTCCATTCACTTTTATCTGAATCATTTTACTCCCTCCGTCCCAAATATATAAGTTTATTTGACTTTTTACACAAATTAAGAAATTGTATTGAAAAAATAAATTAAACAAACAAAATTTCTATTATATCCATATTTAATGATTGTAAATTAATGCATAAGGTTATATTAGTAAATTAACTACAAAAGGTTACTTTATGTAGAAACAAGCCTATATATTTCGGACATCTATAGAAGAAAAATAAGCCTATATAATTAGGACGGAGGAAGTATTAATTTATACAGACCAATTTTCTCATTTATTAAGTTATCAAAATAATCTTATACTCTTATTTATTAATATAACTAGCGCAATGCCCGCATGTTATGCGGAAGTTTCTAATATTTAATATAAAATTAACTTTAAAATTATGCAGTAATATTTATAATTTTTAATTGAAAAATATTATATTATTAAATTAAAGTATTTAAAATATATTAATATGCAATTAATTATCACCAACACCACCAAACACATAACCCATATCCTATAAATTTATATTTCTTGCAAATTTTAAAATTTTCTAAATAAATGAATAACACATATAAAAGTTTATATTAAAATAAAAATATGAGTTAGAAATTTTATTATATTTTGATTATATAATTTAATTAATGATAATCGAAATTATAGATAACATATAATTTTATTATTTATTTTAAATTTAATTTTGAATGGATTTATTATTATTTTATCAACATGTATGCTAGGTTGAATTATTATAATCATGTGAAAACGTATGAAATTAATTTTAAATATGTTTATAAATCAATTTAGAATTAATAGGAGAAGTCTAACATAATTTGTGTATAACATTATAAAAAAAAATAAGTTATATATTTACAATATATATATATGTATCATATACTCCCTCCGTCCCAAACTTGTTTTCCTGTTTACTGTGTGCTCGGGTTTTAAGAAAAAGTGATAAAGTGTTGGGGTAAAAAGAATTATTTATTAGTATTTTATGTGATAAAGTGATAAAGTGATGGGTAGTTTGGGTTAAAAAGAGTTATTTATTAGTATTTTATGTGATAAAGTGATAAAGTAAAAATTTTCATTTAAGAAAATATGAAAACAAATATAGGACGCCCAAAACGGAATATAGAAAAACAAGTTTGGGACGGAGGGAGTATAACTTAACTATATTCGTATCATTTTAAATAATGTTTGTATATTATGATGAAAAATTGAATTGATTGAGTCAATTATTTCTTTTATAATATTTTATTTAAACTATTAATACACATGACACATCATTATTATTAATACATCAAGATACCAAACACTCTATATAATTGACATACCATCAAAACTCACCAAAAGATGACACATAAGTAATAAAATTTCTCTTGATACCAAACTCTATATATAATTGATACATCATCAAAACTCACCAAAAGATGACACATGAGCAATAAAAACTCTCTAATAGTAATATAGATGGATTCTAATTCTATTACTACCTCCGTCCCATTCTTTAAGCAAATTTGACTGTTTATAAGAATTTATGAGAATAGTGATAAAGTGTTGGAGGTAGAAAGAGTTGTTTATTAGTATTTTATGTGATAAAGTGATGTGATAAAATGATAAAGTGTATTTCCATTTTAAGAAATATTACTTAAAGATTTGGACAAAAAAATGACAAAATTTGCTTAAACGAATGGGACGGGGGGAGTATTTTTTAAAGTACATTTGCATGAGATGGTCTCACGATGAGACGAAACATAATTTAGGCATTACACTTTAATGCTTTATAAGGGAAGGATGTTGATATGTATTAATTTGTACCTCGTCTAATATAAGTTTTTTTTTTTTTTTTTTTTTTATTGGTGCACACATTAAATATATCGGTACTATTAATTAGGGTCGTGGTTGAAAAAAAAGGGCAAATTTTCATTGGTATTAGTAGAGTGACAAAAAAAAACACCATTTTGGATAAAATGAGGTAGATAAAAAAGGAACGGTGCTAGCAGTATTAAGATAAAGTTACATTTCGGTGATGGTTGAATCGATAAAGTAATGATATATTATTTAAATTAAAGAAGATAAAGTTGATTTTAGTTTGAAAAGAGTGTAATTTTGAGATATTTAAAAAAATGATTAAAAATGATTTATTTTGTTTATTTTCATTTTAAAAAATGTACAACATTTAACTAAGTAATTGACACTTTTAACAAATATTCATTTAAATAAAGGACGAAGAGAGTATAAAGTAATACCCATTTTTTGGAGTAACACTTGTCCGAACTTGCACTTCACACAATTTTGATTAAATTTCTAAAGATAAAGTATAAGGCGAATAAGTTTCACATAAGAATCTGTGAAATTGGTTAAAGGGTGTGACTTATATTACTAAAGGATATTAATTATGATATCTGAAATGTGTGACTTTTTACTATAAGGGGTATTACTCATAACATTAAAGAGTGTGATTTATATTACAATATGAGTATTAGTAGTGAAACTGAAGGATGTGACTTATCTTACAAAATGATATTAATCGTAATAATTGAAGGATAATGATTGTAAAAAAGGAATCAATTTCACTGTGAACAAATTTCACAGCATACCAACTCATTTTTAAAATATTTTTTGGTGGAAATAATTTTCATTTAAAAAGTAACATAAAATTATTTGTTTATAGTTCATGCTATGGAACAAGGATTATTTTTTATATTGAAATACACAAACATTATCAGTATGGAGATTAATTTTTTAGTCCTTTAATTTTACCTTTTTCAAAATTTTTGGTCGTACTATTGACTTTTAAAATTTAATTTTCGTTTTGTAATTTACACAAATTCGATTTTTTGGTCATGTGGCCTGCTATTTCAAGTTATTTAGCAGGTCATATCCAATGATGCACTCTTTTTTATTTTACTGAGAAAAAAATATCTTATTAGGGTAATTTAATTAGTTGATGCTTGTATACTATTAACATTGAAAATTCACAAAAATAATAAAAATTAAATAAAAATATCTCATTATAGTTTTAAAATACTCCCTCCGTAGTCCGTCCTAATTTTAGATTGACCACTTTTCGTCAAGGGTACAAAAGTCGGAAGTTGGGCGGTATATGGCCGCCTAGACTTTTCTAATTTTTTTTTATTTTTTTTTCAAATAAGAGCGTATTTTCTAAAGATGGAAGATGTAAATAACCTGGGTCAATAGATGGAAGCCCAATAATCCACTAGTCTGATAAAGAATCATTGGGCCTTATCTCCTAATCTCACGCAAGTCACGCCTATTCTTTCTTGTTGTAACTCGTAAGAAATCTGAAATCCCAAATTCACCGCACGGATTCCTCTGTTCCAAATTTTAGATGATGAGTTGGAAGATGATGATGAGTCTTGGAAGTTGAATGATGAAGAGTGATGATGAGTAAGTTTGAAGGGCGAATGATGAAGATTTCTGAGTTTATTGAAGAATGAATGATGAAGTTTTTTTTTTTACACGTGTGGAAGCCTCATATTTTAATTATTTAAAATCTAAAAAAATATATTAAATTTTTAAAAAAAAAATCAATTTTTTTGTTAAGACTTAAGTTGTGAACCCGTGATAACTATATTTAATATGCATTTGGATTGTATTTTAAATAAAAAACGGTGTGGCTTAAATGCTTTAGCCCGAGGCTCGCTAGGGTTAGGGTTAGGTTCTGTCTTAATGGCCTCCGTTTTAAAAAGAACCGCTAAGGCCTAACCCGGGTTCATTCTCAGAGGGTCACCCTAATGGGTTAGGGGTATGATTCAACATCTCTAGGATTGAGGTTTAATTTTTTTTTTATTTTTTTTCAATTTAGGTTTTAAAGATGGAAGATAAATAACCTTTTAAATAATTAAAACACTAGTCTGATAAAGAATCATTGGGCCTTATCTCCTAATCTCACGCAAGTCACGCCTATTTTTTTCTTGTTGTAACTCGTAAGAAATCTGAAATCCCAAATTCACCGCACGGATTCCTCTGTTCCAAATTGGTCCTGTTCCATAACCTCTCAATTTGACACCTGTCTCATATTTTAATTATTTAAAATCTAAAAAAATATATTAAATTTTTTAAAAAAAAATCAATTTTTTTTTGTTACCTCAATTCGGACTTAACCATATTTTTCATGGTTCAAATCCAATGATTCATGATTGAGGGTTTATGGTTCAAATTTAATTAAGAAAGTATAATTTTAAATAATTAAAACATGGGGGCAAATCACCATCAAATTGGATCAATAAAATTGCCAACCTAATTCACCAAATTAAGAAAAGTCACCGGAAGGGGCAAATCACCATCAAATTGGATCAATAAAATTGCCGCCTAATTCACTATGAAGGCAGCGGACTGAGCAAGACGAAAACGGGAGGAGGCGGCGGACGACGGCCTGCGGTGCAAGGGAGGTGGACGCGGCGGCAGCACGACGGCTTGGGGTTATCGATTTAGAAGCAGGATACAATTTTTTCTCCTCTGAGTTTTCTCTTCTCCAATTTTACGATTGAGGTAATGGGTATTGTTTAAAACTGAACAAAATAAAAAAAATTGTAAAACAACCGGCTGACTTTGGCCGCCTAGGTGTCGCGTAGGCACCGCTCTGAGGGGAACACAATTTTTTGGTCCGATTTTGGGTAACTTGGGGCGAGTGGTGGCGCCTAGGCGGCCTAGCCCAAGTTCTGCATCATTGCTTTTCGTAAATAGTCTTTCTAATTTAGATTGATCATTTCCTAAAAGGGAAATAAAATAATTTTCTTTACAAAATAATATCTATTACAAACAACACTTATTTACACTATATACACACTAAATCTATTTTACACCATTTAATACTAATAAACAATATTTTTTTTAAAGTTGAATTGACATTCATACCCCTTTATCAAACTCACTTTACACTATTTAATACTAATAAATAATATTTTTCTTAAAACTTGTGTCTACAGTAAATGACAAAACAAAATTAGAACGGAGGTAATATATGTTTAATAAATTCACAAATTAAACTATAGTTTGGTTGATATGATTTCTTTGTTTGGGTCTTAAATTTTGTTGTCAAATCTTTCAAGTTTTGACGGAGATTGAGTCGACTTTCTATGATTTGTTATTTCCAACATATGGTTTAATTTGTGAATTTATTAAACATATATTTTAAATCTATGATGAGAGTTTTTTTTAATTCTTATTATTTTAATAAGGTTTCAATATTAATAGTGACATATAAGCATCAACCAATCAAACTCTTCAAAATAAGATATTTTTGTCTCAGTAAATTAAAATAAAATGAAAAATGAGTGTCACATCGAATATGACATGATAAACAACCTGGAATAGTAAACCATAGAACCAAAAAATCAAATTTATATAAATTAGTGAAAATCAAAATTTGAAAGTTAATAGAATTAAAATAAAAAAGAGATAAAGTTAATTGACAAAAAAAAATTATTCAGGACATGAACTAATATTTGTGTTTCATATAAACTAACTATTTATTATTATTTCGTTCCGCTTTGTTGTGGCCTTGTGGGTTTATCTAATTAATATTGGTAAGAATTGCAAGAGATGCAACCTGCTGAGTAACACTCCAATCACTGTTACGTGTAAAAATTATCACTGTTATGCAAATTTTTTTTTACTGTTTAAAAATATAAAATATTTTGTACCAGTGATAATTTTTGTGCATAACAGTCAAAATTTTTATATATAACAGTGATAGTTTTTATACGTAACAGTGATACTTAAAAAACTGAGTTCATAATGAATTCGAGTTCACACAAGTTTTTATCCAACCTGCTGCTCTTCATGCAGAAGAGTTATTGACATTTTTTTTAAGTGAATGAGATTTGGGATGATTTTTTATGTAAACTTTTTCTAATTGACTAAGTTAATTGAATTTTAAATGCTAATTAAACCAAGACTACGTCTTGTAAGCATCCAGGCAGGGCCGCTCCTACCATGAGTCGGACAAGGCGGTCGACTCAGGCCCCCGAAAAATCGCGACTTCTAAGGGCCCATAATTAATTTTTATTTACAGGTATATATATTTATATAATTTCGGTCGCTAGAAACATGTATGATGCAAATGGTTTGGTGGTTTAAGGATGCAGTATACTTTGTAGGAACTTAGGTTCGAGTATACATGGTTTGGCTATATATATATATATATATTTATATTTTACAATTATAAGACTGAGATCTTTTTAAATTTTTCCTTAACATATGCATAACAATTAATTTTTTATTCTTTTTTTTAACTATAAATTTTGGCTATTTTCATCTTTTTTTTAATAAAATATAAATTTTGGCTATCTTTTTTTTTTTATAATTATAAGGCTGAGATCTTTTCAAGATTTTCCTTCACAAATGCATGACAATAGTAATATTTTTTAACTAGTATGAACAAAGATGGTTGAAATACTAAAATAAAAGAAGGTGTCATGGGTGTTCGCCAATTTTATTTTTAATAACAGTTTGTATTTAAAAACTACAATTTATTTAATTAATATGAATATAGTGTAAATTTTTATATTATAAAAGGAAAACAAAATTTAAGAATATAATCTCAATTCTATAGATTATAAAAAGAAAATAAAATTTAAGAATATAATCTCAATTCTATATATTGATGGTACTAATTTGAGAAATAATTTAATGAACAACTTGATTAAGAAAATTTAATTAATACTTTCTGCCACCAAAACTGTCAAGAGGAATGAAGTATTTATTTTGAACATGTTTATCATATTCATTTAAATATAAAAATATTTTTGTATTGTATATAATTTCAATTTGAATATGAATTTATATAAAAATAATTCGATCATATAATATATCATAGACTTATATACATAAGGAAAGTTTGAGGGACATAACTTTTTTGGTCGACTCAGGCTTCATAAGTTCAAGGATCGGCCCTGCATTCAGGTGCACCGTACATTCATAGTGTATTTTAGAATCGTACAATTTATTATATTGAAATATGCAATTTGTTTATACTGAACGTACAACTATATTTTCATATTAATAGTTACATGGTTCTGTGTAAATAAGTTGTATATTTCAGTAAAACGATTAACATGATTCTAAAATACACTATGAGTGCACAGATGCACATGAGACCCACCCTAAAGTTAGATTTACGCCTTATCAAATAGTAAAACCACGTTTTTCTTTTACTATATTTAAATTTTAAAGTCATGTTCAAATTTATTTAATTATATCTATGGAATTAATCTCAGATGGACATCTTGATATTGATTTCTTTCAAGTGCCAACTGGATTGATTTGTTTTCTCAAACTGCCTTTAGAGGAGTATATTTCTTCTCCCCCTACAAAGTGTCGAAGCTCGACAGGAAACAACTTTTTCTTCAATCTATTAATTAATGCATTAAAAAAAAAATTAAAGTTTAGGGTCTGAAATCGAATATTCTAGTAGTTGAGAGGTTCGAGAGTAAATTTGTATTGATCCTGTCTCTCCAATGCAATTTTGACCATAAAAGCAGTAGATAGGGTCGTTGCTTCTACCAGTCTAAAATATTGACAAAATTCTTCGTTAAGATCAAAGATGGTAGCTAGGCTGGAAAAGCCCAAAATAAACAGCACATCTAAGCCCAGTAGGTGAGTTGGGTTGGCCCAATATAATAGAATTCTTAGGCCCATTTAAAGATGTTTTTAGCGTCCAACTGTTCAAAATCAGTAATTCAGTGGGCTATTTTTAGTGTGTAAGAGGTGAAGAACTAATTCTTCTCAAATTAAAAGAAATTAAATCATCTCTGCATGCCATATCAGAATCCTTTTGTTATAACGACACACATATTGTTATTAAAATGGATGTCCTTATTTATTTGAAATTTCCTTCTTTATGATGTTAACGTATAATAACCCCACAATTCTAATTAGATGTCGTTTTAGTATTTTAAATTATTTACATAATACATATCGTTTTGACATTTTCCTCTCAATTTATATATACTCTTAATAATTGGTTTTTATATTTATGGGAAATTAGTTGTACTGACCTCGTTGAGATAAAATATTGTGTAAATGGCCTTTGACCGAAAACTAATTTTTCTACTTAAATGAAAAAGAACAAAATTAAATTATAATTTAAAATTTTAACCTAACACCTCTCATAATTTGCAATTTCACCACAAATTATTAGCAACCCTTAAATTTTCAACACAAGGTTGAAGAACACAGCGAACAACGTCTCAAATTTTTGAATCCGAATCTTTCCCATTCGATTCTTGTTCTTTCCCCTCAAACCTTAAAATCATAAACTGGATTCTATTTTTCCCTCTATAATCTCACTTCCCCAAATTTGAAACCTAATTAGACTTCATCTCATTCGCGAGGTAATTACGTTTTTGGGCAGGGCTGCGTCGGGTTCGATTCAATTAACTACCAAAATTTGAGAGCAGCAGCGCAAAAGCACAGTTTTCCAAAGCTCTTGAAATTATATTCAAGCAATATTATTTTTCGTCTTTCAAATTTTATGGTGTCTATTTTCAAATTTCCGGCCCTTGGTTGATATCAAAGACTTTGAGATATAAACTTTAGTCTATTGAACAGGTATTCTCTGTATACCAAGCTTCTGCTGGCATGTGATTTAATGACTGCTAATCTTTTCTTACTTTCTAACTCTTTCTCTTTATGTGTAGTAGATGAATTTGTATTGTATTTGATGAAAATCCAGGTGTTTTCTTTCTACAAAATTTAATTCAAGTAGTTGGCTTCGAGTGGTGTAGTCTTCAGTAATCAATGTGATGTTAGTATACTATGTAAATTATGGGTAATTCTTGGTGGGCAAATTATGCCATGGCAGAAAAGACTATTTTAGGCTTGGTGGACTTGATTGAGGGCAGATTCTTGGGTGAGCTTGATTGAGGGCAAATACTTTTTAATGATTCTGCCCTGGGCAGAATCTGCCCATTTAGCACCTCCCGTAAATTATCCCCAAAATCGGTGCAACACTTGTTTATTGTTTGTCCTAGAGCAACTCAAATCTGCTCCGAAATAGGTTCATGGTTGAAGTTCTCATTTTGCTATTCCTTAACTAGAATTTCAATCCTTTGGAATGTTTGCCTTCTCAATTTTAACTAGTTTATGTTGGACTACTACCTCTTGTATACTATGTCTCTGACTTTTTTGGTTGAGTACTCATGGTGCTCATTTAGTAAATATTTATTGATGTTTTTTATTAAAAAAAGATAATTATTATTGTTCTGCTTATTTATTTAGCCAAATTGGGAGTGCACAAAACCAAATCTTACAAAAAGTGTCTGATATATAGATTCATCTAGGAGAAATGTGTTAAGAAGTTAATGTGCACAATACTCTCTGCTTTCTACATTAACATGGATTCCACAATTTTTTTGTTGTACTTTGGTTGCGGAGAGTTGCACCCACTTTTTCTAGGGTGACTCATATGACGTTAATTAGGGGTGTAAACAAGCCGAGTAGTGCTAACCTCGAACTCGACTCGAATTCAATTGAGCCCAAAATTTTAAGCTCGAGCTCGACTCAACAAAAAACTCGATAGACTCGAACTCGGCTTGAGCTCGACTCGATTACATAAAATATATTATAAAAATATAAATATATATTTAGTAAAATTAATGGCATAATAGTAAATAATGTGCAAGCTCTATTAGACTGGCGAGCTTCTCGAGCTAAGTATTTATGAGCTCAAACTCGAAATCGACTCGATTATGCTCGAGTCGATTTCGATCTTTTTACGAGTCGAGCACGAATAGCTAGTGAGCTGGCTAGACTCACTTACACCCCTAGACGTTATAACAGGTGTGTGTGATGTTATGAGCAAAAAGAAACTCGTGTGAATTATACGACCATCATACAACTTCCGCCACCCTGTTTTATATATATTTAAAAGATTAAAGTGCATTTCAAATGTCATGTTCATAATACAATATATAATTGAACAATCAATTGACTCTTTCACATTGTAACATTATTGTACAGGTGATGAAATTGGATAATTTGTCTCAATCAAACATAGTGTCACTCTCAAAATTAGTTTTCTTTGAAGAATACTTTCTAAAATCGCGAATTGAGGACCTCGGGAAAAGTAAGAGCCTGATTTCACTAGAAATTCAAATAACGATATGTGTATCATTGTAACAATGCAAATGTCATTATAATCATTAATATCAATAAATTCATCATTCACCCACCTTCACGTGTTCGAAAATATATTTAAGAGAACAAGTGTGAATAATAACATAAATAAAGACTTGAAAACACTATAAAACGTAATAACGACTCATATGACGTTATACCAGAATGTGTGTCGTTATGGGTGCAAACAAACTCGAATCTACTATATTACCACCATATAACTTCCATCACCGTATTTAGACATATTTAAAAGATTTCAATGCATTTCAAATGTCATGTTCATCGGACACTACATAACTGAAAAATTATTAACTCATTCACATTGTAACATTATTATAGAATTGATGAAATTGGGTAATGCTTTGCAATCAAACTCAATTTAATTCTCAAACTTAATTTTCTTTGAATAATACGTTTTAAAATTGAAAATTGAGGACCTCGAGAAAAGTAGGTTTCTGATTTCACTCGAAATTTAAATAACGACATGTATATCGTTACAACGACATGCATGATGTTATGATCACTTACAACTATAAATTCATCATTTTCCCCTCTTATTATGTTCTCTACTATTTTGAACATAAAAAGGTACGTGACAACATAAAATAGAGGTTGAAATCACTATAAATTTTAATAACTATATAGGTGTTTTTATAACAAAGCAATTATCATTATTAGCACTTACAATGATAAATTTATCATTCTCCTACCTTCATGTGCTTTTTAATATTTCGAACATTATTAAAAGAGTATGTGACAATATTAATAAATGCTTGAAATCACCCATGTCATTATAAAAGCTTACAAGTTACAACTAATATTGACCCTTGACAAATCTAAATGCATGAATTACACTCCATCATCTAATAATGAATAAATATTTCCCTGCTTGTGGTATAAATGCTTATGTCAATGTTGGCATGTTCGCTAGAGTTTCTCGCCATTTGTAATTGAAACTTGGAGCTAAAATTCTTGGCAAAAATTTGTGTGATCGTCATTGTATTGCGAAATCGCTCTTCATTCTTTCTTGTATTTCTGCAGCTGGCAGCCATTAGCAGAATTTAATTTTTAATTTCTTCTTTTGTTTCTTAATCCATGGGTTCTTCAACTCCGAATCGCATAGTGATTGCAAATTTCAGTTGTGATATACAGAGCAGCGCTATTTTGTCTTAACATGCCATGGAAATTCATAGTTCATGTTCCTAATGTTGATGGAAAAAAAATAAGTTGTTCAACAGAGGTAAGTTTGCAAACAGATGGTGTGCCTTTTGTTTTTAAAACGTTGTTGCGTTGGTTTCATTTGTAAAATTACCCTTACATTCAATTAATTGCAGACGTTCCTTGATCAATTCAAGTGTAGGTTGAATTTTACAATTTAATTAATTACCTTGTTCTTGTTGATTGAGGTATATTTGAAGAGCAATTTTTAATCTTCTGGTTTTGGAGTTGCGAACAAAAATCCAGATATTCAATTCAGTTTGATTTATACAACGCACTTTTGCATGATTCCATCGTTGTTGTTCTTTGATCTAAATTTTTGTTCGAAAAAGTTTGATGTGCTGCTTAATTGTTTATTTTTCTGCAAACTTGGTGTAGTTTAGATCTAGAAGAAGTCGACGTGAAGAAATTGGCGTGAAAAGAATTGAAGAAATAGAAGTTTGTAATCCTTTGACAAAAGAATCCTAAATTCATATTTATTAAAATTAAAACCCATAAAATATCATTATTACAGAAGATTCCATTTTTTAAAAAGAGGGTTATTTAAACAAAAATTTATGATGAGGGGTCTTTTAAATAAGATTTAATGTTGACTAGACTCTTTAAATAAAAGTCCTTATATTTATTTAAGTTTTCAATTTTTCTACAAATGTGCAGCATTAATATTATTTTTGTATAAAATAAAATTGGGTACTTATCAGGCCTAATAAGAGCTCAATAATTTTTTTTTAATGCATCATAATTTGAACGAGTGACCTTTATGATTACTGTAGCCCAACAAAAAGAAAAAATAGTAGGAGCTCAATCAGAGCCGGCCCTGGGCATGTGCGGGCCATGCCGTCGCACAGGGCCCCACGCCAGCCCAGGGCTCCGTAATTATATTTTTTTATTTTATATATCACTATATACATATATATTAATAAGATGCATGAATTGATAACAAAAGGGCGGCTAGCTAAGTTGGGAGGCGAGTCATGTAAAAAGTTTTAGGTTCCAGGATCATGATATTTATTTTTTAATTTCACTTATTATCTTGTGTTTAAACGTGAGTTTTATTTTTTATTTTTTCTGGTGAGTTATTTTTTTTTATTTCACTTACTATCTTATGTTTAATTTCTCCTATTTTTTCTGCTTTATATTTTATGCATTTCTTTTCGCATTCTTTTACTTTTAATTATTTTCTATTCCTTGAAAAATGTTTTAAGCATTTTATGCAAGTTGATGAGGATGATTTTAATTTTAGATTATATTCATAATTTACTTATTTAATTATTGTATCTTTTTATTTTTTTGTATAAATGTGAAGGGCCTAAATATTTTTCCGCACCGGGCACCTTAAATCGTAAGACCGGCCCTGAGCTCAATGAATCTTTTATTTTATTTTTATAGTGTTTTTTTTTAGAAAAAGTTAGGAGTTGAATGATTGAAAGGGTGCATCTAGTCCAATTGCATATGTTGAACATGGTGGTTATCCAGTTCTTGGGAATATCTAACCCTCATGAATTGTTATCCAAGCAAAATATAATAATTAATATTATGAGACACCATTGTCTTTAATTAATTTCGTAGCCACCCACTAATATTTATAAATATCACATTGGACGGCCAGAAAACAAAAGGATTGTATATAATTATACAACGTTTAGGTAAGAGTACTACAATAGAGACACATTCTAGATAGGGCTGCTAAAGCTTATAAGTCTTATGGGTTAATTGAGTCATCAATTTTTTATTTTTTATTTTTTTTGAAAGGGAAATTGAGTCTTCAAATTTTGTGAATGACCTTCACGGTACATGAGGATATGTATGTTTTGGGATTTAGGTGTGCGGGAGAAATCATGACTTCGAAATCCTATGAATTTGAAAGTCTTGGTGAATAGTAAAAAATATGTGTTTGTTTTGAGATTTTGATATGGTGAGATTTTACTTTATGTCAAATCAATGTTTAATAATGATTGATATGATATTATTATATTGTATTGAGAGTGAGAAAAATAATGATGTGATTGTATTTAATTTTGTGAAAAATAAGAGTGTAGGTGTACTTTATAGGAGGAGATTTTGAAGTCTAATTTTAAATCTCAAATTATAATGAGACGTGGTTTTCAAAGTCCTAAGTCCATCCGGGTGAGTCCCAAAACAAACATACCCTGACATTCTTGCTCGTAACTTTGCTTTGATTTTGAAAAAAAAAATCTTCATGCACACTAAGGGCCTAGTTGATATGATTAGAGAATGATAATGATAATGAATATTATGTCAAATCAATGTTTAATAATGAATGATAATAATACTTGTATTACTATTGTTTGGTTAGAAAATCAATAATGAGTATCATTTTAGAAGGGCAGAGTGAATGATTACATGAATGAAATTAGATATTGAAAGTAGGGTATTTCAATTACTTACTTTTATTTTTATTACATGTGTATCAAAACTGTCAAATAAAATTAATGAAAAATAAATTTCAATGAGAAATGAAATACCGATTAAATATGAAAAATCCCTGATGACAGAAAACAGGGACAAATTATTGTGAGTTTAAGTTCATGTGATCTTTTTTTTTCAAATATCAATATTATTTATAAAAGGTGTCAATATTATGAATACACACTATCATTGTTGTGTATACGAAATGTCACTGATTATGAATTATATTTGATCTTTTGAACATGATTTTTAAACAATATTGACACTTTTTAAATGATAGTATGTATGTATAATATAACACTCGAAAGAAAGACAATATCCTGAAAACTAATTGAAAAATTCTTCTATATAATAGTAAGTTAATAACAAATTGTATAAGTAAGAAACAAGGGTAGCAATCCCTACGAAATTACAAACATATTTGTGTCGATCAAAAACTCGACCCTTCTTACTCTTGCATTAGGATCCGTTTGGTTGGGGTACATACATTATTGTGTTTCTAACTTCGCAATAACTTTTTACTCATGAATTATCATTATTGTGTGAATTAATCACATAGTGAACTGAGACATTTGAGAAATGTCGAATTGATGATAACTTTGAACTCTTGTGTGATGAATATATATTGAGAACTTTTACTTTGCTTGCGTATGTATATATTTGTAATTTTATTTTTCAATAATTTAGTTGTTTAGAAATGTATATATAGGGATGGCAATGGGGCGGGTTAAAACCCGAACCCGGCATGAATCCGCCCCGGATGGGGCGGGTTAAAACCCGATCAAACGGGTTTCGGGGCGGGTTAAACCCGGTCAAGCGGGTTTTTTGGGCGGGCGGGCGGGTTCTGGTTTTAGGTAAAACCCGTCCCGAACCCGCCTCAAGATATATAAATATATATTAATTTTATAATTTTTATTAAATTAAATGTATTTTGTATAGGTTTATTTCTTTCACGGTGAATTATTTTAATTGTTTATTTCTTTGATTTATCAGTTTCTTTTATCGAATAAGTGTTTTAGCTTAGATTGAGAAGAAATTAGAATGAGTAGATATCTAATGTACATAATTCAAAATAAATTTCAATTAATTCACCTAAATAATACAAATTCAAGTATTAATTGTATGAATTGGAGGACTGCAAAATAATTGTATGAATTGGAGGTAGAGATAAATTATTTTTTTGCTTATTTATTTATTTTCATCTTTATTTATTTTTCTAAAATACTAACATATCTATCTTTTTTAAAATAGATGGAGTCTGAAGAAGGAACTAGAACTAATTCAATGAATGTCCCATTAAATAATCTTCTTTGATGTGGGATTGATTAAAACTTTTGAATTTTGTGCTTTATGATGTGAGATTGATTATGAAATTAGATATTTTGCTTGTTATAATTTGAATGATTCTAATTAATATGTTTTTTTTTGGAATGATATGTATGAAGTTGAGAAGTATTTAATTAAAAAACGTAGGAAAAAAAATAAAATTGGGCCTTGGCGGGTTAAACCCGCCGGGTTCACGGGCGGGCGGGTTTAAAGCGGGTTTAAAAAACCCGGAGGGGGTTACGGGTTGGGAAAAATTTTGACGGGGCGGGTTACGGGTTTAGCTAAACCCGCCCCAAACCCGCCCCAAACCCGCCCCGTTGCCATCCCTATGTATATATCAGAATTCAGCCCAGCCAGCCCAGCCCGACCCAACCCAACCCGACCCGACTAGCCGGATGGACCTGTCGGCATGAGTCATGGAGACAGCAAACACACAACTATATCTGGATTAGATAAACTGATATAAAGTTGTTAGGTGGGGCCCAACAATTTTAAGAAGTGCGACATAAATACAGTCGTCAACACGTCTTTATACAAAAAGTCCAAATTGGTTGAAATATATATGGCCATCTTCAAACACGTTTCTTCAATAATATTTATGCCGCCTTAACATTATGTATGATTAAATTGCACGCTTTTTCCACTGCAGTGCTCGCATGTGCTCTTACTCAATTATATTATTCATTATTCCCAAAAAAAATTGTTATCAGATATAGAAAAGAGAAAATGAATATGTTTTGCTTTTGATCGACAATTAAATTCCAGCTAGGTATCTTCTTTTTGGGGTTTTTTTTTTTAAAAAAAAATTATGCAATATATATTTGACAAAAACTTGTGTAAACCCGAGTTCACCATGAACTTTATTTTTTTAGTATCACTGTTATGTATAAAAATTAGTTATCACTGTTATGCATAAAAACTTCGACCGTTATGCACATAAACTATCACTGTTAATTTTTTTTTTTGTGCATAACAATAATAAAGTTCATGTATAGATCTGGATCACAGGAGTGTTACTCTATATTAAGTTATATGTACATATATATTTGCGTCCATTTGAACATAAAAGTAACACTTTTGTGAATCAAATTTATATATAATTAAACTCTATAATTGTTATGCACAAAAAAATATCATTGTTATACAAAAAAAATTATCACTATTAATTTTTTTTTAAATAGTTATAATTTTATGCATAATAATAATAATTTTCGTGAATAACCGTAATAGTTTTTGTACATTAAAGTTCATAATGCACTTGAATTCGCACAAAATTTTATCTTATTATAAGAGCTTGATCTTGTGTAAAATATTTTTATTATACAACTAATTCATAATCAGTACCGACTTGGGGGTGTGCAGCCACATAGGGCCACGGTACTCCAACAAGAGCTTCTGATTATATATAGGACCTGTTTTGAAACACTATTCAAATTTAAAAATCACTTATTTTTAAAATAAATTGAGTCATAATACCTTTTAAAAAGCACTTATACACTATTCTTTAGAAGTTGAAAACATCCCATAATTTTTCCAAAAAAAATCAATTTTTATTTTTTTTAAAAAATTCTATCAGTATTTATGAATATACTTCAATCTCTTGACAAAAATTGAAACATATTGCATGTTTAAAATTCTATTTAGATTGCATATATAGTACACCTCATATCTAATTTCTTACATGTAATCCTAATATCCATATGAAGATTGAAGTTGAATCTTATACAGAAATAATTGGTACTTCCTAATCAGAAGATTCATGTTCAATAGGAAAGAAAGGGAACCTAGTAATTATATATTTAAATCATAGAAAAAAAATAAAAGAATAAATTGGTGGAAGTAATTGTCAGAATATATTCAATTATACATCATCCTTATCCCAACACCAAAATCTTCTTTACCCCTTTTTGTTAAGACAAACGTCGACACTAATCGGTCCAAAGTATAAATTATCCATGTAATAATCTTAATAAATACAGGCTTCCTGTTACGGAACATGGCCCTAACCACCGCCGTGCGCCGCCTTAAAAAGGGTGAGTCACCACCGAATATATGGATGCTCCGCCGTTCACCTTGACCTGGAAATTAAACTAAAGTAATATACATAATTAAATTAACCAACTAACAAAGGAGTGCATGCACCGGAGTTTTAAATCAAACCAAATTATAATTTGTTGACAAAATCTCATATGAGACAGTCTCATACATGAGACGGGTACACATTAGCACAAATCAACATCCATCCCTTTTAAAGTATTAAAGCGTCATGTTCAAATTACTCGAAATATAAAGAACACAAGATCCTTAGATATCTAGTTCGTAAAAAATAGCTGCTTCATGAGCACTGTTAAGTTAGAAGATCTACTATTCCGTATAATACAAGATATAATGAACCAAAAAGTTATTTATCCTAAAACTAGGTTTTAACCCATCAAACTCGAATATTGGTATCGTCCATCAGGCTTCATAACCTGATTTTAAATAATTTCGATTTGATTTTCAATTAATCCTAAGCAAAGTGTTGTGTGAAACTTTTCACAGTGAGTTTGAGTTTTTTTTTTAATTATATCACTTGTTTCATTAAATCGTATTACTTGTTATGACTAAACAGTATCACCTAATTTCACTAAATCATATTAGTTGTTTTCATAACATATTATTTTTAATGAACAATATCCCATGTTTTTACATTAGTTTTCATATTATGAAATATCTAATACGATTAAATGAAACAAGTGATACTGTTTAGTGAAAAGAAGTAAAATGTGTGATATGATTAAAAAAAACCACCTTAACAAATTTCGCAAAACACTTACTCTTATAACTAAACAGTATCACCTATTTTCAATAAATCGTAATACTTGTTATGACTAAACAATATCACCTGTTTACGTTAAACCGTATTAACTGTTTTTAATAGCATATATTTTTTAATGAACAATATCCCCTATTTTTACACTAGTTTCATAATATGAAAACAATTAGTATGATTAAGTGAAACACGTGGTATTATTTAGTGTAAAGAAGTAAATATGATTAATTAGTAAAATATATGGCACGATTAAAATAAAAAAATTAAATTCACTATGAACAAATTTCGCGGATACTTACTCTTAATCCTAATTAATCACCATGCATTTCTCAGCCACTTGTGGCTCAATCACTACTATACCCTAGCTATATACATGTCTCCATATACACATAAGAGAAAGAAATAATTTTAGATATAATAGTGATTTAGTGTGTGTTTACTTAAGGGGAGGGGTGCATTGAATTGGGAAAGGTTGGAAAAGGAATAATCCAGGGTGTTTTAGTGAGAGGTGTGGAGGAGATGTGATGAAAGGTATAGATAGATGGGTGATGAAGAATTGAATTGAAAGAGAATCATGTGGTTGCATGTGCATTGAGGTTGGAGAACATGTCCATTCCCATACACCCACAATTACCCCTCTTGTACACATGCCTCTCTCTCTCATTCATTGATCCCACCCTCTTGGAACATCTTGTTTAATTATTAGCCTCTTATGACCCATCAAACAAAAATAACCACACAAAATTATACAAACATCTACATACATGTAATGAAAGAGAGGGGATTCTGTGTTGTATAGGAGGATGATGTGCACTCTCCCCACCTTTATATCACACACACCTGCACGAGTGTGTGTGTGCGCGTGTGATCTAATAGTGTGTGTGCACAAAAGGGTGCTGTACAGCACCAGATCTGAATCCATAATGAAAATGACTCAATCTGTCAATTCATTGGGAATATCAAAAGTTTGCTATATCTCACAATCTAAGTCGTATTTTCAAACTCTATAAAACAGCTTATGCAATCTTTTTTTTTTTAAACTGTGTGAGGCAGTTTTGATTAAAAGTGATTCTGTAAATTATTATTATAATGGTCGTAAACTTGCCTTTATAATTTTTTTTAAGGTATCAATATGAATCGCTTTATAATTAAATTAAGTGGGTCTCGTGTACACCATTCTATGTAATTCAGTTACAAAAATTAAGTTACTTCCACGTCTCGTATAATAAAATTAAGAAACTAGTTTTACACTAGCATATACGTATAATATAAAATGAAGTTTCCCAAAAATGTTAGGTTGTTCCACCTGCATTGGCTCATACAATCAAATTTCAATTGTTCATTGTCCAAGTAACAATTAAAATAGAGGGGCGCCATAGCTAGCTAGTTGGCAAAGATATGATATTTCTGACTTAAATAAAGAACATTTTTTATAATTTAATCTTCCCCTTGAACTCTTGTATATAATAATAATACTCTTAGAGCCTGTTTGTTACGTGGGAAAAGAAAGGAAAATAGGGAAAAACAAATCATATCCTACCTTTTTAAGTATTTGTTATATTTTATGATTTTTCCTTTTGGCCCGAAAACCCGCATTTTCTTTTTCCATTTTTACATGATTATACATCACATCTCTTAAGCATTATCCCTCTTAGGTGGTATTTATAATACCAATCATGATTTAATCCATCATAATAAACACTTAAAAAAGTCAAATATATCACATGGATAAATAAAAATTATCACATGATTTTATATCTTTTCATATCCCATACCACATAACAAACGAGCTCTTACTCCTTCAGATATCCCACCTCATATAAGCTGGGGTTATTTTTCCTTAAGTACTTATGCTTGATAATTTCATTATATTTTTTCAATTAATATTTCATTCAGTTTGGTGGTCAAAATTGTTACTCCCTTCGTCATTTTAAATTCTTCAGTCACTTTTTAACTTATGTTTTATCGAGCGAGTTGTGTATTAGTATTTGAAATGATAATTTTTTTTAAAGTGGGGTATAATAGTTTTACCTCTCATCTATTTTACACCTCCTTAAAAGTCACTTTATCATTTCATATACTAATAAAAAAAACAATTCGCTAAAACACAAGCTAAACAGTGACTGAGCAATCTAAAACAGGACGGATGGAGTACAACTTAGAATAGGGGTAATAAGGTTAAGTCTTGTATACATCCAGATTCACCGTGCACTCATAGTGTATTTTAAAATCGTGCAACATGTTATACTGAAACATGCAATTTGTTTATACTGAAACGTGCAATTATTTTTTCATATTAATAATCGCACGATTCAGTGTAAATAATACAACAAAAGACATAATTCTAAAATTCACTATGAGTACACGATGCACTGGATGCACATGAGACCCACTCGAGTAATAACTATTGTTAGTACGGATAATAGTATTAGCCACAAAACTTTAACCCAATTAAAAATAGGAGTACATAATAGGTGTGTATATATAGAGAGGGCCCACATGAATTTGGCAGCAGCAATTCTTAATTTTGCAAAGTTATCCTGAATGTCCCACCAACTCTCAACTATCAAGTATAAATAAACCCTCACATTTTGACACCTGAATGACAACTCAACTTCTATTACAAACATTTTGGTCTCATCTCTCAATAATTCCAAAATGGCCCCTGCAGAAAACCAGCTTGATCTCCTCTCAAAGTGCGATTTCAGCAACCCTTTGCTGCGGAGAAATCGCGCTTCTTCTAAACAGCGACTTAAGAGCACGAGATGCAGAAGCGTGGTGATGAAGAGAATGGCTCGTCTGGATCGTCCACGTGTACGGCCCAGAAACGCGGTTGAAGGGAAAGTGAGAAGGCTGAAAAAGCTGGTGCCGAATTGTGAATCCGTGGGAGTTGAGGGGCTTTTTCGGGAAACCGCGGATTATATTGTGGCTTTGCAGATGAGAGTTAAAGTTATGCAGATTATGGTTGATTTATTATCTGGTTGTGATGATGATGATGATGAGGAGTAAGATTATTTGTAAAGTAATTGTGATTGAGATCATACTATTTAATTAATCGATTGATAATTGTTTATTTTTTTTTAAAAATTGTTATTAGTATTATATTCTTTGGTTTCATGTAAGTAGGAGGTGGATTTAGGAGAGTTGCCTGGATTTTTAGTGGTAATTTAGATCGTTTGTTTGTTTTCATGTTGTCTGAAAATGACTTTGCAGAGAAGAGATTTGTTTATATTTGCTATTGTTAAATATATTAATTGCCATTGTTATACAATTATTAATGTTGTTAGTATTTAAATTAAGTGAGAGAACAATGAATTTTCAAAAATAAAAAAAAGTGAGAGAACAATGCATCACCTTGCAAGTAATTAAAGTGAAAGAAATAAGGGTGGAAAAAATACCGAAAATTTTGGGTATAATGAAATTTTATGTATGGTATGATATCATATTGAAAAATTTCGGTACGATAGCGGTATATAAAATAAAAAAAATTGGTATCGAAAAATTTTTGGTATTTCGGTATATATCGGTGTACCGAAAAAATATTCGATATTTTCGATCAGTATTTTTAAAAACCGATTGAACCGGGAACCGGCCATGTAACATGTCTGATTACCTCAAAAAACTGTTTTTACGGTTGAATGGAAAAAATCGGCCAAAACTGAAAAAATCGATCAATAACCGGGAAACCAGTTGAACCAATTTTTTAGTTTTTTTAATTAATTTACTTAATTCTTATTTCTATCATTCATATTTTAAATTTTAGTGTTTAAAATTGTGTTGTGTTGTGTTGTGTGGTCTAAATTCTAGTGTGTTTATTTCAATAGGAAACTTATAAGTGTATAACTTTAAATTTTATAAGTGCATATTTATTTTATTTTTTAATGAATAGGGAATATTTTATAAAAAATTAATAGGGATTATTTTAAGTACGGTCGGACCGTCGATCCGATCGGTCCAACCGGTTGAATCGCCAATCATTGCCCAGTCCAATTTGGTCACCGGTCCAATTATGAAAACACTGATTTCGATATTATGATTTTTTGGTATTTCGGTATCTTGCCGTATATACTCTAAGAAAATTCGGTATGACACTCTTCAACATGAAATGGTATATAAAATTTTTGGTATGAAAATGAAACGGTATTTTCCCGAAATTTCGGTATGGTACGGTATACCGAATTTTTGGTACAATATACGGTATACAATTTTAATATACCAAAATTTTGATATACTGATATTCGATATACCAAAATTTTCGGTACGATAATGGTATGATTTTTTTAAGACCAAAAATTTTGGTACAATATGGTATGATACAGTATTTTCGCTACAGTATAGTATGTCAGCCCTAGAAAGAACAGTGCATACTATGATTTTTCATTTTTTTAGAGGAGTAAAATAGTACTCCCTTCATCCCGAATCTATTGACACATTTACTGTTTGCACGAAGTCTAATAATAGAGTTATTTATTAGTATAAATTATTTTTTTGTGGAGAGGTAAATGGACTTTATTGAATAAGGTGGTTATTCGGTTAGGGAGGGGAAAATAATGGCATTTGAGGGTAGATTTTAAAATGATATACTCCCTCCGTCCACCAAAACTGTGCTCATTTCGTTTTGACATGCTGTACGGAAAGGTAAAAGTATGTTTATGTACACAATTTTTTTTTATCTTCATCGTCGAACAATCACTTAATTACTCAAGTTATCATTATACTTTACTCACAATTAATTATGGTATTCATAAATGGACTTAATTTACCTTTCCATACAACATGTCAAAATAAAATGAACACAATTTTGGTGGATGGAGGGAGTATGATTTATTCTCTTTTTTAAAAATGTGTCAATGAATTCGAGACGGACCTTTTTGACAAATATGCTAAAAGTTCCGGAACGGAGGGAGTATAATTTTTCCATGAGGTGAAGGATGGTACAGTTTTCAGTTGTATATTTATCAGCATTAGAGAAAAGCAAGAAACATCGACCAAATGTCAAAATCTCTAACTAGAAAGTAGAAACATAACAAAATCATGTTTGGACATGCTTTGTAATTCATGATTATTATTACTTTTCATAAGAAATAAGTTAATCGTTTCTTATAATACAGTATGAGTCGTAAGTGTAATATAGAATAAAATATTATCATAAAAATGAATCCAGAATTATTAAAATGAACATACATTATTGTCGGTTGAGAGTAAGGTGGGCCTGAACAACACAAACTACCTATTATGGTCCATAAAGAGAACTTATTATATTTGGGCCACGACCCACCAAAACTGGCAGGTCCTGTCCATCAAAATTTTTCGAAGCTCAAATTAAATTAAATTGAGAGAACTAACGTTTAAAAAAAAAAAAATCAATGAATGCAATAGTTAATGAAATTTAATTTCAGTTTCGAGTTTAAAGAAGTCAATTTTAAACATTATTCATTCCTATGATTCTTTTCTTCTTCTTTTTTTGTAAAAAAATACAGACCATTATGAATGCGTAAGGTAAGACTAATAATGAAGGAATTTTTTTGTCCCTCAATAAATAAAAGTTACTTTTTACAATAATCATAGATATTTTAGTTTTATTTAATTTTAAATAGATATATTTTCCATATCTTAATTATATGGGATTGTCTGCACAGGTTCAGTGGGATTCTAATCAATCAAACTCATTTAAAGACTTATTTGACTAGATGTCAGCCTCACTGGCAGTTTGTTTGACCAGATGAGCCCAATCTATTTATTGCGAATTCAAATTTAGACCTGATTATTTTTTATTGAGGAGCAATTGCTTCAGTCTCACGGTTAGACGAATGATAATTTGAACAATATCATTTTAACACTATGAAAGAGATTAATATTGATTTGTACAAGATTGTAATCAATCACATGTATGAGATGAGGTTGTCTTATATGAGTTTTTATCATTTTATGGTTAATTTTAATGATGTATCGTCTTTAGGTTAATTTAGATGAGAAATCACATTTTATGTAAAAAAAAATTATAATAACTAAAATTTGAACCTACAATTCTTAGATATTATTTATATTGCTTACCAACTAAGTTAATCTATAAATTTTAAAATATTTTAAATATTTATTTTATTGAGCAATAGCTTATTTGTATTAATTTTTATTTTATTATACATCGATTTTTTTTAAAACATTCTTCAAACAATTATTGATTAATGTTTAGCGTATTTATCACATATTTATATTTTTAATTTTCAAATATATTATTTATTAAAAATATTACATTTATTAATTAAAAAATTCGCATAACACGCTGTCACTTAATCAGTCTATATATAATAGAAACTCTTGTCCAAATTCTACTACATTACATGTATAGCAAATGGAAAATGATATTCAGTGAAGAGTAAGAAATCATATTTTGGGGCAATACTTATATAATATAAAAGTATATATAAAAAATATAATATAAAAGTATATATAAAAAAGTGATAGATGTTATGAAGTCAAAAAGTGAATGACAGGTCTTAAATTACATAGTAGTACTATTGTTTTATTTAAAATAGTATAGCAGTTTTGTTTTGTTTTGTTTGATAAAATTGTAAAAATAACAAAATGTCTGCCTAGTATTTTTTTTTTTTACGGGAGTTTGTTTAGCACATTTTAGGGCAAAACAGGATAAAAGAATTGAATCAACACCTAAAAACGAAAAAAGAAGAGATAGGCTAATAATTGAGTATAGCATTTAAAATTATCCTTGGTGTTCATAAAATACGTCTTACATACTTAAAAACAAAGCGCTAAAAAAATGGAAGAAAGGTAAATGAAGTTATAACCCTTTTTAGGGCCCAATAGAAAAGGAATCAAAATGGCAATGGGGCAAGTTTGAAAATTACAGAGTATTAAAAAAAAAAGTCAATAATATAGGAGTATAAAAACTTAGTCAACAAAACAAAAATAAAACAGGCAATAATTAAAAGAAAAGAAAAGAAAAGGAGGAGGTACCTAAAGTGCACACATGCACCTACCTGTGCCTATATAATTAAACCAACCCCATTGAAAGCCTCAAAGCCACAAAAACTTACACTCTACATACAAATAAAAATGGCAAACAACCCTCAACGAGCTCGTGATTTAGAAGGGGATAATGTGGTAAACAATAATCGTGCAGACTTGGAGGAAGTTCTTACCGTTGACAAGTTGATTCGTAAGTTGTCTACAGACCCATTACCACCTGATCACGCCGAACGAAACAGAGCTGCGAAATAAATCCTCCTCTAAGATATAAGTGAGGTTGAGTCTTAACATTTTCATGATTACTACTAGCTTCGTAACTGTTTTTACAATGATATTCTGCCTTATTACGGATGTCTCTTTTTCTTGTTCCGGGTCACCTTCATTCTGCTCATTTGCATGGCAGCCCACTCTCATGTTAGGGTTTGACATGGCATATTATTTTGTCAACTGGTTTGTTTGTGCTAAGGAGTCCGTTAGCTTGCAACTTGAGCTCCACCGTGGAAATATGCAGGTGCCAAATCCAAATCCCAATCCCAATAACGACGACTTTGTTGTTCGAATTTCCCTTGGCCTCCCTTGGCCATTAACATTCCTAGTCCCAATCCCGAGACACAAATTTAAATAGGGTGCCCAAATCTATTCGAGGTATAATTTAAATACAAATTTAAATTATTTAATTATTACTAGCATGAATTAATCATATATTAATTCAAATAATAATCAAATAGCAACAACACATCATGCATATAATAAAGCCACATAAATCCTACACATGCGGATTTCTAGGAGTTACGTAAGACGAACCTTTTTGACGAATTAAACGAAGACAAATGAGCAACGGTTCAACAAACACACCCAAAGTCATTCTTTAGTATTCCCACGTTCTTGTTCAACAATCCGGTGGTAGGAAACTCGCGAACAATTAACAAAAGGGAAAAAGAAAAATATATGTCATCACCTTTATGAATTTTTAATTTTTTCAACACATGGAAATGTGTTGGGGATGAAAAATTCATCCCCTATTTATAGATACATAGAGGGGCGAAAATTTTGAGATAATTAGGGTTTAGGAAATTTTTTTGTATCTTCCCAAGATACAATCTTAAATATATCTTATATATTTTATTTCCATAATAATCACAAAATATCTTTTCTTCCCACATTACTATAAATTTAAAAAATTTCATTAATAAAAGGAAGAAAAAGAATCTTTGACTTTTCTTAAATTTATGGGATAAACTTGTACCTCAAAAATACTTATTCCATAAAATCTTACCAAGAAAATCAAGAAATCTTTTCTCTCTCTTCTTAATATATTCGAAAATATTGGAAAAAATAAGTCAACAATATTTCTTTTATTTTAAGCACTTTTTTCAGTTATTGGACTTTGTCTTTGGGCTACTAAAAAGGGTCTTTAGGAGAATTAAGATCAGACCTTCTAATAGACTTTGAATTTTCAATATTGAACCACAATATTATTCAAGCCCATAAATATTAATTAATCCCACTACATAATTAATATTGCACTATCCATCTTAACCCATATTATTGTAATATGACTCCCGATTGTTATTTTCCGAAGATTATCTTAGTCCATTAATTAATTCAAGCCACTGAAATGCTTTATATTAATTAATATCTTATATCCTTGGTTTAAGAATGACTCAACATTATTATCCATACCGGAAACTAATTCCACTTGCAAGATTTGGTATGATAAATCTTCTGAGCCTCCCAAGGGGACAAATCACGCAAGACATACCTGCACACGATTCTCCGTATTAAATCTTAGCAATCGTCGTGTAACTAATAATATAGCCCAAGATATAAAGTATCGAGTCACAATGATGTTAGCGTTAGTGTCCTAGAGACAATCCTTTGTAAGGACATAATACTCAGATAATATTCAGTATTGGTTTAATATTATTATTTATTTAATATTAAATGTATGGTGTTGCACTAATTAGAATATTATGTTTGATTGTTTGCATCTATTCTTATCTGTGTTCCCTTGAGTCACTGCTGTCATTGAGTGTGTGAGAACTCAGATGACTTAAGCATGATTCTCAAATAGCCCCGATCAAGGGTCATCAAGAATGGGATATTGATGATGCAATGAAGATTGATGTGCGATCTGCATCATACTCTTAGAGAGTGTAGCAAGATCTCATATGCTGCGAGATACTAGGCATCTCATGATGGATGCACAAATACCTTAGAGGGAACCATTTGATGTAGTTCCACTATATGTGTCTACGGGTGTCTCGGTTAGTGGGAGCGATGCGATACTCCTTTGACTTGAGGTCAATACGCACGATATGTGTGGAGTGATGAACTTTGACAATGACCGACGCTTGCACCCGTCTATGGGTAGATATGACTTGGATTGGGTTCATCACGAAGTGCATGTGCGTGGTAGTTGAGCCAAGAAAATGATTCATTCCTTAAAGTGGATTTAGAGAGAATACTCACCTTCTCATCATAATTGGATCAAAGTCATTGACAAATGCACCTCAACTTGGACTTTATGGCCAAGTGTGACATAAGTGATCAATTAGTGATTGGAGATAAAGTGATTAAGTTATTTGAATAGACACTTCATCATGTTCAAGACTAATAGAGTATTCATGAATGAAAGGAGGAAATCGTAATAGCTCACGTTTCAGTTATATGTAGTTGCATGTTTCTCGCAACGTACCTCATATATTGAGAATGTCTGATTTATTGACTAAGGTTCAATTAAGACCATTAGTTTGACTAATCGCTCGAGAATATGAGGGCCTATGGGTCAAACAACAAGTAATTCCCTTTGACGGATTATAGTTGGTTGATTAAGTATTAAATTGAATTTAATATTTAATTTATGGAGAAGTAATTAATAATAGATTAATTTGGAATTAATTATTATTAATATTAATTTAAATTAGATTTAATTAAATAAGAATTCCCAATAATAATATTTGGAATATTATTGTAGGATTTAATATATATGGAAACAAATCGTAGAGATTTGTTATATATGGAATATTAAATCCATGAAGATTATATTTAGGGAATTAAATTAAATGAGTTTAATTTAATTAAATATAACAGTTTTATTTCTCAACGGGCCAGCTTAGGATTTAAGCTGAGCCTCCCTATATATACTGGCTCTTGAGATTTCACAAACAACTTTACGCTTCACAATTTCTCCATAAAATTAAGAGTTGGATTTTCCTAGCTGATTCGACTCGAGATTCAACACTGGCAAATCCGTGCAGATCTGTTGAAGGGGATTACGTAGATACCATAGTAGAGGCTCTACAACTACTGTAAGTTTACTCGTTACGATTATTGTAATTATTGTATGCAATTATGTGTTCGTTGTTGGTGAACTGTAATTTTCGCTGCGCATGTTATACGTGATTACGTGCCTCTAAATTCCAACAAATGACTCTCTACCCAACATAAGTCAAAACAATAGTTATTAATTTCACACGATCATATTTAAGGAATGGAGATTAAGAAATAACGAATCACTGAGGTCTAATTCTTTCATATTCAGTACTGAAGAATTTATCCTCGCTGTAGGTCCTATTCAGCGCATCATAATGCACTAGTGTAACCTCTTGGTCAAGACACACCAATCTGAGCCTTACACTTCAATATTTCACGATGGATTGTTCATTTCCATCAAGGTTGTAAATTTGTACTTAGTTACAAGGATTTGTTAATGTGATCTTCTGTAATCTGGTATCACCACATTAACTACAATGTAATACGTACTATTTAATGAACATATATGCAGTAAATATATATAACATTCAATCATATTTAATGCAACAATGATAAATAATTTATTTCAGTAAATAAATAAGAAATTCAGTTTGATTATATATAAAGTATTTTACAGTATAACCCTAACAATTGGTCCATCAAAATAATACAATTCTTGTCAATATTAAGATTCACAACTATTACCTTCATTGCGACACTAACATTTTCGTGTTAGACCTTACTTAATATTGATCCTTGGCGCCTTTTTTTTTTCTTAATATTATGTTTTAGGGCTTGTTCTGTGTTTTAGGGTCTTGCTTTTTTCAAGCATTTGTTCGTATACTTTCATGTTTTGCAACCAAAGAGTGGATCTTGTTTCCATTTTATGTTGGCGCCTTTTTTATTCTCAATATTAATATGTTTTAAGGCTTGTTCTGTATTTTAGGGTCTTGCTTCTTAGCATTTGTTCGTCTACTTTCATGTTTTGTAACTAAAAAGTGGATCTTGTTTCCATTTTATGTTAATGTTATTGTTATGTAATGCCTTACCACCTATCCAATTACATGTGTTTGGTTAAGCTTATTTCGTTTAAATTTTAAACAAATGCATTGTGATCAGCCTCATTCAACCATTTCAAATCTTATTTTCTCCTAAATATGCTTACTCTAACATTTATGATAATGCCAAGTAGTTATATATTCAATAAAACTAATTTCGGGAAAATAAATTTATTTTGTATTTATATGCTCTGCACAAATGATCTACACTCATTGTTTGTCGATCATACGCTATATATATCATATATGCCTTTGTACTGAAGTTATTTAATTAGGGTTTGAAGTGGTTTTTTCCCTAGACAAAAGAAGTCTTTAATTATAATTAGTTTAATGATAAATTTTTATATATTATTTTCAGAGAATTTAAAAAATGTGATGAAGTTATTCAGGTAGGCATGCATAACCTCGAAATACACTTGAGCATTCTATTTTGTCATATATATATATATATATATATATATATATATATATATGCAAGCCCTTGAAAGACAACTAAGTTCTATTTTATTCCGAGAGAGTGAAAAAATAGAGTACGCTCAATTATATAAATAATGAAAAATAAGAAAAAAAATGTACCGTATGTTTCTTGTTAAAGATTCATTCGGGTAGAACACTCGTGCTGATAACGTGTTGTAAGATATAGCAACTCAGAAGAAGCATCAAGAGAATACTTCCCAGGCTCAGTGTGTGATGTTGCTCGGCATGACTCCCGAATTGAGGCAACATGAGAAAATGAGTCCCTTTTAGATGCTCAAGCATTTGAAGGATCTCCTTGATTCTGAATCTCATTATGAGATTTATGAAGTGATGAGAGATCTGTTCAGATGCCGGTTAGCTAAAGAAGAGAAGTTTTCCAGTGAATCAAATCGATTGATGAAGGCACATAATGTGTTTTTCCTTCAACACTCCCCCTTGTGCCAAATCAAAAGGGTGGTAGGTGCATAAATGTTGTCTTGCTAAAAACCTTGCCTAGTAACAAAAACCCAGTGGGAAAATAAATCTTGGTCGAAGGGAAAAAGAGTTACAACACATCCATGTTGAGACCCTCCTGAAGTCTACACCTATAACCTGATACGTACATCTATCATGTGAGTAAACAAATCAATCATGATTTCTTTGGGGCTTAATTGAGTAACTTGAATCTGTAGCAAAGCTTACCGTTGTCGGTTGTAGAAATACTTTGGTGAAATATTCTTCATATTTTCACCTTTGATGTAACACAATTTCATTTGTGTGATGCAAGAAACATTGTGTTCATATGTACATATAGGCTCTTTACATTAGAACTCATGTCACTACGAATATGTTTAATAATACACCTTAACCAAATACACTCACGAATTGCTTCACGCAAGGTAATGAAATCTGAATATTTTAATGAGGTAGCTACAAGAGTTTGCTTAGTTGATCTCCAAGTCATTGACGTGTTTTCCTTGTGAATACATCAACACTTTGGAAACACTCTTTATATTGATCAGAAAGATAATATGCATAAGCAAAATCAAATACTGCATTCTATAGTGTATCTGTGTAGGGGGTAACTTTAACATTCATTAGGGGTTATTATTGATCCCACTTCTCTCTTTATAAGGAAATAAATAAAGCCATGCCAAATGGTTCCTTTTAGATATCAAATTACATTCTCGATACCATTCCAATGACGCTGTGCTGGTCCTGATCTAAATTATATTAGCAAGTTCAATGAGAGAGTAATATATGGTCGTTGAGCTAAGTATAATAATGCGCTTATACAACTTAAATAGGAATTCCAGCTCCCAATAACACTTCACCATTTTTCTTTGGACAAATATAACTTTTCATCATCTTCCTTTAGACGAGATGAATATTCTTTAAATCAAAACTTTGACCGATCTGGGAGTGCTAATTGGATGCACTTTGTCCACATTAAATCGCCTGAGCATCTTTTAGATAAATGCAAACTAGTGGACAAGTATTCCACAAGCTCAGTGTTCTAGTTCGGACCGAGTTTTCCCAAGATCCTTTATCTCAACTTCGGATTTCAAGTAGTTCATGGTTTCTCTTATTCCATTTTATCTATTATGTTCATTCATCAACATAAATTGATATAATTGTAAATCCGGAACTTATACTTTATAAATACGCAGGGGCACAATTCATTGCTTCAGTCCAAATTGTTTCAATTCATCAGTGAGCATTTCAACTTGATTGTAAATGTACTCCGTGGTTTAGAGCCACTTGACTTGTGTAGTAGAAAGCCATCTAGTACTTTCATATATATCTCTAAATTAAGATCCCCATAGAGATGTGCAATAACCACTTTTATGTGATGTGTCTCCAGTCCCTTGGAAACTATTAAGCTACATTATGGGAGTATAGCTCCTCATAGTCAATTCCACGACGTTATGAGATATTTCAGGACCTTATTTTTCTCATTACGCTTAGTGACAAAGATTCATTTATATCCTACAGGCTTTACACTTGGTAAAGTTAGCACTACCGAACCAAATACCTGTTTCTTTGTCAAAGAATCAAGTTCTACCTAGATTGGTTCTATACATTTAGGCTAATATGCTCTGTGTTGACATTTTGCAACCGAGCGTGGCTCGATATCTTTGTGCTTTATAATTTTATTGAGCAACAATATAAGTAAATTCATCATTAATCTGTGTGCAACGTCTGTCCATTGACTCATATGCACTATCATAATTAATAGAGACTTATTTATTCTCTGAAATTATTTCAAACATCTGAGCGTCCTCCAGCGTTGATTTTTGGACATCACTATAATCAGAGATTGTCTCATTAGATGGTTTGATGATCAATGGATTAGGTTGTGCCACACCTACTCTTTCCTTTGGGTGGCTATCAATCGAACCAGATGGCTTCCCCCATTTCCTTTTGAGAGCCAAGGCCTCAACTCCACTTCCACCAAGTGTGGTTGCAACACCTTTTCTATGGCGTTGTGCCCCTTATTGGGGACTTCTAAATTTACATATATTTGCAGCTGATATATGAGACCTAGTCACTTTAGCAATATCAATAAACGTATCAAACATCAAATCTGCTACGTTCTAAATATCAACTATTCTTTTTACTCCACTTTCACATTGTGAAGTTGGGGGATCAAAATGAGACATAGTGGGGATAGACCAAGATACTTCCAGTCGTTCCCTTAGAAAATTCTTTTTCTTATCTCCCCCTAACGACGGGAAGACTGTTTCATTAAAGTGATAATCCGCAAACTTAGCGGTAATTAGGTCGTCTGTCAAGAGTTATGAATATCAGATAATTGTTGGGGATTTATATCCAATATGTATACGTAATCGTCTCTGAGAACCTATCTTAGTACGTTGTGGGGGCGCAATAGGCACGTATATTGCACAATCAAATATGCGTAAATGTAAAATATTAGGCTTGGTAACTGGTACGCACAATGATTGATCAATAGTAGGTTTGAAACAAATATGTAAAGCTGCATGCAATATTGCATAATCCCATGCAGAGATAGACATGTTGATGCGCATAAACAGTGTTTTAGCCACCATTTATTTTCTTTTGATGGTGGCCTCTGTGAGACCATTTGTGTAGCACAAGGGGTGCAAGACACTTCACATTGATCCCATTAGATATACAATAATCATCAAGTGCTTTTGATGTAAACACACCAGCATTATCGAGTCTTATAGACTTGATAGGGTGATCAAGGTGGTGAGCCCTTAAACATATAATTTGTGCTAAGAGCTATGCAAATGCATAGTTTCTTGTAGATAATAAAGCATCATGTGACCAGCGTGTCGAAGCATCAACCAGAACCATAAAATACTTGAATGGTCCGCATTCTGGATGAATTGGTCCACAAATGTCACCTTGTATTCTTTGTAAGAATGAAATATTTTGTTTAATATCTTTAGCATATGAAGGTCTCGATGTTACTTTTGCTAAAGAACATGCTTTGCAAAATGAGTGATGTGCCTTTGAGATTTGTAATGATGTAGGATGGTATGTAGATAATGCATCTGGTTCTTTAGAATGCAAAGGTTGCGATAGAGCAACAACATGTCCAACATTGTGCATTATGTGTGGACATGGTGCATTATTTCGGGTGTTTGTCCCATTTTATGCTTCACTCGGAAAAAAGGATGTCCGTGTGAGTTTTTCAGAATACGGATCATCATGTCACGACCTGGATGCCCAAAACGGTCATGCCAAAGCCTATATGCATCAATGTCACCTAGTTCATTATTAGTGGCAACGTATGATTCAATAATTCGAATCAGAATGAAGTGCAGACCACTAGACTGACTCATTTATTTCTCTATGATGTGTTTTCTTCCACATTCATTAGAGGTAATGTATAAATATTCAATTCCATTCTCATTGTGAGTTTCCAGATGATAACCGTTAGCATGAATATCTTTAAAGCTTAACAAAGTTCTATTAGCTTTTGGTGCATACAAAGCTTCTTTGATTTTGATAATCGTGTCGTTAGGCATAAAAAATTTGGCAGTACCTCGCTCTTTTATCAATATAATATTTTTGTGTGGCTTTACTTGCAAAAATATAATCATCGCCATCTATTTCTTTAGATGAAAAAACATTTAATAAATTTCAGTGAATCAAATCAGCCACAAAAATAAGCAATAACAGGCAAACAAGGATTTTCACATAAATCCTATTTTATACAGCAAATAATTTACAAGCCCATTCTAAATGCTGAAATCTAAAAAGAATTAAACTTTTTTATCAAAGCGGAACCTTACGGTAAGAGTTCCTAATCGTCTAATGAAAGACTTGACTCGCGTCTAGTGCAAGTTCATATGTCTGTTTTCTCGTCTCATATGCAGGACAATTCTATTAGCCTTAGGCTCGTCACAAATTGGTAAAATAATCCATCAAGTTCAAAAAAAAATTCAACAAAGAGATAAATTAGCCTCGAATAAAAAGGCAACGAATATTTAATAGAACCATTCACTTAAAATAATAAGTGATTTAGTATCATTTTTAACCGGATCAACGAATTTAACAGTTAAGTATGCTTTTATAAAAATAAGGAACAAAGAAATCACGTCTTATAAGATCCGTGGGTCTCACGCCTGGTATTTCTTTTAACACTAATTTCGACAGTAAAATCATCTAAAACATAATTTGTTATCAATTCTTGGTCAATTCATTGCAATGTCATGCTGGAATTATTTTAGAATGCCTTTTGGAATTTTGGATACAAATATATGCATATTATCATATTATTTTACGAATCATGATTGATATGCATAAAAAAAATTACAAACCAATTCCAATAAACAAAATTATTTTACGAATCATGATTGACACGCATATATATGTTGTCAAACTAATTACGCAACAAATTATTAATTCGTCATACTTTAGATAATTTTGCCAACTAATTCTGCAGGAATGCCCATTGAGAGGAGGATATTGTTGCTGACCAAAAACGTCTGTCGATGAAATATTGCCGAAATATTTACTAAGGGGGAGGAGGTGTAAATAATTATAGTTATTAAGAAAAAAGTGGGTCTCATGTGCACCCGGGTGCACCATGCACTCATAGTGTATTTTAGAAGCGTGCAACTATATAAAATAGAAATGTGCAACTATTCCAAACAGAAGTATGGAACTATGTTCCCATATTAACAGTTGCACTTTTCTGTGTAAATAAATTGTATTTTTTCAAAGATAACAAGTTGCACGCTTAAAAAAATCTTACTATGAGTCTTGCCAGCACCCGAAAGTGCATACAAGACCTAGCCTTAAGAAAAATAGAATGGGTGTAAATAATTAGGGTTATAGTAGTAAATTTTAAGGGGATATATTAAAAAAAATTTATTAAAATATTTGGTGTGGGTTAACTTAGGGGTTGTTTTCAAAAACTTATAAGCGATTATAGTCATCTAGAATTGTGTGCAAAAACAATTTGAAGTGTTTTATTTCTCTTTTAGTAGCTTAAATAAGCTCTCATAAGCTGTAACGCCCCATTTCCAGAATGAAGCCTTTGTGGCTTAAACACTCTAGATTCGGTTCACCACTTAAGTAACCATAAAATCTGAGCCTAAAAAAATCTTTAAAAATAAAACAATAATGTATGAACTAACATAAATATCATTTTGCAGTGGAAAGTATAAAAGTTTGAACATCAATGAGATTAAAGCACGGAGAACACTCTTAAAAAATCAAGGTAAAGTTATAACTTTAACGATCTTATAAAAAAGCATCATTCAGTTTTTAGCACTCGAAAAGTAGTTCAACAATTTCTAAAAGATGCACATCATAGTTTAATGGGAAACTTCATAGTATTATTAGTGATAGCTTGATAATATGGGAAACTCCATGTCTACTTGCAGCTCCAGCCCCTCTCTCGATCCTATCCTGAAAATATAAAACTGTGGGGGGGGATGAGATAAAAATCTCGATTAGAAACTCAGATGTTGTTACTCATATTGGCAATATGCTTATAGTGTAAGTATCTCATAATTCATTTCTCATATTTCATAGTCATTTTGAGGGACGCTAGCATTTGATTGCCACGTTAACCCATACACATTAAAACATTCTTTCGTTTTGAGGGACGCTAGCATTTGATTTCCACGTTAACCCGTACGCCAAAATATCCTTTCGTTTCGAGGGACGCTAGCATTTGATTGCCACGTAAATCCATACGCCAAATAGTTCGAGGGACGCTAGCATAAATGCTACGTAAACTCATTCGTCAAACATACATATTTTCTTTTGTTCATATTAAAATAGTCATAATAGGATACACCAACAATCCCTGTAACATTAACCACTGCAAAACAGATAGTGTCACCCACCTTATTAACTTTGAAGAAAAGTTACAAACTTTGAAACCGGTTTGAGAGTTTGAGCGTGACGGTAATCGTCCGAGCTTTGATTCGAGCAGCACTTCCCCTAGCACAATATTTTCATGTTCTCGTCATTAATTACACTTGATTTAAGTAAATTATTCATAAGTTTAACGAGGACGTTAAACTCCGTTCTTAAGATTTTCTTACTCGTGAGCTTTTATCAAACTTTTACTTTAATCGACAATTGGAGTTTATTAACGATGTCCCAAAATTATCACTTGCAAGAATAAAGCTTTAAGGTTCATTTTTCAGCTTGACACAGTTTTAGAAAACAATTTGGTAAAATTGTTTATATTGTATTATAATTCATCAAATAATTCACAGAGGCAGATAAGAGCATTTAGTATTTTATTATGATTTTTATAAAAAGGAATCGTATGGAAAATAGTCCCAGTAAATCAAGAAGTTCGGTTGTTCTTCAGATTCTAAATATAAACTTCACAAATTCATAACTCTTTATTTGCAAGTCCAAATCTTATGAATTTAGAGGAGCATGTTTATGTCTTGTTATAGTTTAGGACTACATTTTTAGATTTTCTACAAAGGTCATGTGTATAGTGTTTGGAAAATCTTCTAAATTAATAACATGTGATTTCTTAACAAAATGTCCTAAAGGACTTTCAAATAAGTTGCATAAAAGGGAAAATAACACATATGGTTTGCGTGAAAGAAAGTCATCAAAATAAATTATTGTACCAACCATTAAGTCTTTCAAATGTTTCAAATTTCAGTTATGACATTATTAGGAAAGTTAGTGTCCCAAAATTGTGTGATTTTTTTTCCATTTTTGCGAGCTGTTTCCCGTTGATTCGCTTATATGATCGAGACACTACTTTAAGGATTTTAAAGCTTGTAATCTAAACTTTACTGGCAAGAAAAATCGTTGGAAAATAACAAACGGAAGTTGGTTAAAAATGTCATGAAATTCAGGTATTTGAAACCAATTTCTTGCTAAAAGAAAACTCCCAGTTTCTGTCTTACTTTTAAAACGTACATAAATTTTTATAAAATAAACGAAATGACTCAAATTTTCATATTTAGAAACTACAGTATGTAGAGAATATAATCCTTTTTGTCTCAGTTCAAAAGGAGTTTTTATCAGAATGTTATAGACGAGTAAAGTTACCTCACCCACACTAAAATTAAAGAATTTTTTCCAGCACGTCACACTTTTCGAAATAAATCATAACTCCGATTCTACCCGATGAAAAATTACGAGATTTTATACGAATACAGTAGACTTGATGAATTTTAACTTTCCATTAGTTTCATCTCAAAATGAATTCTAGAACTCGAGATATGAATTTTTAAAGTTGTAGATAGGAATTTCGAGTAGCAGTTTTTTCCCGAAATTCCAGTTTTGAGCGACCCTGTTTGAGCGTAAAAACGAGTAGCGTAACGACACCAAAATTGAGTACCGAGACTACGATCACATATTACACATATAAGTGAGCACAAAGGTGTTTTAAAACACAAATTTCCAGTACAACAGAGTACTCAACGGCGTAACCGAAAATCAGTCGAAAACAGTTTTGACGTTTCAACCTGACATATTTGAGCGTAAATTTCGGCAGCATAACGGTACAATTTTTGAAAACAAAAAATACGAGCATGACGTCTACACTTCAAACAACATGTAAGAGTTCTAATTTAGCAAATTCTAACACGTTCATACACCGAAATACTTCACCGAAGATCATACAAGAACCAAGTTCGAGATTTGTTCGGAGGTTACCTTTATCGTTCTCTTCCCTGTTTCTGTTAGCAGGTTTGAACGGCTCTGTTTCTTAACAGCTTGGTGAAGATGGTCTTGGCTTTGATTTGAAGGGAAAGAGTTGGAAGTAAGCAAAACTTCATGAAAACAAGAGTAAAAGTTTTAATGGATTTCAATTCTTACCTCAAAAATACTCATGGATGGAGGGAAAACTCAGAAATTGTTGATCGATTCTTTGGATTTGAGGAAGAAGGAAAACAGGGGCTGGTGTGTTTGGGTTGGAGCAGATGAGTTTGATGATGATGATGATGAACTTGGTGATAAACTTGATGATGGTGGTGGATGGATTCCAGCAGGGCTTCGCCGTGCAAAATTTGGAGGGGATGATTGATTAAGTAGAATGGGGTATACATAGCAAGGAGGAAGACGGTGGAATATTAGGGAAATAAGAGGGATTTCTAATTTGATTAATTAGTTGGAGTTTGTGGTTAATTTGTGGCCATGTATTTTCTTGTGGGTAAGAATTATTAAGGAAAAATATTTGTTTAGTGGGATGCTTATTACTACTCAGTATTTATTCCACCCCATATTTGTATTATAAACTCTTGGTTTTGCTAATTAAAATTCACGGCTTCGTTGGAATTAATTGTTTAGAACTTTTATCAATTAAATCATCACGTTCCGAGATGAAAATTATTTATTTAATTATTTAATTAAAAATTCAATTTTTCTTAAACTTCTCAATAATTCTAGTTTAGTTAGATGAAGAAGATTTTTCCATCGTCGTATTTATTATTCATCAGATTTTCGATTTTTATATAGAAAATCCTAATTCGTTGAAAGATTAAATTTTCTTTCTTTATATTGAAATTAATTATTATTATTAAATATTTTGTGACCAAACCTTCATTAAGTATTTTGTTACAGTGCTAGGAGTGCTCCCGGTTCGAAGTGCTCGTCCGTTCCCTGAAAAATCAAAACCTTTGCAAACATATACGCTCTAAAATTATTCGAAAAATCCTTACATCAAATATTTATTTTATTAAGCTCATTTCTTTTATTATTCTTATTAAAATTGGGACGAGGTATTACATCCCTACCCCCTTAAAAGAATTTTATCCCCGAAATTTCTCTTACTCGGTTTAATCATTGCGGGTATTTCCCTAAGATCATTTCCCTCTTCCAAAATAATTCTTTCTTACTTTCCATGTCTATAAAACCAAAATATTCTCGATTCCTATTAACCATGAAGCTTCCTTTCCAAGTTTGTCATGAGTATTTGCTCGAAAGTAAAATCACGACTTAATTCTAAGTTTCTAAAACTGGTAACAAGATCTAAGTTACATCTATATTTATTTCATCGTCTAAAGTATGAAACACGTTGTGTACTTGTGACAGTTCGGTTGGTAAAGCTAAATGATAGGTTTCGTCTCCATCCTAAACGAAAAGGTCGAGTGGTTTTACGAGACTTTATCTTGTCTTTCTCCTCAAAGCGAATCAATTTCTCCCTCGGTGGAATTCTAAGAAATACTTTCTCGTCACGTTTTAAATGTAAGTCCTTTCTCCGAGCTTCATCATACGACCTCTGACGATCTTGTGCCGTTTTGATCATTTCCTTGATCTTCGAAATTATTTCCACTATTCTCTGTTCAAGTTCTTGTCCGCGAATCTTACAATATCCAACTTTGTCTTGACATTAAGAAATCTTCTCTTATTTCCATAAAGTTCTTCAAATGGTGTCGTGTATATCGTTCTTTGGCAGCTTCCGTTGTAGATGAATTCCACGAGTTGAAAGTGAGTTTCTCAAATTACGAGTTAGCTAATATGTTGATATGACCTTGGCCATTGTGATGCATATGGAATGTCTTTCCCATGTTGCATGATGTCACATCCTTGTTTGGTTTAGATGCGTTGTCGTCATATCCTCCTCCGCTCAAAAGAATTTCGTCCCGAAATTCACTTACACTAAACCCTTTGGTTTAAACGAGGTGATCAACGTACGTAGGGGAAAAGTTAAGTTCTATTTCTAAATCATTCAACTCTACCTTAAAATGTTTCCCTCGATCTTAAAATTTTATGAAATTTCAACACAAGCAACCATGTCAAGATTGGTTTTTCATATTATTCTATGTACGGGTCAAAACTAATTTATTCAAATATCATCCAAGTTCATGTGGAGGTCGGTTTCTATTTGGTGCTTATCTATTCTTTATTCATTTCACTTGTTTTTGGATTCTCATTATACTCCTAAATCAAACACCCTCACTTAATTTTTTTTTTTGTTTATATACTTTCTATTTCTAGACTTCCTCAAATTCTTAGACATAAAGAGTGGGAAGTTCCCGTATTAACAATGTATATGCAAACTATCCAAAAACTAGTAGTCTTACTGGAAATGACATTAAATATCCATCGGCTTTCCTTCTTCAAGCATCACATTCGTTTGGGCTCTTTCCTGCTGGCCTTGTTCTTGAGCATTCCTCCATGGTAATCCAGGTAGATTGTCTTTTCTCGTTAGTAGTGGTCTAGCTCGGGTGTTCCCCATCAGTGGTCGTCCAACTTGATTAGTCAGCATCGATGGTCGTCTATCCAATATCTCGGGACATTTAGAATTTTTGTGTCCTAGTTGGTAACACCGATAACACGCCCCGGATCCACGTAGACACATCCCTGGGTGTTTCTTGTCGCATTTGATGCATCGTGATGGGGGTCTCAGTCCATCAGGTGCGATGAAGTGTTTTCCCTTTGCACGTTTGTTTTTGTTTCTCTTGAAATTTGGCTGCCAGTTTCTATTTATCACCAAAGCTGGTGTAGACGGCTTGAACTCCAATCCTAAGACAATTGAGACAGTGAGTGCTCGATCAAAAACTTCATGATAGCACGGGAGTTTTAATCCCGCTACCACCCCTCCAACTTCAGGCCTTAAGCCTCTTTCAAACCTCCTAGCTTTCTTTTCGTCAACTTGTTGAAACGTTTCTCGTATTTACTAACAGATAAGGTTCCCTGCTTGAGGTTCACAAACTCGACTTCCTTCCCATCACGGAGAGCTTGTGGAAAGTACCTATCCATAATAGCTCGTTTGAATCCCACCCAAGAGAGGGCTTGTCTTGTCTCAACGTCCAGAGTACGCTCGTATGATTCCCACCACTGGGCAGCGTCCTCGGCCAGTTGGAATTGTGCACATGAGACCTTTTGTGCCTCAGTTACATCCATATGCTTGTAGATACGCTCAAGCTCAGCGATCCATTCCTCAGTTCTTGTTGGTCCCTCATTCCCCTTGAAACGGGGTGGCTGCATACGTCAAAATTGTTCGACGACTTTGTTGGTTTTTTGGTTCGGTGTTACTGGTATGATTGGGGGCTGAGGTTGTTGTTGCTGCATGAAGTTCCGCAGAGATTCGAAGAACTCTCGTGCGATGTCGGCTCCAGATGCCACGTTCGAGGTTTCCTGCCCAACTGATTCCTCAGAAGGTTCCCGTTCCCTATCTATGTTACCACGTCCTCGGAGATTAACCATTCTTAAAAGGGAGCTAAAATGTAAAGGAAATAAAATAGATTATATCGTATAGGTATGAAGGATAAAATATAACCCAATTTGACTTATCAACAAGGTACTAGTACTAATCATGCATTTGGATTACACGTCACATCGGAACATACTGTCGTGATCAGCAGCACAGTGACAGTATTCAGCAATTGTAAGTCATAGTACTAGTCATACATGTCATAAGTAGTAATCAGGTAAAAGTAACAGGTAGAATAAAGCAAACTCACTTGAAATAAGTTGCAGATTACTATATATATAAATCAGAACATGGAGTGACCTCCTCCTTTAAAATAAAATGACAGTCCCCCAGTAAAAGAATAATGTATCATCAGCATCTAGTGCCTCCTTGTCTATACACTAAAGTCATGGTATTACAAGACCTTCTAAGTCCATCTTATGCTTACTCTGGTTATAGTTAAATATTGATCCTTAAGGTCATAAGGTTATAAATGGATTTCAAAATTAGTGGCATATCGTGATTGCACGTTAAAATCTTTTCATAAACTTCCATTCATACCATAAGTAAATCATTTTGTAAGTATTTTCCATTCCATAAAGGTCTTTCATAGTTATTGGAAATTCATTTGCATAATCTTATCATATCAACCTTCATTTTCTTCCTTTCATAACTTGTCATGTCAAAACATGTCTTCCTTTTCTTCTTTTTCATAACATTCATAAATGATGCAAGACATAAACCTTTAAACATTTTTGTATCTTAACTCCTTCTTAAAATTTTAAAATACATACATACCTCGAGGGTGCTCGGCTTGCTACAGTAAACACATTTTCCCACTAGTAATACCTTTAAAATTATCTTAATATTTTTTTTAAATGTGACCAATGTCTTTTACCTTAAAAGAAAAAATTAATGAAAAGTTTACCTTTTCTACATAATTTTTTTTTTTTGAAAAGGAATGAAATAAGTTATTTGTCCGAAGGGTTGAACCTAGGCTCTGATACCACCTGTAACGCCCCATTTCCAGAATGAAGCCTTTGTGGCTTAAACACTCTAGATTCGGTTCGCCACTTAAGTAACCATAAAATCTGAGTCTAAAAAAATCTTTAAAAATAAAACAATAATGTATGAACTAACATAAATATCATTTTGCAGCGAAAAGTATAAAAGTTTGAACATCAATGAGATTAAAGCATGGAGAACACTCTTAAAAAATCAAGGTAGAGTTATAACTTTAACGATCTTATAAAAATGCACCATTCAGTTTTTAGCACTCGAAAAGTAGTTCAACAATTTCTAAAAGACGTACATCATAGTTTAAAGGGAAACTTCATAGTATGATTAGTGATAGCTTGATAATATGGGAAACTCCATGTCTACTTGCAGCTCCAGCCCCTCTCTCGATCCTATCCTGAAAATATCAAACTGTGGGGGGTGAGATAAAAATCTCAGTGGGTAACCTGTATGTTGTTACTCATATTGGCAATATGCTTATAGTGTTAGTATCTCATAATTCATTTCTCATATTTCATAGTCATTTTGAGGGACGCTAGCATTTGATTGCCACGTTAACCCATACACATTAAAACATTCTTTCATTTCAAGGGACGCTATCATTTGATTGCCACGTTAAACCATACGCCAAAATATTCTTTCGTTTAGAGGGACGCTAGCATTTGATTGCCACGTAAACCCATACAACAAAAGTTCGAGGGACGCTTAGCATAAATGCCACGTAAACCCATACGCCAAATAGTTCGAGGGATGCTAGCATAAATGCTATGTAAACCCATTCGTCAAAAATACATATTTTCTTTTGTTCATATTAAAATAGTCATAATAGGATACACCAACAATCCCTGTAACATTAACCACTGCAAAACAAATAGTGTCACCCACCTTATTAACTTTTAAGAAAAGTTACAAACTTTGAAACCGGTTTGAGAGTTTGAGCGTGACGGTAATCGTCCGAGCTTTGATTCGATCAGCACTTCCCCTAGCACAATATTTTCATGTTCTCGTCATTAATTACACTTGATTTAAGTAAATTATTCATAAGTTTAACGAGGGCGTTAAACTCCGTTCTTAAGATTTCCTTACTCGTGAGCTTTTATCAAACTTTTACTTTAATCGACTTTTGGTGTTTATTAATGATGTCCCAAAATTATCACTTGCAAGAATAAAGCTTTAAGGTTCATTTTTCAGCTTGACACAATTTTAGAAAACAATTTTGTAAAATTGTTTATATTGTATTATAATTCATCAAATAACTCAATGAGGCAGATAAGAGCATTTAGTATTTTATTATGATTTTTATAAAAAGGAATCGTATGGAAAATAGTCCCAGTAAATCAAGAAGTTCGGTTGTTCTTCAGATTCTAAATATAAACTTCACAAATTCATAACTCTTTATTTGCAAGTCCAAATCTTATGAATTTAGAGGAGCATGTTTATGTCTTGTTATAGTTTAGGACTACATTTTTAGATTTTCTACAAAGGTCATGTGTATAGTGTTTGGAAAATCTTCTAAATTAATAACATGTGATTTCTTAACAAAATGTCCTAAAGGACTTTCAAATAAGTTGCATAAAAGGGAAAATAACACATATGGTTTGCGTGAAAGAAAGTCATCAAAATAAATTATTGTACCAACCATTAAGTCTTTCAAATGTTTCAAATTTCAGTTATGACATTATTAGGAAAGTTAGTGTCCCAAAATTGTGTGATTTTTTTTCCATTTTTGCGAGCTGTTTCCCGTTGATTTGCTTATCCGATCGAGACACTACTTTAGGGATTTTAAAGCTTGTAATCTAAACTTTACTAGCAAGAAAAATCGTTGGAAAATAACAAACGGAAGTTGGTTAAAAGTGTCATGATATTCAGATATTTGAAACCAATTTCTTGCTCAAAGAAAACTCCCAGTTTTTGTCTTACTTTTAAAACGTACATAACTTTTTATAAAATAAACGAAATGACTCAAATTTTCATATTTAGAAACTACAGTATGTAGAAAATATAATCCATTTTTGTCTCAGTTCAAAAGGAGTTTTTATCAGAAAGTTATAGACGAGTGAAGTTACCTCACCCACACTAAAATTAAAGAATTTTTTCCAGCACCTCACACTTTTCGAAATAAATCATAACTCCGATTCTACCTGATGAAAAATTACGAGATTTTTTACTAATACAGTAGACTCGATGAATTTTAACTTTCCGTTAGTTTCATCTCAAAATGATTTCTAGAACTCGAGATATGATTTTTTAAAATTGTAGATAGGAATTTCGAGTAGCAGTTTTTTCCCGAAATTCCAGTTTTGAGCGACCCTGTTTGAGCGTAAAAACGAGTAGCTTAAAGACACCAAAATTGAGTATCGAGACTACGGTCACATATTACACATATAAGGGAGCACAAAGGTGTTTTAAAACACAAATTTCCAGTACAACAGAGTACTCAACGGCGTAGCCGAAAATCAGCCGAAAATAGTTTTGACGTTTCAACTTGACATATTTGAGCGTAAATTTCGGCAACATAACAGTACAATTTTTTAAAACAAAAAATACGAGCATGACGTCTACACTTCAAACAACATGTACGAGTTCTAATTTAGCAAAATCCAACACGTTCAAACACCGAAATACTTCACCGAAGATCATACAAGAACCAAGTTCGAGATTTATTCGGAGGTTATCTTTGTCGTTCTCTTCCCTGTTCTGTTAGCAGGTTTGAATGGCTCTGTTTCTTAACAGCTTGGTGAAGATGGTCTTGGCTTTGATTTGAAGGGAAAGAGTTGGAAGTAAGCAAAACTTCATGAAAACAAGAGTAAAAGTTTTAATGGATTTCAATTCTTACCTCAAAGATACTCATGGATGGAGGGAAAACTCAGAAATTGTTGATCGATTCTTTGGATTTGAGGAAGAAGGAAAACAGGGGCTGGTGTGTTTGGGTTGGAGCAGATGAGTTTGATGATGATGATGATGAACTTGGTGATAAACTTGATGATGGTGGTGGATGGATTCCAGCAGGGCTTCGCCGTGCAAAATTTGGAGGTGATGATTTTTTAAGTAGAATGGGGTATATATAGCAAGGAGGAAGACGGTGGAATATTAGGGAAATAAGAGGGATTTCTAATTTGATTAATTAGTTGGAGTTTGTGGTTAATTTGTGGCCATGTATTTTCTTGTGGGTAAGAATTATTAAGGAAAAATATTTGTTTAGTGGGATGCTTATTACTACTCAGTATTTATTCCACCCCATATCTGTATTATAAACTCGTGGTTTTGCTAATTAAAATTCACAGCTTTGTTGGAATTAATTGTTTAGAACTTTTAGCAATTAAATCATCACGTTCCGAGATGAAAATTATTTATTTAATTATTTAATTAAAAATTCGATTTTTCTTAAACTTCTCAATAATTCTAGTTTAGTTAGACGAAGAAGATTTTTCCATCGTCGTATTTATTATTCATCAGATTTTCAATTTTAATATCGAAAATCCTAATTCGTTGAAAGATTAAATTTTCTTTCTTTATATTGAAATTAATTATTATTATTTTATGACCAAATCTTCATTAAGTATTTTGTTACAGTGCTAGGAGTGCTCCCATTTCGAAATGCTCGTCCGTTTCCTGAAAAATCAAAACCTTTGCAAACATATACGCTCTAAAATCATTCGAAAAATCCTTAAATCAAATATTTATTTTATTATTCTTATTAAAACTGGGACGGGGTATTACATAAGCTATAAGTTATAAGTTTCAAAGAGGTTGTTTTTAGTAGCTTATTAGTCTTTTTTAAAAACTTTTAACTTTTTTTGCAAACACTATCAACTTTTTTTTGAATTTTCTTACAAACATTATCAACTTCTACTATTAATCACTTGTCCCATAAGGCTAGGTCTTGTATGTACAAGGGTGCACCGTGCACTCATAGTGTAATTTAGAAGCGTGCAACTTGTTATGCTGAAAAGTGCGACTTATTTACGCAAAAAAATGCAATTGTTAATATGGCAACATAGTTGCACACTTCTGTTTTGTATAGTTGTGCGCTTCTAAAATGCACTATGAGCGCACAGTGCACCCGGGTGCACATGAGACCCACTCTTCCCATAATCAGTAATTTTAATCACTTCTTTAAAACCATAAATTTTTACAAACAACCTCTTAGCAGTGGGTGTACTGAGCAATTTTGTGGGTGTCAGTGCTCTTTAAATATTTATCATAACTTTGTCCACGGCCCCTTATGGCCTTACAACAGGTGATGCCCCTCCCGATTTTATTTTTGTAACTCCATATATCTATAATCTCTATAATGTAAAACTTCTCTAAGATGATGTGTCAAGTAATAAAATGATGTGGCAGGTGATGTGGCAAAGCCTTATGCATCTATTTATAATCTCTCTAATCTCATTCATTTAGAGTGTTGTTTTGATCTCAACCATTGATTTTGTCTTCTATTCTCTATAAATTGTGATCTCTCTCATTCATTTTTTCTCATTCTCATTTGCCTGCGATTTCTCTTCATTTCCTCTCCATACGGTATTCTCTCTAATCTCTGATTTTTTTAAATGATCGAATCGTTATTATTTCAACCATTAAATTGTTCTTATATACTCCCTCCGTCCCAGAAGACTCTGCGCCAATTTTTCGGCGCAGAGTTTAAGAAAAGTTGCTTTATGAGGGGTAGTAAGTGTGTAAAGGGGGTAGTAAGTGTGTGTTGTAAGGTTATAAGTGGAGAAGAGTGTGTCCATTTTTGGGTGTGCAAAGTCTTATGGGACAGACTAAAAAGGAAAGTGTGCTAAGTCTTATGGGACGGAGGGAGTATCATTCTTATATTATTATTTTTCCAGATAATTGTTTGGTTTCATTATGTGTTTTATTATTGTTCTTATTTCATTCATTTTTTTTCTTATTTACTATGTATTTTATTGTTGTTATTTACAAATTTCTTCTCACAATATTTCTTGATCAATTGAGTTTTTTCTCATAATATTTAATGATTTCTTATTTATCTTCGATTATCAATTTTATTTAATTTTTATACATACTTTTTGCAGGTTGAACAAAAATCAAGAATATTACATGTCGATAAGGATGAGGTTATATGAAGATTATGTTTTTCTACTAAGAAGATGAGGGCAAGATTATGTTTATATTGATATGATGCAAAGATCGTTGTAAAAGTTTCATGATTCATTGCTACATTTCGTTACATCTAATGTTAGATTGTAGATTCTTTCCATTGTATATTCAAATATATTTAATAAAATATTTTAATTATTTCGCGTGTGAATGATAGAACCAGGAGTGTTGAGAGTCGGGTAGGCAGAGAAAGCGGCAAAGCCAATTTATCTAATGAAATTCATTATCTAATACTTTTGTATAGTGCATACTAATATTTTTCTTGTTAATCATGTAATGAAATCTGCAATGCAAGAATGATTAGTCAATTTTGAATTTAAATTTAATTTGATAATTAATTACATATTTCTAATTATTTGGTAAATTCCATAACTGATGCATGAAGATAAAAATTATAATAAAGAATTAAATAATTTACCATTTAAAATTGATTCGATAATTAGTTACATCTTTCTAATTATTTGACAAATTCCATAAATTATGCAAGAAGATTAAAAAAAAAAAATTAAAAGGAAGAAGATATATTTACTATTCAAACATATATACAATTTCATTCAAAATATGATTTCATTCAAAACATATATATGATTCGATAAAAATTATACAAGCAAGGTTTAGGGTAGTACTTAGAATATGATTTTATTCAAAAAATTTACTATTCAAATATGTACTAGGGTTACACGAGTATTAAAAAATAGCTATATGCCGGGTTACGTTAAATGAATTAAATTGAGACAAAAGACATATACATATAATTTTTCTAATTTTGCCATAATAAAATTAAATTTCATTCAAAATATTTACTATTCAAACAATTTGATTTCATATATAAAATTTTAAAATGCCCGCAATCTAAGTTTACCATAAAATTAGATCAAACAATTTTAATTTATTTGATTGATTATAAATTAGATCTAACAATTTGATTTTAAAACTATTCAAACTATTTTCCAAACGCAATCAAATTAAATATAAATTTGGATCAATAATTTTAGTTGAAATCTAAATTTATTTTATGATGTGGTCAACCTAATTAATTTTATTTAAAATTTGATGAATCTAAATTTTTAAATGATTCATCCAAAAATTCGGTCAAATTAATTATATATATAGTTCACCGTCCTCCCTCAAATAATATTTTTATGATTTTTCGTGAATTTAAAACGTAATTTAAAGTCCTATTAATAATGTTAAAAAATAAATATGTTTAAGTACACAAATTTAAATTAAAAATACATAAAGCAGTCAAGAATAGTCGTAAATTACACGCAAATCCATAAGATAAGATGCAATATAGACGCCCAACTTTCTGCATACACTAAGATTATAAGAAATTTTTTATATTATATTTTTTGTCTTAAATTATAATTTAATTGTCTGTATTAAGACATTCTACTTAACACTCAATTTATAGTAATGATGATTGATTATTATATTTTAATTAACGGAAATTAATGAAGATCTATAAAAAAAATTATGTGTTTAAAAAGATAGTGTATTTTTTAGGAAAAGATTTGTTGCTATTAATTTATGGTCAACTATTAAAAAGGTAGTATATTTTTTAGGAGAAGATTTAAAAATATGTAACAACGTTATATTATGTAGAAACTATTAATCTAATCAACTATTAATACGTACAAAATTTAAATTACAATATTTTATTTTTTAATTCTATTTAAGATAATATTATACTTTCTAAAATAATTGATATAGATTGATTAATATATATATATATATATATATATATATATATATATGTGTGTGTGTGTGTGTCAATATAATAGTTTTTTTATCACAATCAAATTTTTATCATTACATTTTAAAAATTAAAAGATGAATATTCCATTGTCATATCTCGGTATCTCTATTTTGTGCAATTTCATTTATAAAAAAATATATAAAAAAATATGGCTACATTACAGTAATTTTTTGATAATATATATAGTAAAAATAATTTTAGTTAACATATGACTTTAACGGGAAAACGTAGTACCTTTCATTTAAATAGATTGTCATCTTAACTTTTGAATATTTGAATTATTAAAAAAAATAAAAATAGTATTTTGTATAAGTATTTGGTGAAACATACATATATATAGTAACATATTAATAGATATTTGATGTTAATTGATTTATTTTCTATAAAGTCTCAGTCAAGCCTACACTAGAAGTATAAGAAAATGTGATGTTTAATCCAAATCAAATCAATATCAAATTAATAATAAATTGAAATTTAATTTGAAAGAAGATATATTGCACTTCATAATATTAAAAAATGCTCTTTTGATATTAATTTTGATATGGTGTTTTTAAAAAAAAATGATATGGTGTTTAATGCATGCTTTTGATATTAATCTTATATAATTATTGCATGTTTTTTTTATATAAAAGTGAATTTTCATAGTTTTGATTAATACATTGAGATTGTGGGATTTTTTTTTGCGATGATCTGAAATTTTTAGGTGAATTGTAACAAATTTATTTTCAGGTTGTTGGGATTATACTGGAAAGTATGCTTTTACTTTGTATAATCAAACTGAATTTCTGTCTTATTTACTGAAATAAATTATTTATCACTGATGCTTTAAATATCATTGAATGTTACATATATTTATTGCATAACTGTTCAATAAACAGTACGTGTTACATTGTAGTTAATTTAGTGATAATAGATCACAGAAGATTAAATTAACAGTTCATTGTAACCAAAAGTACACCATTCACGACCTAGATGGAAATGAACAATCCATCGTGAAAGGTTGAAGTGTAAGGCTCAGATTGGCTTGTTTTGACCAAGAGATTACACTAGTGCATGACTGATGCACTGAATAGGACCTACAGGAGGACAAATTCTTCAGAACTGAACTAGGAAGAATTAGACCTCAGTGGTTCGTTATTTCTTAATCTTCGTCCCTTAAATAGGATCGCCTGTGGTTAGTAATTATTGCTTTGATTTATTACGGGTAGAGAATCAACGAGATTCAATACTTTATATCTTGGGCAATATTATTGGTCACATGCGATTGCTAAGATTAATACGGAGAATCGTGTGCAAGTACGCTTGTTCGATTTGCCCACTTGGGAGGTTCATAAGATTTATCATACCAAATCTTGCAAGTGGAATTTGTTTCCGGTATGGATAATAATGTTGAACCGTTCCTTAACCAATGATAAAAGATATTAATTAATGGAAAGCTATTTCAGTGGCTTGAATTAATTAATAGGCTAGATAATCTTAAACACGGGAAATAATAACCGGGAGCCATATTAACAGTAATATGGGTTAAGATGGATAGTGCAATATTAATTATGTAGTGGGATTAATTAATATTTATGGGCTTGAATAATATTGTGGCTCAATATTGATAATTCAAGATCCATTGGAAGGTCCAATCTTAATTCTCCTAAAGGCCCCTCAAGTACCCCATACATAAAGTCCAATAACTGAAAAAGGTGTTTAAAAATAAAATAAATTTTTGTTGCTATTTTTCCTCATTTTTTCGAAAAATATGAATAAAAGGGGAGAAAGATTTTCTTTGAATTTTGTTATGGAATGAAGATATGTATTCTTGGAATACAAGATTATCTCATTAAATTCAAGAAATCTCCCACTTGGTTATTTATATGAAGATTTCGAAAAGCATAGAAAAAGAAGGAAAAGAAAGATTTTCTTGATTTTCTTGAAAAGATATTATGGAAGATATGTATTCTTGGAATACAAGAATATCTCATAAATTCAAGAAGATCCAAATCTTGGAATCTTTATCCTTAAATTTTCGAAAATACCATAACAAAAGGAAGTTGGGATTTTTGTGGAATATTTTAAATATGGAGAAAAGAATATATTGGATATATTCAAGATTTCTTGAAGATCAAGGAAAAGATTTTCCCATCTTATTCATGCACAAAATTTTGACCAACACCCCTCTATAAATAGGGGATGAATGTTTCATTCCCAAGTACAATTCTATGTGCTGGAAAAATTAGAAATCCACAAAGGTGGTGCAACAAATAATTTATTTTTTCTTTTGTTAATTGTTCGCGAGCTTCCTTCCACCGGATTGACGAGCAAGGACTAGGGAATACTTGGGAAGACTTTTTGGTGTGTTCTTATCGACCGAGACCATTGCCATTCCAAGAGGTTAGTTCACGTAAACCCGTAGCAATTTCGCATGCGTAGGATTTATGTGAACTGTTTATATGCATGATTTGTTGTTGAATTATTATTTGAATTAATATAGGATTAATTCATGCTAGTAATAATGGTAAGAATTAAATTTGTATTTAAATATTCATCCCGAATAGATCCGGGCAATTAATTCCCCAACAACTGGTATCAGAGCCTCGGTTTAAGCTCAATTTTAAATTGTAATTTAATTCATTTTCATTAAATTTGAAATTGGATAGTAGAATTGCTAGATTTTTTTTGCAGGTATCCAATTGTCATGGAATTTAATGTGTTTATTTATGCATGCATATAAATTGTGGTTTTTAATTCGATTCGTTCGAATTCGTTTTGCCTCATGAGAAAATCCACGAGTAGATTAGGATTTGTTTGATTTGATCAATGTAATAGACTAGTCTAGATCTAGGTTTATTTATTTTTTGTAAATAAATTAAAACTGGATTGTGAGCCAAGACGAAGATGATGAATTAAAGACGAATGGATCCTAACCGGGCCGGGCGCGGGGGAGCGGGCGAGGCCGAGGGGCCGAAGACGCGGATCGCGGCCGACCGCACACGGCACACGCAGAACCTTGTGCGCGATCAAAGGGCAGACGCGGGCGAGACGAGCCGCCGGATCTTTGGTTGAGTTGGGCGAGGCGACACGCGAGGCGGATCGGCATGGGCGGGCGCGTTGAAATCTGGCGCGCTGAGGGTCAGCCGAAAGCAGACATGCTCCGCCAGCGACGTCGCCGGGCGCTTAAAGACGCCAAGACGGACGCCACTCGACACGGCCGGAGTGCTAGGCTGGCACTCCGACCCGCGCGTAAATCGATGACGCGTTTTGACGTGATTTAACCTTTCGAGACAAATGATGAAGGCGAAGAAGACGATTTATCGAGATCAAGACATGACAAAAATTAACCGTGACAATTGGATATATGTGCCCAATGTGTTTAATTTTGTCTTGATGTTTATGCATTTTTTTGTGCTTATTTAAATTGTGTTTAAATTTGCGATGCATGAGAAAATGTTTTGAAAAATCTCGCTTTCGAAAATTACTAGGCATGCTTAAACAATTAATTGACAATTTTATTCCGGATAATAAAATTGAATTAATTTTGACCTCCATGATTTATTTATTTGTGAATTATTTTGGAGAAATTCCCCCCACGGGACGGTCAAAAGATAGCTTTCACATGAATAAATTCCAAATGGATGATTGTGGATTATTACTAGTGGCGATGATGACCCTCCCCACGAGGCTCGTTCAAAGAGAAATAATAATTCTGTATTTAATCATGGTTATTACTTAGGTATAAAATTGATATGCATATACTTCCCCGAAGTCCCTGTCAATTTTATATTGGTCAAGTGGGAGCCAACTATTAATCTGGATATTAAAGGTTTGTAACTGTTTTCTTGTTTGTAACCTGCTTAAATGTGTTTAAATAATGACCCACCCCACATGGCTTATTTAAACTGTTTTGAGATGTTGGCTGATGCATGTTCATATTTTTTTTGAGATTTTAATATGATGCATGTGATCTAACCTTGTGATATATTTGTGCTTATGCATATTATTATTTATTTCTGTTCATCATGTCGCAACCTTTTAATCCACTGTTATATACACTCAAAGAACACCAATTAACTGGTGATAACTATGTTTTTTGGAAACGGAATATGAGTTTTGTCCTACCTGCACAAGAACACCATTGGGTTCTTGATGTACCCAAGCCCCGTATGTCTACTGATGGATCAACTGATGCGGAAAGGCACTTGTATAATATTTGGGAGCAGGCCAATGAACCCATGAAACGTGTAATCTTGACTTCACTGTCTGATGATTTGAGACACATTCATGAAGGTGTTGAGTCTGCTGCAGAAATTATGCAAAGTCTTGAAGAAATGTTTTTAACAAAAGACCGCATGATCAATCAGTTTAAAAATGACGACGTGGCCAGGCTAAAGATGGCTCAGGGAACACCCGTAAGGGAGCATGTTCTCAGAATAAAACGCCGCTTTGATAAACTTGCTTATCTCGGTACTAAGTATTGTGATGAGGCTCAAATCGAATTTCTTTTCCTAACTCTTCCAAGGTGTTTTGATGAGTTTTACTGTAGTTTTGTGATGAGCGATCACATGTTTACTATGGACACTCTACAAGAAGCCTTGGAGATAATAGAGAAGCATTTAGGAAAGAAAGACGAAGCATTGGTGACCAAAAGTCTTTTCTCAAGATCTAGGCCAATGGAAGGCAAGACTCAAGAAAAGGAAAGTGGTCAGATCCAAAGCAAACTCATCACTAAGAAAAGTAAGAGAAAGACATCTAGCTGGATGGGTGTCAAGAAAGTACCAAAAGGAAAATGTTTTAACTGCGGTGAAAAGGGACATTGGAGGATAGCCTGTTCCAAACCCAAAGGGAATGGAAAGAAAGGTAATTCTCACGCACTAGTTGTTGAAACTTGTTTGGCGGCGTATGCCTCCCATTCATGGGTGGTGGATACGGGGTCCACTGATCATGTTTGTTTCACTTTACAGGGGTTCAAGCGAACCCGACAACTTAGTGGGAGTGAGATCCTCATCACACTGGGCGATGCTACGAGAGTGGCAGCTGAAGCAGTGGGAGAAGTGCACCTGTGTTTTGAAGACAGAGTTTTAATTTTAAGAGATGTTCTTTACGTTCCTAATTTTAGAAAGAATTTAATTTCGGTTTCTAAACTTTACCTTGATGGATATTCGGTTACTTTTGATAAAGTTGTTACCATTTCTCTTTATGATAAATTTATCTGTCATGGAACGTTTTCAAATAATCTCTATACAATTAACTGTGCACACCACTCACGAAATGCATCCAATAACACATCAACTGTTTCCGATAAAAGAAAACGTTCATCAGACGTGAACGAGACACTTCTATGGCATCTAAGATTGGGACATATTAATCCAAAGAGGATCCAAAGGTTGGTAGAAGACGGTTCACTGGATTCTCTCCAAGTTGAATCAATTCCAACCTGCGAATCATGTTTGGAGGGTAAAATGACCAAGAGGGCATTCGGAGCCAAGGGGAATAGAGCCAAAGAAGTGTTAGAAATCGTTCACACAGACGTATGTGGTCCAATGTCAACCAAAGCAAGAGGAGGTTATGAGTATTTTGTCACTTTTATTGATGACTACTTAAGGTACGGTTATATTTTCCTTATGAAGCATAAATCTGAGACCTTTGAGAAATTCAAAGAATTTAAGGCTCAAGCAGAGAATCATAGGGAAAAACGTATCAAGTCTCTACGATCTGATCGTGGAGGCGAGTACCTCAGCGATGAGTTTTTGAACTACTTGTCAGATGAAGGGATTGTATCCCAGCTAACTGCACCCGGAACCCCTCAACAAAACGGGGTTGCAGAGCGAAGAAACGGAACTCTTTTAGAAATGGTTAGATCGATGATGAGTTATGCGGATCTTCCAAAGTCGTTCTTGTTGGGGAATGTGTTGCACAGATCTATTCGGGGTGAATATTTAAATACAAATTTAATTCATTAATTATTACTAGCATGAATTAATCCTATATTAATTCAAATAATAATTGCAACAACATATCATGCATATAAAAAGCCACGTAAAACCTACGCATGCGGAATCTACGGGTTTACGTGAACGTACCTCTCGGGATGACAGTGACTTCGGTCGGACGGACTAACCAAAAGGACTTTCCAAGTATTCCCTTAGCCCTTGCTCAACTATCCGGTGGAAGGACACTTGTCGAACAATTAACAAAAGGAAAAAATAAACTTTGTTGCACCACCTTCGTGGATTTGCTAATTTTTCCAGCACATGGAATTGTACTTGGGAATGAAACAATCATCCCCTATTTATAGGAGAGGAGTGGTCGAAATTTCTTGTAGAAAATCAATGTGGGAAAAGACTTTTCTTGGTCACCAAGAAATCTTGAATATATCTCCTATATTCTTTTTCCCATAATTAAAATATTCCACAAAAATCCCACCTCCTCAAATATGGATTATTTTCGAAAAAATGATGCAAGAATCCAAGATTTGGATCTTCTTGAATTTATGAGATATTCTTGTATTTCAAGAAATACATATCTTCCATAATATCTTTTCAAGAATCAAGAAAATCTTTCTTGCCCATTATATTCAAAATTTTCGAAAATTCTATATAGATAACCAAGTGGGAGATTTCTTGAATTTAATGAGATAATCTTGTATTCCAAGAATACATATCTGCATTCCATAACAAAATTCAAAGAAAATCTTTCTCCCTACTATATCTATATTTTCGAAATTTACATGGGAAAAATAAGCAACAATATTTATTTTATTTTAATCACCTTTTCAGTTAATGGACTATTTGTTGGGCTATTCAGGGGGCCTTTAGGAGAATTAAGATTGGACCTTCTAATGGATCTTGAATATCTAATATTGAGCCACAATATAATTCAAGCCCATAAATATTAATTAATCCCACTACATAATTAATATTGACTATCCATCTTAACCCATATTACGATCAATATGGCTCCCGGTCATTATTTCCGTGTTTAAGATTATCTAGCCCATTAATTAATTCAAGCCACCTTTGAATAGCTTTCCATTAATTAACATCTTTTATCCTTGGTCGAGGAACGATTCAACATTATTATCCATACCGAAAAACTAATTCCACTTGCAAGATTTGGTATGATAAAAGCTTATGAACCTCCCAAGGGGGGCAAATCAAGCAAAGCGTGCTTGCACACGATTCTTCAGATTAAATCTTAGCAATCACATGTGACCAATAATATTGCCCAAGATAAAAAGTATTGAATCTCATTGATTCACTACCCATGATAAGTCAAAGCAATAGTTACCAATCCCACGTGATCCTATTTAAGGGATCGAAGATTAAGAAACAACGAACCACCGAGGTCTAATTCTTCCTTGTTCGGTTCAAGAATTTATCCTCCTCAGAGGTCCTATTCAAATCGATCATGCACTAGTGTAATCTCTTGGTCAAGACAAACCAATCTCGAGCCTTACACCTCAACCTTTCGTGATGGGTTGTTCATTTCCATCTAGGTCGTGAATGGCGTACTTTTTAGTTACAAGGACCGTTAATTTAATCTTCTCGTGATCCGGTATCACTAAATTAACTACAATGTAACACGCATTTAATTATTGAACAGTTATGCAAAGAAATATATGTAACATTCAATCATATTTAAAGCATCGGTGATAAACAATTTATTTCAAAGAATAAGTCTCGAAAATTCGATTTCGATTATACAAAGTAAAAAGCATACTTTTTCAAGATAATCCCAACAGCTTCTGGGTCATGCCTTGAAAAAAAATGGCTTACATTCTCAACTTGGTGCCATCCAAATCGGTTCCCAAAACTCCCAAAGAATTGTGGATCGAGCAAGCCCGATTTGAGAGACACATGAGAATTTGGGGTGTCCGCCTACGTGTTGGACAAGGAAGCCAGAAAATTGGATCCTCGATCATAATTAAGGTTGTTTATAGGATACCCCGAGGGAACAAAAGGGTGTATGTTCTATGGTCCCGAAGATCAAAATGTGGTACTAAGCACCCACTTTAGATTTTTGGAAGAAGACTATATGAACGAAAGAAGACCCATAAGTGAGATTACCTTAAATGAGCTAAGGGGGCTAACCTCATTGCCAACTGTACAAGATGACATACCAAACGACACACTTTCACAACCGGAACCTCGTCGTAGTGGGAGGGTTGTAAGAAAGCCCGAGAGATTCATGGGGATAGAAGAGTCCTCGGACTTGATTCCCGGACAAGACGAATCAGACCCATGGACATATGATGAGGCAATCCAAGACAAGGATGCGGTTTCTTGGCAAAGAGCAAAGAAAGCCGAAATGGGTTCTATGGATCATAACAGAGTGTGGGAGCTAGTCGAACCACTTAATGGGGTCAAACCCATTGGTTGCAAGTGGGTATACAAGAGAAAAAGAGGACCGGATGGGAAGGTGGAAACCTTCAAGGCAAGACTTGTGGCGAAAGGTTATACTCAGAAAGAAGGGATCGACTATGAGGAAACTTTTTCGCCTGTAGCAATGCTCAAGTCCATCCGAATTATCTTGTCGATTGCTGCGCATCTCGACTTTGAAATCTGGCAAATGAATGTCAAGACAGCTTTCCTTAATGTAAGTCTTGATGAAGAAATCTATATGCAACAACCCCAAGGCTTCATTGAAAAGGGCCAAGAACACCTAGTTTGTAAGCTCATGAAGTCCATTTACAGACTCAAACAAGCATCCAGAGCTTGGAACCAATGTTTTGATCATGTTATAAAGTCTTATGGGTTTGATCAAAACAAGTTCGAAAGTTGTGTGTACAAAAAGTGTGTCGGAACTGCATTGGTATTCTTAGTACTATACATAGACGACATTCTGCTCATCGGGAACGATGTAAAGGTGTTATCAGGCGTAAGGGCATGGCTTTCAAAATAGTTTGATATGAAGGACTTAGGGGAAGCCGGGCACATCCTTGGGATCAAGATCACTCGAGATCGCAAGAAAATGATGATAGGCTTATCGCAAGCTTCATACATAGACACTGTCTTGAAACGATTCAGCATGCAGGATTCCAAGAAAGGCTTCGTTCCTTTCAGGCATGGAATACATCTATCCAATGAAATGTGCCCTAAGACACAAAAGGAGATAGATGACATGAAAGACATTCCTTATGCTTCGACTGTCGGAAGCCTTATGTATGCAATGCTGTGAACGAGACCGAATATCTGCTTTGCCATTGGCATGGTGGTAAGATATCAAAGTAACCCGGGGAAAGAACATTGGACAACAGTTAAAAACATTCTGAAGTATCTAAAAAGAACTCGAGATAGAATGTTGGTTTATCAGTCAGATAGTCTAATCCCCATCGGCTACACGGACTCGGATTTCCAATCAGACTTAGATTCTAGAAAATCTACCTCCGGCAGTGTGTTTTACATGGGGGGAGGAGCCATGACATGGAGAAGCGTTAAGCAGAAATGCATCGCAGATTCTACCATGGAAGCCGAATATGTAGCTATTTATGGGCAAATGAAAAAAGTCATTTGGCTCAAGAACTTCCTCTCTTTGGACTTGGATGTAGTTATTTAATTTACCCATCACAATCATCATTTATTGTGACAATGCCAGAGCGATTCTTGCAAATTCAAGGGAACCAAGAGCCCACAAGGCCAGCAAACACATTGAAAGGAAATACCATCTTATACGAGAAATCGTTAAGAGAGGAGATATAGAGGTGGCAAAGATCGCTTCAGAAGACAACCTAGCAGATCCATTCACAAAGGGTCTGCCTCAGTATACATTCGAGAGGGAAGGAATGAGTATCAAGACCGTTGCCAATCTGCTTTGAGTATAAGTGGGAGATATTATTAGGTTCGTGTAGGTGACATTAGATGTCACGTATTAGGAACTACACGAGACATGATGTAGTATACTTAAAAGCAGACTTTGAGTATAAGTGGGAGATTGTTGGGATTATACTGGAAAGTATGTTTTTACTTTGTATAATCAAACTGAATTTCTGTCTTATTTACTGAAATAAATTATTTATCACTGATGCTTTAAATATCATTGAATGCTACATATATTTATTGCATAAATGTTCAATAAACAGTACGTGTTACATTGTAGTTAATTTAGTGATACCAGATCATAGAAGATTAAATTAACATTTCCTTGTAACCAAAAGTACATCATTCACGACCTAGATGAAAATGAACAATCCATCGTGAAAGGTTGAAGTGTAAGGCTCAGATTGGCTTGTCTTGACCAAGAGATTACACTAGTGCATGACTGATGCAATGAATAGGACCTACAGGAGGACAAATTCTTCAGAACTGAACTAGGAAGAATTAGACCTCAGTGGTTCATTATTTCTTATTCTTCGTCCCTTAAATAGGATCGCGTGTGGTTAGTAATTATTGTTTTGACTTATTACGGGTAAAGAATCAACGAGATTCAATACTTTATATCTTGGGCAATATTATTGGTCACATGCGATTGCTAAGATTTAATACAGAGAATTGTGTGCAAGTACGCTTTTGTTCGACGGTTTTTGGGGAGGTTCATAAGATTTATCATACCAAATCTTGCAAGTGGAATTTGTTTCCGGTATGGATAATAATGTTGAACTGTTCCTTAACCAAGGATAAAAGATATTAATTAATGGAAAGTTATTTCAGTGGCTTGAATTAATTAATGGGCTAGATAATCTTAAACACGGGAAATAATAACCGGGAGCCATATTAACAGTAATATGGGTTAAGATGGATATGTTGGGATTATACTGGAAAGTATGCTTTTTACTTTGTATAATCGAAACTGAATTTTCAGACTTATTTACTGAAATAAATTGTTTATCACTGATGCTTTAAATATTATCGAATGTTACATATATTTCTTTGATAAATCGCTCAATAAGTCGTACGTGTTACATTGTAGTTAATTTAGTGATAATAGATCACAGAAGATTAAATTAAAAGTCCCTTGTAACTAAAAGTACGCTATTCACGACCTAGATGGAAATGAACAACCCATCGTGAAAGGTTGAAGTGTAAGGCTCAGATTGGCTTGTCTTGACCAAGAGATTACACTAGTGCATGATGATGCCTTTGAATAGGACCTCTGAGGAGGATAAATTCTTCAGAACTGAACAAGGAAGAATTAGACCTCAGTGGTTCATTATTTCTTAACCTCCGTCCCTTAAATAGGATCACGTGGGATTGGTAACTATTGCTTTGACTTATCGTGGGTAGCGAATCAGTGAGATTCAATACTTTTTATCTTGGGCAATATTATTAGTCACATGTGATTGCTAAGATTTAATACGAAGAATCGTGTGCAAGTACGCTTGTTCGATTTGCCCCATTGGGAGGTTCATAAGTGTTATCATACCAAATCTTGCAAGTGGAATTAGTTTCCGGTATGGATAATAATGTTGAACCGTTCCTTGACCAAGGATAAAAGATATTAATTAATGGAAAGCTATTTCAGTGGCTTGAATTAATTAATGGGCTAGATAATCTTAAACACGGAAATAATGACCGGAGCCATATTGACTGTAATATGGGTTAAGATGGATAGTGCAATATTAATTATGTAGTGGGATTAATCAATATTTATGGGCTTGAATTATATTGTGGCTCAATATTAGATATTCAAGGTCCATTAGAAGGTCCAATCTTAATTCTCCTAAAGGCCCCCTGAGTAGCCCAACATATAGTCCATTAACTGAAAAGGTGATTAAAATAAAATAAATATTGTTGCTTATTTTTCCCTTAAGTTTTTCGAAAATTATGGATGAAGTTGGGAGAAAGATTTTCTTTGAATTTTGTTATGGAATGAAGATATGTATTCTTGGAATACAAGATTATCTCATTAAATTCAAGAAATCTCCCACTTGATTTATCCATATGTATTTTTCGAAAAAATGAAAATATAGGGCAAGAAAGATTTTCTTGATTTTCTTGAAAAGATATTATGGAAGTTATGTATTTCTTGAAATACATGAATATCTCATAAATTCAAGAAGATCCAAATCTTGGAATCTTGGGACCCTTAATTTTCGAAAATCCATAAAGAATAGAGTGGGTGGAATTTTGTGGAATATTATAATTATGGGAAAAAGAATATAGGAGATATATTCAAGATTTCTTGGAGATCAAGGAAAGATTTTCCCACATTGTTTTTGGCCACAATTTTCGTCCACCCCAGTATCTATAAATAGGGGATGATTCTTTCATTCCCAAGTACAATTCCATGTGCTGAAAAAATTAGTAAATCCACAAAGGTGGTGCAACATATTTTATTTTACTTTTGTTAAATCGTTCACAAGAATCCTTCCACCGGATAGTCGAACGAGGGCTAAGGGAATACTTGGGAAGTCCTTTCGGTTAGTCTAGTCTAATCACCATACCGCTGCCATCCCAAAGAGGTACGCTTCACGTAAACTCGTAGAATTCGCATCTCGTGGGTTTTACGTGAATTATTATATGCATGATATGTTGTTGGATTATTATTTGAATTAATATAGGATTAATTCATGCTAGTAATAATTATAAGAATAAAATTTGTATTTAAATATTCACCCTGAATAGATCTGTGCAACCTATTTCCCAACAGGATAGTGCAATATTAATTATGTAGTGAGATTAATTAATATTTATGGGCTTGAATAATATTGTGGCTCAATATTGATAATTCAAGATTCATTGGAAGGTCCAATCTTAATTCTCCTAAAGGCCCCTCAAGTACCCCATACATAAAGTCCAATAACTGAAAAATGTGTTTAAAAATAAAATAAATTTTTGTTGCTATTTTTTCTCATTTTTTCGAAAAATATGAATAAAAGGGGAGAAAGATTTTATTTGAATTTTGTTATGGAATGAAGATATGTATTCTTGGAATACAAGATTATCTCATTAAATTCAAGAAATCTCCCACTTGGTTATTTATATGAAGATTTCGAAAAACATAGAAAAAAGAAAAAAGAAAGATTTTCTTGATTTTCTTGAAAAGATATTATGGAAGATATGTATTCTTGGAATACAAGAATATCTCATAAATTCAAGAAGATCCAAATCTTGGAATCTTTATCCTTAAATTTTCGAAAATACCATAACAAAAGGAAGTTGGGATTTTTGTGGAATATTTTAAATATGGAGAAAAAAAAAAATTGGATATATTCAAGATTTCTTGAAGATCAAGGAAAAGATTTTCCCATCTTATTCATGCACAAAATTTCGACCAACACCCCTCTATAAATAAGGGGATGAATGTTTCATTCCCAAGTACAATTCCATGTGCTGGAAAAATTAGAAATCCACAAAGGTGGTGCAACAAATAATTTATTTTCCCTTTTGTTAATTGTTCGCGAGCTTCCTTCCACCGGATTGACGAACAAGGACTAGGGAATACTTGGGAAGGCTTTTTGGTTTGTTCTTATCCTACCGAGACCATTGCCATTCTAAAAGATTAGTTCACGTAAACTCGTAGCAATTCCGCATGTGTAGGATTTATGTGAACTGTTTATATGCATGATTTGTTGTTGAATTATTATTTTAATTAATATAGGATTAATTCATGCTAGTAATAATGGTAAGAATTAAATTTATATTTAAATATTCATCCCGAATAGATCCGGGCAATTAATTCCCCAACACAGGTATCATATCACCTTTCACATGATTTTAATACAAAAAGGTAAATTTTCTGCTATATATACAAATGAAGTTGTAGCTAACATTTAAAATTTATTTCATTGCAGAACTTAGGGTTTAACGTGAAATGAAATGTACATACATGCATGAGAAAATAATTTTTGAAAATATGTTTAGACTCCCTCATTATTGACAGTAAATGAATATATTTCCATATATGATTTTGCATAGGGTCAACTATGGGAAAATATTATTTTAAAGCCCGTAATTTAGGGGAGGTGGCAATTTAAGGACAATAAGCTTCCGCTCAGGAAAAGTAGGATATTAACTTTTTTTTTTTGGCAGAAGTAGGACATTAACTTTTTTTTTGGGCAAAATTAGGACATTAACATTTTCTCAACAAACGTAAAAATATAAATATTTTTTTTGGCAAAAATTGGACATTAACTTTTTTTTTTGGGGGGGGCAAATATAGGTCATTTTATTTGCTATTTAGTGTTAAAATACTCTATGTCAATTGTTGTGTTCGATACAAATTACTCAATTTAATCGATGGACAAGTTTGTTCGCCATTAATCAACTATTAAATCAACCATGCTCGATGGACAAGTATGCTTTCGCCGACTAAGCGAAGTTTGTTCGTTACCGCCACTTGTCAACTTGAAAGTATGCTCGCCGACTAAGCGAGTTTTGTTCGCCACCGCCACTTGCCGACTAAGCGAGTTTGTTCGCAAACAGTATGCTCGCCAACGCCAAGCAAGTTTTGTTCGCAGACTCACCAAATCGCATGATGACTTGATTATCCCGAGATGATCCTCAAGATATGTTGATCCGATAAGTCGAGATGATCGGATCGAGCAAGAAGAAATCGATAAATTTGAGTCAAGTGACCGCGAGGGTCGATGTCCGAATTCGAAGAGTCAACTCAAGAAGGCTCGAGATAACTCAAGGCTCGACAACCCGAAGGCTCGGACAACTCAAGGCTCGAGCAACCCAAGACTCGCATAACCTGAAGGCTCGCACAACCAAGACTCAGCAAGTCAAGACTCAGATAACCGTAAGACTCAAAAGTCAGAGACTCGGATAACTCAAGGCTCAGATATGCTCGATAAGGACAGAGTTCCGGTATAAAATTGATATGGACAAAGGGGCGAACAGGGCAATCAGTCGAGCAAAAGATTGATTTGGACGACCAAAAGAGTGCCTTATAAACAAGTAAATGCAAAGATCAACCAGGAAGACGAAGTTGAAAACGTGGCAGTATCACATGAGTTCTTGCAAGACACAAAGTCTCTAGCTCATGCTTGCCAAACCAGCTCATGCTTGTCAAAGTACTATAAATAGAAGAAAAAAGAACAAGAGAAAAGGTTCAGAAAAATTCCAGAGTTCACAAAAAATTCCCAAGTACTCTAATACGTTGAGAAAAATCCCTAGCACTCTCACACTTACTATCTAAATCATCTTCTTTCATAGAAGTTCTCCCCATGAAAAGTATGGTGTACTGTGTATGTAAATCTGGCAATACGACATCCCTGGCTTGGAATGCCCCCAGAGTAGTCATTTATTGACGAACTGGGTCAACAATTTATTGTTATTTACCGTATATAGTACACGTACTTATTTTGTTTGTGAGTTGTTATCAAATTAGCCACATAATATTCTCCATAAAAAACGACTCGCAACTTAAATATTATTTTAAAGCCCGTAATTTAGGGGAGGTGGCAATTTAAGGACAATAAGCTTCTGCTCAGGAAAAGTAGGATATTAACTTTTTTTTTGGCAGAAGTAGGACATTAACTTTTTTTTTTGGGCAAAATTAGGACATTAACATTTTCTCAACAAACGTAAAAATATAAATATTTTTTTTGGCAAAAATTGGACATTAACTTTTTTTTAGGGGGGCAAATATAGGTCATTTTATTTGCTATTTAGTGTTAAAATACTCTATGTCAATATTAAAATAATATATGTCAGTATAAACATACACATTTTCTCTTATGTGGAGAAGTATATTTATTATATGTTTGAATAGATTACAAAACAAAAAGTTAAAAATCAGTCAAATGCTCAACATAAAATTAGATAGTTTAACACTACAAATTTTAACATTAAAGTGTTAACAAATTTTATGAACTAATGATTTTGCTTCAACTTAACCGAATATATTCAATTATTTAGTTTAGAATTACTTACATTGTCAATTTTAATATATCTATAATATTATTTATTACAGTTTCCACTTAACGTAAGGACAATAAGTTTCAATTTTGAACTGTAGTTTGCAATAAGTTTCATAAATTACTTACATTGTCAATTTTAATATATCTATAATATTATTTTTTTAACCCATTCTATTTTCTTAAGGCTAGGTCTTGTATGCACTCGGGTGCAACGTGCACTCACAGTGCATTTTAGAAGCATGCAACTTGTTATGCTGAAAAATGCAATTTATTTACACAGAAAAGTGCAACTGTTAATATGGGAACATAGTTGCATGCTTCTGTTTGGAATAGTTGCACATTTTTATTTTATATAGTTGCACGCTTCTAAAATACACTATGAGTGTATGGTGCACCCGGGTGCACATGAGACCCACTTTTTTCTTAATAACTATAATTATTTACACCTTCTCCCCCTTAGTAAATATTTCGGCAATATTTCATCGACAGACGTTTTTGGTCAGCAACAATATCCTCCTCTCAATGGGCATTTCTGCAGAATTTGTTAGCAAAATTATCTAAAGTATGACGAATTAATAATTAGTTGCGTAATTAGTTTGACAACATATACAGGGGCGGAGCCAGGATAAACATTTGAGGGGGCCAAATGATAAACAACAAATGATTGATAAAAAAATTATTTGGAGATAATAAATTTTTACTATACGCGGGAGATTAGCATTGCATTATCATACCTCAACCAAATTTATAATACATTTTTAACAACTTCCTTTTATTTAGATATATATATATATATATATATATATATAGCAAATAATAATGAAAATAAAAATTTTCCTGTTACAAATAAAACATGTCAATTTCTTATTAAAAATAAAATATATTAGCATTAATAATTAATAACAACTAATTATTTTAGTAACTTCACACAAAAACTTAAAGAACTTATTGGGTTACTTATTAATAATTTATATTTATTGATTTAAAAAATAAAGAAAAATAATTGCATGCTATGTATATAAAATTTAAGACAAATATTTATATAAGACGGTCTCATATATAAGACGGGGCACAAACTAACACAAATCAACACTCATTTATTTTAAAGTGTTAAAGCGTCAATATTCAAATTATACCCCGTCTCACCGTGAGACCGTCTCACGCAAGTATATCTCAAAATTTAAATAGCCTTGCAAAATAAATAATATATATTAATTACAATAAAATGATGAATAATTATGTTATTTATTTTGAAATGAAATACTCCCTCCGTCCCAAACTCAACCATACAGTTATTGTGTGCTCGGGTTTTAAGAAAAAGTGATAAAGTATTGGGGGTAAGAAGAGTTGTTTATTAGTATTTTATGTGATAAAATAATAAAGTAAGATTTTCATTTAAGAAAATTGTCAGTTAAGTATGAGACTCTAATCTAAAAACCGTAAGATTAAGTTTTTAATCTTATGAAAGACAATCTGAAAAAATGAGATTGGGACTTAATTTGATATATATAGTAAATTTTTAACTTCGGGGTCGGGTAGTAATAAGGCAGGGGATGGGGGGGGACATCCCTTCGCCCCTGAACATATATATGCGTGTCAATCATGATTCGTAAAATAATTTTGTTTATTGGAATTGGTTTGTAATTTTTTTTATGCATATCAATCATGATTCGTAAAATAATATGATAATATGCATATATTTGTATCCAAAATTCCAAAAGGCATTCTAAAATAATTCCAGCATGACATTGCAATGAATTGACCAAGAATTGATAATAAATTATGTTTTAGATGATTTTACTGTCGAAATTAGTGTTAAAAGAAATACCAGGCGTGAGACCCACGGATCTTATAAGACGTGGTTTCTTTGTTCCTTGTTTTTATAGAAGCATACTTAACTGTTAAATTCGGTGATCTTGTTAAAAATGATACTAAATCACTTATTATTTTAAGTGAATGGTTCTATTAAATGTTCGTTGCCTTTTTATTCGTGGCTAATCTGTCTCTTTGTTGAGTTTTTTTTGAACTCGATGGATTATTTTACCAATTTGTGACGAGCCTAAGGCTAATAGAATTGCCCTGCATATGAGACGAGAAAACAGACATATGAACTTGCACTAGACGCGAGTCAAGTCTTTCATTAGACGATTAGATTTCAGCATTTAGAACTGTTTACCGCAGAATAGACTTGTAAATTATTTGCTGTAGAAAATAGGATTTATGTGAAAATCCTTGTTTGCCTGTTATTGCTTATTTTTGTGGCTGATTTGATTCACTGAAATTTATTGAATGTTTATTCATCTAAAGAAATGGGTGGCGACGATTATATTTTTGCAAGTAAAGCCACACAAAAATATTATATTGATGAAACTGTTTTCAAATATTCTAAACTCCCATTTTAAAGTATTACATTTATTGCACATCAATATATATGGTTTGGAAAGATGTAAAGTAATACATCTAAGGAATAAAAGAAAATATTGAATGAAAAGTAAATCATTCTCCTCAAATTGAAACTCATAATGATATGAAATTTTCTAACTTAACTGATTATATTATCACATTGACTTTGTTGGGAGATGAATTTAATAAAGATATGATTTTGATTAGATCCCAAAACCCCTGAGTATGACATGTTCAGAATAATCTTGATAGTTGAGTCAGGATTCAGTTTTAGAGTATTCAGGATGATATCTGCAAAATGTATAAAACAGATATAGATCGACAGATCTCAAGATTCAAGAACTCAAGAAGTTTCAAGAAACCGGTTTCAAAGATGAAATCAAGTTTCAAGTTTCAAGATGAAATCGAGAATCAAGACTCAAAGAGAAATCGAGATATCAAGACTCAAGATGAAATCGAGAATCAAGACTCAAAGCAGAAATCGAGATAATGAAGACTCAAGATGAAATCAAGAATCAAGACTCAAAGATAAAGACTCAAGATATCACCAAGATACATCCGAAGACACGTAAAACGCCAAGACTCGTAAGACGCTTAAAGACTCGTAAGACGCCAAGACTCGTAAGACGCCAAGACTCGTAAGACGCCAAGATTCGTAAGACGCCAAGACTCGTAAGACTCTAAAGACTCAAAGACTTCAAGACTCGTAAGACTCAAGACGCCAAGATGTAAGACCAAAAATCAAGATCAAGAATACCAAGGCACAAAGAATTAGTGAAGACTCAGTAATGTACTGAATGCTCAGTATAATCCTGAATGATCCGAGGCACTGAAAATATCTATCTGAAAGATACAACACTGAAGAAAACACGATTACTCAGAAAAATAGATATTTGCCAAGACATTCAAATGCAGACAAAAGAAACTAAAACAAAGTGTTGTTAAGGTTATATCAACTCAGAGTTTATAGCCAAAAGAGCCGTTGAAGGTGTCTACCTTTAACTGGAGACAAAAGTAAAAAAGAGGAAGACAACATCGCACCATAATCGACAATCGACAAAGGATGTGTCATTGAAAAAAGATGTCAGATGTACGAAGTTCCAGACTGCAAAAAGTGAAGACCGGCTACACGAAAAGGCTATTGCCTAAAACGTGTTAGGGAGTGTCAAACCCTAAATATAGCCGTTCCTCACACACCATAAGAGGAAACTCACGGAGCTATCTCTCCAACGGATAGTTTTTCAAGAGTGACCTTGGTGTATGCCTATAAATACTTATGACCCTCTACATTGTAAGGTTACGGGAAATTTATACGCAACTCAAGAGCTCAAACTTATTACTGCAATTTGAAGCACTCGAAAAACCAAGAATTTCCCAAGTGCTTTATTTCGAAGAGAGCTCACTATACTAAGCCTAGCTTGATAAGATTTATCCAAAGCTTAGTAGAGATATCCTAGCCTTTGCATTGTACTTCATTGTAAAGGATATCTCATCCTAGTTGGAAACCAACCAAGAAACCCCAAACCCTTGAGAAGGTAGTTTGAGTGTGATTGTTGGTGAGAAGAGTTGTAAAGAGTGAGTAAACTACGCGGAGTAGTCAGAAAGCTCTAAGAGGTGAAGTTAGTAAGCTCTGAGAGGTAGTCCGAAAGCTTGTTTGTTTTTGAGTAAGTAAACTACGAGGTAGTCGAAAGCTCAAGGTCGTTGAGTAAGTAAACTACGGGGAGTAGTCGTAAAAGCTCGGGGCCGAGTTGAGTAAGTAAACTACGCGAGGTAGTCAGAAAGCTCAGAAGTGATTAGTGAATTTCTCTGAGGATCAGAGAGAGTGGACGTAGGAGCTTGAGCCTCTGAACCACTATAAACTGTTGTGTTGTTTATTGCTTTTATTATCGTGGCTTAATTGCATTGACTTGAATTTGAAAGCATACTTTTCAATCGATATTCATTGGAATCAATCCAATGAAGTTGCATAACCAATCACAAACCTAATCACTATTCCATTCGGGAAGGTTTTTCAAAGAAAGCTTAAAACGAGTATAAACTAAGGGCCAACCATTCCGCACATCCGAGTAGCTAGAAACGAGATAGTTACCAAACCGAACTTACTCCTCCGAGGGTTCGATAAGATAGTTATCTCGATCCAAGCAACTCGGATCTCTGAAACTCGGGACTCGGTTGGGATTATATGAGGTTTTCGAAAGCAATTTCGGATCACTTGCCTCGAAGAGACTTTGACTCAGAGCGACTTGTGCTTCTCAGGACCTAATCTTCAGGATTATCTGACCTAAGTTGACCTCAGTAAGAAAAAGTTTTAAAAACACTGAACACGTGTATTCCCCCCCATACACGTGTAAGACTCGCTTTTGCACCGACCAACAAGTGGTATCAGAGCAGTGGTTCAACTTGACCACCTGCTTTGTTGACCAAAGTTTATTTTCTAAAAATTACTTGTGGTCTATCTGAACTGATCTTATTTGCTGAATTCTTAAAAGACTCAGATAAAAATGTCTTCTAAGAAACTTCCCATGTTCTCAGTGGAGAACTATGATCTATGGAGATTGAGAATGCAGGCTCATATGAATTCCAAACATGAACGAATGTGGAGAGTGGTCTCAGAAGGACCATTCCAATTTACTGTGGTGAATCCTAGAGGAACAGAAAATGAGAGAAATGATCCTAGAGCAGAATTTCCTAAGTCTGATGACCAACTGACTCCTGAGGAGAGGAAGTTAGTCAATTTAGACTATATTGCTAAAGACACACTATATAATACTATTGATGATGGTGTGATGGGAATGATTTCTCACTGCAATACTACAAAAGAAATTTGGGATACACTAGCTATAATGTGCCAAGGCACAGATCATATCAAGGAAAACAAACTTTCAGTTGCAATTGGAAAGTTTGATAGTTTTGAAATGGATGAAGGTGAATCTATTGACAAATTGGAAGTCAGATTCACTAGCATTATGAATGATCTAAATGCACTTGGAAAGAAATATCCACAGAGAGAAGTTGCATTGAAAATTCTTAGAGGTCTTTCTAAGAAATGTGATATACATGCAGTAGTGATTGAAAACACCAAAAACATTAATTAAATGCCATATCAACAAGTCTTCTCTGAGCTGAAGGCCTATGAGTTTGTAATTGATAAGAAATCCAAAAAGGCTGACAGCAAAGATGATTCATCATCTAGTAAAAATGTGGCTTTTAAGGCCAAAGATAAAACCTGTAAAACTAGAGAGTCTGAGAACTCCCATGCCAAAAATCAGGATGAGCTTGAGGAAAAGCTAGCACTGATGGCAAGGAGGTTTGAAAGACTTAATAGTAGATTTGGAAAATACAAAAGCTATTACAGAACCACAAAGTACCGTAAGAAACCCGAGGACGGATCAACCGAGAAGAAGAAAGACCTGAAAGCTGAGGAATCTTCATCCAAAAGGAAGGACTCCAAGTCCAAAGAAGAAAATGATCAGGATGATGATGCCAATAGATGCTATAATTGCCAAAAAGAAAGGTCACTTCCAAAGATGATTGTCCGTGATCCGAAAAGCTAAGGAGAGAAGAGAAAGGCAAGCTAAAAGAGACAAGAAGTTCTCTAGCGAAAGGTCATGGTTGCGTAAGAAGAACATTCCGAGGAGGGATCTAGCTCTTCGGATGAAATATTCTCGAGATAAAGGAAAGTGATGACATCCGTCGATGGCCATTGAGGAGGTAAACTCTTCTTTCTCTCTGTTGTTGCTCCTACACTAGCACAAGAGTTGTCAAGTTCAACTGTAAACGGTCAATTTGACTTTGATGGATTCTTTTGAGAGTCTAATGAAGGACTATCTTTGCTTTTACAAGAACTCGCTAAATGAAACTCAAGAGCGTAATAAGGAACCCAAGGTCAAAATCTTAAATGGAAAGACTCTAGCAAAACCGAAATCACTTCTCAATTGATGGGAGCTACTTGATGAACCGGATGTTCTCGAAAGTACAACTCTCGAGAGAAAGAGAAGATGATAAAGACCCTAATCGAAAAGCTAGAGAAATCCAATCAAGAGATTCAAATGATCGTAACTAAGTTCAATGACCTCTCCGAGAAGATGAAACTCTACAGAATCGTGAGGATAGTGCATGTAAGAAGTTAACTCTATTGAATAGTGCATCTAATGTAATAGATGAAATTCAGAGTTACCAGAGATCTGTCATTACTAAAAATCTGGATTGGGATACATTCCAGGGGAACCTCACAAGGTCATCCAATGCCGCAATCAAGTAGCAAGAAGACAATCTTTGTAAAACCAAAGGCACCTACATTTCAAATCAAGAAATGCCCAAGGTTGTAGACAAGGAAAAGGACCCATGGTTTCAAAGAAAACTGAATGATCAGGTAGGAAAGCCCAAACCTCAGGTGAAGGCTAGAAAACCTGAGCACTCAGTTGGAAAATTTCAGGCAAGTACTTCAAAGCCTCAGGCTAAGAATACAAACCTGAAAGGATCTCAAGACTGAACCATCGAGGGAATCTTCAGAAGAGAAACACTCAAAGCAGAGACATTCTCAATCAAGAGACCAAGTCCTCAAAGATAAATTGAAAGACCCATATTTCAGTATAGACAACCTGAACCCCACTTGCCTAAGGGTAAAAGTTATCTGAACCCGAGTCAACAAAGATTCAGACCAGCTGCACAGAAGCCAAAGCAAATGAACAGAAGGCCTGAACCAAAGAAAAACTCAAAAGCCCACGTTCATGCTAAGGCAATCACTCATACACAGAAAACTGCTAAGGCACCAAGAGTAGTAAATGTGTATGTTGATGTTTATGGAAGACAAATTAGCCACTCTAAAGTGATTAGAGTTGTCAGGCAGATTTGGATTCCGAAAGGTACAGCTAACCTTGTAGGACCCTACACAAATTGGGTACATAAGAATTGATCTGTTTTTCAGGAGGAAAACAAGGGCACTAAGCTGATTGAAGATCACATAGCGCTGATGAGAAGAGATGAAAAAGCCCTTGATGTATGGTATCTTGACAGTGGATGCTCAAGACATATGACAGGATTCAAGAAGATACTCAGTGACTATGTTGAACAAAGTGGCCCGCAGATCACTTTTGGAGATAACTCCAAGGGACAGACTGAAGGATATGGAACTTTGGAAATCGACTCAGTTCATATCCATGGTGTTTCATATGTATCAGGATTGAAGCATAACTTTCTTTCAATAAGCCAATTCTGTGATAAAGGTTTTAATGTTGAGTTCTCTAAGAACTTATGTTATGTGAAAGATGATATATCACAGAAAATATTACTGACTGGTACAAGAAAAGGAAACGTGTATCTTGCTGATTGGAGTTCAACTCCTAAAGATACATGTTTGGTTGCAAAAAGTTCCATAGATACCAGTTGGTTATGGCATAAAAGAATGAATCACCTGAATTTCAAAACCCTGAATAAGCTTGCAAGATTAGCTCTTGTGAGAGGGTTGCCTAATGAAGTGTTCAGTAAGGAACATATTTGTGATGCATGCCAAAAAGGAAAATAAATTAGGTCATCATTTAAAAGCAAAGTAGATGTTTCTACTGAAAGAATACTTCAGTTATTGCATATGGATCTCTTTGGTCCTATAACACCAGTGAGCATCAATGGTAGGAAATACACACTAGTAGTAGTTGATGACTACTCAAGATATACTTGGGTCATATTCTTACTCAGTAAAAAAGAGATTCATATAAAACTGCCAGAATTACTGAAAAAGGCTCAGTATTGAGAAAAATCTGAGTGTGGTCAAAATCAGATCTGACAAGGGAACTGAATTTATAAATCATATCATATCTGATTATTGTGCAGCAAATGGAATTTCTCATGAAACATCAGCTGCAAGGACCCCTCAACAAAATGGTGTTGCTGAAAGAAGGAACAAGACTCTAAAAGAAGCTGCAAGAACAATGATAGCTGAAGCTGATATTCCTAAAAAGTTTTGGGCTGAAGCTGTCAACACTGCATGCTACTCACAGAACAGATCCATGCTGACAAAGAGTCAAGGCAAAACGCCTTATGAGCTTTGGAATGAAAGGAAGCCTCTTGTTTCTTTCTTTCGTGTGTTTGGTTGCAAGTGTTTCATACACAATAATGGTAAAGATCAGTTGAAAACATTTGATAGTAAAGCTGATGAAGGAATATTCTTAGGATATTCTGAAGTCAGTAAAGCTTTCAGAGTTTACAACTGTAGAACTCTTATTGTGGAAGAAACACCTCATGTTGTTTTTGATGAATCTACTTGTGTTCAGAAGAAACAGGAACATGATGAAGATGAACTGACCAAGAGGATCACCAGATTAAGCCTGAAAAAGAATGACAAATCATCCACTGAACCTGAAAAGAAGAAGTCAGTCACATTCTATGATTGGAGTGACTCAGACTCAGATAAAGAAGTTCAGAATGGAACTCAGGATGGTGAGACTCAGGAAAGCCAACACACCAAAGGTGACCAATCTGAACAGACACCAGTTCAGACTCAGGTATGTGATGCCAATGAAGATGTGGTCAAAGCTGAGGCAAATTCTGAATCTATCAACCAAAGGGGTGTTGGGGAATGAGTTGCACAGATCTATTCGGGGTGAATATTTAAATACAAATTTAATTCATTAATTATTACTAGCATGAATTAATCTTATATTAATTCAAATAATAATTGCAACAACAAATCATGCATATAAAAAGCCACGTAAAACCTACGCATGCGGAATCTACGGGTTTACGTGAACGTACCTCTCGGGATGGCAGTGGCTTTGGTCGGACGGACTAACCAAGAGGACTTCCCAAGTATTCCCTTAGCCCTTGCTCGACAATCCGGTGGAAGGATACTCGCGAACAATTAACAAAAGGAAAAAATAAACTTTGTTGCACCATTTATGTGGATTTGCTAATATTTCCAGCACATGGAATTGTACTTGGGAATGAACTAATCATCCCCTATTTATAAGAGGGAGGGTGGACGAAAATTTAGTGATATTTCAATGTGGGAAAAGACTTTTCTTGGTCACCAAGAAATCTTGAATATATCCCATATATTCTTTTTCCCATAATTAAAATATTCCACAAAATTCCACCTCCTCTATTTTATGGTATTTTCGAAAAATATAGTGTGCAAGAATCCAAGATTTGGATCTTCTTGAATTTATGAGATATTCTTGTATTTCAAGAAATACATATCTTCCATAATATCTTTTCAAGAAAATCTTTCTTGCCCTCTATTTTCCAAAATTTCGAAATATCACTATGAATAACCAAGTGGGAGATTTCTTGAATTTAATGAGATAATCTTGTATTCCAAGAATACATATCTTCATTCCATAACAAAATTCAAAGAAAATCTTTCTCCCTCTTTTACCCATAATTTTCGAAAATTGAGAGGAAATATAAACAACAATATTTATTTTATTTTAATCACCTTTTCAGTTATTGGACTATATGTTGGGCTACTCAGGGGGCCTTTAGGAGAATTAAGATTGGACCTTCTAATGGATCTTGAATATCTAATATTGAGCCACAATATAATTCAAGCCCATAAATATTAATTAATCCCACTACATAATTAATATTGCACCATCCATCTTAACCCATATTACAAATCAATATGGCTCCCATCATTATTTCCGTGTTTAAGATTATCTAGCCCATTAATTAATTCAAGCCACCAAAATAGCTTTCCGTTAATTAATATCTTTTGTCCTTGGTCGAGAACGGTTCAACATTATTATCCATACCGAAACTAATTCCACTTGCAAGATTTGGTATGATAAAACTTATGAACCTCCCAAGGGGGAAAAATCAAGCAAGCGTATTTGCACACGATTGTTAAGTATTAAATCTTAGAATCACATGTGACCAATAATATTGCCCAAGATAAAAAGTATTAAATCTCTCTCGATTAAGCTACCCATGATAAGTCAAAGCAATAGTTACTAATCCCACGTGATCCTATTTAAGGGATGAAGGTTAAGAAACAACGAACCACCGAGGTCTAATTCTTCCTTGTTCGGGCCAAGAATTTATCCTCCTCAGAGGTCCTATTCAAATTACATCGACCATGCACTAGTGTAATCTCTTGGTCAAGATAAACCAATCCGAGCCTTACACCTCAACCTTTCGCGATGGTTGTTCATTTCCATCTGGTCGTGAATGGCGTACTTTTTAGTTACAAGGGATTTTGTTAATTTAATCTTTCGTGATCCGGTATCACTAAATTAACTACTGATGTAACACGTCATTTAATTATTGAACAGCTTATGCAAGAAATATATATAACATTCAATCATATTTAAAGCATCAGTGATAAACAATTTATTTCAGTAAATAAGTCTGAAAATTCAGTTTCGATTATACAAAGTAAAAAGCATACTTTTCAGTATAATCCCCAACAAGGGGAACAAATGTCTCTGACAATGTTCTGAATAGAATTTCCCCTGAGGAAGATGATTCCCTTTCTCCTTTTCTGTTGTTCCCTGAGTTTACTGAATTAACTGAACCTAACATTTCAAATGTTGAGGATACTATTGAAGGGGGAACATCTAGAAGAAGATGGTTAGATAGTCATCCTACAAGTCAGATTGTGGGTGATCTAACTGATGGTGTCAAAACAAGAAGGTTCCATGGTGAGAGTGCACTATTATGCTGCTTCCTATCGAGAAAAGAGCTCTTGAGATTGGTGAAGCTTCTACAAGATTCTAATTGGATTATTTGTTATGCAAGATGAAATAATCAATTCTCAAGAAATGAAGTATGGGAGCTAGTGGATAGACCTGAAAGGCACAATGTCATTGGAACCAAGTGGGTATTTAAGAATAAAAGAGATGAAAACAACAACATTGTAAGAAACAAGGTAAGGCTAGTTGCACAAGGTTATTCCCAAGAAGAAGGCTTGGATTATGATGAAACCTTTGCACCTGTTGCAAGACTAGAAGCCATCGATTATTTCTTGCATATCTTGCCCACATGAAGTTCACATACCATCAAATGGATGTGAAAAGTGCATTTCTGAACGGTGTGCTTAAAGAAGTGGTTTATGTAGAACAACCTCCTGGTTTCAAATAGAATGACCAAGTTTACAGGCTCAGAAAAGCTTTGTATGGTCTTAAGCAAGCACCCAGAGCATGATATGATACTCTTTTCTCGGTTTCTTCTTGACCATGGTTTTGTCAAAGGAATCATGTGATAGAACTCGTTCGGGATAGAAGATGGGGAAGATATCTTCTTGGTTCGGATATATATGTTGATGATATCATTTTTGGATCCCCAAATCATCGCCTGCGGAAAAGTTTTCTACATCGATGAAAGGCAAATTTGAGATGTCTATGATGGGGAGATGAATTTCTTTCTAGGTCTTCAAGTGAAACAATCAAAGGAAGGAATCTTCATCAACCGTGCAAAGTACACCGAGAGATCCGATTGCAAGTATGGTGTACAAAATTGCAATGCGCTTAGAATTCCCATGAATACTAACTACAAGATGGATCCCGATTAGAAGGCAAATCGATGAGTCATACCGATTATAGAGGAATCATTGGATCATTGCTCTATCTCACAAAACAAGTAGGCCTGATATAACATTTGTTTGTTGGGATATGTGCAAAGATACCAAGCTAATCCTAAAAATTTAGTCACATGGAGGTCGCCAAAAAGATAATCAAGTATCTCAAGGGCACAAAGGAATAGAGGATTATGGTATCCAAATGATGATAACCTTGAATTAACCGTTACTCGGATGTCGATTATGGAGGTTGCAGAATTGACAGAAGTCCAATACAGAACTTGTCAATTTCTTGGAAGTAAGTTGATATCTTGGTTTTCGAAGAAATGCACCCTCGAGTAACCAACGATTATTCTTGAAATTTGAATACATGGTCAGCAGAAGTCATTGTGTTTCGATTCTTTGACTCGCACAACAATTAAGGGATTATAAAGTTGTAGCCAATGAAGTACCAATATTTTGTGACAATAATAGTGTCATTGCTATTTCACAAAATCCGTTATTGCACACCGATGCAAGCATGTGGATATCGACATCACTTCATCGAGATCATGTCGAGAAGAAGGACATAAGGATGGAGAAAATTCATAATGATAAGCGGAGAGCCGATATCTTGACTAAACCTTTGGTCAATCAAGATTTCGTGAACTTTCAAATTGAATTAGGGATGTTGGATCCAGTGTATAGAGTAAAAATCAAAAAATTGAAGGTTTTCGACGATGAAGTTTTTTCTCGTAATTCTTTCCGAGAAGCTCGAGATAAAATGGAAATACTTGATCGAGTCTCGTGAAACTCAGATTACTAAAGGTCAAGATTTCAAGAAGATATCTTGAACCTATTCAAGACTTCGAAGATCATCTCGACATTTTATCAAGGTCAATACTCAGTAGGACTGATAGAGGGAAATTAGTCTGAAGAAGTAATGACTCATGCGACTCATTTATTGCTTAAGTGAAACTCAATAATCATTCGCAATAAATACAAAACACCTGAGGAATGTTTTTGGGTGGGATCGTTTGAAATTCCGAAGAAGGTCAACAGTCATTAAATGCTCTGTTACATTTAATCACCAATCAAGTTAAATTGGCGGCTTACTTTTCGGGGATCGACCTTTCACATACCCGATTAATCAAGGATTAATCTTAACCGTTGCTTTTCACCTAACCGGTACAATTTCCCATGATCTCGAAGCTATATATTCCCCAAGAAGCCATTCAAGCCAAAATTTTATCAAACCCTTCGTTCCCAAATCCCCTGCAATTAAAATCCCTTTGCCCAGAAATCTCCAAACCCTAAATCCCCAAATCTCTAAAATGGCTCCTACCATCTTCGAACGTTTGGCCAAAATCAATAAACATTGGTACGAGTTCGTTGTCTCGCTCGAAAGCACAACCAACTCTAAACCAGAAGAGGAGGCTCTTCATATGATTCGTGTGGCCAAGCTCACCCATCTAGTCGCAGTTTAACTGCACCAAGAGTATCTTGAAAAGAGGTAATCGAATTTATCTGTAATATGAAGATAGATGAAGAGGATGGTATACACTCAGAGATTACTGTATCACATTTAGAGCACTCGTCTAAATACATCGATTTTGAGAGGGATTTGTATATAGTTCCGAAAAATTTAAACGATGTTTTTGAGCTTTGTGATAGAGGAGAGGATCCTGCTGTGTATATGTCGGGCAGAGAGCAGGAGTATTTAGATAGGATTGCTGAGAATCCTGTAAAATTTGAGGCTACACTGCATAAGAGGCATTTGAAGCCACAATATAGAGTTTTGTTAGATATTGTGAGCAAATGCATCATGAGCCATTCGGGGAGTTTTGAGCAGATCAGTACCCCGAAGCTCAGATTGATGGAGGTGATCGAGGCTTCACCCACCACCGACTTCAACTGGCTGAAATTCTTGATTCAGGTGGTGACGGAGCAAGCCAAGGTCATCAAGAAGGTTAACGGGGCTATTTCGATTAAAGGCAAGATCCACCATGCAACCAAAATAGCATTTATTTTGGAGATAAGCAGAGAGGAGGAGGACATCTTCGCCAATTCGACCCCATTCCCCAAGTCCAAGGTGCTATTCATGCCCATTGCTGTGAAGAAGCAGGCCATCAGAGGGAAGAAAGAAAAGAAAGCAGAATCACCGATTGCGGCTGCCGAAAAGGAAACCCAACATGCCAGGGGGAAGGTGCTGTTGGAAGCTAAGAAGGAGCAGGGTGAGAAGATGAAGAAGAAAACCCTCGCTCCCAAGCGTAAAAGGATGGTGGTTCTCACAGATGATGATGGCAGTGATTCTGAAGAGATCCAACCTGAGAGCCAAACCGCTCAGACATCGCCATTAGAAGTTTTGGCTCAGGTTATCTCTAAGGCACAGGAACAGACTGAGGAGCATGTCTTCTCTGAGGTGCTTGAGACATCGCTCAGTTCAGATAAAATTTCTCAGGAAATTTTTAAAGGAGCTCAGGCCTCAGAGATTCCTACTGAAGAAGTGTCGGTTCAGACAGCAGAAGAGCCAACTCAGAGTCAGTCTGAGATAATGCCAACTCAGGCCTCAGAACCCACTCAGATGCAAACTGAGGACCTGACTGAACAACAATCAGAGGCTGCTGAGACTCAGGAGCAGCTTAACATTGATGAGCTCCTGAGTGATCTACTTCTTGATCCCTCAGCTGATGCTTCAACTGAACCTGATAGCCCGAGAATGAAGAAGGGCAAAGCTGAAGAAACCGAGTGGAGGAGCAAGGGGGAAAGGTTCATCCTTGTCCGCTACCCTGAGCTCAGCTCATTCCCTGATCTGCAAGATATCTTCTTCAGATTAAGGTCGACGGTGTTCATCCTCAATCAGACTCTTCCAGAGATGCTTAACATTGCTGCATTCAGAGGGGAAGACTGGTGGAATGAGGAAACAACTATCCTGACTGAGTTCTCAGGATTTAGGAAGACAAACCTCAGGATGAAAAATTCAGATTTTGATGAGCTGGTTCAGAAGAAGATAGCTGAGAGAAGAGCTACTGAAGTTGGTGCCCCTAACAGCGGAGACAAATCTCAAGATGGGGACCAATAGGGAGATGCTGAGGATCAGTCTCAGATGGAGAAGGAAACTTCTGGTGTTGATCAACTTGAAATCATTCAACCTCAGACTGAAGCTAGCACTCTTCAGACTGAGGCTCAGATGGAGACTGTAGTTCAGGATGAAGCTGATGCTCAGGTGCAGACCGACCCTTAGGTTGTGTCTGAACCTCAGGATGATCAAACAGCACAGAAGGTGCAGAATGTTCCTGAGATCGACCTCACTCCCTTGATGGAGAAGCTTGAGAAGGTTGAGCCAATGATGAACAAGATTGCTCAGATGGAAGAGACATTGGCCAGCCAAGCTCAGAAAATGGAGATTTTGAGTACATCTTCAGAGCTGGTGCAACTTAAAGACACTCTGACCTCAAAGATGACCTCCATGGAAGACAAGCTGAATGAAAAGCTGGAGGGAGTCAAGGCTGAGCTGAGTGCTGAACTGAAACAGAAACACCAGGAGACAACTGAATTTCTAGAGGTGAAATTGGCAGAGAATAATGAAGTGCTGATCAAATCTGTTGTTAAGGAAATGAGCTCAATGCTAACAGTTATCATCTGAAAACTCACAATGAGAATGGAATTGAATATTTATACATTACCTCTAATGAATGCGGAAGAAAACACATCATAGAGAAATAAATAAGTCAGTCTAGTGGTCTGCACTTCATTCCGATTCAAATTATTGAATCATACGTTGCCACTAATGATGAACTAGGTGACATTGATGCATATAGGCTTTGACATGACCGTTTTGGGCATCCAGGTCGTGACATGATGATCCGTATTCTTAAAAACTCACACAGACATCCTTTTTTCCGAGTGAAGCATAAAATGGGACAAACACCCGACATAATGCACAATGTTGGACATGTTGTTGCTCTATCGCAACCTTTTCAATTCTAAAGAACCAGATGCATTATCTACATACCATCCTACATCATTACAAATCTCAAAGGCACATCACTCATTTTGCAAAGCATGTTCTTTAGCAAAAGTAATATCGAGACCTTCATATGCTAAAGATACTAAACAAAATATTTCATTCTTACAAAGAATACAAGGTGACATTTGTGGACCAATTCATCCAGAATGCGGACCATTCAAGTATTTTATGGTTCTGGTTGGTCACATGATGCTTTATTATCTACAAGAAACTCTGCATTTGCATAGCTCTTAGCACAAATTATATGTTTAAGGGCTCACCACCCTGATCACCCTATCAAGTCTATAAGACTCGATAATGCTGGAGAGTTTACATCAAAAGCACTTGATGATTATTGCATATCTAATGGGATCAATGTGAAGTATCTTGCACCCTTTGTGCTACACAAATGGTCTCACAGAGGCCACCATCAAAAGAAAATAAATGGTGGCTAGAACACTGTTTATGCGCATCAACATGTCTATCTCTGCATGGGATTATGCAATATTGCATGCAGCTTTACATATTTGTTTCAAACCCACTATTGATCAATCATTGTGCGTACCAATTACCAAGCCTGATATTTTACATTTACGCATATTTGATTGTGCAATATACGTGCCTATTGCACCCCCACAACGTACTAAGATGGGTTCTAAGAGACGATTACGTATACATGTTGAATATAAATCCCCAACAATTATCTGCTATTCATAACTCTTGACAGACGACCTAATTACCGCTAAGTTTGGGGATTATCACTTTAATGAGACAGTCTTCCCGTCGTTAGGGGGAGATAAGATCTTCCCGTCATTAGGGGGAGATAAGACAAAAAGAATTTTCTAAGGGAACGACTGGAAGTATCTTGGTCTATCCCCACTATGTCTCATTTTGATCCCCCAAAAAAGAATAGTTGATATTTAGAACGTAGCAGATTTGATGCTTGATACGTTTATTGATATTGCTAAAGGGACTAGGTCTCATATATCAGCTGGGCACAACGCCATAGAAAAGGTGTTGCAACCACACTTGGTGGAAGTGGGGTTGAAGCCTTGGCTCTCAGAAGGAAATGGGGGAAGCCACCTGGTTCGATTGACAGCCACCCAAAGGAAAGAGTAGGTGCGGCACAACCTAATCCATTGATCATTAAACCATCTATGAGATAATCTCTGATTATAGTTATGTCCAAAAATCAACGCTGGAGGACGCTCCGATGTTTGAAATAATTTCAGAGAATAAATAAATCTCTATTAATTATGATAGTGCATATGAGTCAATGGACAGACGTTGCACACAGATTGATGATGAATTTACTTATATTGTTGCTCAATAAAATTATAAAGCACAAAGATATCGAGCCGCGTTCGGTTGCAAAATGTCAACACAGAGCATATTAGCCTAAATGTATAGAACCAATCCAGGTAGAACTTGATTCTATGACAAAGAAATAGGTATTTGGTTCGGTAGTGCTAACTTTACCAAGTGTAAAGCCTGTAGGATATAAATGAATCTTTGTCACTAAGCGTAATGAGAAAAATAAGGTCCTGAAAAATCTCATAACGTCGTGGAATTGACTATGAGGAGCTATACTCCCATAATGCAGCTTAATAGTTTCCAAAGGACTGGAGACACATCACATAAAAGTGGTTATTGCACATCTCTATGGGGATCTTGATTTAGAGATATATATGAAAGTACTAGATGACTTTCTACTACACAAGTCAAGTGGCTTTAAACCACGGAGTACATTTACAATCAGGTTGAAATGCTCACTAATGAATTGAAATAATTTGGACGGAATTAATGAATTGTGCCCCTGCGTATTTATAAAGTATAAGTTTCGGATTTACAATTATATCAATTTATGTTGATGAATGAACATAATAGATAAAATGGAATAAGAGAAACCATGAACTACTTGAAATTCGAAGTTGAGATAAAGGCTCTTGGGAAAACTCAGTCCGTACTAGAACACCGAGCTTGTGGAATACTTGTCCACAAGTATGCTTTTATCTAAAAGATGCTCAGGCGATTTAATATGGAGAAAGTGCATCCAAGTTTTGATTTAAAGAATATCCATCTCGTCTAAAGGAAGATGATGAAAAGTTATATTCGTCCAAAGAAAAGTGGCGAAGTGTTTTTGAGAGCTGGAATTCCTGTTTAAGTTGAATAAGCACATTATTATACTTAGCTCAACGACCATATATTACTCTCTCATTGAACTTGCTAATATAATTTAGATCAGGACCAGCACAGCGTCATTGGAATGGTATCGAGAATGTAATTTGATATCTAAAAGGAACCATTTGACATGGCTTTATTTATTTCCTTATAAAGAGAGAAGTGGGATCAATAATAACCCCTAATGAATGTTAAAGTTACCCCCTACACGGATACACTATAGAATGCAATATTTGATTTTACTTATGCATATTATCTTTCTGATCAATATAAAGAGTGTTTCCAAAGTGTTGATGTATTCACAAGAAAAACACGTCAATGACTTGGAGATCAACTAAGCAAACTCTTGTAGCTACCTCATTAAAATATTCAGAGTTCATTACCTTGTGTGAAGCAATTCGTGAGTGTATTTGGTTAAGGTATATTATTAAACATATTCGTAGTGACATGAGTTCTAACGTTAAAGAGCCTATATATACATATGAACATGTTTCTTGCATCACACAAATGAAATTGTGTTACATCAAAGGTGAAAATATGAAGCATATTTCACCAAAGTATTTCTACAACCGACAACGACAAGCTTTGCTACAGATTCAAGTTACTCAATTAAGCCCCAAAGAAATCATGATTGATTTGTTTACTCACATGATAGATGTACGTATCAGGTTATAGGTGTAGACTTCAGGGGGGTCTCTGTAAGTGTTGGTGTAGGTCCCGAACAGGTTTCAGTGAGGGTGGAAGTCTAGAAGGGAGGGGTGAATAAACTTCCAAAAAAATTTCGTGGATCGGGTGTGTAAGCAAGTAATCCCGTTCAGAGTGCGAAGTGAATCAGTATGGACTGATATCCGACTTACTGATCTATATGAACCAGATCAGTTCGGCGTCTATCAGTTTAACTGATGGTGCGGAAGATTAGTTAACCCGTGTGAAAACCAGTTTACTCAAATAAAGATTCTGACCAATCTAGTGTAGATCAGATGACAAAGATGTCACACTGATCAGATCAGTAGCTTGATGCTAATCTGATCCAGGTACAGAATATGCATGCAGATAACAAGAGTAGTGTGCAGATGAGTGTAAAGCAAGATAAAGGCACACATATTTATAGTGGTTCGGACAACTTGTCCTACGTCCACTCTTCCCTATCAGTAGGGGCACCAACTTAACCAACTGGACTTAGATTATTGTGTTAGTCCAACACAGTACAACCAACAGATGTTTCATGAGTTCTCACTCAACCAATCCCAGAAATCTGATCTAGAAACCCTAGACAGAAATCTTGCTATAACAAACTTAACCTAACTTTTGTTTGGGTATAAGATTTGTGTTGTTCCAACTGGAAAACTATCCTATCTTTTAAATAGCCTAAAGCTAGAGGATAAGTATTCTATGCTAAGAACTATGGGATGAACACTTAAGAATAAATCTTGAGTTTGTGTTCTTCGTGCAGAAATCTCTTGAGAGCTTGAGCTTAAGTATTATTTCCGTAACCTTACTATGAAGGTTTGATCCCATATTTATAGGCACGAAATCGAACTAGCCGTTGGAGAGCAATTCGAATTCCGGTCTATTTTAGGTAGGTCCGTAGGTGGATTTGACGTGCTTCAGGGGCGGCATGACCGAAACCATGCGTGCTTGTCCTTTCTAGCCGTTTAACACTGAACCACCTTTCTGCAGATTGTCAGTACTCCGTACGTGCGTTGTCATCTTCTCATTGGCTATCAAGTACAATTTGCAGCACTTGAATAAGCAACAAGGTTGACATTCTTCTTGTCTGAAAACATTCCTCGTACTGGATAACATGGAAGTAGTTATCTGATGGAGCTGACACAGATCAGTTGACCACTGATCTGTCTACCTGATTTAGGTCTTCTGCTCGTAAGTTGTCTTAGCACAACTTACTGACTTTTCTTGTAGTCATCTGATGTAGGTCTTCTGGATGGTCTTCTATCTTGAACTCTTCCGCTTATCTGCTCCTCAGCTTATCTGTTTCAATAATCAAATCTCCAGCATATCTGTTCTTCAAGTAAGCTGATCTTCTGATATTTAAGACTTAACCTATACATATTGAGTTCCCCCTCAATATGTGACCTGACTGTTACTTCAACTGTCTATACACTTCAACTGGTCATCTTATCTGCTATTCTATATCATTAGTCAGCTAACAGGTCTGACTGGTCCTATTACATTATCTGTTTTGGAACTTCCATCGAAACTACAAATTTCCAAACAATTTCCCCCTTTTTGATGGAACCAAAACATTTAATCAGAAAAACAGATAACTAAAATTAAACAACAAATAGCAACATGCAGTTCAGAAGACAATGAGAGGTTGTCTTAGAATTAGAGAAAGATAGGATATTTTATTAACATCGATGCATGATTACAAGGTACAACAAAAATACCTATCAACTGATTCTAAGTGTCTTCTGATCTAATCAAGTCCGATAATGAAACTTCTGAAGTTCTGGAGGAATGTTGAATACTCTGTACATTCTGTCCATCAGAGCAGCCAGTCTGTCCTTCTTGATGATCCCACCCATCTTGGCAAATTCATAATACATCTGTTTGAAGCGCACTAGATCAAGAGACTTGTCTGATCGAAGAGGTGGAAGGATAGTCTCAAAAGAAGGTGCTTACGGAATCAGACCCATCTCTTCACCTTCAGATATCACCAAATCGTAGAACTGCGGGTGCTTTGTCTCGAGCCAGCTTCTGAATTCTTCATTAAATTCGCCCTGATCATCTGTTGTCGGGATCTTCTACAGAATATATACGTCAATCAGCCATTCGCCTCTTATCTTGTCCCATTCTGGCAGCCATTTCTTCTTAGAAACCAGAATGTCCTTTACAGGAGCAGGTAAGGCTTTCTCTTCCCATGACACATCCTTTGCTGAGGCAGCTTTCTTCCTCTTCCTTCTTACGTATCTGGTCGCCAGCCCTTTACTATAAGCAAGTTTCTTTTTCCTTTCTGCAGCCTCAATCACTGCCCTTCTGGCTTTCTGTTCCTCTTCTTGTTCGGCAGTCAATTGCACTCTTGATCTAGTCTGCTTAGGAGGTTGGACAGATTCCACAACTTGCTTACCTCTCTTTCTTGCTCTCAGCTTGATTTCTTCCTCTTCTGCTTTCTCTTCTTCAGATAACTTTTGAATCAATTCAAGGCTTTTAACTTGATCTTCTGCTTCTTGTCTTTTCTGGACCGAGGAAGAAAAATCTTCAATCTTATCAACTCTCTGAACCACTTCAAATATAATAGACTTCTGTTCAGAGAGTTCTTTTCCCTGAGCTGCTATGGCTTCCCCATGTTGTTCAACTGTTTGAAATAATTCCACCAGTTCGGTGTCCGGAATATTCACAGCTGGTATAGAAGGTTCTGGCATGGCAAATGGTTCAGCAGTCGGTTCAGGTTGAGCAGATGAGGTTTCAGCAAGTATCAACTGCATCTGTTTTTCTGGCCCTTGTCCTTTCCCTTTTTTGGTTTCGTCAAAAAGTGGTGACAGCTTATTCGTCAGATTAACCAGTTGAATGGAAATCTCCTCTTTGAGACTAGCAATATCCTTAGGCGTGGCAAACGAAGGTTCAAGGCTCAGAAGCCTGTTCAGACCAGATTCAATGGCCTTCTTTGATCGATTAACTGAACCTTCAAAGCGTTTCCACCCTAGGTCCATGCAGGTTTCTGTATGCTCCAAAGACCCCCAGACACTCTCCAGCAATACCTGCATGTCGCCCAACATGGAGGTCTGGAAACTTAGCTTCTCCACAAACGGATCAACCCGTTTCATCACTGATTCAAGAATCTGATCGTGCATGAGTGTGATCTTGTCCACGGTCAGCTTCCTTTCTTTCTCTATCAATCTGCTCTGTTCCTCCTCAACTCGTTTCATCAGAGCTGCTATGAGAGATGTGAATTGAGCATCAATTGAAGCCTTTACCCCATCCTGAATCTTTGAAGAGATGTGATCTAAGGCATCGGCACTCAAGATAGCAGTCTGACCAGATGTTGATGCCTCGCCAAGTTGGGTCTCATCTGCAACACCCACTCTTGGTTCATCGGCAGCTTGCTCAACGTACTGGTATTCTTGGTCCACCCATTCTTCCATCTATGGGATCTTGAATCTATCATGAATTAACCATCTGATATCATCATCAGAGGCCAATTTGACCACGCTTTCAACACCATCACTTGCCAAACACTTCGCCTCCAGATCGACGAAGTATTCCTCTTGGAGAGACTTCATCAGAATTAGAAACTCCTCCACCGTCTTCAGCCGAATATCCCGCCAGAACACAATCTCCTCAATCTTTTTCTGAGGGCCCGGATGGTTGATGAGATCTGGACAAATTTCAAGCAGATAAGCTTTTACCTGCTGCTTCAAAATGTAAACCGTGGGATCTTTTTCCTCAGGAGTTCCCAGCTGGATCTTCGTGTTGAATGGATTGTGGGAGATAGAGACGTATCTGTCATCTGCGGGCTCAAACTCCACAATCGGCTGTTCATCAATTATTTCAGCTTCTGGTTCTGTCGGCTTCTCTGGAACGGGAACAACTGTCTTTGGTGTAGTTGTTGGTTCTGGGACAGAAATTTGTTCTGACTGTGGGGAGGTGGGAGGAAAATCAGATAGTGGTTCAGCTGGCTGAGAAGGGGGTGAGGGTGACTTAGATGTGGGAGTAGGGGACCTCTTTTTTCGGAACACAGAACTAAGAGGCATGGAATCAGAAGATGATTCCTCCCCAGATGGTGCAGTCTCTGCTTCCCATTTGTTCCTCTTGAACAGCTTCTCTTTCCATGCTGACAGTACGTTCTGGACTATCAGCAGCCTCCACATCTGATTCCAGATGAATCATCTCAGTCTCTCATCCAATCTGTTCAGGCTCGCCTGTCTCCGGAATCGGCTCAGATGGGTCCGCCACTGCTTTCTGCAGAATTGAAGTAATCTTTTTCTGCCTCTTTTCTCTGCTCCTTCTGGCTTCTTAGCCAGAGTCTTTCTCTTCAACTTATTAGGAGCAGTCTGTGTCTTAGACGACTCAGCAGCTTCGGAACCCTTGCCTTCTCCTCTTGGTCTGGGCACATATGGTGTAGGGTCATCATCAGACTGCCCAGATAAGGGTTCATCCTTCCCCAAAATGGCCTTAAACTTTTCCAAGTAGATTTTTTTCCTTCCTCATTCCACTCGAAGTTATCTGGCAGCTTGTCATCTAGTAGAATTGACACCTTGTGGATATACGAGCATTTCAGAGTCAGATAAACTTCGTTCCTCTCGTTCAGCTTGAACTTGGTTGTTTCCTTCAGCAACCTTGACTTGAACAGTCCAACCCAATTCAGATTTTCGGCCTTGCTGATTATGGTTGTCATCACATTCTGCTTCACAGCAGTAAGAGCGTCTAGACTGTGTGTGATACAAAGAATCACCTTGGACACGATCTCAAACAGAAGGTGATATTTCCGTCTGAGATGTGGTACTTTGACATTGAAAACTTGCTCTATGTTGGCCGGTCTTAACAAGACATCCTTCAGATAAGTTTTATCGTCCACTCCTGTTGTGAATATGGTTGGATCAGTGGTTCCAGATTTAAGACCGAAGATTCTGAATAGGTCTTCATCCGTAACAAGAATGTTGAAACCACCTACGGATGACTTCAACCTTCCTTCATCATCCATCTCGAGATTGTAGAGAAACTCAAGAGCTTCATACGTATGTACAATATCTAGTGTCTGTAGCAGAATTGTTCAAGCCCTACAGCACAGAGACAATCCAAGATCTCCCGTGATTCAGCATCCGTCATTGTGTTGAATATGACGTATTTCTCATCAACGATGTCCTTCTTCATCGACAGGAAATTACACATCTTTTTACCCTGTCCTGGAATTGCTGATAATTGTGTCATTTCTACATCAAAAGGCCAATTTTAGTGACGATTCTGAGTAAATTTATATACCAATACCAGCACTAGGACAACCCAAATCACAAATAAAACACAATTTTGCGTATGAATAACATGATAGGCATATAGGCATATTTCGCAAATGTGTAATTAACAGTGTCATAGATGAAGCTTCAATCCCAGAAAAATATAAGTGAAAAAAAAACACAGTTTATGTAAAGTATATCATAAGCAGTGTATAACAGTGAAGTTCACATAATAAACACTTAGAAATTACTAGAAATCGATTTGTAAGATGGAATGCTTTGAAATAATCGATTTATATTTTCTCAGAAGAATCGAGTTTTGCACCGAGAGGTTATGGAGAATTTTGGTAAAGAAAATGTGAAGTTGAAAAGCTTTTAGGGTTTAAAAGGTGCGAGGGAAAACATTTTACACAGATTCCCACAAATACTTGAGTATTCGTGTTTTGAAATGAACGACTTAGATTAAGCGATCGTAAAGTAAAATAATCGTGTGGTCAAGAAAATTTACTGAAAGTATTTTGGACGCGAAAATACGCATTAAAGGCTAATAAATACAAAAACCACACGTCCGCATTTAATGCTTGCAGGGCTTGCGTCATAAAGTAAGGTAAACAATAATCATTACAGAAAAGTGGATAAGTTCAGATAATGTAAACAGAGAACGTATCTGACTTGTTGATGTTGTAATCAACCAGTTACCACTTGTATCTGATCCAATTCTTCTGATTTGTTGATCTTACTGTGTAGCCTATTGAAGCAGCACGGAAGACGTGATACTGGGCAATCTTCTCAATCTCCATCATTCTCCCCCTCTTTGAAACGATTCGCCCTCGAATCGGCATCGATCTCATATCCAGAGGGATAATAGAAAGCCATCAAGTAGTGGAGCTCAAAAATGTCGGCGGTGCGAGTGTGGCCTAAAACCTTGAGGCGATAGGAATAATATTTCTGAGAATTTCCCACAAAATAACTATCATTATTTATAAAAAAAATAATAGCTATTTAGTGAGCCAAAACTTTCATCCTCATGGTCGAACTCGTTGGACTTCATATCAAAAGCTGGAAAAATGTCAATGCAATCATCTTCCGTATTAAAACTTTGGTACGGATCGTCTTCGGGCTCGGTGTCATAAATAGGAAACACTGAATCAATGTCGAGTTGCTCTTCCTTTACCTCTTCATCATAAATAGGTGGTCCATCGTAATCAAAAGACTCGCCATCATTTTCGGGCCCATCATAAAATAAGGTTCCATCATGCATTAAATTGCCATTAAAATCTGAACTCCCATAAAACTCAAAAGACCCAGCACTAATATTAGCAGGAACAAGCGCAATATGCATCATTAAATGTGCATGCCCATTTTCAAATTTAGAGGTGTCAAGCCCAATATGGTCATCACCTTCAAACTCGTTGAAAAAACTCGTTCTACCATTATAATTAAAATTAAATGGTCCAAAGTCATTACCTTCAAATTCGAGATCATGTAAAGACCCATGATTATCCTCCTATTGAAAATTAATTGTCGGCCCAATCTGCACATTAATCCCAGAACAAGGCCCACGGCGAATAACTGGTTGCAGACGCATACGCCGCGAAACTAGGGCATCATAACACACGTCTGCGCCATCATCTCCAAGAACGACGGCAGGCGTTACCATTTTCTACGGCTTCCACGGCAGCGCTTCGTCACGCGGTGGCGGCTCCCGACATCGGGCGGTCGGAGTGGTGGAACGGCGGTTGAAGGTTGTTGCCTCTCTTGCAATGGCAGCGTGAGTGGAACGGCGGTATGACGCCGTTGAAGGGGCGACGCATAACGTTGGTCGACAGGATGGATCCATCTCCAGCGCGGACCGAAGAGGCTTCGTCGGATTGGCGCTGCACTGAAATTTCCGGTGGCAGAGACGATCTTGGCGGTAAGTGTTAGGCAAAAACTCACGCTCGAAATGCTTTCTGAATTTATGCCATTCAGTGATTTTGCGTTTACATTGACGGGATCTATTGTATTTAAGTTGCCGCCACCACAAGGAGGCTCGACCGTTGAGGCGTTTTGCCACCATAGAAACACGGCGGTCGGTCGGGACTGTCTTGAAGGCGGTGTGTTCTTCACAGGCAAGGAGTCAATCTAGGCACGCATCAGGATCATTAGATCCCATCTGGATCATTAGATCCATGAAACTCCGGTAGATCAACTGTAGTTCCAGTGCGATTGCGAAAATCAGCCATAGGTGGTGCATCTTGACGGCTGTAGGATCGGGAATTGACCGTTATTGCTTCAAGATTTGTTGTTTGTTGTACACGTAATGCCCGGATAGATTGGGCGAGAATCGCGATCTGATCTTTCAATTTCTTCATCTCCCGAGCACTACGGCAGGGAGGCATTGAAAGGAGCGTACCGTGACTCTGGATACCTTAGATTCCTTCTGACCCAAAAACCCTTAGTCAGTTGAAGTTCCCCTTTCACCTGACATTCCTTTCTGATCAGTTCCCAACTGATCTCTTCTGATCAGATGAAGTTCTCTTTTCATTTGACCATCTTACCTGTTTAGTCTCTTAACCAACTGGTGTTTGAGATTAACCCACCAAAGTAATCTGGTGCATCTTCTCCTAAGTCCAGTAAACCTAGCTCATTGCATAGTTATCTGAATCTGACTTCAGCTAGAGGTTTGGTTAAGATATCAGCTCTTTGCTTATCAGTATGGATCTTTTCCATTCTGATGTTCTTCTTTTCTGCTTGGTCTCGGATAAAGTGGTGTCTGATGTCCACATGCTTGCATCTTGTGTGTAGAACTGGGTTCTGAGTGATATCAATTGCACTATTACTGTCACAGAAAATATGCACATTCGTAGCTACTATGTTATAATCCCTCAGCTGCTGACATAGCCAGAGCAGTTGGGAGCAACAGCTTCCTGCGGCCATATATTCTGCTTCAGTAGTAGATGTGGCAACAGATGTCTGTTTCTTAGAGAATCAAGAGACCAGCTTACTACCCAAAAACTAACAGGTACCCGAGGTTGATTTTCTGTCTATCCTACAGCCTCCATAATCAGAATCAGAGTACCCACTAAGCTCTAGATTATCATCTTCTAGATACCATAAACCGAGGTTTACAGTACCCTTCAGATACTTAAGAATCTGCTTAGCTGCTTCTAGGTGACTTTGCTTTGGATTCGCCTGAAATCTGGCACATACACCTACTGCGAAGGTTATACTGGTCTACTGGCAGTCAGGTATAGTAGTGATCCAATCAAAACCCTATACTCTTTCTGATTGGTTTTCTTACCACCTTCATCTGGATCCATTTTGAAAGAAGTCATCATTGGAATTCTGACTTCCTTGCAATTCTGAACACTATATTTAGCCAATAAATTCCTTGTGTACTTCGCCTGGCAGATGAAGATCCCTGTGTGAGCTTGTTTGACTTGAAGACCCAGAAAGTAGCTCATCTGACCCATCATGGACATCTCAAATTTCCCTTGCATCAGTTTACTGAATTTCTTGCATAGTTTTTTATTAGGAGAACCAAAGATTATATCGTCCACGTAGATCTAAACCATCATAATATCTTCACCGTCTTCAATTCTAAACAAGGTCCTATCAATCAAGCCCTTGGTGAAACCGTTTTCTGTCAAGAACTGGGATAGGGTATCATACCATGCTCTAGGAGCCTGTTTCAGTCCATAAAGAGCTTTTCTTAAACGGTACACTTGGTTGCTCATTTCAAAGCCAGGAGGTTGTTCAACATAAACTTCCTCAGCTAGTACCCCATTTAAGAATGCACTCTTTACATCCATCTGATATACAGTAAATCCCCTATGAGCTGCATAAGCCAAAAATAGCTGAATGGCTTCCAGGCGAGCGACTGGTGCAAAGGTTTCATCATAATCAATCCCTTCTGATTGTGAATATCCCTTAGCAACAAGTCTGGTTATCACATTGTGCTCATCCTTCTTGTTCTTGAATACCTACTTAGTACCAATCACATCTTGATGAGTTGGTATGTCTACAAGTTCCCAAACTTGATTTCTCTCAAACTGTTCTAGTTCTTCTTGTATGGCTAGAATCCAGCTTGCATCTTGAAGAGTTTCTTCAACTGTGAGTGGTTCCTTCAAAGACAGATAACAACAGTACATTGCACTTTCACCAATCTGATGTCTAGTTTTGACTCTATCAGATGGGTCTCCGATGATCAGATCAGTTGGATGACTGGTTATCCAGGTCCTTCTGTCCTGATTATCATCAGTTTGGAGAACATCATCCTCTTCTGATAAAGATTCATCACTAGAGACTGGGAGAGGTAATTGAGTAGGATCCACTTGGCATGGACATATCTCAGCTGATGTTGGACTCATCATATGCTGAAGTCTGTCCGTCGGAGCATCAGGTGTTCCCCCTGAACCAGATGGTTCAGTTGTTACTGTCTCAGCTGTACCAGCTTCTTCACTGACAATTGTACGTACCTTAGGGTCTGACTAACCTGGTGAATCGTCAAGGTCAAGATTAGGAACATATGCAGTGACGTATTTTGGATCATTTCCTTTGAGCCTTAACTGATCCATTTTCAGTGAATCTGGTTTGTCTGGTACATCTTGTTCTGCGGCAGATTTCTCTTGATCAGATGTTGACTCATCAAAGACCACATGAGGTGTTTCTTCCACAACTAGGGTTCGTTTGTTGAAAACCCTAAATGCTTTGGTGGTTTAGGAATATCCTAAGAATATGCCCTCATCTGACTTGGCATCGAAGGTTCTCAACTGACTCTTCCCATTGTTGTGTATGAAACACTTGCACCCGAATACATGAAAGTAGGAAACACGAGATTTTCTGCCCTTCCTAAGTTCATAAGGTGTTTTAAAGTGAATCTTAGTCAGAGAACATTTGTTCTGCATGTGACATGCAGTATTGACAGCTTCTACCCTGAAACGACTTTGAGTTGCATGCTCAGCTAACATGGTGCGTGCAGCTTCTTTAAGTGTTCAGTTTCTTCTTTCTGCTACGCCATTTTGTTGTGGTGTTCTGACAGCTGATGTCTCATGTTGTATACCAAAATTAGAGCAAAAATCAGATATAAATTGGTTCAAGAATTATGTACCTTTATCTGATCTGATTTTCACTATGCTGAGACCCTTCTCATTCTGAATCTTTTTGAGAAGTTCAGGTAACTTTGTTGTAGTTTCACTTTTCTTATACAAGAATACAACCCAGGTGAATTTGGAGTAATCATCCACGACCACCAGAGTGTATTTGCGTCCACTGAAACTAAGAGGCGTAACTGGTCCAAATAGTTCCATATGGAGCAGTTGCAATACTCTGCTGGGTGGAGGAGAAGGTATCCATTTGAATGAAGCTTTTACTTGTTTTCCCTTCTGACATGTGGCACATGTCTGAACCTTAGAGAATACTTCATTCGGGAGACCTTCAACCAAGGACATCCTTGCTATCTTGTTAAGAGTTTTGAAGTTCAGATGGCTCATTCTCTTGTGCCAGAGCCAACTGGAGCTCTTTGAGCTCTTAACAATCAAGCATGCATTTCTTGGACAACTGTCCCAATCTGCTGTATAAATCGTTCCTTTTCTGGAGCCAGTTAGCAAAATCTGTTGAGTCACTCGATTTCTGATTGTGCATTGATCTGATGAGAACTCAACACTAAATCCGTTGTAGCAGAACTGTGATACAAATAACAGGTTGTGTCTTAAGCCGTCAACGTATGAAACACCTGTAACCTGTACATCATCGTTTACTAAGGTTCCAACTCCTAACTCCTCTGGTAAAACCAAAGTTGTCTTCCCCAAAGAGAACTCGTGGGCTTAGTTTCTCAATGTAATTGCTGAGGAGATGTTTGTGTCCAGTCATGTGCCTTGAGCATCCACTATCTATGTACCAGATAGTTGCTTGTACACCTCCTTTATTAGCCAGTCTCACTCGAGCCTATGAGCAAATCAGATTTTAGGTACCCCAGTAGAATTGGGTCCTGGGGGGTTAGAAGTACCTTTCGGGATCCAAACTAATCTGGCACCTTTGTTGAACACAGTAGGTTTGATTTGTCTCCCATAAACATCTACATAATCATACGTTTCTTCATATGCAATCTGATCAATATGATTATTAGTGTGAGTCTTGGACAAATCAGAAGACTTGAGATTTTTCATTGAAACTTGTCTTCTTTTGATCCAGTGGGGCTCAGGTGCAGCAGCCTTAGGTTTCTAATTGTAAGGGTAGGTACGACTGCTACCATTAAAAAATTCATATCTTTCTGGCATGGATGATCTTAGAAGTTTACCCTTAGCTTGCTTGTTAGGCAGCTTGGATTGAGTTGACTTCAGTTGGTTCTGTCCCTTAAGAGATGGTCCAGACTGAGGCCTACTCTGTTGATTTGGCTGAGGTCTTTTCAGAAGAACAAGATTCTTCTGTTGATTCCTCGGCTGATGTCTGATCAGTTGGGGTCCATTTATGTTCCCTTTCTGAGCCAGCACTTGCCTTGCCTGGTCAGCAGATCCTTTTCCCTTATCTGATACAAATTTGGCTTTTCGTGTATCTTGATCAGAAACTTGTTTGGTTACACTTTTCTGATGTGAACCAGACGGGGCTTTTGAGGATCCAGATGGGTTTTCATACCCAATTCCCTTCTTATCAATTGGCGTACGAAAATAGTTGTTCAGATCTTGAACGGTCTTAGAAGATTTTGTGAAAACCTCTATTTTCTTACGCAAACTGTCCTTAGAAGTTTTCAGATTCTCATGCATTCGGAAGAGTTCATCAAACTTAGCCAGAAGAACTTTGAGTTCTCTAGCTTGTCGTTCATTGAGAGTCAACTGTTCCTTAATCAGCTTTCCCTGATCAGTAGTACTGACTTTCAGAAACTCCAGTTCTTTAGTCATCTTCTGAACAGTTTCAACTGATTTTAGTTCAGCTGCTTTACTTGCCTCAATATCCTTGACAAGCCGAATATTCTCAGCCCTTAGGTTATCGTTCTCGACTTCCACTCGTGTATAAGCATCTATTGAATTTGAGAGATCATCAAGTAATTGGTCATCGTAGACCTGCAGGTTAATCTCTCCAGCAGATGTGCTCAGCACAACAGGTGTAGAACAGGGAACCACAGAAGGTTTAGAGATTACCTCAGACTGGTCAGTTTCTTTGGCCATGAGATAGATGTCATCATCAGATGAGAAGTTTGTGGGAATTTAGAGGCACGTAAACACGTAAAACATGCTCAACGGAATTAAACAGTTCACCAACAACGAACATATAATTGCAAGTATGAACACGAAAAATAGTAACAAGAAATCTTACAGCAACTCAAGAGCAGATTTCTCAACTACGGTATCCACGTAATCCCCGTTTACAAATTCGCGCAAATTCGCCAGTGTTGAATCCCGAGATGAATTTGCTAGGAAAATTCTAACTCTAGATTTTATGGAGAAATTTGAACAACTTTTGATTATGAATCCCAAGAGCTCATATTTATAGGAGAGACTCAGCTTAAATCTTAAGCTAGCCTAATTAGGAAATAATATCCCTAATCCTTATTTGTATAAATCCCTAGGATTTATTTCTCCATATAAATATCTACGAATTTAATTTCCATATGTGGAAAATCTCTACGATTTATTTCCTCATATAATTAAATCCTACAATAATAATCCATATATTATTGTTGGGAATTCCTATTTAATTAAATCTAATTTAATTAAACATTAATAATAATTAATTCCAAATTAATCTATTATTAATTAATTCTCCATAAATTAAATATTAAATCCAATTTAACATTTAATCAACCAACTTTAATCAGTAAAGGGGACTACTTGTTGTGTGACCCATAGGCCCTCATATATGGAGCGATTAGTCAAACTAACGATCTTAATTGAACCCTAGACAATAAATCAGACACTCTCAATATATGAGTTACGTTGCGAGAAAAGTGCAACTACCTGTAATAGAAATGTGGGCAATTGCAATTTTCTCCTTTCATTCACGAATACTCGATTTAGTCTTGAACATGATGAAGTGTCTATTCAAATAACTAAATCAATTTATCTCTAATCACTAATTGATCATTAGTATCACACTTAGTCACAAAGTCTAAGTTGACGTGCATTGACCAATGACTTAGATCCAATTATGATGAGAAGATGAGTATTCTCTCTAAATCCACTTTGAGGAATGAATCCTTTTCTTGGCTCAACTACCACGCACATGCACTTCGTGATGAACTCAATCCAAGCCATATCTACCCATAGACGGGTGCAAGCGTCGGTCATGGTCAAAGTTCATCACTCCACACATGTCGTGCGTATTGACCTCAAGTCAAAGGAGTATCGCATAGCTCCCACTAACCGAGACACCCATAGACACATATAGTGGAATTACATCAAACGGTTTTTCGGATGGGTATACGAATACCCTCTAAGGTATTTGTGCATCCATCATGAGATACATAGTATCTCGTAGTAAGTGAGATCTTACTACACTCTCTAAGAGTGTGATGCAGATCGCACACCAATCTCCAATGCATCATCAATATCTGATTCTTGATGATCCTCGATTGGGGTTATTTGAGAATTAAGCTTAAGTCATCTAAGTTCTCACACACTCAATGACAACAGTGATTCATGGGAACACATATAAGAATAAATGCAAACAATCAAACATAATATTCTAATGAGTGTAACGCCATACATTTAATATTAAACAAACATTAACATTAAACAAATACTGAATATTATATGAGTATTATGTCCTTACAATGGATTGTCTCTAGGACACTAACACTAACAATCTCCCACTTGAACTAGAGTCAATCATCTACATGTCTAACCCCTAGACCATTAAAATGTCTAGTGTGTACATGAACACTCAAAGCCTTGGTGAAAGGATCAGCCAGGTTATCCTCCGTGGGGACACATTCTAACTCTATCTCTCCTCTAACGATTATCTCTCTTATCAAGTGATAACGCCTCGATACATGTTTGTTTCTATTATTGGATCTCGGTTCCTTAGCTTGTGCAACCGCACCAGTGTTGTCACAATACAACTTTATTGGACTGCTGGCACTCGGAACTAACCCTAGTTCACTTAAGAACTGTTTTATCCAGACAACTTCTTTGGCAGCTTCCACCGCAGCGATGTACTCAGCTTTGGTTGTTGAATCCGCGGTAGTCTCTTGCTTGGAACTATTCCAACTAACCGCCCCACCATTGAGAGTGAACACATAGCCGGATTGTGACTTGTAATCGCCACAAATGGATTGAAACTTTCATACAAGATAGCCAGTGGCCATCAATTTTGACTGTCCTCTGTAGACTAAGAAGTATTCTTTAGTATGTCTGAGGTACTTAAGAATATTCTTGACAAAGAATCCAAATGAGGTTCACCCGAATTTCGGTGGTATCTACCAAAGTGTGCCGACAAAAAGGTCACATCCGGCCTTGTGCAAGTCATGGCGTACATGATGGATCCAACAGCAGATGCATATGGTATATCCTTCATGCGCTGGATATCAGTGTCTGTGGAATGACAATCCTTCTTAGATAACTTTATCCCATGACATGCCGGCAGAGAACCTCTCTTAGAGTTCTCCATCGCAAATCGCTTCAACACCTTGTGCAGGGTAAACCGTGATGCCTTTAAAGATTCTTTTGGATCTATCCCTATGGATCTTGATCCCTAAGATGTAGCAGGCTTCACTAAGATCCTTCATCATGAAGGTCTTTGATAACCATTCTTTCACTGACTGCATTAGTGGGATAGTATTTTCCATAATGAGTATGTCATCGACGTACACAACTATGAAAATAATATTCTTCCCAATGAACTTCCTATAAACGCACAGATCTTCCGAATTTCTGATGAAGTCAAAAGATTTGACAGCTTCATCAAATCGGATATTCCAACTCCTAGAAGCTTGCTTCAATCCATAGATGGATCGTTTAAGTCAAGACACAAGATTAGATTTTGGCTTTGATATAAAACCTTCAGGTTGAGTCATAAACACTTCCTTGTCAATGTTGACATTGAGGAAAGCTGTTTTGACATCCATCTGCCAAATCTCATAATCTAGATGTGCTGCTACCACAAGTAAAATTCGAATGGACTTGATCTTAGCAACTGGTGAGAAAGTCTCATCATAGTCAATGCCTTCGCGTTGACTATAACCTTTCGCCACCAACCTAAATTGTAGGGTTTGTACTTTGCCATTTGCAGACGGTCTTTTTCGCTTGAAGACCCACTTGCAACCTATGGGTCTAACCCTTTCGCAATTCAACCAAGTCCCAAACTTGATTGATGTACATCGAGTCCATCTCGAATTTCATGGCTTCATGTCACTTCTTTGAGTCAACATCTAATGTTGCCTCAGTGTAAGTCTTAGGTTTGTCTTTATCCAGGATTTCCATGTCATCATGTTCCTCTACGAGGAAACCACAATATCTAGTGGGTGGATTACGAACTCTAGTGGATTACGGTTGTTGGGTTGTTCAAACCGCACATTCTCGATTGAAAATTTTGTGGTGCGTAGATCTCATCGCCGACCGGGAGGCTTCGAGAGCGACACTTCCAGATGCTTCTTGAGCATTTCCGGATGCCTCTTGAATGGGAGTTTGAACTATGTTGTTCTCATTCAGTCTACTTGGAGTTCGTTGCACAGGCAATGCAACTCCAATTACACTCCCACTGGATGAAAGAGGATCACTTAGTGATAAACTTCCACCATGTGAGTCAGCTAATGCTCCCAATCGATTCTTTGTCATGTTGCTTTGACAATATATCGCCTCCTTGTCAATTTTTGGTTCTTGAATTTCTTCAAGTTCTATCGGGCTTATTTACCTTGTCCCTTGAAGACGAAGTCTTCTTCAAGGAATTTTATTGCCTAAAAACAATCACCGCTTTGTTTCTCGTGAGATAGAAATAATATCCTCTAGTTTCCTTAGATATCCCACAAAGTAACCCTTTTTTCACCTTTTGATTCCAACTTGTCGTTGAGCATCTTTTCATAAACGCCAAAACCCCAATGCTTTTCATGTGAGTGAAGTTGGCTTTTGCCCCGCCATAGCTCAGATGGCGATGCTCAACTGATTTGGATGAAATCATATTCGTAATGTAGATTGAGGTTTGAAGCGCAGATCCTCATAAGAATGCTCAAGAGAGGAAAGCTCATCATGGACCTTACCATGTCCAACAAGGTTCGGTTTCTCCTCTCCTGACACACCATTCATTTGCGGTGTTCCGGAGGAGTCCATTGTGATTGATTCCATGCAACTTCAATTAATCAAATGGACTCATGGCTAAGATATTCTCCTCCTCGATCCGATCAAGAGTCTTAATACTCTTACCAAGATGCTTCTCTACTTCAAATTTTTTATACTCTTTGAACTTCTCAAAGGACTCGAATTTGGTTTCATCGCATACACATACCCGAACCTAGAAAAAATCATCAAGAAAAGTTATGAAGTATCCGGTGACCCCTAGCTAGAGTGGGTAGTGGTCCACAAACGCCACCGTGGATTAACTCTAGAACTTTTTGGCATGAACCCTTTCCCGAAAAGGTTTGTCGATCATCTTGCCTTTGAGACAAGATTCGCAATTTTCATAAGATTCAAAATAGAATGGGGTTAAGTAGTCCAACTTTCTTAACCTTGCAATTTTTTTCTCATTAGCATGACCAAGTCTACAATGCCACAAGTAAGTCGGGTTTTCATGATTACTAAGTTTGAGTCGTTTGTTTTGTATATTAAGAATATCATGTCCACAATGCAACAAATATAAACCATTAGATAAAGGAGCATTTCCGTAAACATCACCATTAAGTGAAAAATAACAATTATTATTTGCAAAATGGAAGAAAAAACCTTCATTATCCAACATCGGAATAGAAATAATATTGCGGGTAATAGAAGGAACAAAATAACAATTATTCAGTTCAAGTCTAAAACTAGAGGGTAAATCTAAAACATAAACGCCAACACGCTTCAAGAAGAACTCTTGCTCCATTCCCAACGTGTAGGGTGACTTCACCCGCCTAATCGCCTCATTGCTTGAGACCCCGCACATTAGTACAAATGTGTGAGCCACAACCTGTATCCAATACCCAGCAGTTAGTATCATTTGTGGACATGTTTATCTCAATAACAAACATATCTGTTCTAGTGGCTGAGACACCTTGTGTCTTCCTTTCAGCTGCTAAAACCTTACAGTCCTTCTTCCAATGCCCCTTCTGCTTGCAGTGGAGGCATAAATCCTTGTCCACCCTATCCTTCTTTTGAATCCCACCTTTGGGGCTTAAGGAGGTTCGGCTTGAGCCTTTTCTTTGACTTCTTCGCTTCTTCTTTTCCTTTCTGGAGGTATATAGAGAGGCACTCACCATGAGCACGGGCTTTTCCTTAGTAGTGGAAGACTCAAAAGTCTTTAAGATGTTATGCAATTTCGGGCATAGTCGATTCTCGCCTTTTATTCATATTAAAGTTTACCACTTAAACTCGAATATGAATCGGAGAATGGCATAAACAAAGAACATTGTCCCGAGCTCAATGCCCAACCGACCAAGTTTCTCGATTAAATTTCTATCATCTTCAACACACGAGGAGAAACCTTCTTCTTCGACATCCGACATCTAAACCGATCTCTCATCACTTCATAAATCTCGAACGAGATTCAGAATCAAAGAGATCCTTCGATGCTTGATCATCTCAAAGGGAAGCATCCTCTCATGTCAGCTTTTCGCAACTCTCGGCGATCCCGGCGAGCATAACACATCGAGCCCAGGAAGCATCATCTTGATGCTTCTTTTTGAGCTTCGGCGCCAAATGCCTCGGCCTCTTCAACCGACCTCTCCGGGTAGCGAGGGATTAGGCGTGTCCAACACGACTAATCTTTTTCTTGTTCGAGCACCAAACGAACGCTTTGATTGCCGGTCGAAAAGTTTGGCCCAACCAATTTGTTTGTTTCCAAAACGCTTCTCAATGACAAGTTATTCATTTCAACAATCCTAAAGAAATAAAATAAAACGGGAATTAAAACACATAATTCCTATGATCAATATTCAGCAATCAAAATAAATATGGCCTTTTAAATTTATTTTGTCTCCATATTTTCACATACTTAACGACCTCATCGGAAAAGTACGAATTTATATCACATATAAATCATAATGGACTAGGATCCACATTACTACTATTATAATCCAAATGAGGGTCGATCATTATAACAAAGATAACCGTAGGTCTCCAAACCAATTGCATTCTGCAACTCCTAGTTTGTCGAACCTAGTTCGACTGATGTCACTTACCCTTTATTCCCCCCGAGGGCTAGCGAAACAAAGTTAAGTTGGTTTATAACCATCAAGCGGAGACATCACGTGTCCCTATAAAAGTCCCATTAGATGTAGATCCGAGTAAAAGACGAGGGTCTTTAAGTACTCATTGGAACAAAATCTCCTGTTTACTTTTAATTTTGATGGAAGACATCTTATCAAATTAATGAGAAAATCATATTTTAGTGAGGAACATTTTAAAGACGGAGTATTAATTGCTTAATTGAGATCCATCATGATTTCTAAGTCACATTTGAGCAATTACGGGCGCTGCCTACCCAAACATGACATATGCAGACTAACAAATATTTGGACGCCGTCTACCCAAGCATTTAACACGGTTCGACAAGTATTGGGCGCCGCCTACCCAAACAGTTATAACGTGGACTGTAAAACGGGTTAACTAATTTAAAATGATTTGTTGTCACCAGATTTATCACACGTCAGCGTCACCAGATTTATCACACGTCAGCAGGACGAATTATCACACGTCAGCAGGTCCCACCGAGACCACGTGATTTGTCGTGCTTAGTGATTTGTCGTGCTTACGCATATGTTTTGTCATGCTTTATGCACATGATTTGTCGCGGCTTAACAATTTGTCGTGGTTTATGATTTGTCGTCTTTGGTCCTCTTTATATAAAGGACCTCACCTTTCATTGTAAAAACCTCCGAATGTTTCCTCATTCCACTTATATACCTACACCCACATTTCGCGAAGAACTACTTGTTCTTCCCAAGCAGTTGTTCTTGTTCGATTAATTATTTATTTGGTGGTCAAATTCAACAAGCCACATCAGAATCGTAAAATATTTGACCGTCAACAATTGGCGCTAGAAGGAGGGTCCGATTGAAATCACAGTTGATCAAGAACACATCCATATCCAATTTCAAAAAAATAAAAATTCTTCCTAATTTATGAAGAAAAAAATTCACAAACCTCAGATACACATATACAGTATGAGAAGAAGGAGGCTCCCTCGTGCACGCCATGCCAAGACCACTCACCTCCATCGCCTCGGCCCTCATACCACATCACCAAAAACCCCTTGTTCCAAAAAAAAAAAACAAAAAATCCAACCAAAAACCCAAAAAAATTCTCAATATACAAAACCCAAAAAAATACATACACATACATATACATATAGAGAAGAATGGTCGCTGTCGCTTCGAACGCCATTGCCGGCCAAAAGGATCGCACCACCAAATCACTGTCCAAAAATCAGCGCTCAGACCCCGAACCGAATTTCATCATCATGGGCGCCCAAATCAGCAAAGCTCCACTAACAGAGCACTGTCAAGGCTGCAAGATCGTCATACGCACCCATCTCCGCCACGCGAGGTCGCTTCCAAATTGCCGTGGGCCAACACCGGTAAAATAGAGTTTTTGCGCCACCGGCGTAATTATGGACGCCAGAGAAAGGGGGGACGAAGTTACACGTCACTGGGTTTTTGATCCGATCCTCAAGTTTGGGCTGTATTTTATTGAGGTAATTTCTTGGCCTCGATTAGATTTTATTAATTTTGGGCCGCCTATTATTTACTAAGTTGTTGGGCCAAGGCTTATAAATACAGGGGGCCAAAATTTTATTTAATCAAGTCTTAGGCGGTTGTTTGGGTCAAATAAAATTTCGCCCATGGTATAATAAATTCGCCCAAGAAAAAAAAAAAAAGAATAAATGAAAGCAACTGTGTTCAGTGAAAGAAAATTAGATGAGCATCCGGAGTCTCGAGACCGACTCAAAGAATCTACGGGTAGTCCTTTTACACACCCCACCAGGTTTATTATATTTATGTCCTCGTGGCTTTTCATTCATTGGTTTATTTTCATTCATATTGGTTGTGCTTGAGGAGAGGTCGACCTAAGCTTTGGACTACTGTAACAAAGATGAACGAGCCAAGTTTATGTTCACCGACGAAAAACAGTTAGACTTAGATACCGCAAAGAAAATGAGTGATGGGTACGCAGTCGCAACTAAATAAGATGACTCGTACTTACAGATACCCGTAGTAAAGCGAGTGATGAGTACGGGTCGCAGCCTAAATAAGACGACCGAGATTTAATAGTGATCGCGCCAAATAAGACGATCACTTAAACAAGAAATGGGGATCGCGATATAAGTTAACCCATCCGGAAGAAATAAATAAGACGATCAACCTAATTGCACCTCAATAAGACAATCAAAAAAGCGAAAGAAGTCGTGGTGGAACATAGACACGTAACATGTTGGTTCATTCAAGAAAATGGCACTACCGCCAAATTACAAAAAAATCCACTTGCGATTATGCCCACCTTACTCGACGCCGGCATTACCGCTTTCGTGATAGATGAGATCGTCGGCCTTTACAAAGAACGACCAGCCCTTCTTCTCAATGTCGGGTTTCCCGGCTATCCTCTCGGCGATGTCCATTCCGCCCGTTTAGCAAAGTATTCTCCACCTTCTCGGCGATGAGATCGCTAAAGCCTTCTGGCGATGACCCACCCACCTTCTCGGCGGCAACTTTATGCTATCGGTGATGTCCAAATCACCGTTTAGCGAAATATTCTCCGCCCTTCGGCGATGAGATCGTCGGCCTTCACGGTAACCGGCTCGCGCTTCCAGCGGCAACTCATTATCTCGGCGATGTCCAATCATGGTTTTAGCAAAGTATTCTCCGCCTTCTCGGCGATGAGATTTTGCGGCCTTCTTTACTACGATGACCAGCCCGCCTACGATAGCTTTCCGCTATCTCGGTGATGTCGACCGCCATTTTAAAGAAGTATTCTCCGGCTGGAGACGAGATCGCCGACGCTTTACGACAACGACCAAGCTCACCTTCTCGGCGTGGCTTTCCACTATCCGCGCGTCCAGTCGATCCGTGCGTTTTAGCGAAGTATTCTCCACCTTCTCTGCGATGAGATAAATGAATTTTACGGCGACGACCAGCCCGCTTTCCTACGATGGTGGCTTTCCGCTTATCTCGGCGATATCCAATCCCATTATTTTAACGAAGTATTCTCCGCCTTCTCGGCGATGAGATCGTCAGCCTTTACGGCGATGAGATCGTCGGCCTTTACGGCGACGATTAGCCCGCCTTCTCAGCGATGGCTTTCCGCTATCTCGGCGATGTCGAAACGCCGTTTTATAAAATATTCTCTGCCTTCTCGGCGATGAGATGGTCAGCCTTTACGGTGATGACCAGCCCACCTTCTCGGCGTCGGCTTTCCACTATCTCGGTGATGTTTAGTCTGCCGTTTTAGCGAAGTATTCTCCGTCTTCTCGGCGATGTGATAAATCGGCCTTTACTGGCGATGACCATCCCGCGTTCGGCAAAGAGCTTTTCCGCTATCTCGGCGATGTCGATCCGCCATTTTAGCAAAAGTATTCTCGCCTTCTAAGCGATGAGATCATCGGCCTTCTGGCGATGACCCGGCTGCCTTCTCGGCGTTGGCTTTCCGCTATCTCGGTGATGTCGATCCGCCCGTTTTAGCGAAAATATTCTCCGCGCTTCTCCGGCGATAGAGATCGTCGGCCTTCTGGCGGCGGCGACCCGCCCCTTCTTGGCGATGAACTCCACTATCTCGGCGTTATCCGATCGCCATTTTAGCGAAGTATTCTCCGCGCTTCTACATGGATGATATCGGTAAACTTCTGGCGACAACCAGCTCGCGCTTCTTAGCGTCGACTTTTCATTATCTCGGCGATATCGATCCCGCCATTTTAGCGAAACATTCTCCGCATTCTGGCGATGAATCATCGGCCTTTCTGGCGGCGACCAGCCCGCCTACTCGGTTATGCGGCTTTCCGCTATCTCGGCGATGTCAATCCGCCCGATTTAGCGAAAATATTCTCCCTTCTCGGGTATGAGATAAATCGGCGCTTTCTGGCGACCACCGGCCCGCCTTCGTATGACTTTCCGCTATCTGGCGTTGTCCCGATCGCGTTTTATTGAAGTATTCTCGCCTTCTCGGCGATGGTCGTTTTTACTTCGACGACGACCAGCATGCCTTCTTGGTATTCGGCTTTCCCGGCTATCCTACGATGTCCAAATCATGGTTTTAGCAAAGCATTCTCTCTGCATTCTAGTTGTATTTAGATCGTTTACTTACTGCGGCGACCATCCGCCAACTTCCGATGTCGATTTCCACTATCTCGATGATGTCCAATCACGCGTTTGAAGATAAGATTCTCCGCCTTCACCGACAATAAGATCATCTACCTTCTGACGACGGCCCTTCGCATACACGGTCATTATCCTCCATTATCTCGGCATTGTCGGTCATGAATTTTACTTAAAGTATTCTCGCTGATGATCGCCTACTCGGCCTTCTGACGGCATCCAATTGGCCTTTCCTGGGCGGCTTTCCACTATCTCTACGATGTTTAGTCCGCCATTTTAGCTTACATCTCCGGCGGCTTCTCGGCGATAAGATCGGCGGTGACTACGGCGATGACGACCCACCTACCGGCTCGGCGTTAACTTCCGTATCTCGGCGATATCTAGTCCATTGTTTTAGAGAATTATTATTTACCTTCTCGGTGATGAGATCATCGGCCTTTACGGCGACGATCAGCTCGCCTTCTCGACGTCGGCTTTCCGCTACCTCGGTGATGTCCATCCAGCCGCTTTTTAGCGATTCTTTCTCCTTCTCGGCGTTTCTTATTTATTCGGGCGTGACCGGTCCTCTCTCTCATCGACTCTGAGGTAAAGGTCATTACCGTGCTCAGAAGGGTCGTATTTACGACGACTGACAAAATTTACTCCTATAATCCTTACGCCTAAAAAGACGATACCGACAGAGGAAAAGTCATAAACCGCTTCTGCGTAAGTGGTCGGCTAACGCCTTGAGCTTCTCCCCTAAATCCCTCGAGTATCTCCCATCTCTTCAACCAAATTATCTTCAAGACCCGCTCATTATTCCGATCTCGTCTCATTCTCTCTCCCGAGCCGTCTTTAAGACTCCCCATCCCGAGGCGGGGATCCCATTCAAATCTCTCACGAGCCATCTTCAAGACCCGCCATCCCGAGCAGATCCCATTCTCGCTCTCTCCAACGAGCCAACTCAAGACTCCGCTCATCCCGAAAGAAGATCACATATGGCTCTTCCAACGAGCCATTTTGAAGACCTCGCTATCCCGAGCAGATCCCATTCGCTCTTCCAACGAGCCATCTCAAGACTCCGCTTTCATCCCGAGCAGATCCCATCCGCCTCTCACGAAGTCATCTTCAAGACCTCGCTCATCCCGGAAAGCAGATCCCATTCGCCTCTCTCACGAGCCCATCTCAAGACCGCCATCCCGAGCAGATCCCATTCCCTGCCTCTCCAACGAGCCACCTCAAGACTCCGCTTCATCCCCGAGAAAGGGATCCCATCCTGACTCTCCCAACGAGCCATCTTCAAGACTCGCTTTCATCCCGAGCGGATCCCATCCTGCGTTCTCTCCAAATAGCCATCTCGTAAGACCCGCTCATCCCGAGCATGATCACATCCGCGCCTACTCCAACAGCCATCTTCAAGACTCGCCATCCCGAAAGCAGATCGTGATCCGCTCACTCTCACGAGCCATCTTCAAGACTCCGCCATCCCGAGCAGATAGATATTCTCGCTCTCTCAAGAGAGCTATCTTCAAGACCTCGCTTCATCCCGAAAGCAGATCCCATCCGCTCTCTCCAACGAAATATTCGTAAGACCTCGCCATCCCGAGCAGATCACATTCGCCTTCTAGCGAGCCATCTCAAGACACTGCTCATCCCAAGCAGATCCCATCCGCCTTCCAATGAGCCATCTCGAAGACCCGCCATCCCGAAAGCAGATCATATTCGACTCTCCGATGAGCCATCTTCAAGACCTCGCCATCCCGAAAGGGATCCCATTCTCCCCCTCCAACGAGCCATCTCTCAAGACCGCTTCATCCCAAGCAGATACCATTCGGCCCCTCCAACGAAAGCCATCATCACAAAACTCTTCATCCCGAAAGGACATTACCATTCGCCTTCTCTCCGACGAGCCATCTCTAAATACTTGCTCATCCCGGAAAGGTGATCCCATTCTTGGCCTTCTACGAGCCATCTTCAAGTCTTGCTCATCCCCGAAAGGATCCCATTCGACTCTCTTACGAGCCATCTCAAGACTCGCTTATCCCGAAAGCAGATCATATCCGCTCTCTCTACGAGCCATCTCAAGACCTGCTCATCCTGCCAGATCATATTCGACTCTCTCCGACGAGCCATCTCTCAAGACTTCGCTTTCATCCCGAGCAGATCCCATTCGGCCTCTCCGACGAGCCATCTTCAAGACTCCTTCATCCCGAAAGCAGATCCCATTCTCGCTCTCTCCAACGAGCCATCTCAAGACCCGCCATCTCGAGTAGATCTCATCTAGCTCTCTCTCACGAGCCATCTCGTAAGACCTCGCTCATCTCGAGTAGATCCCATCTAGCTCTCTCTCGACGAGCCATCCATGAAGACCTACTCATCCCGAAAGCAGATCCCATTCGCCTCTCTCTCGACGAGCCATCCATGAAGACCTCGCCATCCCGGAAGGATCCCATTCGGCTTCTCTCGACGAAACCATCCATGAAGACCCCGCCATCCCCAGTAGATCCCATTTGGCTCTCTCCGACGAGCCATCCATGAAGACCGCTTTCATCTCGGTAGGATACCATCCGCTCTCCCCGACGAGCCACCAAGTCCATTTTCCCACGCGACATAGAAAAGACTGCATTTACGGGCTCCCAAGCACGAAAGACAGTAAAAGACTCGCAAGATTGGCTCCCGGCACGAAAGACTCATACGACGGGGGAGCCCCAAGTACGAAAGAAAAAAAAAGACTCAGACGATGGGGCTCCCAAGACGACGAAAGAAAGACTCAGACGACGGGGTTCTCGGCACGAAAGCACATAAAAGACTTGTACGACGGGTTCCCCCCAAAGCACGAAAGCACATAAAAAACTTTGTACGACGGGGCTCCCGGCACGAAAGACGTAAAAGATTCGCATAACCGGCTCCCCCCGGCACAAGCACAAAAAAAACTTCGACGACGGCTCCCCGGCGCAAGAGACGAAAAAAGACATCATACGGGCTCTCAAGTATGAGTACGTAAAGACTCAGACGACGGGTTCTCCTTTGAAGTACGAAAGCACGCACTAGATCGACGACGAAAGGTAAGATCCTCTATGCAGGGCTCATTCCTAACGATCAAGATCTCATACGCACTCGAGCAAGCTCCTGAGGCAAACAACGTGACCGCAGATGCAACAAAAGATAAAATTTGGTCGAGATGAAACAAGATCGAGCTTTGAACAACGCCACGTTCCGATCTTGGGGGCTATTGTTGTCACCAGATTTATCACACGCCGGCTACCAGATTTATCACACGCCGTGAGGATCTAATTATCACACGCCGCCAGGTCCCACCGAGACCACGGATTTGTCGCGGCTTAGTTATTTGTCGTGCTTACACATATGTTTTGTTATGCTTTATGCACATGATTTGTCGCGGCTTACGATTTGTCGCGGCTTAACAATTTGTCGCGGTTTATGATTTGTCGTCTTTGTCCTCTTTATATAAAGGACCTCACCTTTCATTGTAAAAAACCTCCGAATGTTTCCTCATTCCACTTATATACCTACACCCACATTTCAGGGAAGAACTACGGTTCTTCCCGCAGTGTTCTTGTTCGATTAATTATTTATTTGGTGGTCAAATTCAACAAGCCACATCAGAATCGTAAAATATTTGACCGTCAACACGATTAAACAAGTTAACAGTGGGTTTTAATAAATCCTTTTTAAAATGAGCTTTAAGTCCAAATTAAAGTTTCAGTTTTAAGGTTATTAAAATTACAATTAATCAAATTAATTGTTATTGGTCCAACCAATTTTATTTTAGAAATTTAAACTTAATTAAAAATCCAAAAGTGTTCAATTATTTGTTTTATTCCGGGGGCTCAGGTGCAATTTCCAAAACTTGCACAGGAGGGTCTGTCTCAAATCAAATTTGCAAAACAACCCTCCAACATCATCACCCATACCAAATCGAATCCAATCCGACAATCCAAACACCCAAATCAACCAAATTTCAGAAATTTTTAACGATTTCATCACAAATTAATCCAATTAATCTACTGTGCAACCGAACCATGAAATCCAAACAAATAGAAAACGCCCGTATTCAATGTCGTAAGAAAGGGACGAAAAATGAAGAACGCCTCCACTAAGAACGCTAATCGAAATGAATCGAGTCGTCGGTGTCACGCCCTAGCGCTAAGGGCGACTCTGATTCTTTGTCGCCGACCGGGGAGGGCACGCCATGAGTCATGCCCCTTGGTCGACTGGTTCGAAACCGCCGACGGAGAAGACGATCGAAGCAGCGGCCCACCGCCATTGAGTTGTCTCGATTCCGGTGGCGCGCCGCCATGGAAAAACACCGAGAAAGACACGCCGGCCAAGTCCCGATGGAGTCCAGGCGCACCACCATGAATAGATACGGCGTCAGGAGGAGGTTAATCGCAATAGAGGGCAGCGACTCGCGATGGGGGGTGAGCGAATCGCGACAGGAGCGAAGCATCGCGACGGGCGCGACGAACCACGCCGCGGGCTTCCACACTGTCATGAGGCACGGTGTTTGGCTAGCGCCGCCCAAATGACGCACAGAGCACCGCCGACCGTGGAGCGATATTAATCAGAATGCGAAAACCCAATTTGGGGTTAACCCTAATTCTGGGGGTTGAAGACGAGTGGGTGAGATACCCAGAAATCAAACAAATACATGAGGGGTGCGGTTCTTCTAAAGAACCATGCCCCATGGTTTAAAAAAAAATTAATTTTAATTTTAAAACCAAAAAGCAATTATAACAAAGAGCCTGAAGCTCTGATACCACTGTTGGAATTTAGAGGCACGTAAACACGTAAAACATGCTGCAAATGAAATTAAATGGTTCACCAACAACGAACATATAATTGCAAGTATGAAACACGAAAAAAAAAATAATAAGAAATCTTACAAAGAACTCAAGAGCAGATTTCTCAACTACGATCCACGTAATCCCCTCATTATAAATTCAAGGCAGATTCGCCAAATAATGAATCCCGAGATGAATTTGCTAGGAAAATTATAACTCTAGATTTTATGGAGAAATTTGAACAACTTCTGATTATGAATCCCAAGAGCTCAAATTTATAGGAGAGACTCAGCTTAAATCTTAAGCTAGCCTAATTAGAAAATAATATCCCTAATCCTTATTTGTATAAATCCCTAGGATTTATTTCTCCATCTAAATCTCTACGAATTAAATTTCCATATGTGGAAAATCTCTACGATTTATTTCCTCATATAATTAAATCCTACAATAATATTTCATATATTATTGTTGGGAATTCCTATTTAATTAAATCCAATTTAATTAAACATTAATAATAATTAATTCCAAATTAATCTATTATTAACTAATTCTCCATAAACTAAATATTAAATCCAATTTAACATTTAATCAACCAACTTTAATCAGTAAAGGGGACTACTTGTTGTGTGACCCATAGGCCCTCATATATCGAAAGCGATTAATAAACTAATCGGTCTTAATTGAACCCTAGACAATAAATCGACACTCTCAATATATGAGGTACGCTATAGAAAAAGTGCAATTACCTGTAATAGAAATGTGGGCAATCATGCATTTCCTCCTTACATTCACGAATACTATATTTAGTCTTGAACATGATGAAGTGTCTATTCAAATAACTAAATGAATTTATCTATAATCACTAATTGATCATTAGTGTCACACTTAGTCACAAAGTCTAAGTTGGCGTGCATTGGCCAATGACTTAGATCCAATTATGATGAGAAGATGAGTATTCTCTCTAAATCCACTTTGAGGAATGAATCATTTTCGCTCAACTACCATGCACACGACTTCGCGATGAACCCAATCCAAGCCATATCTACCCATAGATCGGTGCAAGCGCCGGTCATGGTCAAAGTTCATCACTCCACACATGTCGTATGATGACCTCAAGTCAAAAGAGTATCGCATAGCTCACTAATCGAGACACCCATAGACACATATAGTGGAATTACATCAAACGGTTTTTCGGATGGGTATACTTAATACCTCTAATATTTTAATGAAAGTGTAACTCCATACATTTAATATTAAAAACATTAACATTAAAGAAATATCAATATTATCCGAGTATTATATCCTTACAATGGATTGTCTCTGGACACTAACACTAACAAAGTTCATATCATCGACATCATCATCGGTTATGGTAATCGACGTAAATCTTCGACGGATGAGTAAACCCGAGTCATCCGAAGGTAGATAAGAATCATTAATGCCGATGTGTCAAAGAACCATTACTTTTCCGTCTCTTTAACCTTTGTTCTTTTTGTTCTCGCTTTTTTTCTCTCTCTCGGGAGTTAGATAAGGGCAATCAAAGATTGTAGTGACCCGCTTCTTCGGCAAGTAGCAAACCCTCGAGTCTCCGCAATTTTCTCTCGTTAAGGCTAATCATTTCTTCTTATGACCCATCGGAGAATTTTCACCTCGTCTCAAATCGTAACCTCTCTTATCCGATCTCTCATCTCGCCTATTCTCTCTCAGGATCCTCTCTACGATCATCTTTCCTTTCATCTCTCGCGGATCGCCTTTTTCGGCATCTCTTATGTTATCCCTATCATCCAAGAACGATACCTTTCTTTTTTTTGATCGTTAAAGATCTTCGATCACTTCTCTCTCCGCTTCATCGATAGTCGCCATAGAACTTTTTTGTACTTGCCAATCAACATTTGTTCGCTCAAGTTTTTCGTTAGAAGTGCAACTGCTCGCCCGGCCGATGATGTTTCCAACCGTTCAACAATTCGCGAATCGCTATCGTTGCCTCAAATGCAACAAATTTAGTTGAGTTTGCAGCAGCTTTAGCATGGACATCATCTGATCCTTGTCCTCTCTCAATCAGGTCGAACTCATGGGCTTTCAAACTGAAGATTAAGTCATTTGGCTTCATGGTAGCAATATCTTAACAATCCTTAATCGCGGTCACCTTGGTATCTCATTTCTGGTCAACGATCCGAGAATCTTGTAGTTGATATCCTTGTTTGACATTACTCGCCCTAGATCACGGAAGTCGATTGACTCCTCGAGTGATCCTTCCATCAAATTGATCAACTGTTTCATTTGGTAGCATCTTGGGTTACTCAAATACCACCAGCTCAGCTTGTAATCTGCTGTCCTTAATCTGTTCATTTCCTTTGTAGATTTTAGCAAGTGAATCCCAAACTTCCTTAGTTGTCTTCAGGTACTTTACTTTCTCTCGTGTGGTAGCGTTCATAGTTTTCATGATGAGATGTCTGACAACAGTATCCAGATTAGACAATTTTCTCATCCGCATCCATCGTAGAGGGACTCTTTTCGATCCGCGGCTCCAACCGTTGAGTAGATCTCGCTCTCCGCTTCACCGGGTTATAGTGATAAATGACAATCGGTCCTATCTCAAGAATCTCATCCATTATGTTGCTTATCACTCCCGGATGGTCTCTCATGTCGATGGACCAACTGCATACTCATCAACGTAAAACATGGGTAGATTATGATGCATACCGGTGTTATCCATGCTTGTGGTGATTTTGAAAAATATGAGTTTTAAAAATGGTTTTCAAAGATCGCCTTCAAGTGACCACAAAGGTTCTTCCTCAAGAACCGATGATATTCAAAGCCGCGGGTCGAAAAGAACCACCGCTTCCGATACTACTTGTAGATCCCGAACGGTTTCAAAATGAGGGTGGAAGTTTAGAGGAGGGTGAATAGACTTCCAAAACTTTTTTCGTGGATCAAAAAGCAAGTAATCCTAATCGAGTCTGCGGTGAATCAAGATGACGGATATTCACTTCATCGATCCAGTATGAACCGTATCGGTTTATGCCTATCGCTTAACCGATGGTGCTAAGATTAGTTAACCCGTGAAAAATCAATTTTACTCAAATAAAGATTCTCGACTAACTGGTGTAGATCGATGACAAAGATGTCACAATCGATCAAATCAAGAGCTTTGATGTTAATTTGATCCGTGTACGTAATATGCATGCAGATAACAAGAGTAGTGTGTGCGATGAGTGTAAAGCAAGATAAAGGCACACAAATTTATAAAGGGTTCTGGACAACTTGTCCTACGCCCACTTTTTCCTATCGCCAGGGCACCAACTTAACCAACCGGACTTAGATTATCGTGTTAGTCCAACACAAGACAACCAATGATGTTTCACGAGTCCTCACTCAACCAATCCTTAAACCGATCTAGAAACCCTAGACATCAATCTTGTTATAACAAACTTAACCTAACCTTTGTTTGGGTATAAGATTTGTGTTGTTCCAATTGGAAAACTATCCTATCTTTTAAATAGCCTAAGCTAGAGGATAATGTTTGGGAATTATTTGCCTGGATCTATTCGGGATGAATATTTAAATACAAATTTAATTCTAACAATTATTACTAGCATGAATTAATCCTATATTAATTCAAATAATAATTCAACAACAAATCATGCATATAAACAGTTCACATAAATCCTAAGCATGAGGAATTGCTATGGGTTTACGTGAACTAACCTCCTGAGTGACAAACCATCGAGAAGATGGATCCCGTTCACACGAACACACCAAAAGACCTTCTCAAGTATTCCCTTATCCTTGTTCAACAATCCGGTGGTAGGAACTCGCGAACAATTTAACAAAAGGAAAAATAAAATTATGTTGCACCACCTTTGTGGATTTCTAATTTTTCCAACACATGGAATTGCACTTGGGGATGAAAAAATCATCCCCTATTTATAAGAGGGTGATGGCCGATTTTTACTAGGGGAATAGGGAGGAAAAATCTCTTTCTTGATCTCCAAGAAATCTTGAATATATATCCAATATATTCTTTTCTCCATAATTAAAATATTCCATAAAAATCTCACTCTCTTATTGTTATGGTATTTTCGAAATTTTAGGATAAAGATTCCAAGATTTGGATCTTCTTGAATTTATGAGATATACTTGTATTCCAAGAATACATATCTTCCATAATATCTTTTCAAGAAAATCAAGAAAATCTTTATTTCCCTTTATTTTTCATAATTTTCAAAAATTCCACATAAATAACTAAGTGGGAGATTTCTTGAATTTAATGAGATAATCTTGTATTCCAAGAATACATATCCTCATTCCATAACAAAATTCAAAGAAAATCTTTCTCCCCTTTTATTCATGTTTTTCGAAAAAAATTGGAAAAAATAAGCAACCATAATTTATTTTATTTTAAACATCTTTCAGTTATTGGACATTATGTTTGGGCTACTTGAGGGGCCTTTAGAAGAATTAAGATTGGACCTTCTAATGGACTTTGAATATCTAATATTGAGCCACAATATTATTCAAGCCCATAAATATTAATTAATCCCACTACATAATTAATATTGCACTATCCATCTTAACTCATATTATCAAGTAATATGACTCCGCTATTATTTCCTCGTGTTTAAGATTATCCAAACCCATTAATTAATTCTAACCAATCAAACAACTTTCCTTTAATTAATATCTTTTGTCCTTGGTCAAGGAATGGTTCAACATTATTATCCATAAATTTAAACTAATTCCACTTGCAAGATTTGGTATGATAAATCTTATGAACCTCCCAAGGGGCAAATCGAAAAAGCGTGATTTTGCAATACCGCATTCTTCAGATAAATCTTAGCAATCGAATGTGACCAATAATATTGCCCAAGATATAAAGTATTGAATCTTATTGATTCTCTACTCGTCATAAGTCAAAACAATAATTACTAACCACACACCATCCTATTTAAGGGGATCTAAGATTAAGAAATAACGAACCACCGAGGTCTAATTTTTCCTAATTCAAAGGTCAAGAACTTATCCTCCTCAGAGGGTCCTATTCAAAGGCATCACCATGCACTAGTGTAATCTCTTGGTCAAGACAAGCCAATCCGAGCCTTTACACTTCAACCTTTCACGATGGATTGTTCATTTCATCTAGGTCGTGAAAAAATAAGACTTTTTAGTTACAAGGGGACCTAATTTAATCTTCTATGATCCGTATCACTAAATTAACTACAATATAACACGACTTATTTATTGAACAGCTTATGCAAAGAAATATATGTAACATTCAATGATATTTAAAGCATCGCTGATAAATGATTTATTTTAGTAAATAAGATGTAAATTCATTTTGGTTATACAAAGTAAAAAACATACTTTCCAAAGATAACCCCAATGATAAGTATATTATGCTAAGAACTATGGGATGAACACTTAAGAATAAATCTTGAGTTTGTGTTCTTCGTATGAAATCTCTTTGAGAGCTTGAGCTTAAGTATTATTTCCGTAAACTTTACTATGAAGGTTTGATCCCATATTTATAGGCACAAAATCGAACTAGCCGCTGGAGAGCAATTCAATTTCGGGTCTATTTTAGGTAGGTCCGTAGGGTGGATTTGACGTTGCTTCGTGGCTGATGGCCGAAAAGCTTGCAAGCTTGTCCTTTTAGCCGCTTTGACACGAACCACCTTTCGCAGATCACAAGACTCGTGACGCGGCGTTGTCATCTTCTCATCGGCTATCAAATATGATTCGCAAAGACTTGAATAAGCAAACAAGGTTGACATTCTTCTTCCGAAAAACATTCCTCGCATCGATAACATGGAAGTAGTTATCCGATGGAGTCGATACGCATCAATTGACCAACGACCGCTCTACCGATTTAGTTCTTCGCCGAAGTTGTCTTTTAAAGACAACTTAACGACTTTTCTTGTAGTCATCCGATGTAGGTCTTCCGATGGTCTTCGCCTTGAACTCTTCCGCTTTATCCGCTTCCTCACCTTATCCTCGTTTAATCATCGATCTTCAAAGATATCCGCTTCTTCAAGTTAGTTGATCTTCTGATATTCAAGACTTAACCTATACATATTGAGTTCCCCTCAATATGTGACCTGGTTATTACTTCAACTGTCTATACACTTCAACTGGTCATCTTATCTCGCTATTCTATATCATCACCAACCAATGTGTCCGACCGGTCCTATTACATTATCTGTTTTGGAACTTCCATCGAAACTACAAATTTTCCAACAGTTGGTGTCCTAGAGACAATCTATTGTAAGGACATAATACTCGATGATATTCAGTTTGATTTAATATTATAGTTCACTTAATATTAATATATGGCAATACACATGTTTGGATATTATGTTTGATTGTTTGCATTTATTCATACAAGTGTTCCCATGAGTCATTGTTGTCATTGAGGTTGTGAGAACTCGATGACTTAAGCATGATTCTCAAATTGCCCATCAAGGGTCATCAAGAATGGGATATTAATGATGCAATGGAGATTGGTGTGCGATCTACATCATACTCTTAGAGAGTGTAATAAGATCTCACTTACTACGAGATACTAGGTATCTCATGATGGATGCACAAATACCTTAGAGGGTATTGGTATATCCATCCGAGAAACCGTTTGATGTAGTTACACTATATGTGTCTACTACTGTCTCTTGGTAAGGGAGCAATGCGATACTCCTTCGACTTGAGGTCAATACGCACGACATGTGCGGATGATGAACTTTGACCATGACCGACGCTTGCACCCTTCCATGGGTAGATATGGCTTGATTGGGTTCATCACGTAAGTGCATGTATGCGGGTAGTTGAGCCAAGAATATGATTCATTCCTTAAAGTGGATTTATAGAGAATACTCATATTCTCGCCATAATCGATCTAAGTCATCACCGATGCACGCCAACTTAGACTTTTGTGGCTAAGTGTGACATACATGATAATTAGTGATTAGAGACAATATGATTAAGTTATTTGAATAGACACTTCATCGTGTTCAAGACTTAATCGAGTATTCGCGAATGAAAGAAGGAAATCGTAATAAATTGCATGTTTCAGCTTATAAGTAGTTGCACATTTCACGCAACGTATCTCATATATTGAGAATGTCTGATTTATTGTGTAGGGTTCAATTAAGACCGTTAGTTTGACTAATCGCTCGATATATGAGGGCCTATGTTGTTAGAACTTAAGCAAGCAATTATGGAGAAAATAATGGAACCAAGAATTAAAGGAATAAACAATTTGGTTACCCAAACAAACTTACTACATCCGGGGGGCACTACCAAGCCAGGAGAGATCTATTAGTTTTCTTGTATGACCATACAAGATAGTGCAAGTAGTGAAAGATACAATGGGGGAGTTAGGGGGTTATTTATACAAAAAACCTAGACTGCACGAAACTGGGCCAAAACCCTAGATTTGGCCCATCCTGACCGAAACCCTAAATCCGCTCACGGGCCTCTGAACTGCTCGACCTCGGGCTTTGGTCGAGCAGAACCGCTTGAGCTCACTTATCGGGTCGAAGCGCCTTATGGCGCCGTAAGATGGGCGCCGTGATAAGTGCTTTCGACCACGAGCACAGTCGAGCCCCTCAAGGTTACATTTCTTGGTTTTCGATCAGTCCAAACAATCCCAACATATGGGTCGCACAACAAGTAACGGTTGTTTACTAATTATAGTTGGTTGATTAAATATTATATTGGATATTAATATTTAATTTAGGAGAATATAATAATAATTATATTTGGAATTAATTAAATTGAATTCCCAATAATAATATATGGAATATTATTATTATAAGATTTAATATATATAGAATCAAATCAGTAGAGATTTGATATACATGGAATCAAATCCGTAGAGATTTGATATACATGGAATTAAATCCGTAGAGATTTTATATGTGGGAAATAAATCTAAGAGATTTATTTTATTAGGATTTTTTCTAATAAAGGTTAGCTTAAGATTTAAGTTGGGTCTCTCCTATATATATGAGCTTTTGGGAATTCATAATACGTGAGTTTATATTTTCTCCATAAAATCTCTAAGTTATAATTTTCCTAGCAAATTCATCTAGGAAATTCAACGCTGGCAGATCTGTGCAAATTAGTAAACAATCGTTACGTGGATACCATAGTTGAGAAATCCGTGTATGAATTGCTGTAAGAATTCTATTTACGTTTACTCGTATTTAATTATGCAATTAATTGTTCGTTGTTGGTGAACTGTTTATTTCCGCTGCGCATGTATTACGTGTTTACGTGCCTCTAAATTCCAACAATCTCAACATGGGTGCGTTGTAACTCTTTTTCCCTTCGACCAAGGTTTATTTTCCCACTGGATTTTTGTTACTAGGCAAGGTTTTTAGCGAGACAATATTTATGCACCTACCACCCTTTTGATTTGGCACAAGGGGGAGTGTTGAAGGAAAAACACATTATGTGCCTTCATCAATTGATTTGATTCACTGGAAAACTTCCCTTCTTTAGCTAATCGGCATCTGAACAGATCTCTCATCATAAATCTCATAATGAGATTCAGAATCAATGATATCCTTCAAATGCTTGAGCATCTCAAAGGGACCCATTTTCTTATGTTGCCTATGCAATTCGGGAGTCATGCCGAGCAACATCACACACTGAGCTTGGGAAACATTCTCTTGATGCTTCTTCTGAGCTGTTATATCTTACAACACGTTATCAGCACGAGTGTTCTACCCCGGATGAAATCTTTAACAAGAAACATAAGATACAATTTTTCCTTATTTTTTCATTATTTATATAATTGAGCGTACTTATATTTTTTCACTCTCTCGGAATAAAATAGAACTCAGTTTTCTTTCAACGGCTTGTATATATATGTATATGACAAAATAGAACGCTCAAGTGTATTTCGAGGTTATGCATACCTACCTGAATAACTTCATCACATTTTTTAAATTCTCTGAAAATAATATATAAAAATTTATCATTAAACTAATTATAATTAAAGGTTAATTCTAAATAAATATACGATCTTTAAACCAAATATCAGTTTAATCACGACCTTCAAAATTATTGTATAAAAGTCCAACCTTTGATGTTGTTGCAAATTAATACACGTAGGTCCCGAACGGGTTTAGTGAGGGCGTAAGTCTAGAGGGGAGGGGTGAATAGATTCAAAACTTTTCGCGGACCCGAGTGAGGGGCGCTTAGCCTCGATCAGAGGCGAGTGAATCGGGCTTTGGGTCGATAATCAACTTATCGATCACCGGGCAGATCGGGCCGGAACTATCGCTTTAACCGATGTGTCGGAAGCTTAAGTTTTACCCGCGTGAAAAACCGCTTTTGATAAATCGATTCCAAGATTAATCTTTTAATCACCGACAGACGCGTTTGGTATGATCGATCGTAAGCTTGGTGCTAGCTGATCTCAACTTGAATATGTATGCGCTTTTAAAGGTTGTGTGCGATTATGTGAACAGTTAATCAAAGCAAGAGTGGGCACACAAGATTTATAGTGGTTCGACAAACCAAATTCCCCACGCCCACTCTTCCCTATCAAAAGCGGCACCGACTTAACCAACTCGGACTTTGTTTTATGTAAAGTCCAACACAAGACACCAACTAGATGTTTAAAGAGTTCACACTCAACCGATCCTGTAAATCGAACTAGAATCCCTAGTCCGAATCTTGCTAAACAACTTAACCTAACTTGGGGTTTGGGTAAGATTGTTGAGGTTCCAACTATGAAATCTTTTTTTATGATAAGTAGCCTAATCACCAGATGAAAAGATTTCTATGCTAAGAACTTATGGGATGAACACTTAATAAAAATATTCTTCTTGATCGTGTTCTTGTGCGGAAATTTGCTTGAGCTTCTTTGATTGTTCAAATGTTTTCGCTTTTGTTATTTCCGTATCTCACTCTAAAGTGTAATCCCATATATATAGACCTTTGAAATCAAAGAGCCGCTGGAGAGCAATTTGAACTTCGTGCTATATTTGGTAGACTTGCGTGCTTGATGACTAGCTTCAAACGGCATGGCCGAAAAGCGTGAATTTGTACTTTGTAGTCAAGTATCGAGAGGTAATATCAAATCCCGCAATTGCTTATCCGATCATACGCGGTCTTGTTCTTATTGATAGCGTACTTACTTTTCGCCGCTCTTCCAACTAAGCTCGACATTCTTCTTGTCCGGATCATAGACGATGATTAGGTGAAACATCGCCACTGGTGAGCTGACCTCGATCACCAATCGAATCGACTACCACGATAGAGTCTTCGCGCCGGCCGACTTAGCTTCAACTAGCGTAATCTCGGCCGATGTAGGTCTTTCCGTCCGATCATATGGAAGTCATCCGATCTTTGAGTATCCCGAAGTTTGAGCTTCATGACTTCAAATTCGAGATATCCGACTCGATCGATCGATCCGATCTTCTCGTTTCTTTCTAGCCGCTCCGCCGTCTGATATCGCTTTGTTCTTTGAGTCTTCGATTCGACCTATACATATTGAGTTCCCCTCAATATGTGACCTATCTATTACATCGCTTGTTCTATACAAGAATTATCAACCGGGTCTCCTATGCGTAAATATAAACATCACCGCCTAACAAAACCCGACCGGGTCTTATTACATGTGTTGTTGAACTTTCATCAAAACTATAAATTTCCCAACAATTTCCCCTTTGATGAAAACCAAAACACTTAGAGAAACCAAAACAAATTGATAAGACATAGAAATGCTTAAGAGCATGTAATCGAAGACAATGAGACTTTGTCTTAGATCGTAAAAAATAAACTTTTTCTCCTTAAAGAATGATGATTACATGTTACATCGTAAAAGTTTGGAAAAAAAACGAAACGAGTCGATCCCGAGTAGTCTTCGATTCTTCACTCTTTCGGGCTTGATCCTTCCGCATCTCTTTTGATCTTGAGGAACGTTGAAAATCTGATAAAGTTTCCATTTGACATCATCGCTTTGTCGAGGATCGCTTATTTGGCGCTCGCTCGCCGATGTCAAAGTAGAATCTTTGAAATGCCACCGTTTAATGATCCATCCGCCTTCTTCGAGTACACCGTATGATCATACTTGGCGAAGTTATTTTTACATTGATCACTTGGCCTCATTCTCCGTGATACTTCGTAAAATCCGGCATTTATTTTCTAACCACTTGAGGAATTCTTCATCGAGATTCTTCTTGTGGAACAAGATTAAGAACAAAGGCATCCGTGGCCATTCACTTCGATCTTGTTCCATTCCTCAAATTTCTTAAAGATGCGCAATTTTGGGATGATCTCATCAACTCTTGCCGGGCAAATTTTAGTTTCCGCACGGATTTTCCAAATTCTTCCTTTCTTCACTTTCAAATTGAATTTCTTCTTCGATTTTCTCGCCTCCGCTATTTTTTTTCGCCTTTTCTTTCTTCTTGGCATTTTCGGCTTCTTCGCGCTATCCGCCTCGACATCTTTTTCACCAAGATTTTGTCCGGCCTCAGATCGGGCCGGTTGTTTTTCTCCGAAGTTTGTGATGTCCTTTCATCGCTTGGTTTTCACTGGTCTTCCCCTTTTGGTTTGATCAAAAGACGCTTTGTTCGAGATCCAAAGTTGATCATATGCCTTGTTGAGATTGAACAGATATGCTTTGAGGTTGATTTTGAATTGTTGATATCACCCGCCTTCGACAGCATTCCATAGCAGAGAGAGTGTTGTGATCACCTTGTCAAGTTTCTTCTCACAATTTAGCTTGTCGCTGAGCATCGAAAAGAAACTTGTTGTTTATCCACTTGAGTCGGGCTTGGCATCAACAAATTTTTATCGGGCCAAATTGACGCAGCGGGACACAGCTTTGGGAGAACCGATCTTTGATTGCCCCAATGTGGGAAATGGTTGTTTCCCTTGATCTTTTATTTCGCTGATGGCACCGCTTTGATCGCCTATTAGTCCCTCAACTTCTTCTTTGGAGATCTTTGAGACAAGATCCGATCTCCGGGTTGATCAAGAAGTGACGGAGATGTTGAACGTTAGTTGTCACTTGATCCGTTCGCTTGTTTGTGCCTCCAAGGGTGGTCATGAACCGCAAAGACTGGCTTCCACTATCATGGGCAGCCCCGCATCCTTCATGGTGGCATTCGCTTCGAGTTTTGTCGCCAGCCTCCAGCCATTCCTTCTGCTCCGCAACCCTAGCTTCCTATGGATCGAGCTTTATTTTCATTTAGCGCTTATCACCACCGGTGATCCCACTTTTCTTGATTTCCTCATGTCGAAATCGGTCCGCAAACTCATCCGCACCGCCCATCCGTTTCCTATAACTATTATGAAGTCTCGAGAAGCTTTTAATCAAGATCTCTCAGCGAGATCTCCAAAAACTTCCTCTCTTATGACAAAGTTGAGCACCGACGGATCCGGGTACCATCAATCTCTTTCGATTCGCATTCGATCAATTTCCTGTTATGATCTTTGTTGATCCGACTCGTGGATTGTCGGTCCGTGATTCAATTTGATGAGGTATAAAGAGGGTTCCCGCTGTTTTGAGTTGGCGAAGTTGGGTGATTGGTTCGACTGCGAGGTTCCGCTACATTGCGGAAGCGTGTTCTTCGCTTCCACAACAATGTATTTTCGCTCCTCGAACCGATGCCAGGTGTCTATGTGGAAGATAGGAGAGACATGCTCGCCAGCTATTCCGAGCGTGAGACAGCTTGGAGCTTGAGGAGAAGGAGATTGATCGGCTTGTGCTTTTTCCTCGAGTGATCCGGGCGAGCTCTCGCCTTTGAGTTGTCCTCGCTTCACCCGATTTTTTGTGGTGCAACAGATCGCTCGGGCGCCTCCTTCTTCATCCGGACTCATCTTCTAACATCGTAGTCATGGGAGCTTTGCTTCGCTTTCTTCGCCTCTTCCCCCGGCCTTTACCAATTTTTTTCTTCGGGGCTCCGTGGGCCTTCCGGGGTCCTTCACCCCGCTGAAACATTCCAAGATTCGCGTGCGTATAGTTGCCTTCGCTTTTCCTTTCTTAGATTTTTTGGGGGCCTGGTCGATATCATCGTCCGGGGCCCAAAAATGATCAAGCGGATCGTGAGAAAGCCTTTATAGACTTCACCCATTCGCTTCCCATTTGGCCTTTCGCAATTTATCTTGGAGGATAACCGCAACCTTGTTGAGATTGCCGATCTTCTTTGTCGACATACCGCTTCCACTCATCTACTCCAAATTTGTCATGTTCCCCGAGCAGAATGGCCTTTCAGAACCCGCGCCAATTGATGTTCTTTTCGCTTATCAATTATTGCAACGGCGTGCCATAAAATTTGACCGATGTAATAAAGATTCGGTTTAATGCAATACCCATTATTGTTTTTGACAATATGTCAAACAACAATCGTATTTTTCTTCTGAGCATTGGGCCCCACAAAACTCAAGTATGATGTTTGTCGCCCTCTCTCAAGAGCTCTTTTTTACGACAAATTGCCTTCGGTCTCCTCGTAATGGGCAAAGATCCATCCTTTGGGAAGGCCGAACAGACGGGTTATGTCCGCATTCGCCGGGCCCGATTTCTTCGCCGCGGATCGGCCGAAAAGTAGTTCTTCACCCGAGCATCCAGATCTACTCTTAAATTCCTTAGAATTTAGTGCTTCATACCGCATCACCGATTGCAGCGAGCGCCGTAAAAATTTCTCAAGGCCTCGCTTAAGAATTTGCTCGACCTCCATGGATTCCTGGATCCCGAAAGTGATATTGAATCGCATTTAACTTATCATCCACGATCCTTTTGTCGGGCCCGCATAGTTGCACATAATTTTGCCCATACCGTGAGTGATCATTCACAATCTACAGAAAAGATAGATTTGGTTAGAGAGTTGTGCATTAATACAATGAAAAACACACAGACGGAAACTAAGAAGCAATAAAGCATAACACAAGAGAAACATTTAAGATCAATGGATTTACAAAGAAGCATCAAATAAATATATATTACCGATTCTCGCTTTTCGAAAAGATGATTTTGAAACTTAGGAAAACACTTTGAATGAGAGAAGTAACTGAGTTTTCGAGAATAGATCGCAAGTTTGTGAAATGGAAAACTCGTCCTGCTTTTTGATGAACTTTATAAAGACGGTGAGGAAGAAGAAGAAGACACGATTTTGAAGATCAACCGCTTGAAAAGATTAAACGCCCAGATTAAGCGGTTTTTGATCGTAGGGTCGAAAAAGGCACGCATTTAAAAAAAACTTTTTGGATTTAAAAAGCACGCTTAATAGCGCTAATACATGTACCCCACGTCCGCATTAAATGATTTGCAGAGAATACGTCACACGGATAATGGGTACAGTAAGGTAAACAATATCCGATAAGATCCGATAAATAAGTAAAGAACAAGAGAAAAGAAAAGTTCCGGGTTGATCGATATTGTAATCACCAATACTACTTGTCCATGTTGATTTCACTTGTTGATCTTAGTATTCCCGCTAAGCCTTAAAATTTCCTAACCGATCCTTTTAATTGATCTTTCTTCACTTATGCCCGATTTGTTGAGGTTTCGAGCTCAACCGATCTTCCTCAATACGCCCGATTTCCCCTTTTGATCCTCCTTTATCAGTTGAAGTTCCCCATTAAACTGATATTTCTGTTTTTCCCATAGACTGATGTATCTGATATTTGTGATTTTAAGCTCAGCTGATCTTCCTCATCTGATCAGCTTCGAATGTATCAGATTTTGATTGACCTAACTGATTCTTTCTCGATCAAGTCAATTTTGAATAAGTGTTACCGCCAATACTTAGTCTAGAATAGTAGTCTCTATTCCCTAAGTTGGCTTAATTTGACATGCATAATTATCGCCCAATCTTTCGATATGTCAATCCGCCAGAATTTATCCAATTATCAACATGGATTCCTACACGCCGTCCTTTTGGTGCATTTTTCTAAAAGGTTTTGAAAACTTGAATTTGCATTTGCACCCTTGCTTGGCCTCTATAAATTGGACCAATTATTTTACACAACATAACCCATTCACCATACTTATTTTCTTTGTAAAATCATGTATCCCGGTGAACCCTTATTTCCTGCTAAAATTCCTAAAAATATCTTTTTACCTTTTTTCAATGATTTCAAATTTTCAAATCAACCCTTTCATATTCCTTATTGTTGTTTTCGTTATCGCCAAGGATTTCACATACGATTGTTGCAAGGCTTTCTACCACCATGGAGGGGCTCATTGCTGTAACCGAGAAGACACTTCTCCTAACCGTATGCACTTTGTGTGTCTATCGTTATGACGAATTACCATCAACAGACTTAGTCTCAAAATGAACGCTGGGTTTGATATATGATCTTGATCACCAACAACTGATCTCCGATATCATCTCACCATTTAACAACCGGAGAGCCCAATCGACTTTTTCTTTAGGGCTCCCCGGCTTAAAAATCCTATCAAGGTCATTGCCGCCCCATTTTTTCTTAATCTTCAAATTTCACGAAATTTGATATATTCTTTTTCTTTAAAGCCTCTCTCACCCTTGTTAAGTGGGGAAAATGAGAGCATCGATTTAAAATCTCTCTCCCCCCGCACACTTGGGTTAGGATGAGGGTTTAGGGTTATAGGTTTGTGGTTTTGGGGTTATCACTTATGTATTGACCTCCGGGTCCTTTGTACTTGTATCTTGTAATGTAATCCCGACCTTCGGGTCTTTATCAATGAAAATGTTCTATTATTCCATTGTTGTGTAAAATTCCTGTATCTTTATGCGATTTTAAGCTTTAATCTTCCGAATATTACTTGTAAATCTTGCTTTGTTTGAATATCACTAATCGACTCATAAAGATGTAAAATAACCCAACCGATTTAATCGATATTCCTTTTAAAATGAAAGCTTTTCCTTAACTGATAAACCTTAAATGTGATCGCCTTTTTTAATCCCGATAATCCCGTAGATCTCGATCGATTTCACATCAGCCTTTGATCGATTTTTCCGATCACTTGAGATACCAAACTCAATCGATTTCTTTCAACCTCGTTAGTCTCTTAACCACCGGGCTCTCGAGATCATTCCACAAACATTTTAGGTGCATTTTCTCCAAGATCCGTAAGTCCTAGCTCATTGATAATTCTCCTCAACTGATCTCAAATAGTGGCTTTGTTAGAATATCATTTTTCAGATGTCAAGATGAATCTTTTCCATTCTCGATATTCTTCTCTTTCAACATGATCTCTTATAAAATGGTGTCCGACATCCACATGCTTGCATCTTGTGTGTAGAACGGATTCTCGAAAGTGATTGCAATAAGACTATTATCGCCACGTAAAAATAGGTACATTGTTAGCTTCAATGTTATAATCCTCACCGTCGATTAAGCCGTAGCAGCTTGGGAACAATGCCTTTCCCTCGCAGCCCATATATTCTCGCTTTCAAGAGTAGATGTCGTGAATCGATGTCCGCTTTTTGAAAACCACGAGATCGGGCTTTTACTTCCTAAGAACCGACATGTTCCTCGAAAGTGATTTTCTCAATAATCTTGCAACCTCCATAATCGAATCGTAATACCCACTAAGTTTCTAGATTATCATCCGATGGGTAAAATAAACCAAGATTTACCGTCCCCTTCAGATACTTAAGAATCCGCTTAGTCGCTTCTAGGTGGCTTATCATCGATTTGCTCGAATTCGCACATACACCTCATCGCTAAGGTTATATCCGGTCTCACGGCAAAATAAAATAGTAGAGATCCAATGAGAGCCCTATATTCCTTCCGATTTGTTTTTCGACCATCCTCATCCGATCCATCTTGAATCCAAATATCATAGGAATTTTGGCTTCCTTACAATTTTGAACTCCAAACTTAGCCAAGAAATTCCTAGTGTATTTTGCTTGGCGATGAATATCCCTTCGCACTTTGTTTTACTTGAAGACCCGTAAAGTAATTCATCTCGACCCATCATGGAAATCTCGAATTTCCCTTGATCGCTTTGTCAATTTTTCACATGTACTCTTGTTAGAGATCCAAGATGATGTCGCTTCACGAGATCCGCACCATCGTAATATCTTTTCCATCTTCTATTCTCAATAAGGTTCTCATCCATCGCCCTTTAGTGAACCCACTATTGATCAAGAACCGAGAGAGTGTATCATACCAAGCTCGAGGAGCTTGTTTCAGCCATAGAGAGCTTTTCTTAAACCAGACACTTGGTCGCCCTTTTCAAAGCCCGAGGTTGTTCGACATAAACTTCCTCTCGCTAGTACCCCGCTTAAGAAAGCACTTTTACGCCCATCCGATACACAAAACCCTCTCGTGGAAGATACGCCGTAAAATAAATTAATGGCTTTAAGCGAGCGACCGGTGCAAAGGTCTCATCATAATCAATTCCTTCCGATTGTGAATACCCCTTAGCAACAAGTTTTGCCTTTTATTTCCGTGATGACGTTTTTTCTCATCTCTCTTGTTCTTGAATACCCACTTCGCGCCAATAACGCCTTGATGACTTGGTCCGCCTTACCGCCTCCCAAACTTGATTTCGGCCGAATCGTTCCAAAATTCTTCCCCGCATGGCTAGAATCCAAATTTTGCCTTGTAGAGCCTCTATTGTTGTTGGTTCCTTCATGTAGACAGATAACAAAGAATACATGGCACTTTCACCAACTGATATCTAGTTTTAACTTTATCGATGGGTTCTCCGATTATCGATCACTTGATGACCGGTTATCCGTGTCCTTCTCGCTCGATTTGGCGCTTTTGGAGATCATCGTCCGCTTCGATAAAATTTCATTACTAGCGATTGGGAGGGTGCGTAGTTATGATCCACTTGATAAGAACAAGTCTCAAATGATGTTGACTCATCATGTGTCCGATGTCCTGCTCGTGGAACTTCAGATGTTCCCCCGAACCGATGGTTCAGTTGATACCGCCTCACCAGACGCCTTCTTCATCGACAGCTTTTTTCATACCTTAGATCCGAATGATCCGTGAATCACCTAGATCCGAATGTATATCGTTACGCTTCGATTCTTTTTCCTTGATCGTTAGTCGATCCATTTTCCTCAACATCAAGTTCTTGTTGATCGTACATCTTGTTCTCATGGGCAGATTTTCTTGATCGTAAGATGCTTCATCAAAGACTACATGGGGTGTTTCTTCCACAAGTAGGGTTCGCTGCTGTAGACCCCGAAAGCCTTGCTAGATGAGGAATATCCTAGAAATATACCCTCATCCGACTTGGCCTCAAAAGTCTTCAACCGACTCTTCCCATTGTTGTGTATGAAGCACTTACACCCCAAAAACACGGAAGTAAGAGACACGAGGTTTTCTCGTCCTTCCACAGCTCATGTGGTGTTTTGTAGTGAGCCTTAGTCAAGACATCCGTTTCGAGTATGGCATGCGGTTTGATTGCTTCCGCCGTAAACGGCTTGGTATCGCATGTTCAAATAACATTGTGCGAAGCAACTTCTTTGAGAGTTCTGCTCTCCGCTCACCTACTCCATTTTGTTGAGGCGCCCTCGCAAATGATGTTTCATGTCAGATAATTAAACTTAGAGCAAAAATCAAGAATAAATGAGTTCGTAAATTGCAGACTTTTATCTCGATCCGATTTTTACTACAATCGACACCCTTCTCATTTTGTAATCGCTTTTAGCAAATTCTGTATCTTCGTAGTCGCCTCATTCTTTTCTTGTGTAAGAATATAACCCGTAAACTTGGAATAATCATCCACGATTACTAGAGTATATTTCAGCCCGCTGAGATCGACCGTAACCGGGTCCGAATAGATCCATATGAAGCAAACAGTAGATTTCGCCGATGCCGGCCCCGAATTCCTCGAATGAAGTTTTGACTGCTTTTCCTTTCTCGACATGCAAGATATGTCCGATCCTTTGAGAATACTTCATTCTAAGTCCTTCTACTAGAGACATCCTTGCTATTTTGTTAAGAGTTTTAAAGTTCGATGGCTCAATCTTTTGTGCCAGAGCCAACCGCTACTTTTGGAACTCTTGACAATTAGTATGCATTTTTGGGCAACTGCTCCAATCACCGTAGATCGCCCCTTTCCTTGAACCAATTAGCAAAAATCTGTTGGAGTGGCTCGATTCTTGATAGTGCATTGATCAATCGAGAACTCAACACCAATCCGCTTGTCGCAGAATTGTGAAACCGATAAGAGGGTTGTGCTTCGCACCTTCGACATACGAGACTCCGCCATTTGTACATCGCCATTCTCTAAGGTTCCAACCCTTTGGTATAGCCAAAGTTATCATCACCGAAGAGTACACGCTGGCCTTTCGTTTCTATGTAAGAGCCGAGGAGATGTTTGCTTCCAAATATGTGCCTTGAGCATCCACTATCGATGTACCGTATAAGTTGCTTGCACACCTCCTTTGTTGGCCGCACTCCACGCCAACCTCCGCAATCGATCAGCTTTAGGTACCCCTTTCGATTGGGTCCTCGAGGGGTTAGGATTAGTTTTGGGAATCCATACAAACAGAGTACTTTTATTGTGATCAATTAGATCGTAAGGCCCGATTTGTCTCCCCATATACCGCCAACATAATCATACATCTCTTTATATGCTTTCGCTTTTGTATGATTATTAGTGTGAACCTTGGATGAATTAGAAGATTTGGGATTTTCCTTTTTCGCTTGTCTTCTTATCCAAAGCAGGTTCAAAAAAGCAGCTGTTCTAGATTTTCGATTATAGGGGTAGGTACGATCGCTACCATCAAAAGATTCATATCTTTTAGGCATAGGTGGTTTTTTGCAGCTTTTACTCCGGCATGCTTATTAGGCAACCGACCTTGATTGGGTCTCGATTGTACTTCCCTTTACAAAGTTGTTTTTTCGATTCTCGATCCGTTGATTAGGTTGAGGTTTCTTCCGTAAGAACCGGTTCTTCTCGCTGATTTCTACCGATGATTTTTACCAAATTGGGGTCCATTTCGTTTCCTTCGTTAGGCACCGCCTTTACCGCTTCAATCGTCCTTTTCCCTTATTAGATACATATTTGGCTTTTGATGTATCTTTGTCGTAAACTCGTCCTCAATACACCTTTTGAAATGAATCACCGGGCTTTTTGAGGATGTGGAAGGGTTGTCATAGCCAAGTCCCTTCTTATTAATCGTTGTTCAAAAATAGGCATTCATGTCTTGAATCGGTTTTAGATGATTTTGAAAAAACCTCCATTTTCTTACGCAGATTATCCTCGATGATTTTAGACTTTCATGCTTTTGGAACAAATTTTCATCGAATTTTGCTTGTAGGATTTTGAAGTCATCACTTTGTCGTTTGTTAATCGCCACCGATTTTGATTCGCTTTTCTCCGACGTCGTGTTTAACTTTGAGAATTTTAAATTCCTCGGGCCAGTTTTCTCGAAAGTTAGCTTCAAATGATCTAAGTTCGTAGGGCTACATAGATCATTTTCTTTAGCAAGTCGATTATTTCGGGTCCTCGCCTTTTCATTTTCAAATTTCCACTATAGCATAAGTGTTCATCGATTCGGAGAGATCCTCAAGCAATTGCTCAGAGTAGAGTCAGCAGGTCGATCTCCCCCGCAGTGTGCTAATGATAAAGAGTGTGTCAACGAAGAAGTTTTTGGAGGTTACCTCGATTGGTCCTCCCGGCCATCAAGCGATCTCATCATCGCCTCAAGAGAATATCGATCTTCATTTTCATAGAAGTCAACAAAGATCATGGATCAAAGTAAGTCTTCTACAGAGGAGTATCCAGAGTCCTCCGGGGCGATAGGAATCGTCGATTCTCGGCGACGTGAACATAGCTTCTTCGTCTTTATAACGTTGTTCTCTTCGCTCCTTTTTCTTCTTTCTCTTGGCGTCGAATGGGGCAATATGCTATAGTGACACAACCACGCATAGCTTGAAGCACGCCTTGATCCACTGCTCATTTCTTCCAAAGAATCACTCGTCAGATGACCTATCGGTGATTTCTTCGATAGTAATGCGAAACTTCTTCTATCTCCATTACATTCTTCCTTCTCCGCCCGATTATCTTTTTTTTCATCTTCGATCCTTCGATCATCGATCCGGTTAACACGAGATCCGCTGGTCGATCTCCTATCTCGCCCCTCATTATGTTGATAGTCCTTATAGAATCTTTTGATACTTACCAAGTTGACGTTTGATTTCTCGAAAGCTTTCGAGTAAGTAGAGCGATGCAATTTCCGCTTCGACTCACTATATTCTAACAACAGTTCGCGGCCTTGGCTCGGGCCACGCTTGCCTTAAAAGCAACCGATTTTGAAGTTGAGGCTTCAAATGGCACCTCATCTTCATCCGCTTGTCCTCTCAATCAAATCGAACTCGTGAGCTTTAAGGCTCAAGAACAAGTCCGCTGGCTTCATTTTTGAGATGTCTTGGCAATCCTTGATCACCGCGGACCTTCATATCCCACTTCTCAAAGAGAGACCTTAGAATTTTGTAGTTGATATCTTTATCGACATCTCTACCAAGTTCTCGCTTGTTTATAGACATTGTAATTCTTCCATCGAGTTCGCTGATGGTTTCGCTAAGCAAAGATCTTTCGGCCGAACTTCACCAGCTCGCTTGTAGATCTACCGCCTTTTATCTATTCATTTCCCTCGCGATATTTTCAAATGCGGAGTATCCCACATTGCTTTCGCAGATTTGAGATACTTAATATTTTCTTTTTGGTGACCTTATCCATTGTTTTCATGATAATACGCCTTTATGATAGATTCTAGAGTATGCGCTTCTCTCTTCGCTGATCCATCAAGGTCGGGCTTTTTCGCATAAGACTTCCCGGCAAAGTCTCAGATCTCCTCCGACCGCAGGTTGTCGAAAATAATCCTCTTTCGATGACTTCCATCATTCTCCCACTGATTGAGCCTAGATGGTTGGACATATATATGGCCCAATCTGCATACTCATCGATTGAGAACTTCGGCAGATCATGATACATTCCTGAGGTGTTATCCATGCTGAGTGATTTTGGAAAATGAATGAGTTTTAAAAACGGTTTTTCAAGATCAGTTCAGTTGACCACAAAGATTCTTCCTCAAGAATCGATGATACACAGAGTCAGTGGTCTGTAGAACCAACAGCTCTGATACCACTTGTAGGTCCCGAACGGGTTTAGTGAGGGCAGAAGTCTAGAGGGGAGGGGTGAATAGACTTCTGAAAACTTTTCGCAGATCAAAGTGAGGGCAGTTAGCCTGATCAGAGTGCGAGTGAATCAGTTTGGGCTGATAACCAACTTACTGATCGCCTGAAGCAGATCAGTTCGGTAACTATCAGTTTAACTGATGTGTGCGGAAGCTTAAGTTTTACCCGTGTGAAAAACCAGTTTTGATAAATCAGATTCCAAGATTAATCTTTTAATCAGTTGACAGAAGTGTCAAGTATGATCAGATCAGAAGCTTGGTGCTAGCTGATCTCAACTTGGAATATGTATGCGCTTTAAAGGTTGTGTGCGATTATGTGAACAGCTTAATCAAAGCAAAGAAGTGGCACACAAGATTTATAGTGGTTCGACAAACCAAATTTCTACGCCCACTCTTCCCTATCAAAAGGGGCACCGACTTAACTAACCGACTTTGTTTTATGTAAAGTCCAACACAAGACACCAACTAGATGTTTAAAGAGTTCACACTCAACCGATCCTTAAATCGTAACTAGAATCCCTAGTCTGAATCTTGCTAAACAACTTAACCTAACTTGGGGGTTTGGGTAAGATTGTTGAGGTTCCAACTATGAAATCTTTTCTTATGATAAGTAGCCTAATCACCAGATGAAAAGATTTCTATGCTAAGAACTTATGGGATGAACACTTAATAAAAATATTCTTCTTGATCGTGTTCTTGTCGGAAATTAAAATTGATCTTCTTGATTGTTCAAATGTGTTTTCGCTTTGTTATTTCCGTTCAGATCTCACTCTAAAGTGTAATCCCATATATATAGACCTTGAAATCAAAGAGCCGTTGGAGAGCAATTTGAACTTCGTGCTATATTTGGTAGACTTGCGTGCTTGATGTGACTACTTTCGAGAACGGCATGGCCGAAAAGCGTGAATTTGTACTTTGTAGCCAAGTACAGTAGAGGTAATATCAAATCCCGAATTTGGCCCCGATCATAATGCGTCTTGTTCTTATCGATAGCGCATTACTTTTCAAAGGTCGCTCTTCCAACTAAGCTTCGACATTCTTCTTGTTCCGATCATAGACGATATGATTAGGTGAAACATCGATTTCACTGGATGAGTCGACCGATCGATCACCGAATCGATCGATCTACCCCGATAGAGTCTTCGGGTGCCGTTGACTTAGCTTCAACCAGCAGAATCTACCGATGTAGGTCTTTCCGGTCCGATCATACGAAGTCATCCGATCTTTGAGTATCCCGAAGTTTGAGCTTCATGACTTCACCGAGATATTCGACCGATCGATCGACCGATCTTCTCGTTTTTTTCTTACTCCTACCGCCTCCTCATATTAGCTTGTTTTTGAGTCTTCAGATTCGACCTATACATATTGAGTTCCCCCCTCAATATGTGACCTATCTATTACATCGCTTGTTCTATACAAAGAATTATCAATCGGTCTCCTATGCAGTATTATAAACATCATTTACCTAACAATGTGTCCGACCGGTCCTATTACATGTGTTGTTGGAACTTTCATCAAAACTATAAATTTCCCAACAACACGTTTTTTTCCAACGATCGCGAAGAGACGATGTGACTCAATAAACTATTATTTTTGTTTTATACACGTAGGATGAAATGTCTAAATCATAAATATAAAAAATATTTTAAAAGTGAATTAAAAACAAAATAAAATAAATAAAATCTAAAAAAATAAAATAAATTATTTAAATCTAAATTTCAAACCTTAAAAACTAATTCTTGTCGTCAATGTTTTAAAATTAAATATATTCCCATGTTCCAAAATTAAATATATTCTCACTTGTTGTTCTTATTGTTGTCGACCTCCTTAAACTAAATTTGTGAAATATTTATTGAGATTTGATAAATTTTATGAAATGGATATAAATTTTATTTTTTATTTATATTTTAATTGTTTTTTTAGATTTTAACTTCTTTTAATTATTATTTTTTGTTTTAATATATTTTTAAAATGTGTAATATTATGTGGAATAATTTAAAAAATATTATTTAATATGTATCATTCTAACTGGCAAGTATACACATGCTTCGGTGAGCCACGTCACCTCTTCGCGCCCGAAGAAAAAAAAAACGTGTATCAATTTGCAACAATATCAAAGGTTGGACTTTAATAAAAAAATCTTAAAGGTCGTGATTAAATTGATATTTGGTCAAAAGGTCAAGGTATTTATTTAGAATTAACCCTATAATTAAAGACTTTTTTGTCTAGGAAAAACCACTTCTAATTAAATAACTTCAGTACAAAGGCATATATGATATATATATATAGCATACGATCGACAAACAATGAGTGTAGATCATTTGTGCAGAGCATATAAATACAAAATAAATTTATTTTCTTGAAATTAGTTTTATTGAATATATAACTACTTGGCATTATCATAAATGTTAGAGTAAACATATTTAGGAGAAAATAAGATTTGAAATGGTTGAATGAGGCTGATCACAATGCATTTGTTTAAAATTTAAACGAAATAAGCTTAACCAAACACATGTAATTGGATAAATGGTAAGGCATTACATAACAATAAAATTAACATAAAATGGAAACAAGATCCACTTTTTAGTTACAAAACATGAAAGTAGACGAACAAATGCTTGAAAGAAGCAAGACCCTAAAACACAGAACAAGCCCTAAAACATATTAATATTGAGAATAAAAAAGGCTCCAACATAAAATGGAAACAAGATCCACTCTTTGGTTGAACACGAAAGTAGACGAACAAATGCTTGAAAAAAGCAAGACCCTAAAACACAGAACAAGCCCTAATATATATATATATATATATATAAGGTAAACCGCCTAAATTTGGAAATCATTGTATTTTCCAAATTAAAAAATTATTTCTAAATCGTGAGATGAATTTATGGAAAAAAATATTAACAAATAATCTTTGGAATTTTGAAAATCTTTCTTTCCTATTACATATAATCTAACATTATACGCAATTTTCTGCTTAAATTTATGAAATTGAGAAAAAAAATCTGACATAAATTTCGAAAAAAATCTTTGAAATAAATATCAATAAATAATAACGAATCTATTTATTTCTCAAGAAATCCTGAATTCGTAATGAATCTATTGATGTCTCAAAAATTCTTAAGAAACAAATATTTGTAATAAATATCGAAAAAATATCTTTGAAATAAATAGCAATAAATAATAATGAATCTATTGATTTCTCGAAAACTCTTGAATTAGATTTTTTCCATCATGAATCTGTGAAATTTTATTTGAAATAAATATCAATAAATAATAACGAATATATTGATTTCTCAAAAAATCCATCTTGAGAAAAAATCTTTGGAATAAATATCGAAAAAAAAAATTTGAAACAAATATCAATAAATAATAATGAATCTATTCATTTCTAAAACTCTTGAATTTGATATGTTTTTTTTTCCATATAGATTCACTCAGCCAAAACAAAAAAAACAGTTTCAAGAGTCATTAATCGCAATGGATTGAAGATTTTAGTGTGTGACGATGATGAACAATCAGGAAAAAAAAATGTGATTTTCAGATAGGTGTCTCGAAATCTGTAGTCATTTTAAACTTTGATTATTTTAAAACTGCAAGTTTTATAAGAATTTAAAGTTGTTTGATTCTATCACTTAATTTTCGGCGTGTTTCAAAATTTTCAATACTTTAAAAATTTTATATATTTACAAATTATGTTATTAAATATGAATTACTTTAAACTTTATTATTAATGAGTTTACCGAAATCCTTATTAATCACACTATTAAAATAATTATTCAACCATAATCGCATCATCATCGGTACAATTACTAGTAATATTAAGAATAATTACTAGTAATATTGACAAGAATGGTATTTTTTGACGGACCAATAACAGATTTTTTTTTCTTGTCCTGGATTGGAAATAGGAATGTTAATGGCCAAGGTAGGGAGGTCGGGGCCAAGGGCAATTCGAACAACAAAGTCGTCGTTATTGGGATTGGGATTGGATTTGGCACTTGAATATTTTCACGGTGGAGCCTGCTTGCAAGCTAACGAACTCCTTAATACAAACAAACCAGTTGACAAAATAATATGTCATGGCAAACCCTAACATGAGAGTGGGCTGCCATGCAAATGAATGCATCCGTAATAAGGAAGAAAATAATTGTAAAAACAGCTACGAAGCTAGTAGTAATCATGAAAATGTTAGACTCAACCTCACTTATATCTTGGAGGAGGATTACTTTCGCAGCTCTGTTTCGTTCGGCGGGATCAAGTGCTGATGGGTCCGCAGAGAACTTATGAATCAACTTATCAACGGTAAGAACTTCCTCCAAGTCTGCACGATTATTTTTTACCACATTATTCCATTCTAAATCACGAGCTCGTTGAGGGCTGTTTGCCATTTTTGATTTGTATGTAGAGTGTAAGTTTTTGTGGCTTTGAGGCTTTCAATGGGGTGGGTTTAATTATATAGGCATAGGTAGGTGCATGTGTGCACTTTTTAGGTACCTCTTCCTTTTCTTTTTTCTTTTTAATTATTGTCTGTTTTATTTTCGTTTTGTTGACTAAATTTTTCTACTCCTATATTATTGACTTTTTTTTTAATACTATGTAATTTTCAAACTTGCCCCACTGCCATTTTGATTCCTTTTCTATTGGGCCCTAAAAAGGTTTATAACTTCATTTACCTTTCTTCCCATTTTTTAGCGCTTTGTTTTTAAGTATGTAAAACTTGTTTTATGAACACCAAGGATAATTGTATATGCTATACTCTATGTTTAGCCTTTCTCTCCTTTTTTTCATTTTCAGGTGTTGACTCAATTCTTTTATCCTGTTTTACCCTAAAATGTGATAAGCATCATACTCTTTAATGCAGTGGAGATTGGTGTGCGATCTGCATCATACTCTTAGAGAGTGTAGTAAGATCTCATTTACTATGAGATACTAGATATCTCATGATGGATGCACAAATACCTTAGAGGGTATTGGTATACCCATCCGAGAAACCGTTTGATGTATTTCCACTATATGTGTCTATGGGTGTCTCTTGTTAAGGGAGCGATGTGATACTCTTTCGACTTGAGGTCAATACGCGACGACATGTGTGGAGTGATGAACTTTGACCATGACCAATGCTTGCACCTTCCATGGGTAGATACGGCTTGATTGGGTTCATCACGGTTGAATGTGCGTGAAGTTGAGCCAAGAATAGATTCATTCCTCAATGTGGATTTAGAGAGAATACTTTCATCTTCATCATAATTGGATCAAAGTCATCGGCCGATGCACGCCAACTTAGATTTTGTGGCTAAGTGTGACATACTTGATCAATTAGTGATTAGAGATAAATTGATTGTTATTTGAATAGACACTTCATCATGTTCAAGACTAATCGAGTATTCGTGGAATGAAAGCGAGAAAATCGTAATAGCCCATGTTACATAATTATATGTAGTTGCACGCTTCTAAACATACCTCATATATTGAGAATGTCTGATTTATTGTCTAGGGTTCAATTAAGACCATTAGTTTGACTAAACGCTCGATATATGAGGGCCTATGAGTCACACAACAAGTAGTTCTTTGACGATTATAGTTGGTTGATTAAATGTTAAATCGATTTAATATTTAATTTATGGAGAATTAATTAATAATAGATTAATTTGGAATTAATTATTATTAATGTTTAATTAAATTGAATTTAATTAAATAGGAATTCTAATAATAATATATGGTATATTATTGTAGATTTAATATATATGGAATCAAATCGTAGAGATTTGACATATATGGAATTTAAATGTAGAGATTTATATTAAGTGAATTAAATTAAAGGGATTTAATTTAATTAATGATTAGGATTTTATTTCCCAATCAAGCTAACTTAAGATTTAAGCCGGGTCTCCCTATATATACAAGCTCGGGAATTCACAAACAACGTTAATTCATTATTCTCCATAAGATCTAGAGTTAGAATTTTCCTAGCAAATTCATCCTTGATTCAACGCTGCAATCAAAGTAAGTCCGGAATTGGGGATTACGTGGCTCCCTTTGAATTGGGGCTTTCAAAACCGATTTGTCCTCACCCACCGCGGCCATTCGATGGCAACGGAGACCTGGCAGATTGGAAGGCGACGCATTACATGGGACACACTCGCTTTTGCGCATGGCGGGCGGCGCCCTTCTTCGATTAAATCAGCTCTAAATCTCATTCGCAGATCCGCCGAGATGTGATCCGACTCATGGGCGATGGCGTCCCATTGCCATCGCTTTCGGCGGGTCGTTTCTACCTTTAGATTGGCACAATGCGGGTTTCTCGATTTTTCAATCTATCGCTTGAGCGATTAATCGTCCGGTGGAGCCGAAAGCGGTGATTTGATGCACCAAAAGACGCCTTAGGGCGATCGCGGTGAGATCGCCTGCACTTGAGGTTCGGGCCGTGGCCGATGCTTTCTTCTTCACGCACTTTGGTAAAGCCGGTTGACTGTCTCGCCGCTTTTTGCTAGGGCGGCGATTCGGTCGCCAGGTTCGCCTTCTGCATTTCTTTTGTCACCGCCGCACTCGCACCCAATTCTCGACCTGCTTTTGTGTTGGTGTTCTTCGATGGTGCTTAATCCATCACCAAGGACTTTGGGTGTTGATTTTGTGCCTGCTTTGATTGTCTTTTCGGCGATGCTTGGTTGTTGATTGTTCTTGATAAAATTATTTGATGAATTTTGGGTAATTTTGAGGATTTTGGTGCCTTGGATTGTCGATTTGGTTTTGGGTTTGGAAACGGCTGTCCCGAATTACGGATTGGATCTGTGGAATTTGGGCGGTGATGTGGGGAGGGCTGTTTTGTAAATTTGATTTGAGACAGGCCCTCCTGTGCAATTTTTGGAAATTGCACCTGAGCCCCTAACATTAAAATAATTAAAATTTGATTTTGAAATTTTATATAAGTGTTTAAGATCATATTGTTGGTTGGACCAATTAATAATTAATTGGATTAATTATTGAAGTTTAATAATTTTAAAATTGAATTTAAAATTAAATTTTAAAATTCATTTTAAAAGAATTATTAAATCTCACTAAAACGTATTAGTTGGACTAATGATGGACTTAATTAATTGGATTAATTAAGAGTCAAAATATTAATAACGAATTTAATTATTAAAACTTGATTTTAAAATTGGATTTTAAAATTATGGTTTAAATTGTTGTGTGCCAAATTGTTTGGGCACTTTTACTATTAACTAATTGTTGTGTGCCAAATGATCTGGGCTAAATATTTGGATCTCTCATGTCTTTAAGTTACAAAACGGGGGCCATTAACCTCTATTAAACTCGAGGTAATGGGGAGAGTTGCCATGAGCTAAGACGAACTCGCCTCGACCGGGCTATCCGAGTCCATGGACGGGGCAAGTTGTTTCGCCTAACTCGCCGCCAACAAACACGCCAGAAGATGTCCGCCGTCGCCTCGTTAGACGACATAAGGCGGGCGAAGTTGTTCGCGACGATGGTCGCCGCGTTCCTTTACTCCGCCACTTCGCCGCTACCAAGACGCTTATGGTCGCCGCAGTTTCATGGTCGCCCGCAGTTTGGTCATCTGCTACCAAGACACCATGGTCTCCCCGCATGGTCGTCACAAGGCTTGGTCGCCCAGACTCCATGTCGTCCACATGCCATGGTGGCACCACGGCCGTCTACCGCGACGCCATGGTCACCGCAAGCCTTGGTCGCCCGCTACAATTTGGTCACCACTTTCGCCAAATGGTGACAATGCGTTTCAATGTAATTGCATACACAAATAGGCAAGTTATATCGCCATTTCTAGGAATTTTGATCAAGGAAAAGTGGAGAGAGATTTTGAGTCAAAGGTTTCCCACTTACCAAGACCATTTTGGCTAAACAAACACGAAACCTCCAACCCCAAATTAATATCGTAGAATCTCCCCAAATGGCCGAGAAGTCTCTCAAGACGGGCCGGGTCATATACCGCAGACTAAAAGAGGAAAAGCATAGGCGAAATTCCATGAACCGCTCCGAGAACTCCCAAGCCGTAGACGGAAGCCGTTTAGATAAATGTAACTAGATGAGCTTACGCTAGAGTCCAGCCAGTAGTTGATTCACATTAAATGCTTATCGAGCTCATTGAATGCGAAGCTGACATGTTCGATCATCTTGTACTATAAATATGAGCTTTTTAAGACTCATAATACGGCCTAAAAAAAATTCACACCCGAATAAGACAGCTTTTATCAACTAACAAAAGAGGGCCATCGCCCAAATCCTCTCGAAAGATTTACTTACTTGATTTATTCTTCCTAATCTTGATCATTGTTATTTAATGAAGAACATTCACTTTGTTCCTCATCAATACACTTCACTTCTCATTAATACTTGTTTGTATCACCAAATCACATACCCACATCACAAACCCTCGCTCCATAAATTTTGCATATACAACAATCATGCTTAGAAGAAGGTGGTACTCTTTTAAGAACTAAACCCATTTTTCAAGGTTCTCATTGGAGTATTCCCACTTAATCTTTCAAAGGTTTTTCAATCTTCAAACATTCAAACACTTTTCCGTAAACTCAACCAAAGATGTCTCAAGCAAGTTTTTTGTCAAAAGCCAAACCCCAAGAGTCAAATCCAAAATCCGTAAGTCCCACCGGGGCCAATGGTCGCCACCGTAAATCCGGAGCTGGGGGCACGACTCGGGTGTTCTCCAAAAGCTAAAAGAAATCAACACCTCAAGAGATTTGGGAGGCCATGGCGCCTCAAGGCCGAAAGAGGATGAGTCAGCTTGAATGACCGATCCGCGGCCAGTAACTTGATGAAAAATTCGACAAGCCAAGGCCAAAAGGCAAGCGTAGTTAGTCAAGACCCACACCAAAGTAAAGCCAAGAGAGAACTCCCTCACACCGCCGCTCAAGAGAGCACCACGGATGTTCGTAAGAAAAGATAATTCTACACCGAAAGGAATGATGACTCAAGGGTTCACAAATGAACTAAGTCGGCTTAAACGGTTGATTCGATTTTATTGGGTAGGCTCGCCACCATGGCCGAAGTTCAAGCCAAACCGTATGATCACTTTCTAATCTCGCCCGTCACAAAAAAAAGAGTATCGCCTAAGGATCGCTCGAAGAGCTCCATCACCCGCCATCATCACCGAGGTGATGCTAAGAGAACTCCACCACATTGCCATCATCACGAGGTGATGCGAAGAGAACACCTTCACCTCGCCATCACAAATGAGGTAGTATAGAGAAGCCTCACCGGCCATCATCGCCCGAAGAGAGCCGAAGAAGTCTCTCACCACCAACAACAAATGTAGATGGAGCCAACCAAATTGATGTTGAACAACCAGCGAATAATTCAAAACCCTCAAGATCTTCAAGATCGTGTCGCTAAAATGGAAACCCAACTCCAGCCAGATTCCATTGTCGCCATTATCATATCGGGCAACGATATTGGCCCCGGCCCAACCAAAAGTCACGAGACCTCCTCACCAAGATTTCGCCACACGTAATCTCCATACATCACGCTAGCAAGTTCACGCCTTACGGAACTCAATGTGGCAACCAATCCAACCAAATGCCTGTTTTTCTCACATCACGCCCAAGCCTACGATGGTACAACACCTCGCCACCATACTCAAGGGAATCTTTCCACAACGGCGCAGCCTTCTTCCTCTACTCACTTCGCCACCACGACTACAAGGGGACGAAGAGGTTGTCATATGTCCGCGCTTCAAAGACGAGACCGATCACAGACATGTCGAAAAGGTTGATAAATTGATCATGGACTGAGAGCCACTCAAAGATCGGTTAAAGTTATGGGAAGTTACCTGAGGACCAATGGACACGGGTTGTGGAAGACGATGAATATAGATTATCCGACATCCTACGCCAATTTCGCATATCGAGCCGAAAAATTGATCAAGAGCGCCAGCCGCTTGCTCAATCTGATGGAAGAGCAAGGAGCCAACGCCAAAGAAGTTTGAGTTACCAAGCCGTAAAATTGCGACTTGGTAGCCGACATGTGGACCCAAAAGCTTCCCAAAACCAATCTCAAAGTAGTCCCAAATTTCAACACCTCTAATCAATGTATTTGAAAAATATTACCAAGAGTTTGGTAGTCTAAATTTTATGAATATTTCGCTTTAAATTTAGAAATGAAAGTTGATTTTTTGTCAAAGTTCTGTGTTCGTCAAATTTGTCACGCACTTAGATTTTAGTGATCGAAATCAAGGGGTTCACCGACTTCAAACGAGATCAATTATTATAGTATATGTTCTAAACACAAAATGTTAAGGCACTAAGTGGCATCTAAATAAGAACCATATGTTGTTAAGGTAATAAGTCGCCCAAATAAGACGCACCATACAAGTTGATAAGCGCACTAAGTCACATCCAAGTAAGACGATCATATAAGTGTTAAGGCACTAAGTCGATCCAAATAAGACGACCATATTATGCTAAGGCACTAAGTCACATCCAAATAAGATGACCATACAAGTGCCAAGGTAATAAGTCGATCCAAATAAAACGATGTCGATAAAGTTGCAAAATAAAAGATAACTAAGTCACAGAAAATTAAGACGACAAACCAAACACAGATTGCAAACAAATAAGACAATCAAACGTGCAGAAATGTTAAGGCACTGAAAGTAAGTTTCAGTTTGTCTAGAACAATCTAGGCTAGTACAAGGCAAAGCAAGAGACATGATAAAAGCTACAACAAAGAAGTACTAAGTAGCAAGATTCTTGAAAAGAGTCAGCCACCGGCCGAAACTTCATTAACAACCTCGCCAAGGGAACATACCACCGCCTTCCCCGAGGCAATTCAACATAATAGATCTTTGATTTGATTCCGGGCCGTTGCTCGCCCCCATCTCAAGAACCTAGGGGCCCGACTCGCCGCTCGCACTATCTCGCCGAGTAGCTCGCCATCTGTCCGCTTCACCTCGCTAGAGTCCGAATGTGATTCTAACAGTTCATGACCTTACCGGAGGATTCAAATAGTAGCCGGCCCCACTTCGCTCAATCTCGCTAGCTCGCCAGAATCCATTAGTAGAAATGAGCTAGAAGTGGGGCGAATAAACTGCTTTGATCTAGAAGTTTATTTGAGGAGAAAATTGAACCAAGTAAATCTCCTTGAAAAAAACGAGGGTCGCAAACAAAAAAAGAATCAACTCAATCGGAGGTTGGGAACTCGAAATTATGGATTTAAACAAAAACGATGCTCATTGAACTCGTCCAACTCGCCTACTCGCCCCTACTCGCCCGAATCTAAACAACTCTCCCGCATATGAGCGATGTGTAAAAACATCTCTCTCACAACTATGAGAAGATCCTCGAAAATACGGTCGCAACAAAAAAATAATCAACTCAATCGTAGGTCGGGAACTCGAGTTATGGACGAAACTAAACCGATGCTAATTGAACTAGCCTACTTGCTCCTACTCGCCCGAATCTAAACAACTCGCCCGCATAAGAGCGATGTGGAAAAAGTGTCACCACAAACATGAGAAGCACCTCAAAAGACGGTCTCAACAAAAAAATAATCAACTCAATCGGAGGTTGGGAACTCGAAGTTATGGATTTAAACAAAATCGATGCTCATTGAACTCGCCCAACTCGCCTACTACTCCCCTTTACTCGCCCGAATCTAAACAACTCACCCGCATATGAGATATGTTTAAAAACATCTCGCTCAATAACTATGAGAAGCTCCTCAAAAATAAGGTCGCAACAAAAAAGAATCAACTCAATCGGAGGTCGGAACTCGAAAGTTATGGATTTAAACAAAAATCGATGCTCATTGAACTCGCCCAACTCGCCCCTCTATTCGCCCAAATTTAAAACAACTCGACCGCATAAGAGCGATGTGGAAAATATCTCTCTCACAAATTCATGAGAAGCTCCTCAAAAATACGGGCTCTAAACAAAAAAGAATCAACTCAATCGGAGGTCGAAACCTCGAAGTTATGGACGAAACAAAACCGACATGCTCGATGGAACTCGCCCATCTTCGCCCGGAGCTCGCCCATCTCGCCCCTAACTCACCCATTCGCCGTGGAGCTCGCCTAACTCACCCGGAGTTTCGCCCAACTTCTCCCATCTTGCTCGAGCTTCATCTATCTTCCGTGAGCTCAGCCATGGAGTCAGCTTTCATATCGCAACTTGCCCATCATCACAGTAAGTCGTCTGGGCGGTGCAGTAATCGCTTTAGCGGGCAAGACGCCAATATTTACGCTTCACAACACCACGGGCAAGTTCTCAACTCGCCAGGGCACAACTCATCCACCTTACCGTCCCACCGAAAGCCTTCACGACACGACTCAGCACTACCCTTGTCTACGCCGCCGAGCTCACCAAAGCAGCCATGCGGTTCGCCTCGGCACCCGTGTTGCTTTAACTCGGGCCGAAGCTGTTCAACCAAATCTTCCACGCAAAGAGTTTCCGCAGACGCTTCTTCATCATCGCCGACCCACATCATTTCCACCTCTCCAAAAGGGCCATTTTCCATTTATTGAAAATGGTTTGGTGAAGGATATGTACGTTACCGTTACGGCGCCAATTTTCATAAATGGCCCAAGAAAGAATGTTACAAAATACCAATCGAAAGGCTAGCTAGCTCAATGCTCACCTTCTCGAGCCAACTCGACCGTGAGAAGTCGCCAACACCAAGTAATCCGGGCCAACAAGGCAGTAGCAAGTCGCCGTGACTTAAACACAAGCCGCCAACCAGCGGTAGAAGCATCCAAAGAAAAGAACTCGGCCTCGACATCGCCTACTTACCCGAGTCGCAAGTAACTCGCCTCTCCCGGCTCAAATAGCTCGTCTAAGCGAGAGACGAGAGATTCAAGAAGTTCGCTGGCATAGAGCAAGGCTTTTAATTCAACTAACTCACCTAAAGGCAAGACATCGTTATTCAAGAGGCACAAAGGCAAGTCATCCGAATGCAAACACCCAAATTGCCTAGGAAAGGCAAGTCTCCCTGAGTCGCCTCGGGTGAGGCAATTGTTCATCTCAAGCAACTCTCCCATTATGAGGAGAGAGACGCCAAAACTAAAAAATGTAAGTCACCTAGCTCAAGATACTCACCAACACTTAATCGGCCATTGAAGTGGATCTCACCAAACATGTATAAAACACCCAAGTCGCCAAGTTATGCTCATTTAAAAATTCAGTCACTACTCCCACTTGAGGTGAATAATAACCTCGAAGCAAATTGTTGTGCCAAATTGTTTGTGCACTTTTACTATTAACTAATTGTTGTGCCAAATGATCCGGCTAATTATTTGGATCTCTACGCCTTTTGTTACAAATAGGGCCTATTAACCTCTATTAAACTCCTGGTACGGGCGAAAGGCTACGAAGCAAGACGAATCCCGCCTCGGGATTGTCATTCTCGAGTCCAAGATGGGGCAGTTATTTAACTCGGGGCCTGGGCCGAACAAACTACACGTAAGATGTCCGCTGGTCTCCCCGTCTAGACGACATGGCGGCGAAGCGTTCGCATCGATGGTCGCTGCCTTTACCCACCAGCCGCCATACCGCGACGCCTATGGTCACCGTAAGCCATGGTCGCCGCAGCCATGGTCGCCCGCAGTCTTTGGTCGCCGCGCAGCCTTGTTCGTCCAAGATGCCATGCGGTCGCCTGACGATCACCAAGACGCTATGGTTGCTCAAGATGTTATGGTGGGCGTCTGGCCGCTTCCAAGACGCTTTACGGTCACCACTTTGGCTTTGGTCACCCGCGCGCTTTTGGTCGCCCACTTCGCCAAATGTAGACAACGCCTCAATGTAATTGCATACACAAAGAGGCAAGTTATAATTCTCGCCATTTCTGTGGATTTGGATCAAGGAAAAAGCGGATGTAGAGATTTTGAGTCAAAGGTTTCCCACTTACCAAGACCTGGATTAAAAACAAACACGTGAAACCTCCAACCCCAGCCTAATATCGAGAATCTCCAAATGGCCGGTGAAGTCTCAAGACGGGTTGGTCCTATAGACTCAAAGAGGAAAAAGCATAGCGCAGAATTCTATGAACCATCTCGCAATTCAAGGGGCTTCGTAGAGATGGAAGCGTTGTTTTGATAAAATGTAACTAGGATGTAGCTTATAGCTAGAGTCCAATGTAGTTGATTCACATTAAATGCTTGGTCGAGCCTTTCCTGAATGCGAAAGGACATGCCGATCATCTTGTACTATAAATATGAGCGCAAGACCTCTATAATACGGCCGGAAAAATTCACACCGGTCAAAGGCTTTATTAGCCAACAAAGAGACCATCGCCAAAATCCTCTCAGATTTACTTTTATCGCATCTAACAATCGAGATTTTAACACTTATCATTCGTGATTCAATGAAGAACATTCTATTTGTTCTTCATTAATCACATTCGCTTTCTCCATTAATACTTGTTTGTTATACCAATCCACATACCCACATTCAATATCTCGCCCAGAAATTTTGCATACAACATAAATGATTAAACGGGTTATTAATTCCCACTGGTTATCGTGGTTTTATATTCGCTAACGCCTTTTATGTCCGTGATTATAATTGTTTGGGTAGGTTATCTAATACTTGCTCTGGACCGTATTATTGCTTGGATAGACGGCGCCATATAAGTGTTAGTCTCCAGATAAAATCATGTTTGGGTAGGGCGCCAATAATTGCTCAAATATGATATAGATTAACATGTCGATCTCGATTAAGCAATTAATACCCCGCTTTTAGAAACGCTCCTCACTAAAAATATGATTTTCATTAATTTGATAAGATGTCTTCCATCAAAATTAAAAGTAAAACCGAGATTTCGCTCCAACGAAGTACTTAAAGACCCTCGCCTTTTGCCTTCGAATCTACATCTAACGGGACTTTATGTGACGCACGTAATGTCGCCGCTGATGGTTGTAAACCAACTTAACTTTTGTTTCGCTTATTCCTCACGGGAACAAAGGGTAGTGACATCAATTTAACTAGGTTCGACAAAACTAGGAATTGCGTAGCTTTTGCAATCGTTTTTGAGACCTACCAAATATGTTATCAGAATGATCACCGCCGATTATGATAGTAGGAATGTGATCCTAATCCATTATAATTTATATTAGATATAAATTTGTATTCTTCCGATGATGTCGCTGAATATGTGAAAATAATGGAGACAAAATAAACACAAAAGAAAGCGTCATGTTTATTTTGATTGCCGAATATTGATCATAGGAATTATGTGTTTAATTTCCGCTTTATTTTATTTCTCTCGTTAGTTGAAATGTATAACTCCTTATTAAGATGTGTTTTGGAAACAAACTAAATCACAGGGCCAAATTTTTTTCGATCGGCAATCAAACATGTGTTTGGTGCTAAGGCAAGAAAAGATTGAGTATATGTTGACACATATATCCCTAAGTACCCTTAAAGTTGGGTTCTCCTCGAGGCAAACCACGCTTGACGAAGTAGCCGTAAGAAGATCAAGATGATGCTTCGTGCTCGATGCGTGATGTTGTTTCAGATGTGTTTGTCCTGCTTTAGAAAACCCATGTAATGCATATAAAAATGCGGGGCGCGGTGGGCAGAGTGATTCTAATTTTTTTTTAAGAAAGATGTGTTTTGCTTATAATCAAATGCATATGGCAAGTAAGAACATAAAGCAAGAAAAGAACACACACGATTTTATAGTGGTTCTGACAACTCGGTCCCTACATTCACTCTTCTTCCCTTCACGGGGCACCAAACTTAACTAACCGGACATAGCGTTTAACGTGTTAGTCCAACACCCTACGATGTTTACCGAGTTCACACTAAATCGGGACTTATCTCCCCTCACGGATTGCTTTACCCTCCCTTCTCGATTGCTAGATGTTTACCGAAGTTCACACTCAAACGGGACTTATCTCCTATCTCCCTCACGGATCACCCTTTTACCCTCCCTTTCGATTGCTAGGATGTTTACCGAGTTCACACTCAAACGGACTTATCTCCCCTCACTTGGATTGCCTACCCTCCTTTCGGATTGCTAGATGTTTACCGAGTTCACACTCACCTACAAATTTATCCTACCAAACCGATTCGGGTAAGGTTTGTTCGTTTAACTAGGGTCGAGATTTTCCCTTACATTTGTTTAAATTTCAACGCTAAGGATTTTAAAATCTCTAAGCTTGGGATATTACATTTGTGCTAGATTCAGGATAGAACACTCTTGAATATATGCGCCAGTATTTCTCGCCAAAGGTTCTATGGTGGAAATGTCGATGTTTTGGCTTTTTGGATGTTTCAATGATTTCTCCACCCTTAATTTGATGGAAGATCTTAGATGATAAAGGTGGATTCAATGTTACCGCTGGAGAGAATCACATTCAACCATACAATTCTTTTGTAAGTTCTCGCCTTTTCAGCTTCATTGTTTTCCTCTCATCATTGTCCATCGCCAAATTTAATTTAATCTACTATATTCCTCGCTTTCGCTTCTAAACATTCAAAGTTACATCGAGTATTCTAGATCTTATCGGTCTTGAATTCATCGTGTCTTCGTGATTCCTCGAACTGTCTTCGTAGGCATACCCAGTCTCGTGATCTTCCGAGTCTCGTGTTTCTTCTCAGTCTCGTGTTACTCGAGCCTTCGTGTTCCTCTCGAAGTCTCAAAGTTACTCAGGTTCTTTTGATTCAAGCAGATTTCTCTTCATTGACTTTGCCCCGATCAGATATTTACACTGACCGAATTCATTTCTTCCGATTAGAGATCCCGACCTCGTGTCACTTTTACTATCGAATTCTCGATCATCATTTTACTTATCGAATTTCGCATCATCACTTTAATTGTAAAGACCGATTTCTTTTCTTTGGCTCGATACGATCAAATACCAATCGATCGATCAACACATTTTAGATCAACATATCGATAAAGACGTCATCATATCGTTAGTATATAATGTTATCATATCCGATTCGACACGCTCGATCTCGACGCTTTATCCGCCATCTTCATATCCGATTCGACACGCCTGATCTTTGATCGGGCCTATCCGCCGCCTCTTTCCGATTTGCAACCTCTTCGATCTTCACCGCGGGCTTTTTCCTCGATCACCGACTTAGCTTTTTCTTCTTCAGTTTGAAGTTTGCAGCCATCATCGCTTTAACTTGGAACTCATCTTACTTATCCGATTCGACGCCTTCGCTCGCAAACAATTATCATTGATCATCTTCTTCCCGATTTCGTGAGTTCCTCAACTTGTTATCTCAGAAATTAGCTTCAATAACACAAGTTGATAATGTTTTGGGCATAATTCATCAAAACTAAAATATCCCAACAAAGATGACTCGATATACATAAAGTAACGCGAGGAAATGGGTCCTTCAATGCTCAAGCATTTGAAGGATCTTTTGATTCTCAATCTCGGCCCCAGATTTATGGTGTTGACGGTAGATCTGCTCGTGATGTCAATTAGCTATAGAAGGGAAGATCTCACCACATATGCTAATGTTGATAGCCTAATTGAGAAACTTGGTAATTTAGGCATTGAGCTAAAAGACCAACGCTTTTCATTTAAGCTATCCTCCGCCGGGCTGCAGTGTTTATATTTTAGCTTCATCAGGAACTACACATGAATAAGACGGATGCATCATGCCCGAACTTCACAATGTGCTCAAGACTTTGAGTTCACTATCATCAAGATGGTGTTCAAATAAAGGTCGCAGACAAGGATGTATGCCTCTACTATAAGTAGAAAGAGGCAATCGGGAGAATGACTATAAGGTTCTAGTTGCTAAAAAGCAATGCACTAGGTGGTTTTAAATGAATATGTATGTTTGTTATTAAGATAAACATGTCCACTAATACCGCTTAACCGCTTGGTATCGATATTGATTTAGCTCTCAAATTTACACTAATGTGAAAGGCTCATGTGTCATAGGGCAATTAGTATGTGAAGTCGTGTTACACGGAAACGGAGCAAGAGTTGCTAACCGAACGTGGGGACCTATGTGTTGGGACTTTACCTTGTTTTAGATTAGAACTTAATGATACTATCTAGTTCTTTTTCTATTACCGCAACACGAATTGTCAGATTATGGATAATGATGTTCTTAATATACAAAATAAAAAAAGACTCAAACTTAGTAATCATGAAAACCCGAATTTACTTATGGCATTGTAGAAACTTGATCATGTAAACGGAAAAGAATTGCAAGGTTAAGAAAGTTGGGATCGCTTAACCCCATCTCGACTACGAGTCTTACGGAGATTGTGAATCTTATCTCACGGGCAAGATGATCAATAAACCCTTTTCTCGAAAAAGGTGCATGCCAAAGAAGTTCTGTAAGTTGATCTACACGATGTTTGTGGACCATCAGCCACACTTAGCTAGGGAATACTTCTTTCTTCATCACTTTTATCGATGATTTTTCAGATACTGACACGCATCTTATGAAACACAAACCGACCTCTTTGAGAAATTCAAAGAGTTTAAGGTCGGCGGTAAAGCAACTTGGTAAGAGTATCAAGACTCTTCGACGGATCGGCGAGGTGAATACCTTAGCCATGAATTCACCGACATTTTGAAGTTACATGGAATCCAAATAATGGATCACTCCCTAACACCTCGATGAAAGGTGGTTCGAGAGAAGAAACCAAACCTCGTTGTACATGGGCGAGGTCCATGACGAGCTTTTTCCCTCGCCTTCCAAAATTTTTATGGATACGCCAAGCAAAACCTCAATTTACATTCGAATAGATTCCATCTAAATTTGGTTGAGCATACACCATATGAACCATGGTGTGGCAAAGTAGTCAACTTTACACATATCTAACATGGGGTTGCCCCTGATTGTGATTGTTGATGCTTACCAACAAGTTGAACCAAATGTGAAAAGTGGTTACTTTGTGGGATATCCTAAAGAAACTAAAGGATATTACTTATCTAATTCGAGAAATAATCGCTGATTGTTTTGCTAAAGGCAATTAAAGCCTCAAGATCACGTGTTTTTGGGAACAAGGTCTAAGTCGACAACTTGAAGAAATTCAAGAACCACAAATTATCAAAAGAGATCGATATCTTGTCAAAGCAAATATGACAAGGAATCGGGAGTCTTTCACTAGGTGATCGCCTTCGCCCAAAGGGAGCGACCGTGAGTAGGCTCGCTGCGTTAGAACCTCCAAGGCAATGAATGAGAATAAAGATAGTTCAAACTCCCGCCCAAGATGCATCTCAAAGTGTAGCTCGAGGACTTTCTTGACATTGATGAAATCGATGCACTACAAAAAATTTCACAATCGAAAATGTACAAAGATGACAACCACAAAATTCTAGAAGTATATTAGGAATTGTAATCCCATTAGATACTTGCTACTTCCTGAGGAACTAGTTAATGTGATATACCGGATAAGAATCCATCCATTTCATTCCTAAACAATATCGATATTGATTCGTGGGAAGAGGTATGGCCATGAAATTTAGATGGACTCGGTACACCAATCAAGTTCAGACTTGGTCGAGTTGTCAAAAAGGGTTAATTCCATATGTTGCGATCACCTTCATGCAAAACCAATGCAAATGGTAAAAAAGTACAAAACCTACAAAGTTAGGTCATGGTGGTTAGTCAACGCCAAGGCATCGATCGATGAGACCTTCACTAGTTGCAAAGATCAAGTCCATTTGACATTTTACTTGATAAAGCAAAGACATCGGATTACGGAGACGGATGATGGACGCCAAAAGCTTTCCTCAATGGAGACATTGATAAGGAAGTGTTTATGAGTCAACCGTAAGATTTTACATCTAAGTCAAATTTTAATTCTAGTATGTAAGCTAAAAGATATCCATTTACGGATTGAAGTCAAAGCTTCAGGAGTCGAATATCCTATTTGACGGTTTATCAAGTCTTTTGACTTCACTGCACTCAGAAGATCCTCAGTATTTATTGTAAACACAATCTGAAGAATATTATTTTCATAATCGGCGCGTCAAATTACTACTGATTTTGAGAAACACATCCCTTTAACGCGCAATTCGCCGAAGATTAACATCAAGACCTTCTGTACGGTGAAGGATCTTTATGGGTTTACTACATCTTGGGATCATGATACAAATGGATGTGATCCGTAAGGATGCTGAGGCTTGCCACAAATTCACCTATGTAGAGACACAAGGTTAGTTGCCGCTTATGATGTAGAGGGTCTCTACCCCAAGAAATCACGGGATAAAGTCACAACAAGGATTGTCCTTCCGATGAAGTCGATATCGCGACATGAAATAATATAGTCTCATATGCATTTAATCGGGTCAATCAAGGCATGACCAGACCGGGCCGCAAACGGACTACGCTATCAACATCAATCGATAGATACCACTGTGAATCCCATGGTCTCGATCGATTGTTGACAAGA